>CM062807.1:488599323-489799323 GCA_031772625.1 Pinus tabuliformis | reverse complement strand
GACGGTAAACATGGAAACGGTTAGGGTGTTGTCAAATGGTGTGGGTAATGGCAGGCGGTTATGGTTAATGCCACGGGGACAGGCTAGGGCCTAGCCCGTGATCCCTTATCCCATGGTCTTATGGCGTTGGGATGGCTAGGGGCTCGGCCTTAGCCCAGCCCCTCAATGCCATATGTACCAAAACCTTTGTTTAAATAAACATTTCTGCTCACCTTTAAACAAGTATCATGTGTGGTTAGTTGGTAATCCTTGTGGTTTCTTGTTGTGAGGTCCAAGGTTTGATTTTGGTGGAGGTCAATCCAAACTCCATTTTTTTTTTTGTGGCCATCGAGGTGCGACGTGGCAGCCTCTGGCTGGTCCACGTGGTAGCCTCCGGTTGGTCCACTTCACCCCACCACACACTAATAAAAGCCTGGAATTTCAAATGAATGAAATCGTTCCACTTGGCACTACCTGATTTGATGGAGGAGACCATTCATATGCAAAGTCACCTTGCCATGTCACCGTCCCAGTAATCTTGCCATGTCAGCTATACAGACTGCTGACAGTGCAGTGCTGGTCATTTTTTTTTTTCCAAATTTGCATGTTTGAGAAAACAGATAGAACCCATTTATGGGAGCATACGATGTCTGTTTTGTACAAAAAGTGTTGCATTGGATTCATGATGAAGATAACTATGCGATTGTTTAGGTTCCACACTGATATGATAACTTTGAATTTTGAGGAAATCTTTGAGCTCCAGATCCTCCCCACTGAGAGCTTTTGGACCCCAAAAGATCACTTTCAATTGTCCAGCAGATGAGGGTATGGTTCTCTCACCTTTGCAATCTTGATCCATTTTTCCTTACTCAGATTGGTTCCTTTGGAGCGCAACACGAAGGTAGTCCACACTCCCTTGTTTTGAAGTCCTTGTTCTATGTCAAGAATCGTGTCTTGATGTAGTTCTTCAAGGTGCTCGGGAGAGAAATCCTCAATGGACTTCTTGGCTTTGCCTATGTCGCTATGGCCATCAATAGCAACATCCTTCCCAAAAATGAAATCCAATAGTGATCTTTTGAAAAATATTTACCAAGGATAAAATCCAAAAGACTTTGGAAAATAACCCAAACAAGATTCACATGGAAATACTTGTATCAATGACTGCTTGACACATTTCTAACATACTGAATGTGCTGCAACTACTCATCCAAAAATTTAGGATTCTTACTAAAATGTCCACAAATGGAAATGCATCTTACAATATGGAATAAATTTGACTCCCAAATTCCCATACAAATTGACTCATCATAAATCCAAAATAGCATAACAATGCCAAATAAATCACTGTGGCATATAAGTGATTTATTCACAAACATCCCTTTTACAAAATGCCCAACTATGGGGACATGCAACAGGTGAAATACAAAATAAATGTAGTCTTTAATTGGACAAACAATCCAACAATTCCTTACCCAACCATGCTAAGGTATTTTCTTTCTGCACTTCACTTCCTTCTGGAAATGCTTTTGGAATGATTATGGCATGCCTTGCACATTACTCTACCTTCTTCTTCTCAGGTGATTCCATTGCCTACTTGTCCCTCTTTGGGTGAAGATGTGGATGCAACTTCCAACACTTTTCAATCCAATGCCCACTCATGTTGCAATGAGTGCAAAACATTTTGTGAGATTTTCTTGGCACAAATGTCTTTAAACTTGAATGAGAATTTCCCTTCTCGGTCTCAATTCCAATTGGCATATTCATCTTATTGACTAATGCTTTCCTTTTGTGGCACTTATCTACACAATGGTTAGGTGAATGACAAAAAGTGCAAGGAAAAACATTCCACAACATGTTATTCAAATTATCATGCTATTTGTAATCATCAAAAGCCTTTGAATAATCAAGACGCTTATACCTCTTATGGTTGTCCATTGGATTATGAGCCTGGCGAGGAGAAATTGAATGGCAAGAATAACTTGTCTTAGTCTCTTCTTCAACTTGCTCATCTCTCTTTGGAGAGGTCTTGCATTTCATGTCCTCCTTGTGCTTTAGAAACCAAGCTGGTTACAATTCCGGATGAAAATCCCAACAATTTGCCTCCTCATGTCCCCTCTTATGACAAAAGGAACAAGATAACCGAGAGCTATCGCTGGAAGATCATTCTTCCTTTTCAACATTGCCCAAACCTTCATATCAAGGTCTATCCTTTGCCTCAATTAGATGGATAATTCCCTAATTATTCACTCCAAGGTCTCCTCCATTGTAACCCATCTTGGACAAGAGCTTTGCTCATATGCCTTTGCTATGATTCTCAAAGGTTGTAAAAGAGCTTAAATCAACATTTTCATGTAAAGAAAGTGCATGTAAATGCTTACCATTTTCCTCATCTTTCGACTGAGGGAAAAAGATGCTCTTAAACTCTTTCCTAATTCTTGAGGTGTCTTCTTGGACTCTTGGTCTTTCTTCTTTCATCTCCTTGAACTTTGGCGCTGATAGAACCTCAACCTCAACATCATGCAGACAAAAGGTGCAAAATTTGCCATATTCCTTCTCTGAGGGACTTTCTGCACTAGCCTCTTGTATAAGATTTGTTTTGGAAAAGGATGATGATGAAGGTGATGGTGGATATGGTTGAGTTTTACCTCCATTCCATTACTGCCTCCTTTTGGAGAACCTTCTCCTTTTGGAGGCTTGGCGATTTCACCCTACAGTATGGTATTCCTCTCTTCATAGACGACTTTCACCATTTCTGCCATGCCAAAGAAAGCCTTCCTAAAATCCTTCTCATCCTCTGACATATTTGAAGGCTCTCCTTTATGTGACATGCTTGATGAAGCTTCAATTTCAATTTGAGGTAGAACTGGTGGTGGAGATTGTGGAAATATTTCTCTTCTTCCCAAAACTTCTCCTCTATTGAGTTTCAAACTTGTAAGCTTCACATTCACTTGTAAACAGTTAAATCCTCCTTACTCAAAGAAAACCAAGATCTTTGATACCAAACTTGATATGAATGGGAAATTTAGTGTTTGCTGTGCTAAATTCCAATTCAGAATAGTAAACAAAGTGCTTGAGGATTATGAGGTAAATTGCAAATTTTACATGAGTTTTTTTGTCTTTATATGTAATTCATGAGCTTAAAACATGAATTAAAAAAACATTGAACAATAGCATGATAGTAATAGACTCAGCAATTGATAAAGGAGTTCACCCCTCCTGGGTTACATCTCCTTGGTTCAGCTTCCAATGGCTTGACCCAATCGCATTATGCTCAAAATACTTCAGTGATAAGGAGTACATAAAGTGTGCTAACAAAAAGAGTGGCTAGTTTCCCCCTCAAGGAAACATTCTTATGCAAAGAACTCTCACTCTAAAAAAATGACAACCTATAGTCAGTCATGAAACAATCAGTAAGAAAAGGGTTCTCAAATCAAGCACCCATACTCCATTTGAAAATGAGCATAACAAGCTCAACAATCCACTTGAAGTACTAAAAGAGAAATTTTCTCAAATACATAATGAGAAAAGAGAAAAATGAGCTACACCATAGATGTGTCAGCTACTTTAGAAAAAATATGAAGGCTAGAAAACCCCTACAAGGTCCTCTCCATTCTCAAAAGCCTTCAAAAACTGATTCAACCCACTGATTGATCCTAACACCCATAGACTCAAGCCTGCAAAAGGTCTCTTAAGAAGTGCTCTAATGGCTCTGAAACCTATTCCATTGGCTTCAGAAGACCCAAAAATTCCTGTCTAGCCTCTTCGTTCTCTTGAAAATACCAAAAATTGAATAAGACATGAGCTTCCTTAGTCTTTCTTCTTGTCGCTCTACAATTTCCCCAAAAGTTTGGCACTGATCCTATAATTTCGCCCCAAAATCTGCTAACGAGGCGCTGATTCCACCAACTTCCGAGTGAAATTATCAAAGCATTTAAATGACCTCCATGGCCTTAACTCTAAAAATTATGGCCACGTGGGCCTTCATAAGGCTAGGGGCTGCTCCCCCATCCCACTGGTAGTCTTCCACGCGGTTTAGGCTAACCGTGAAACCAGACACATGGAAGCGGTTAGGTTTGGGTGGTTAAGGTTAACCTGGAAGTCATGGTTAGTGCATCGGTCAGTGTAACATGTCACATGGCGCAGTGTGCTTGGATGTTTTGGTTAAGTTCTGACAGAACAATTGGCACGGGCAGTAAACATGGCAATGGTTATGGTGTTGTCACATGGTGCAGGTAACGACAAGTGGTTATGTTTAACGCCACAGGGGAGGGCGAGGGCCTTGCTCCTTTCCCCCCAGCTTGTGGTCTCATGGCACTGGGGTGGCTAGGGGCTAGGCCTTAGTTCGGCCCCCCAATGCCATATGTGCTGAAACCTTATTTTAAATAAACATTCCCGCCCACCTTTAAACAAGTATCATGTGTGGTTAGTTGGTAAGCCTTGCGGTTTGTTGTTGTGAGGTCCAAGGTTTGATTTTCATGGAGGTAAATCTATACTCCAAAAAATATTTATGGCCAGCGAGATGCCATGTGGCACCTTCTGGCTGGGCCACATGGCAGCATCCCATTGGTCCACTTCACCCCACCATAAACTAATAAAAGTATGTCATTTCAAACTAATGAAACCGTGCCACTTGGCACTACCTAATTCGTCGGAGGAGCCTAGTCATATGCACAGTCACCCTACCACGTCGGCATCCCAGTCAGCCTATTATGTCAGCAATATAGAGTACTGACTGTGCAGTGCTTCTCATTTTTTCGCCAAATTCACTTGTTTGAGAAAACATACAGAACGCATTTCTGGGAGCATACGATGCCCATTTTGTGTGAAACGAGTTGCACCAGATTCAGGACGACGAGTACTACGCGGTCATTTAGGTTCCACACCGATATGACAACTTTGAATTTTGAGAATATTTTTGAGCTCCATATCACTTAACTTTAACAATTTCACTGTGGTATTTCTTCAACTGCATCCTTATCCTATTAAGAGTATGATTCCCCTCATCCATCTCGATTTTATTCTCCTCTTGTACTGATTTCTCTTCTTGAATCTGCAATTTTATAGCTGAAGATATAGTGACTCTAGCTATTGGAACTTCTACCTCTTAAATATCCTCTCTTACTATCTTCTCCTTACCTTTGGATTTGGTGACAGATGGTGTAGCCTTTATCATTGGTTCTTCTTCATTAAACCTAGTTGTCCTTTCTAGAGAAACCTTCTTCAATTCCTTGTTGTCCTGCAACAACTCTGCAATAACCATGTGTGCCTTCTTTAAGTTCTCTTGTAGTTATGTAATATATTTTTCTTTATAATAAGGAACATCATCCTTTGGTATGGTTTCCAAGGCTTCAAATTTCTGCTCCAAGGAAAACTTATTTGCAGTATATCTAGTGAGAGGCTTCTTGGGGACATTCACTACTTCAGGAGAAAAATGCAACTTCTTACCTTTTTCATTATGATGAATGAACTACAACTGAGGGCCTTTTCATAGAACTTGCATTTTTTTATTTTATGTCTCTTTCCATTAATGACGGTGTGTCGTTCTTACTGCAAGGACTAGTTGGTAGGTGAATTGTCAACTTTGATGAGTCTAGGAAATATTGTCATGTTTGATTCCTCTTATTCATTTCCTCCAATAGCAACAACTTGGTTAAAGAGAAGTGGAAAAGACTAAGTTCCACTTGGCTCTATTTTCCCTCCAATTTGTTTGCCATCTTACTAAGACTTCTGAACTGATAGAAGGGAAGATTCAAGGGGCTCTTCCCTATAAAGTGCATCAGAAGTATAAAATGGTATTGATAGATCCTCCAAAACCTACCCTCACAGGTAAAGTATCTTTGAATTGCTTGCAAAATCTTGCTGTAGGGCTCAATTAAATACTCCTTAGGGACAATGGCTCTATACCCTTTATCTATGTACTCAGGCTTCAGAAAACATTTATAGTTGGCAATGTCAAGAGGCATGCTCTTGAACCATTGCTCTCCCTGAAGGGGAATCTATGTTGCAACTAATATAGTGAGATGTGAAACTAGAAAGGTAAGTTCTCCAATATTATCCTCTAGCCCAATGAAATTCATAGTAAACTCCTTAGTGAGCTGTACATTGTATCCCTAATTTTTTTCACAGAATCTGATGCATCCACCTCGCTTAAAGGTAACTCTAATTGCTGGGTTTGAATTGATCAAGGTGAGGTGTTGGGGTTGAAAGCTAACAATTAATCCACCCTTATGTTTCTTTCTATTTGGGCGTTACATGATTTTTCACAGTAGAGGTATGCTCTAGGTTTTATTGAATACAATCTGAGTGTAGGCTTATTTAGTGTAGGAAATAAGATAAAAATGATGAAATAGAGATCCATATTAGGGTTTTTTGGCAATTGAGGATGAAAAACCTATGAAACAAACTTGGAAAAAAAAAAGCAACTCTCAAAACCCAAAACAGTAACTAGTGTTTGCTTTGTCACAGTGGCCAAATTAGAACTATAGGCTCAATGCTAGAAGTGCAGTGCATGGAGGAAAAATTGTTTCTTGACCTATGAGGAAAGAAATGACCAAGTAAGAATTTTTAAATCACTTGAATGAAATGGAAGAGTTCAATATCAAGGTGGAAGGCAATAATTTGGGTGTTAGAAAAGGTTCACGTCATAAAAACACAATGCTGAAAGAAAATGCAGCGAAATCCCTAGAAACACAGCATAGATTTTTGAAATGATTTTATCAACAAACTAAAAAAAAGTTTTCAACGTGCAAGACTAATAACCAAGGGGAATATGGAACTTGCACCTAGAATGAGTAATTCACCACCAATTTGGAAAATGTAGCAACTGTGTGTGAGCACAACACCTGTCTGCGAGCACATCGCTTCCCCTGCCTCCTTTGAGCAAAGAAATCCAATCAATATTCAACAATATTTCAATGAATAAATGAAAGACTCTGAGGTATTTCTGAAGGTTAACCATGCATTTGAACTCCCAAGGTGGTTGAATGTGCATTTCAAGGGCGATGGTTATGATTTTGAAACTCAATCATAAAAATGCAGCACTTGCCAAAAGCGCAACATTGTCCTCCTAACCGTTGTACCAAAGTGATGTCATGGATGACTATGATTTGACACTCTAACTGACCCAAGTGACCCTACAAATTTGTTCCCATGATGATAAGACATGACAACATGACCTCACTCATGATTTTGAATTAGATATGATCCTTGACTTATTTAATTCGACCTATCAAGATATCAATGACTATTTTCATGACCCTTCACACACGTTGACACAATTACATTTACTAATAAAATTTTATTCTATAATAATACCAATAGATTGATCTATTGAATATTAAAACCTAACCTTTACACATTTTCCAAATAAATTTGAAAGACAAAACTTCCTTTCTGACTACTATGACTATAGGATACTAACACTGGATCCAATGGGAATGGAATCCTCCCCGTGAGGTGCAAAGAACATCGTAGACCATGTTCCTGACCATCATCATTTCTGCAATATGTTTCTTCTCTGAAACCACTGCCGCTGAAACCAAACTAGCATCCTGTTCAAATCCTCAAACTGAACCAAATCCATTCTTCAAACTAGAACCTAAACTGTACACTGAAAAGTGAAACCTTTATTTTAAAATGAAACTAAAAAGAATGATCAGGGTGTTGATCTTATTCTTCACACCTACGTACCCAAAATTACTAGAAACATCTATAATATCAGGTAATAGAAAAATTATGGTGTAACCATAAAATAAAATGGTCATTTGATCACTTTCTGCTCATAATTTCCTCAAGAAAAAAGAAAAATTTGAAGAATGGCAACTCAAACTCAATCTTGAATCCAATTCCCGTAATGGCGAGAAACATGAACTCCCTTGATAATTTCAATAAGAAGGAGAAATAATATTAAAGAACAGGAATATTCCTTATGTTGATTTCTTGCTGATGGGCAAAAGGAAGAAGACAAGCTTCATGCTCTCGTTTCGTATATTCAATTTCACTGCAATAATCATGATCATTTTCGAATATAAAAACATAAGTTTGCTTAGCATATTTTGAATATACAAGAAAAACTTTGAATGTTCTTGAAAGGCTTCAAAGGAAAGAGTCACATCATGGACAACAGGAATGTCAAAAATTAACCCTTCACACGATTCAAGAGGCATGAAATCTTGAATTGTTTATTTATTTTCCAAAGGGTCTAAAACAACTCTCTTCATTATCCTCTTTTAACTATGGAGTACAACTATCATTATTTAGCTCACTTCTTTCATGAATAACACCTCCATCTTCATTTAAAGTGAGCTCATTGTTTTGAGTTTCTATACATGGAATTTCAGAACTCAAAATTTGATAAGATTGTTCTTGGAATAAAGACCCAGGAAATAAAAGGGAGGATGAAAAATTTGATTGTCTATTCTATTCTTTCTCTTGGTGACTTAACATTTGACAATATTGCTGTAAATTTTCTTCAAACTCAGAAGATGAACCATAACTGTCTACATCAAGATGTTGATCTACTTCATTTCCAAGCAAGAGAGAAATGATCATTTCATCTTGGTGATGAAAATGGTTCTCGTACAAAACTTCCAGGATTTCTTCATCCATGAACTCTTCATCGCCATAATAATTTTCCAAGTTTTGAATGAAATCCTCAAAATGGTCACAACAATTCTCAACAATGACAAATAAGGATGAGATTCTTTATATTTCTAAAAAAATAGTAAATTAAAATATTTAAGGGAATACAAGCTACCAGGTGGCAAACCTTCATACCAAGATCTCTCTTTTTCCTCCAAAGTAACCATAAACATCTTCATCAGGAAATCTTCATGAAATTGAACCCTCGGCTTGCGTACACGCATGTGAAATTTGACCAAATGAATAGATGACTCATCTGATTTTCCATCATTAAATATAGGCAGATAAGTTTTCCAATCTACATGAGGCATGCGATACAGAAAACTTGGAATGTGATCTCGATTCGTGGGAGCATACCTTCTGGATTGTGAATTCATATTTGACCAGTGGAGTTGCTAGTAAAATCCTAATTTCTAGATGCTGCTACTAGTGGAGTCTTTGGATTAGGTCGAAACTTTATTGGAGTCGTTAGGGGAATGTTACAACCTTCATGCATCTGATCATTGTTCACCATCAGTAATCAAATCTGAAACTTGATGGTTCTTTCCTGGAGAAGATGAAACCTTTCATTCCCTGATAATGGCGCCACTATGTTAGCACTCTATAATTCCTCTAGTATGAGGAGATAAATCCAAAGGTAACCACAAACTACTTGGAAGATTTGAATCTATCCCTTCCAGCTTGAGAGAGGGATCTCTCTATCTAAAACTTAAATCACTTAGATTTTAGGCTAGGTATGGTGGTCAGAGGGATATAGATTTTAAAGGTTTGCTGGCAGGGAAAAAGACAGATACATTGGGAAATACGGTCATATAAGTGGATTATTTTCCAGTAATAGGATGGAGAGAAGGAGGGATATTCTATAGGGGAAAGGTAGCTAGTATTTTTGGAGTTTTTCAGTCAATTTTTTTGTAGGCATGTGAGTAGAAGATAGGTGGAAATGACATATAGAGAATCAAACAATGGGATGAATTCTAAATTCCATTAAGGATGAAACATAATTTTTTAACAAACTAAAACAGAGCACTTTTTAAAGCGAAATTATAAGACAAATATTTGTTTATCTAAATAGGAAGACACACATTCAAAGAATGATTGATAACATCAGATAACTTACAAAACAAAGAACCATATCTCCATCGAAACTGACACACGAATCCCTATAAAACCAGACCTCTCTATTTTCATTCACTGAAAAATATATCAGAAAAGTGTAGTACACAATGTCTCTTCTTCTAAACTTGACCAACCCTTTTCTTCATTACAATTACATAACAAATAGATGAAAACAAAACAATTTCCACCTCTAGGAACCAAATTCCTTAATAAGATTTTTGTTTCTAGCTAATGCAGTGAATATAGAACTGTTTTTCTGAAAATTAGGAATTGTTTCACCAAAGATTTTTCAAGCATATTTACATTAAATACTAAGCCTAAATGGAGCTGATAAGTCCTTATATGCCTCATAATGTTTACCATGAGCATAACAACAAATTACATGAAGTTTTAACATGAAAATCTCGGTCAAAAGGATGACTGTGTGGAAGCGTTAACCTCCTAGTTCATTACAGACAAAAAAAACACAGTAGAAAAGTGCAATGGATCCATGGTTGATGTAGCTCCAGTCATTTGATGAGTTGGTTGATGACTTTTGCACGTGTGAATTGGCCTAGAAATTGTTGACTTCCTCCTTAGAAACTTTCTTTCATTACACCAAGCTCCCAACTCTCAAAATTTCACCCATAAAAAAAGCACAATGTTAGTGAGAAAGTGCAACACAACCCATTCTTAATGGTTTTGATCAATGTTGAGATGTCTGAGCAAGAGACATACTACTGATATGGGAAGATTTTAAGGATGGAAGTTTATCTTAAAGTTTAGCAACCTTGGCGAATCTTACTAGTCCTTAATATCCAAATTTTAAAATGTTTGATGACAATTTTGTAAAAATGTCTAGATTTCTAATTATTTTATATTAGAAATTATATAATATTGGCTATTTTTAAGGTAAAATAATTTTATACTATAAAATTTGGGCGAATTCAGTTTTAGAAAAATGGAAATTGGCAAATCTTTTTTTTAGAAAAAGCATGGAATATTAGCCCACCTGTGAATATTAGCCCCGAATATTTTCCCTTGTAATGATGACGTTGATAATGTTTCAAACCCATTCAAGCCCCTATTCACCAAAAACAAGTGACAAAACTGATAACTTTACATAAAAACCCTAACCCTAATGCTTGGCCAGGAGACAAAACTGTTGTGTGAACTACTTCTTTCGGAAAGTCACTTGATAATTCTGACTAACTATGCTTGTAAGAAAGACTTCATGCAAAATAGGAACTCTTAACCTCAACCCCATTCAATAAGCATGTTTAGGGAAAAAACCAAAAATCAAAGCTGCTTTGTTTTGCCTATTCCAATAGTTAAACTTTGGCTGCTTCAACCAACAAATCCAACTTACCTATGTATTTATCCTGTATCTCCTTCAACTGTTGCTTGGAAGCCCTCAACTTTCTCCTCATCGTAAGATTCTTTCTACATATGTTTTTCAGCTACCTATGTAGTGGGAGAGACCTCTTCAGCATATATTTAGCATTTTCCATTGCTGGCTCATACATGTCCAAAAGATCACTCATCGTTTTTCTAGCCATTTCATCCCTCTCCTTAAGGTCAATGATTTCACTGTGGGATTTCTTCAACTGCATCATCAGCCTGTTAAAAGTATGTAGCCCCTCATCCATCTATGTTTTCTTCTCCTCTTGTACTCATTTCTCTTCCTGAATATTCTCTCTTGCTATCTTCTCCTTGCATTTGGATTTCGTGATAGGTGGTGTAGCCTTCATCACTGGTTCTTCTTCATTGAGCCTAGTTGTCCTTTCTAGGGTAACCTTCTTTAATTCCCTGCTTTCCTGTTGCAACAGTGCAATAACCATGTGTGCCTTCGTTAATTTCTCTTGTAGTTGTATAATCTCTTTGTCTTTATCATAAGGAATATCATCCTATGGTATGGTTTTCAAGGCTTCAAATGTCTACTCCAAGGGAAAACTATTTGCAACAGATATAGTAAGAGGATTCTTGGGGACATTCACTACTTTAGAATAAAAATTCAACTTCTTACCTTTCTTCTTTTCTGATCAATGAACTGCAATTGAGGGCCTTTTCACAAAAGTTTCATTTGGTGATTGTTTGTGTCTTTCCACTGATGTAGATGTGTCCTTCTTGTTGCAAGAGCTAGTTGGTAGGTCAATTGTCAACTTTGATGAGTCTAATAAATCTTTCCATGTTTGATTCCCCTTATTCAATTCCCCCAACACCAACAACTTGGTCAAAGAGAAGTGGAAAAGACTAGGTTCCACTTGGCTCTATTTTCACTGCACTTTGTCTTCCATCTTTCTGAGACTTCTGAATAGGTAGAAGGGAAGATTCCAGGGACTCTTCCCTGTAAAGTGCGTCAAAAGTCTAAAATGGTATTGATGGATCCTCCCAAACCTACCCTCATAGGTAAAGTATCTCTGAATTTCTTGCAAAACCGTGCTGTAGGGCTCAAGTAAATACTCCATATAGAGGCTCAAGTAAATACTCCTTAGGGATAATGGCCACATACCATTTATCTCTATACTCAGGTAATTTCAAGAGGCATGCCCTTGAACCATTGCTCTTCCTGAAGGGGAATATTTGTTGTAGCTCATACAGTGACATCTGAAACTAGAAAGATGAGATCTACAATATTAACCTCCAGGCTAGTGAAATTCATAGCAAACTCCTTAGTAAGCTGTACATTATATTGGTGAATTTTTTCACAGAATTTGATGCATCCAACTTGCTCAAAGGAAACTCTAATTTTTGGGTCTGAATTGATCAAGGTGAGGTCTTGGGGTTCAAAGCTAACAATGACTCCTCCCTTATTTTTATTTCTATCTGGGGTTGACATGATTTTTCACAGTAGAGGTATGCTCTAGGTTTTCTTGAATACAATCTGAGTGTAGGCTTATTTAGTGCAGCAAATAAGATAACAATGATGAAATGGAGCTCCAAATTAGGGTTTTGTGACAATTGAGGATGAAAACCCTATGAAACAAACTTGGACAACAAAAATCACCTCTCAAAACCCAAAACAGTAACTAGTGTTTGCTTTATCATAGTGGCCAAATTAGAAAGATAGGCGCAACACTAGAAGCACAGTGCATGGAGGAAAAAATGTTTCTTGACCTATAAGGAAAGAAATGACTAGGTAAGAAGTTTTAAATCACTTGAATGACATGGCAGATTTCAATATCAAGGTGGAAGACAAGATTTTGGGTGTTAGAAAAGGTTCACATCATAAAAACGCAGCACTGAAAGAAAATGCAGCGAATTCCCCAGAAACGTAGCAAGGCCAAAATTTGAGTTTTGATGGATTTTTGAAATGATTTTCTCAACAAATGGAAACAAAGTTGTCAACATGTAAGACTAATGACCAAGGGGAATATGGAATTTGCACCTAGAATGAGTAATTCACCACCAATTTGGAAAGCATAGTGACTGTGTGTGAGCGCAACACTTGTCTACGAGCGTAGCACTTCCATTGCCTCTTTTGAGGAAAGAAATCCAATCACTGTTCAACAATCTTTCGATGAATAAATGAAAGGCTCTAAGGTATTTCTAAAGGTTAACCATGACTTTGAACTCCCAAGGTGGTTGAATGCACATTTCAAGGGTGATGGTTTCAATTTTGAAACTCAATAATAAAAACACAACACCTGTCAAAAGTGCAGTGCCATACTCCTAACCATTGTACCAAAGTGATGTCATGGATGACTATCATATGACACTCTAACTAACCCAAGTGATCCTACAAATCTGTGCCCATGATGATAAGACATGACAACATGACCTCACTCATGATTTTGAATTAGATATGATCCTAGACTTATTTAATTCGACCTCTCAAGATATCAATGACTATTTTCATGACCCTTCAAACACTTTGACATAATTACATTCAATAATAAAACTTTATTCTATAATAATACCAATAGCTTGATCTCTAGAAGATCAAATCATAACCTTTACACATTTTCCAAATAAATTTGAAAGACAAAACTTGCTTTTTGAGTACTATCACTATAGGATACTAACAGTCATTAAGTATCATTTTTAGTCATCCTATATGTTTCAAGTGTTCTTGATCATTCTTAAGTGTCGTCACATTGATTAGAACATATCTAGTACATTTCATGGTCATAACACTTTTGTTTGTTGGAAAACGACACTTTTGGTCCCAGTCGCACACACTTTTTTCGTTGTACTTAGGGAGTGTACATAAACTGGCGTTTTGATATCTCTTTATCATTGTTCAAGTTTGTATAGTTTTTATTGATGAGTTGGTATGTGTCATGCTTGATTTAATGTCTAAACTCATTGTGTTCGCCCCTTTTTCCATCTTCTAGACTTAGATGAATTTTGGTTCCATAAGTGAAACCATTAAGGCAAGGAGTGCAAAATCGCACCCTTAAGCCTTGAGTGGGAATCCTTCGTTATTTTGAAGGTGTGCCCTATGCACTACGAGAGCGCATAGCGTACTCCTAAGCATAATTTTCCTTCCGTATTCTGAGTTGCACCATAAAGAATCAAGTCTTCCTTTGAGTGCATTCCTTAGACTCCAAGAAGTGCACCCTCCTTGAGCACATCAACTCACTTTGAAGCCCTGAAGCCTCACTCCTTGAACCTTCAGTAGTGTTCCCTGCACCCTCCTTTCTCCGTTGAGTGTGTGAGCACACCCCAAAGCTCTAAATCCTCACCCTTGATCCTTCGATAGTGCGCCTTGTGTTCTCCTTATCTCCCTTGAGCACACAATGCACTTGGGAAGCTTGAATGACTTTCCTTCATCATTCAGGCCTATGCCATGCGACCTCCCTTAAGTTTCTCTCTCCCTTATTACACATATGAGTGCATCTTGAAACCTTGAAGCTCCAACCCTTCAACCTTTCAAAGTGCACCCTTGTGCCCAAAAGTTTCCTTGTCTTCTCTGAGCACACTATTAAGTCATGAATAGTAATTTGCATGAAACATGTTAGGATAGAAATTTTTTTAGGTTAATGTTTTCGTTCCATGCGTGATTTCAGTCACAAGTATGAGAGATCAAGCAAAGGGAGTAGTCAAAGGAAGCACTCAAGAATGAAGAACAAATTAGAATATTGATGATTGAATCAACCCTAAGGACTCTATGAGATCAAAGGCCCTTTGGAGGGTGAAGCCATCAACGGTTGGAAGCTACATGCAAGAGAAAAGACTCAAGTGGAAACCATGTCTATTATCGGGAAAACTAGTGTCTATTCAGAGCTGCTAGTCTCACTAAGATGGGTAGCTATCTTAGAAACAAACAAACTAAAGTCACTTGTGTTTTCCTTTACGAGGGATAGATGAGAAAGAAGCAGAGAGTGCCAACCTCAGTCTTTCGCTTGGCTCCTTGCTTGTTTCCCTTCCCCTTTGACAGAATCTCGCCACTTACTTGTCCCACTTCAAAGAGCACCTGTAGGGTAAAATCAGCATAATACCATCAAAGCATAGAGATCTATCACCATAAACAATATAGGATCAGATATATATTGACCAAACAAATGCATATATCAACACAATATTCAAAGATACACAAGAATATGAAGGAAAACTCAAATAGCTTTATTGATAGAAGTAGTAGAAGAGAGG
Organism: Pinus tabuliformis; assembly: GCA_031772625.1. Lineage (NCBI taxonomy): Eukaryota > Viridiplantae > Streptophyta > Pinopsida > Pinales > Pinaceae > Pinus > Pinus tabuliformis. Next base: position 489,784,014 of record CM062807.1, on the reverse strand, counting down.
ATTACAACCACTTGGTCTAACTCAGTGCATCCTCCCAGCATGAAAGCCCTCTTCACCTCATACAAAGCAAGATCACCCAACAATGTCTTCAAAGAGAAACCAACAACACTTCCTTGCAAATTACAAAATTCCAACGTTTTGGATCTCTGGGATGAGGGATCCATATATAGATGTTTGCAGGGGGGTGAGTCAGCTTCTGGGATTTTGATTAGTGTCATCTCTCTAATAGTTCTTGGTTCCACTTGGAGATTTCATGATCTCTTACTCATCCTTGGGCGAATTCAGAGAGGTAAGTGTCAAATGAGCAGCTTCTAGAAGATTCTCAGGGTCTCCACCTAGCAAACTACTTGTGCCATTTGTCTGCTCTCGCTCATCGCACCCTATAGAAGGGCTTTCCAGTATGCATCGCACTTTTTGCATGTGGTAGGTGAGATGCATCACACCCTTAGCACTAGGAAGTCTGTATGGTCCTGCTTTGACCAATTCTGAGTAGTTTTTCATGGAGAACTTCTGGGAGATGATGTAATCAGCTGACATTGATCCTTTAGGGTATGAAACAACACGTTTAGGGACTTAGAAGCCCTTGGTTTATGGACATATATGATTGGGGTTGCAGTGCCCAAATATTTCTATAACAATTGCCCCCTAAAGTATGAGGTCGTAAATCTTCTGATGTCGGGTGAAATGCTTTATAATGAGGATCCGAGGTTTTTCGAACTAGAAGGTGACCTGTAATAAGATACAATACAATAAATTATCTTCATAATATTTTCATGATCTAGCTGAGGCAAGCATTCTCATCCTCATCTTTATAAATTCATTTTCATGTACATAGGACAGACAATCGTCTGTGTGGCAGACTGATGATTCTGGTAGAGCCATCATCATTTGGTTTGGATGATTATCTGTGCAACAATGATGTACATTTGATGTCTTTATTTTCCTAAATATATCACAGCCCGGATGGATGAAACTAGATCCATGGTCTTTAAAACTTGTTCAAGCTTCACTCGAAAGTACAAATCAGTCCATGTGAAAAGATGTTCTGAGGTCGAACATGGAAAGACATCACCTAATTACCAGCCAATGATTAAGCCGTTAACAGGCGCGAGAGGAATCACCAATGATGATGATGACTGTCAAGGTACTACAGTACAATTCACGTGGTGTGAATACATGAGTCAATGTTGAACACCACGCAAAATCTTTCGGTCGAAGGCCATTGATGTAAACCTATCGCCGGAAGTGAGAAACTTGCCATTGAGGCATGCAAGCTTCAAAGTACTGAAAGGGTTGTTCCTAGGTCGACTTCTTGGATAATGAGCTGATTTCAACAAGAAGTGACCCGTCGTAGGAGGGCATTAATGAATCCCACATCTACGACATGGAACAGAGCAAATGATTTGGTGGAAGTGAAAACGATCTGATGATACAAGGTTCAGGGTGGCGGTCATGAAAGAATCAAGCATGAAGGTATTGCGGTGAATGAGACACAAGCTGGGTAGGTGAATTCTCTGAGCGACTTCTCTTGAACATATCGATGACATTGAATTGGATTGGTAGCGTTAACCCCAAAAGTGGATGGTACGGTGGACCAAGGGTGATATGACCAGTGAATGGAATAACCCAACCCGGCTCAATCATGGTGATGGAGTGAAAGTGTCATGTTCAAGAGCGACCTGCTACCAATAAAGTTTCTTCAAGTTTTCTTCCCAATTTTCCCCAGTCATTTCTGACCAGTACCTCTTTATTTTTGTCAAGCTTGAGGAGGATAACATATGCTTGTTCTATAATTTTCCCTTCAGGAAAACCAGTCGCTATGTTTTAACGAGCCTAGCGACAGTGAAACTCACTCTTGTCTGAATGGACAAGTTTGTCGCTAATGTTTTAATGAGTTTAGTGACAAGGATAACTCGGTTCTTTTCAATTTTAGAGAGTCTGAAAAGAGACGGAAAGGAAACTCCAATATTCCATTTTCATAATATAATCCATTAAGTCCGAAAAAGTATAAAACAATGCGAAGGGGATGACATTTTGATAGTTTTAACGAGCCGAACAAGACAAACGCTTGATCTTTTTGTGTAATAATCCCTCAGGTCCAAAAAGATTAAAATCTAGAGGAGGGATGGCACTTCCAATTACTTTAACGAGCTGGAGAGGCCAATTGCTTAGCAATCTTTTCATATTTTACGAGTCAGATGAAAAGAGCTTAAAGGAGACTCGTTTTTTTAGGAACGAGTGATGTTTTCGAATGTTCCAGGTAATGTTTGGAACTTTTCAATCACGACAGTGTAAAGAAAGAGGCTAATAGGATCACTCATCGTAGTTGTTCCTCAAAAGGGGTAAACAATCAAACAGAGGCGTATGATCGGCTAAAAAGAGTGGAGGTGATAGTAAGAACATGACCAAGGCTCAAAATTTGATAATAATGCAATGGTTATTTATCGGAGGCGGGTTCATTTATTAACGAGCTTAAACTCTAATGGAACATATGCTCATTGCTAGGTTTATTTTTTAACTATCTTGAACTTTGCGTAAAACTGCTTGTGCCAGTTGTATAATAAGGATGTCTCATCGATAGGTTCATTTTTTAGGGAACTTGCACAATTCAAAATTTTTCTCCGACTCCTTTTATTATGTAAGCTAGGAACGACCAATCCTATGAGTTTAAAGGGTTAAGAACCTACAAACTAAGAAAATAAATGGTCGCTTTTCACTTTCATGCAAAAAGGTTTGCATGGCCCCAGGTATAGCGAAGTAGAGCTTCTAGGTTACCCTTCAATTTGCAGACAAAACATTTGTTTTGTTGGGAAAGGCATACCTTCTGACGGAGGTATCTTATTCTGGTCTAATACAATTTTCCTAAATGGACGGGTGTGTCAGACCAGTCATATATCCTCCGTGGAAACCTACCCTATAGCTGAAGTTTTCCTGTCGAAGTAGACCAGGGTGCATGCCCCCTGGGTTTCAGTCACAACCACCGAATCATTCGCGCTCATCAGGTGGACGGACTGGAGATTGATGAGACATTCCTTGTGCAAAAAGACCTATTAGGGATGGAATTTGACTATTAGCTATGTGTGAACCGGGGAACGAAAGCTGGTCTACGAGCTCGACCACTTTGCCTTCATGCAGAAAACACATCACTTGAAAGAGTGAGGAAACAATAGCTCCCATGCTATAAATGTAGTCTCGCCCAAGGAGTATATTGTAATCTAAAGGTCCTTGGAATACCATTATGTTCAGATAAATGGTTTTCCTTCTCAAAGTTATAGGCAAATTTGGAAGGATCCCTAACGTCGACTGGTTCCTTTGTCGAAGCCTGTCAGATTTTGCATCTCAAGCAAAAGTGATGGTGAACGAAGCGCTTTCCAAGCAGTTGAGTAAAGGATACTCACCTTCATATATGATGGTACCCACCACGACCATTCTGTTTAGTTTGCACTATGATTCGGAATGGTACATTAGATGGTAGACAGGGTCTGCCTAGTAGATTCCAATCGAAGGAGACGACTAGGTTGCTTGGAGGTGGGACCGAATAAATGGCCAGATACAACTTTGATGAACTTCCTTCCTTCGGTAAAGGAACGGGTAGATTTCCCCCATGTTAATCGAAGTCTGTGTTTACGAAAAGAATTTGAATGGTGTCGTTCTCATTCTCTTTGGTGACTATATCATCTGAAGGTAAATCATCTGAAGACAAGATGGGGTCAACTGCCATCTCGGCCTATTGAATTTGGTCCGATGTGGACTCAGAGGGTTTATATTCAATGATAGGTGCTTCGACCGACAACAAAGGTGTGTCAGTTGGATTTTCAACTCGCAATGGACTCGGCAAGAGTTTCTTGTATCCAGGAGAAATTCGCTACAGTGATGCAGGACGGTTATCCAAGACTCTTTTAGCTTCATCCAGGAAGGGACAACGGTGGAGGGCATGATCACCTTCACACAGTCTGCAAGGAAATTTAGATTTTCCTTTTTGTTCGGTGACTTTGTTTTCACTAGTTGACGGTGTGCTCTCAACATGATCATCAGAGGTTGATGACACCAGATTGTGCAAGCGGGGAGACTAGTCCCTTAAGATCCATGGGATGCAAGGACAATCTCGATGATAGTGGTCCCCTTTGCAGATGACACATGGAGATTTAGGTTTGGATGGTGCAGTGTGTGGATTTTTGCTAGACGATGTACGGTTGCCCCTTTTTTCCATTGGCTCCTTCTTCTTCTTCTCCTTCCCTTTCTTCTTATTCTCAGTTACTTGGTTTTTAGTTTTACTAGCTTCACCAAGCGAAGATGAAGAAGGAGAGGGAGAAACAAATGAAGTATAAGGTTGGGGGGTAACTCTAGTATCATCTAGTTGCTGATTTGATTGCTCAGGAATCACGGTGCTTTGAACGACAGAGGTTGAGAAAAGCCATACTGGCAAGTCAATTGTCAATCTTGGAAGGGACAATGTGGCCATATGAGGTGCACCAACATCTCCCCAAGAGGAGAAAGGAATAGCATTTCCCCCAAGGGGAAATACTTGATTGGTGGAATCCATTTTCTCAACCTAAGATCAATGAGGGAATAGTGACGTTATTCCGTTTAAAATAAATTTTAGACGCTTTGACACAACTTGCTTTCTCATTTTTAAGAGTCAAGAAAAAGCTAAAGATGACTCTAGTTGCCTTCGATTTTTAATGAGCCTGAAGTGACAAGTGCTCAGAAAAGGAGTCTGAAAAGGAACAAAAGAGACTACTCTAGAAATCTAGACAGAGGGATTACCAAACCAATCACAAAACTGCAAAATACTTTTTATAGTATGGCAGTCAATCTTCCCGAATGCTGTGTTCAGTGCATTGCAATCGATAGGGTGGTAGACACGGCTTCCTAAGGACAAAGGATATAGCCTATTGTGGTCTCCCAATATATACTCGATGGTACGTGGGAGTACAAGTCCGTACTGGCACTTGGTGTCTCAAAGAGGAGGAATCACCCAACCTACAATGAAAGCGACAATTACCAGGCTTTACGACATCGGAATACGTCTCTAGCCTAGACTTCTAGATGTTGTGCGTTAGGTTCCAAAGTGTTTTTATGTTCATTGAATTTATTTTACAATTGATCTTTCTTAAGAAGTTTGCCTTTAAGGTTCACCGCGTGATGTGGATATACAACTCCTAAATATGCAATATAGGATGATAAATAGTCGTTTACTCTTCTTTTTGAAATGAAAATCCTAGCTACTAAGGAAAGAGAAGCAAAATCCTTTCAACATAGAGCAGAGAGCACACACTAGATGCACTATCCTAAATCAAAATCAACAAGCAGTCTAAATGCAAATGCACATGCATGTATTTGTTTTCTGCTTTCTTAATTTATGAATGACAAAAAGAATGCTCAATACAAATCTGAATTTTTTCTTCTTTCAAAGTGACAGTACTAACGATTTTCTTTTCAAAAAATTAAAGGAAGACAAGACGACACTTTGCGATTTTCAACTGAAAACTGCTTTCGACACTTGAAATACTATTAGTTCAGATAAAATACAAGAGTAACAATGTAATCGAATATCAAAAAGTGAAGGATTATTTTCTTTGACTGAAAATGACACTTGCGACACTTTCAAATCAAAAGACGACAGTTTGATTAAGTTATTATTTGTAAAGGAGAACTGTAAATGGTGAAAAATACATAAAAACATTCACAATTCTTTGTATACTAGAGGCTGAATAATGCAAAGGAAGGGAGTTTCAATAGTGTTCTACTAATCACAGACAGAAAAAATCCTGAATAAAGCTGAAGACAGTGAAGAAAAAACCAAAATATGGAGGCAGAAATAGTCTTACCTGATCATCGCACCTATAACATAGGGAAACAGGGATGCATCCCACCTACTGCACATGGGAGGTGCGATGCATCTAGTCTGCCAAAAGGAGATAGTGCAATGGTCCAGGGACGAGACTTTAACTTGGTTTTTGGTCACAATTTACAACTTAGTTCAGGGATTTAGGCCGAGCTAATGATAGTCAGTAAATACAAAGTATAGGGGCTGATCTAATGAGGTTACTTGAGCTACCTCTAGGGCACTTAGGATGTTTGCAAGTTAGTTGTTCAGTTCATAAACAAACCCAGAGATTGACTGAAGCAGCATTGATCTACTTTGCACTTGCATAGAAAATGCAGTTCAAAGGCTAGTTGGCTTAACTTCAGGCTTCGTTTGTAGTTTATGAAGCAAACAAATGGAGACAAGCAATCAAACTATTCATTCCTCAGCGGAGTCGCCATTTTGTTATCGGGAAAACTAGTGTCTATTCAGAGCTACTAGTCCCACTAAGATGGGTAGCTATCTTAGAAACAAATAAACTAAAGTCACTTGTGTTTTCCTTTAAGAGGGATAGATGAGAAGGAAGCAGAGAGTACCAACCTCAGTCTTTCACTTGGATCTGTGCTTGTTTCCTTTCCCCTTTGACAGAATCTCACCACTCCTTCCTTACTTGTCCCGCTTCAAAGAGCACCTGTAGAGTCAAAGCAGCATAATACCATCAAAGCATAGAGATGTATCACCGTAAACAATATAGGATCAGATATATATTGACCATACAAATGCATATATCAACACAATATTCAGAGATACATAAGAATATGGAGGAAAACTCAAATAGATTTATTGATAGAAGTAGTAGAAGAGAGGATTACAACCACTTGGTCTGACCCAGCGCCATCCTCCCAGCATGAAAGCCCTCTTCACCTCATACAAAGCAGGATCACCCAACAATGTCTTCAAAGAGAAACCAATAGCACTTCCTTGCAAATTACAAAATTCCAGCCTTTTGGTTCTCTGGGATGAGGGATCCATATATAGATGTTTGCACGGGGGTGAGTCAACTTCTAGGATTTTGATTAGTGTCATCTCTCTGATAGTTCTTGGTTCCACTTGGAGATTTCATGATCTCTTACTCATCCTTGGGTGAATTCAGAGAGGCAAGTGTCAAATGAGCAGCTTCTAGAAGATTCTCAGGGTCTCCACCTAGAAAACTTCTTGTGCCATTTGTTTGCTCTCGCTCATCGCACCCTACAGAAGGGCTTTCCAGTATGCATCACACTTTTTACATGTGGTAGGTGAGATGCATCACACCCTTAGCACTGGGCAGTTTGTATGGTCCTGCTTTGACCAGTTTTGAGTAGTTTTTCATGGAGAACTTCTGGGAGATGATGTAATCAGCTGACCTTGCTCCTTTAGGGTATGAAACAACACTTTTAGGGACTTAGAAGCCCTTGGTTTATGGACATATATGATTGGGGTTGCAGTGCCCAAATATGTCTATGAAAATGTCACATACTGAAGAAAGTCCATGTCATCAGTCACTACGAGTACAAGTTATCAATTATAGTGACTTATCATGTCATCATCACATGATGATGTAGAAGTTATTATGTAATCATGTAAATACAAAGAAGTGGAAGTACAAGAGTCATGTATGGACAAAAGAGCCATGCATAGAAGTCCAAAAGACATGTAATTCCAAGATTCATATGTAATTTCGAAAGTCATTTTCATGTCCAAGGGTTCTAGAAGTTGAAAGGTCATTAGAAGTTGGAAAGTCAAAAGTTATGAGGATATGAAAGGTCATGCCTCAAGTTATAAAATGATCCTCATTACTAAAGAAAATGACTTTTAACCTTGGCTTCTCCCATAAGGCATTAGAGAGATAGAAATAGGATTTCTAGGGAGCAAGTAGTGGCTGTAATGCTCCACTATTGGAGCTAATGATGCTCATTGTACTCATGTATCTTGGAACATTTGATTAATAATTTAACCCTTCTCGCCATCAAATTTTCATGCATGGATCATAGATGTTTTGGGGCTATTCTTCTAATGTTTGCAGTTTATATTGGCTTCCATATGTACTGAAGTAATTGAAATATTTTTGTGACTTTGGTTCTTAAGTTGTTGGAAATGTGTTATGATGATTTAATGATCATTGCATCTATGTGAACTACTTTGCTTGATGTCTAATGTTTCTTTCTCATTTATGTGCATGTGTCTTCATTAGATTAGTACTATTACTTATCTTTTAGAGATTCACTTTCTCTCCCTTGCAGTGAAAGAACCTTGATACATCTACAATCGAACACTTCACAAGGAACTCTCTCTTTCTCATTCAAAATCACATGTGCACTTCTCTCTCATGTTAACTACTTAAGCCAAGGAAAATATTTAAGTAAACTACAATCGGGCCATATTTCTAGATGGGACTCCTACACCAAACAGTGTGAGGTCTAATTGGGACCTCATATTGGGGAGATCCCTTGTATGTTGGCGGTATCTAGCGCCATCAACATTATGGTGCTATAAGGAGTGCAACCATTTTTTTATGGATGACAAATCTTCACATCCCCATCATTTAGTTTCTGTACAAGGTAGTAATATCCTGAGAACCATCCCTAATCTTATTCCTGAGGTAGGGTGGTCTTCTAAGCTTGTTCCAGAGTTGTCCTACAAACAACTTGGGGAAACTCAACCTATTAACTGTCAGCTTGCAAAATCTATCAGGTTGTAAATGTCTCCGTTTCTCATAATATTCCCCATCAACCATAGAAAAAAGAAAAAAATCATACTGAATTAATGGTTGTATCGGTGGAATATTTGGTTTTTTCCGCTCTTGAGGAGTTAGCACAGTCTTTAGAAGACATAGTCTAGCAAGATATGCTTCCACCTGTTCATGAAGAGTACAAGGAATATATTGTTCTTTCCGATGGAGAACAACGTGAGGTAATTTTGCATTTAACGATAGTATTAATAGTGAAGGAGAAGGCTCATGAGATTCAGAAAAGGAGGAGGAGCCAAGAGATGAAGACATGGTTGATTAAGACTTAGATTGGATGGCCCAAGGGATGCTTGCTCTTCTATATAACCTTCTTAAAATGCCTAGACATCTCAAGAAGTTGTTATCTAAGTTTGATCCTGAAAAGAAAACAAAGGCAAAAGATCATATTAATGATTTACACATGCATCTACGAATGTTAGAGTTACTGTACGATGAGTTTGCTTGTAGGATTTTTCCTTTTACATTAGAAGGTAGAGTAACAACATGTTACCATAGTCTTCCTGTTAATTCAATCCATGGATGGAGGGAGTCTAAGAGTTTTTTTTGGAGAAATTTTATGATGAAAAGACCCCCGCCATGTTATTAAAAGATCTTAGAAATAATAAGAGGGAGAAAGAAAAAATCAAGGACTTCAATCAAATATTCAACCACATATTGAAAATGTTCCCCCAAAACACATATCCTCACGATTCTATCACTATTGACTATTATACATCTTCCTTGCTGACAAATATTTCTGATTTTGTCAAAATAATTGCAAAGGAGACACTGATTCTAAACTTTGTAGATGCGATCACCGTAGAGAAATAATTACACGCCATTGGATCTATTAATGATGATGATGAATCTAAAGACTCCAAGGAGACTGGTAATAAGTCACAAACTTTTTCAAGTGAGGCTAAAGAAAAGGACTATGTTGATACTGAAAGATTGACTAGATCCTTAAAGGCACTCACCAACAAATTTTCAGAATTAAAGAGGAAGTCAAGCAAGACCTCTATCATAAGTAAGCCTCCCAAGTATTTCCCATTCAAAAGGAATAACAACAACAATGAACAACCGAATAAATCTTCTCAAAGTTGAAATGTTGTGTTGAATATAGAAAGTATAAGCATGGATAACTATTTCTCCTTCCATCAGTAATGACATTTAGAGAAAACATGGACACAGTGGAACCACAACATCAATGCTCTAGCAACACATATTGTTGATACTATATTATTAGATGATCAATCTGAGCAGATGGAAGAAACAACTAAACCTAGAGCAGCTGAGGAAAACACAAGTGTTGGAAAAGTAGTGAAAACTTTTGATCTTATTCTTAATATTGATAATAAGAGTGTTGAGGAACCACCTCAAAGTGAAGCTCCACCTCAAAAAAAAACTGCTCATTATAATCTAAGGAGTAAAGGTCCCATTTTTTATTAGGATTGGATGAGACAAGAATTAAAGAAGAAATTGTTAAGAAGACTTGCACCACCAACCAACCCTACTTAGAATACACAAATAAGTCTGGAAGTGTTACTTCTTATAAGAATACCTCTACCAACAATAAAAGCAAGTCCATCACTCCAAAAGTTTCTAATCAAGCTACACCTCCACACAGTCCAACACTGCCTTCTAAAAATGAAACTATCAATTATAATATCGTTGAATATTTAAAGAGAGGTCACACCAACATTTCCATCTTTGAACTTGCTAAGATATCAAGCTAGTGTGAACTACTTGTCCAAGCCTTTTCAGAACCTTCATTAGGTGAAAAAGCTTATACTTCTCAAAAGGTGTCAGGTAAGTCTTCTGGTATTCTCGAATTTATGTTTAACATTGTAACTTTAGATGCTAATAATCTTTGTCCTCCATTTCTGCTAACTTTTAAAATTTTTAATTATAATTTCCATAATTGTTTGGTTGATTCAGGTGCATTTGTCAATGTAATTCCATTATCTATTGCTAAGAAAATTAACGCTAGATGGGATAAAAATGATGCACAAATCATCCAACTAGATAGATCCCTTGTCCAAGATATTGGTGAACTCAAGAATATTATTATCTGATTATGATCTGATCGTCGAGTACACCAATGTATGAACATTGTAATTGTGGACATCCTTGAAGCCTATGACATATTTTTGAGTCGAGACCATTCTAGTAAGTTACAAGGGTAATTTTCTACAAATTGGTAACACTTATGGCTTCAATATAAGGGAAGAAACAACTAGATTCAAGTGGAGAGTGAGGGTTATAATGAGCTTGTTTCCTTTGTTGATTTAATTTTTGGAAATTGTTTTTTGGAAACTGAGCATGGGTGTTAGCCAGCACAATCATCACCTGTCCCACTAGATATATATTTGGAGCTCCTTCCTTGTACTCTGACTGGTGCTGATGAATCCTATAATATGGATGTACATAATAGGAATAATCATATAGGAATAGATACAATACCTATATATATATATATATATATATATATATATATATATATATATATATGTATGTATGTATGTATGTATGTATGTATGTATGTATGTATGTATGTATGTATGTATGTATGTATGTATGTATGTATGTATGTATGTATATATGTATGTATGTATGTGTATATGTATATGTATATGTATATGTATATGTATATGTATATGTATATGTATATGTATATATATATATATATATATATATATATATACATATACATATACATATACGCATACGCATACGCATACGCATACACATACACATACACACACACACACACACACACACACACACACACACACACACACACACACACACACACAGATATATATATATATATTATGTACTTTGATGGTTCTAAAACACAGGATGGCTCTGGAGCTAGTTGCATACTCATAGACCCACATAATAAGAAGTACATCCTATCATGATGTTTGGAGTTTGAGTGTACAAATAATATTTTTGAATATGAAGCACTCGTGCTTGGGTTAACGAAATCCATCGAACTGAAGGTAGGGATTATCAAGGTAATTAGTGACTCAGAAGTAGTCACTTGTTAGGTATGAGACTCTATCCACTATGTTTAAAAATTGCGAACAATAGGTATGGCAATTGATTAATTATTTTAAAGCTTTTAATATTATTTATGTTCCTAGACTTAGAAATTTCATAGTAGATACATTAGCTAATGCAGCCACTAGAATGTCACCTTTCAAACATGGTTTCTCTATAGATATTATATATAAACCACTTGTGCCTGATTACATCACTAATTTTCACGTTTTCAATGAAGAACAATAGATACTGCATTTTATGGCCAATGCAGACATGCTTAAAGATGCTACCATTGAGTAGTATGAGCATGACTAGGATTTGAAAGAAGCATTTGATATGATGAAAGATAACAGTATGCCTAATGGAGTAGCGTCCATGGAAAAATTATATGACCTACAAAACCGAATTAGAGGACCAATTAATACTAAGACTTAGAGCTCAAAGTTGTCATCCAAACAAGTCGACTTGGGAACTCAATATTATCTAAAATATGTAAACCTCAATATGTGTTGTTCTCCACAGGAACGACAAGCATTCATCCGCTTATTCAAAGCATATCGAGGTATTTTCACATCGATGTATGAAGATTTGAAGATATACTATACTCATATCATCCAACATGTCATTCCCATTAGAGAAGAGGTGAAACCTTTTCAGCAGAAGCTAAGGAAAGTTCATCCAACGCTAGAACCCCTAATTCAAAAGGAGCTAAGGAAGCTACTAGATGATTGAATCATTTTCACAGTTAGACGTTCAACTCGGGTTTCGAATTTGGTCCGAGTTATGAAGAAGTTCAGTGAGATAAGGTTATGTGTTGATTTTTGCAATCTTAACTGGGTATCGGATAAAGATAATTACCCATTTGCATCCATGGAAAAAATCCTCCAAACAATATCTAGGTCTGAGATGTTCTCATTTCTAGATCATTTTTCTAGTTACAATCATGTGCTAATAGAAAAAATAGATCATCTTAAAACCACCTTTAGGACCAAGTGGAGAACATTCACCTTTAACTGTATTCCATTCAGACTTATCAATACTGGTTCTATCGTTCAAAGAGTGATGGCCATCGCTTTCCATGGTTTACATGGTCAAAGTGTAGTTGTTTATTTTGATGATGTAACTGTATTATTTAAAAGAAGAACAAACCACGTGTGTCTTCTAAAGAAAATATTTTAGCAACGTCACAAATATGGGATTTCTCTCAATCCCAAGAAAAGCATCTTTGCTGTGTTAGAAGGCACTCTGTTAGGACACATCATTGCAAAGAGTGGAATCAAAGTTGTCCCCAAAAGGGTCAAAGCTATAACTTAGATCTCATTCCTAGTAAATAAGAAATCTATGAAATATTTCTTAGGGAATATTAATTTCATGTGAAAACTCATCTATGATTATGCTCAGATAATCAAACCATTACAGGAGATGATTAAGAATGATGAGAATTCTAAATGGGAAAAAATGGAAAAGGATGCTTTTGCTCAGATTAAGAAAGTTATTATTGATGCACTTGCAATATTTAGTCCTAATTATGGCAAAGATATCCTACTTTAAACTTTCGCTTCAGATTCATCTATTGCGGTTGTACTAACTCAAAATGATGATGAAGGAAATGAACGACCTATTTCTTTCATGAGTGCTGGCTCATAGGGGTCAGAACTAAATTATCCTTCCATTGATAAACACGCTTATGCTGTGTATAAGGCAGTAAAATATTTCAGCCCCTATCTCCTTAAAGCTCATACGATAATATATGTGCCTCATCTAGTGGTCATATTACTCTTTGTGTAGCAGGAGTTGGGTGAGAAAAGGGAAAATTGGATGACCAGTTTACAGGAATATGATCTGGAGTTTAAGATAGTTCATACCACTAAGGGTCATGACCTCTGTCAATTAGAAGCTAAAGTGAGATATTTTCCTATGAAAGATATTTCAGGACAGGAGAAAGAAATAGAAATGTATAATGTTGAAAATGTTCCCCATACCAAATCAACAACGTTATGGTATTTAGAAATATGAAAATTATTAGAGAATTAAACCTTTCCCACACATTTATAGAGCAAAAAAAAGAGGGAAATCCATAATAAGTCTCTATCCTATTAGCTCATTCATGGAGTGCTTTTCAGAAATCACCACAACAATGTCTTGCTAAGATGCCTTGAACCTGAAGACACGAAGAAGGTACTAAGAGATCTACATGATGGACCAATAGGTGGTCAGTTTTTGAGAGATATGAATGCACATAAAGTTATGAGGGCTAGTTATTATTAGCCCACCTTATTAAAATATGCCCATGCTCATGTCCATAAGTTCCCAGCTTGTCAGATACACGCTGACCGAGATCAGGAGTCAGCCACCCCATTGATCCCAGTAGCAGTCGAGGAACCATTCCAACAGCGGGGAATAGATGTTATTGGATAAATATTTCCACATTCATCAAAGAAACACTGATACATTATAACAAAAACAAATTATTTTACTCGGTGGATAGAAGAAATTCCATTAAGACAAGTTAATGACTAAGAAGTCATCTAATTTTTTAAGAATAACATTATAACCATGTTTGGCATTCCATCCTCTCTTGTCTTTGATAATGCAAATTATTTTTCTTCATTGAAACGTTATGAATTTGCATTAGAAAATGGCATTTTATTAAATCATGCATAAACTAGTACATGCAAGGAAATGGTTAAAGTGAATCAACAAACAAAAATATTATTCGAATAATAAAAAACCATTTTATCTAAGAAAAGGAATTGGCACAATTCTTTGACAAATGGTTTATGGGTTGACCATGTAACTCCTAAGCCTTCCCTCAAAACATCACCATATTTTTTGGTTTATGATAAAGAAGTTTTATTGCATCCAAAACTATATCTCCTAGGCTTACAACCTTCTTAAGAGTCCCAAGGTAGACCTTTCCTTCTGGTTCAAAACAGGATAGCTACCTTGCTTAAACTTGAGGAAGAAAGACTCAAAGCCAAAGAAACATTTTTCATCCATCAGAACCGTATTAAGTGTTACTTCAACAATAATTCAACAAGGACCAAGAGTTTTGATGTGGGTGACTTAGTATTGAAGTGGGACAAAGCCCACAAAGAGAAAGGAAAACAAAAAAGTTCCAATATCTATGGATTGGTCCCTTCACCATCGAAGAAATTTGTGGTCATAATACTTTCAAGTTGAAATACTTGGACGTGAGGACTGACCCTCTTCCCATAAGTGGCTGAGATTTGAAGCATTGGTTTCTAATAGAAGCTCTAAGCTACATTTCTTGTACAATATTTTCTTTTCTCTTTTCTTTATTGTCTGTGTAATTCTCATGTGTGTTGTGTCAAACTGTGTCCTATCTTGTTTTGTGTGTTGGTCATTGTATATAAATAAGACCTAGTTTGAAAAAGTGCATGGCTCAAAAAGCGTTTGAGTGGAATAAAGAAAAAATGCGATAACCACAACACTTTGCTATTTTTTTGTTCTCCTTTTTTGGGGAGTATACCATAGTTTGAGCTATGTCTGATGGAAAATACGATACATCCAAAAAGAAAAGCTTGAGGGAGCCTATTAGATTCACATCTATTCTAGTATCCAAACTCCTCAACTTGGTGTAAATCTTCTTAACGTGTTACATTCTTATCCAATCTAGGAGAGAAAGTGTTTTATGGAAAATTCTCTTCTGCAGATAGAAGTGGATCCCCTAGATCAAGTGGCTGATATAGAAACAAAAAAACCAAAAAGGACAATTTTTTCCTCAGAGAAATTAATAAATGGAGGAAAGGCCTGCCTGTAATCCAATGCTAGTCCTCATCTTCTGTTTACTTGTAGAATTTAGGTCTAGCTCCAATTACAATAAATGGAACCTACAAGAAAATCAAAACAAACAAGAGAACTACAAGACATCCATAACACAAACGAATATCTCTATTGAATGAGTCAATTGGGAATTGAAATATATATGCATAAAATAGACACAAATCATAGGAAAACAAAGCTTATTGTATTAGTGAAATGTAGGAGAATATTACAACGCTTTTTGCAGTTCTTGACAATGTAGAATCTCCCACTAAACTTGTCCTTCCTCAGCCACAAGGCAAGCCTTCAATCACAACTCAAGGAAGGTAATGGATTCGTAGTTGAAAAGAAATACCATCAGGGCATAGATAAGAGTCTCCAAAAGACAACCTAGACTCTATGGGAGGCAGTGAATTTATAGGGTAAAATTGGTAGATTAGGATTTACCAATCTAAGCTTGAGATTCACATATGAAGGAGGATAATCTATAAGGATAAGAAATAAGACCTCTAGAGTAGGATAAGATAAGAATTCAAGATCTTAATTAATAATGAATGGTTAAAACCACCTTAGAAGCTTCTGGAAGAAGAAGTTTCATAGATTTTTTGTTATTTTTCCCAAAATATTAGAACCATCACACCTATAAAGTAGAGAAACTTGTGCTGGTTAGTGCATGTTGTCAGTTATGCAACTTGTAACCATTCCAGGTGGACTGAAGTGCAGGGTGCTCTGGGGCTAAAAACACGAGTTTTGAACTAATTTTCCTAAAAACTCAGATGCTTTGGAGAAATAATGCTTAGGGATTTGCAAAGGAATAATGACAAAGTGTCAAGGATGTTGAATGATCTAGGTTTTTAGGCCATTTAATTGAATGGAAAACAATGACCTACAATGGAAAGGGTAAGGGGAAAATCTAAAGTGAGAAAACCAATATTATAGGTTTTATAAATAATTTTATGAAGGGGAAAACTCATTTTCTTTGAATAAGTCAGGATGCCTCTTCCACCCATTGAAAAGAATAAGTGCCAAAGCACAGCCCATCCAATCCCAGTAGTTTCCTATCCTGATCCCACACTTGTTTACCATTTGGTTGGGGGTTTCAATGTTATGGCCCTAGAGGAACGGAATGTTAGGCATCTAGGCTTGTTATATCGTATATGGTAGACTTAGGATATTTGATAGGGGGTTCATGGGATTACTTACATGTGGCACATAACCCCAGGTAGTTGGGATTGGTTAAATGGGTCAAATGAGAACTTTTGGGTGGAGGGTAAGAAACTTTGCTAGGGTACAACCCAGGCCTACTGGTAGTGAAGCAACATTTTTGCTCTTGTAGTGACTCTACTAGGGTATTTTCTAGGCTTGCTAGTAGTGTAGCAACACAAAGATGAAACACATATTATGAATATGTTAAACTCACTATGTATATTACCCTTTCCTGGATCAAAACAATTGCGATATGGCATATATTTTATGTGTTTGAACCAAGTGAAAGCGAAGTGAGGTGATATGTATACAACCGGGTAGAGAGGGGAAGTCAATTAAATCTGATTGGTGAATCAATACTTCCTGAAGGGATGACCCTTTAACCAAAAAGTTACTCCTAAGCAGAGAAGTTGAAGTTCACCCAATGTGTCACCAAGTGTTTTCGTTGCTATAACAAACTCCAAAATTTCACTACATTCAAATTTCAGAGCTTACTCAATGGCTGCATCGAGTGTCACCTTGGTAATTAGGTTTCATTTCAAGTAATTCTATATGTTTCAAGTGTTCTTTATCATTCCTAAGTGTCGTTACATTGATTAGAACATATCTGGTATAGTTCATGGTCATAACACCTTTGTTTGTTGGAATTTGGTCCCAGTCGCACACATGTTTCCCATTGTGCTTGGGCAGTGTACATAAATTCGAATTTTAATGTCTATTTTTCAATGTTCAAGCTTGTATATTTTTAGTTATGAGTTGGTATGCATCACACTTGATTTCATCTCTAAACTCATTTTGTTTTCCCCTTGTTCCATCTTCTAGACTTAGAAATTTTTTGGTTGCACAAGTAAACCCATTAAGGCAAGGTGTGAAAAAGCACACCCTTAATCCTTGAGCATGAATCATTCATTATTTGGAAGTGCACCCTGTGCACTCCAGGAGCACATAGCGCGCTCCTAAGCATCCTTACCCTTACTTTTTCCAAACTGTGCCCTAAAGATTCAAGTCTTCCTTTGAGCGCATTCCTTCAACTCAAAGAACTACACGCTCCTTGAGTGCATGAGAGAATTCTAAAGCCCCGAAGCATGAATCCTTCATCCTTTGGCAATGTGACATGTTCCCTCCTTTATCTATTGAGCGCATGAGGGCACCCTGAAGCCCTGAAGCCTCATCCTTCATCCTTTGACAATGTGCCCTGCACCGTTCTTTTCTCCCTTGAGTGCACAAGGAACTTGGGAAGCCCAAATTCCCTTCTTTCATCCTTCGGAACTAAGTCATGCGCCCTCCCTTGATTTTATCTCCACCTTATTGAGGGAATGAGTGCATCTGAAAACCTCAAAGCTTGAACCCTTCAGCCTTTCATAGTGCGCCCTTGCACCTGAAATTTTCCTTTTCTTCTCTAAGCACATTATTAAGTCTCGAATAGAAATTTGCATGAAACATGTTAGGATAGGAAAATTTTCAGGCTGATGTTTGGTTGCCATGACTGATTTCAGTCATAATTATTTTGAAAATAGCATGGAAAGGATGCACGAAGAGATCGAAAAAACATAGTCAATGGAAGCACTCAAGAATGAAGAACACATTGGAATATTGATGATCAAAGCGACCTGAAGGATTCCATGAGATAAAAGACTGTTTGGAGGGTGAATACATCAATGACTGAAAGCTACTTGCAAGGTGAAAGAAACAAGTGACATCCATGGCACCTACTGAATAAAGTCCATGTTATCAATGATAGTGAATTATTAATGATAGTGAATTATCATGTCCTCATCACATGATCATGATGTGGAAGATATTATGTAATCATGTAAAGACAAAGAAGTGGAAGTCTAAGAGTCATGTATGGACAAAAGAGCCATGTATAGAAGCCCAGAATACATGTAATTCCAAGAGTCATATGTAATTCCAAAAGTCATTTGGAATTCCAAAGGTTCTAGAAGTCTAAAGGTCATTAGAAGTTGGAAAGTCCAAAGTCATGAGGAAATGATAGGCCATGCCTCAAGTTATAAAAGGATCCTCATTACTCAAACAAAGGACTTTTAACCTTAGCTTCTCACATAAGTCATTAGAGAGATAGAGATGTTACTTTTGGGGAGAAAGTAGTGGCTCTAATGCTCCACTATTGGAGCTAGTGATGTTCATTTTACTTGTATATCTTGGAATTTTTTCTTAATACTTGAAGCCTTTCGGCCAATAAATTTTCATGCATGAATTGTAGATGTTTTGAGACTATTATTCTAATGTTTTTGGTTTATGTTGGCTTTCATATGTACTGAAGTAATTAAACTATTTTTGTGACTTTGGTGCTTAACTTGTTGGAACATTGTTGTGATGATCCAATGATCATTAAATATATGTGAACAACTTTGCTTGATGCCTAATGATTCTTTCTCATTTATGTGTGTGTGTCTCCATTATATTAGTGCTATTACTTATCTTTTAGAGACTCAATTTCTCTCCCTTACAGTGAAAGAACCTTGATACATCTATAATTAAACACTTCAGAAGGCACACTCTCTTTCTCATTCAAAAGAACATGTGTGCTTCTATCTCGTGCTAACTACTTAAGCCAAGGAAAATATTTAAGTAAATGACAACTGGGTTGTATTTTCGAATGGGACTCCTACACCAAATAGTGTGAGATATAATTGGGACCTCATATCAAGCAGATACCCAATATATTGGAGGTATCTAGCATCGTTAACATAAGTGTAATTCAAATGTGTGATCAAGGACACACACTATTATTTGATTCAAAGAAATGTGAAATAAGAAACAAAAATTTGGCAAGTTGGTGGCAACCACAACTAGGATTCCAAATGGTATATACACAATGGCTGAGGTTAAAAAAAGGCTAATTATTTTCAAAATAAGACAAAAGTTGGCTCTGGAAAGAAAGGATGGGACACATAAACTTTGACAACCTTGTCAGAATCAATAAAAAGGAATTTGTAAGAGATGATGTAGATTTAAAAACCAACCAACACCTCTTGCAAGCATTGCAAGCATGGAAAACATATAAGAGTTTAATTCAAGACCAAGGAACGTTCATTATCAAAACCATTAGAGTTGGTACACAATGATCTATGTGAAATGATTAAGACCAAAGGACTAAATGTTGAACAATACTTCATGTTGATGATTGACGATTACACTAGGATGACAAAAGCCAATTTTTTGAGGAAGAAGCTTGAAGCCTTTGAATGCTTCATAATCTAGAAGGAAATGGTTGAGAATGAAATTGATTTGAATATCAAATGTTTGAGATTAAATAATGGAGGGGAATTCACATCTAAATAATTTCAAGATTTCTGTGAGGAAAATTGAATAAAGAGACAATTCTTAGCAGCTAGGACACCACAAAAAAATGGGTTCATCCAAAAGAAGAATAGAACAATAGAATAAATGGCTAGAACTATGTTGAATGATTCAAAATTAAATGATGCATTTTGGGTCCAAGTAATATATATACTAGTGTACATTCTGAATAGAGGATTTTTTAGAAGAAACTATGATAATATTTTACACAAAGTATGGAATGGAATATCAACAAATGTCAAACACTTCAGAGTCTTTGGAATTAGATCCTACATTAAAAGGGAAGACTAGAACATTGGGAAATTTGACTTTCAGGTAGACAAAGCCATTTTTGTTGGGTACTCATGCAAAAGTAAAGCATACAAATGCTATAATCTGAGACTCAAAAAAATAGTTAAAAGCATCGATGTAAGTTTTAATGAAGTTTGAGAATGAAAGGCCAAACAAGGAAGTTCATTCTCAACCAAACTAGAGATAAAAGAAGAAGAACAACAAAGTGTTAAAGAGGAAGCCTTAGAGGAAGAATAATCAAATGAAAAAAATAATTTCCAACCATGATGAGACAGGAAATGACTGAAATGAACCTTCTAAGACTCCGAAAATATGGTATCAAAATATCCATCCTTCAGATCATATCATTGGGTACATTAATGCAGGTATAGGATTTAGAAGAAATCAACATATGCGCATGCCAAAAAAAGAACATCTTGCACTTTTATCCACATTTGAGCCTAACAACTTTGAAGAAGTTAGTCATGATGAGAATTGGCTAACAACCTTGAATGAAGAATTGGATTAGATTGAAAGGAATGACACATGGGTATTGGTTCCACGATTGAAGGAAAAATATGAGATTGGCATAAAATGGGTTTTCAGGAACAAGTTGAATGAAGATGGAAAAGTCACCAGGAACAAGGCAAGATTGGTCTATAAAGGGTATGCATAGGTTGAACGAATATTTTTCGAAGATAAATTTTCACCTATTGCCACGATGGAAGCCATCAGGATGTTATTGGCCTATGCTTGTTTGAGAAGGATTAAGGTTTATCAGGTGGACGTAAAGTTATGATACCAAACCCTAGAATCCAAAGCTCTGATACCAAATGCTATGAAACCAGCTCAAGAAAAGATAGAAAAGATAGATCAACGCCTTAGAATTCAGCCTCTTCGAGGGGGCAACCTCCTTTACATTACATAAAAGAACAATTCTTGGATGATTCAAATGACAAAACCTCCTTTCTATATATAGGAGTCTAAGGAGTCACAATATAACCCAGCCGACCTAACAATAATAATATAAAGCCACAAAAATAACAATAGAGGGATTGTATGGGGCATATGGGGATAATAGGGGCACAATAATATTAATAAGGGATGAAACTACAATAGTAATGGGGTAATCGCTAGTATTATAGGGACCCAACATGCCCCTCTCCTTCAAAAAAGTGTTTTCATCAATGTTTGAGTAGTTCTGGATGCTTCTGTATAAAATTCTCATCCTCCCATGTGGAATCTTCAGCGGATAAGTTCTTCCACTTGACAAGATACTCTGAAATTGATCGATTTCGTAGCTTTCGAGTTCTTGTTTTTGTGACTACTTCCGGTTCCAATATAATTTTTCCTTCCTCGTCAAGTTCTGGCAATATTGTTTGAATTGGGAGCTTGTCGCCTATAACCTTCTTTAAACATGAAACATGGAAAACTGGGTGCAATCGAGAAGCTACAAGAAGCTCCAATTTGTATGCCATAGTACCAATCTTTTGCAACACCTTGTACGGACTATAATACTTTGGTGATAATTTATTATCCTTCTTAGCTTGCTTGAGGGACATTTGATTATATGGTTGTAGCCGTAGGCATACCCAATCACCTACAACAAAACTTCTTATGCTACAATGTTGATCTGCCTGTTGTTTCATTCTATTCTGTGCCAACACGAGGTTATCCTTTAAGAGTTGGAGGACTTGTTGATGTTCAATGTGATGTTCCACTGCTTGAACCTTAGAATTTTCTCTTAAATATGATGTGATGGATGGTGGCTGATATCCATGAAGTGCCATAAATGGGGTCATTTTTGTTGATGTATGGAAGTAAGTGTTATACCACCATTCAGACAGAGGCAACCATTTGACCCATTGTGTCTGTTTATCAGATACAAAGCAACGAAGATATCCTTCCAAACATTTGTTTACTATCTCAGTTTGCCCATCAGATTGAGGATGATAAGATGAGCTATGAGATAACTGAGCACCAAGACAAGAAAATAATTATGTCCAAAAATTTCCAGTGAAAATGGGATCTCTGTCACTTACAATAATCTTTGGATTTCCATGTAGCATTTGAATTGTTTCCATAAATGCAGTAGAA
Source organism: Pinus tabuliformis (assembly GCA_031772625.1). Lineage (NCBI taxonomy): Eukaryota > Viridiplantae > Streptophyta > Pinopsida > Pinales > Pinaceae > Pinus > Pinus tabuliformis. The sequence continues at coordinate 489,761,710 of CM062807.1, read as the reverse complement.
ACTGTGTTGGCTTTAAATGGATGTGATAATGCACAAAAGTGTGCATACTTGGTAAGTCTGTCAACTACCACCATGATGACAGTCTTTCCCTTAGACTTGGGTAAACCTATGATAAAATCCATTGAAACCTCCTCCCAACGTTAGCTTGGAATGGATAAAGGTTGTAATAGACCCAGTATCTTAATTGTTTCAACTTTATTTTGTTGGAAAACTAAACATTCCGCCACAAATTTTTGAATATCCGATTTAAGGCCATCCCAAAAAAATTCCTTCTTAACCCTATGGTAGGTTTTTACAAATCCTGAGTGCCCTCCTAAGGGAGAAGTGTGCAATTCCATAAGAATATTTTGTTTTAGTTGGGAATTATTACAGAGGCATAAGCGATATTTGTACCATAAAGAATCATTTTTCCAGCTAAATGTATCAGATGTACTGGAATCTTGTTGTAACTTTCGAATAAGTGCCCACACTTCTTTGTCATTCTTCCATTCCTCCCTTGCTTCGTTTATCCAATCTAGTTGGATAATAGAAATGGCACACAAAAATGCTTCCACATCCCCATCCTTTATTGAGAGTGCATTTGCCACCACATTTTTCTTCCCTTTTTTGTAGATGATTTCAAAGTCGTAACCCAACATCTTTGTGACCCACTTTTGTTGCTCTTCAGAGGATAATATTTGTTCTAAAAATTATTTAAGGCTATCATGATCTGTTTTTACCTTGAAGTGTCTTCCCATTAGGTAGGGTTGCCATTTCTTAAGTGAATGGAGTATTGCCAACATTTCCTTCTCATAAATAGCTTTGTGTAAAAACTTTCCCTTGATTGGACGACTTTAAAAAGCAATGGGTCTTTCATCTTGTATTAAAACAACACCAATTCCATTTCCTAAAGCATCACATTCCACAATAAAGGTTTTTGTGAAGTCTGGTGTAGCTAAGACCGGTGCTTGGCACATTACCTCTTTAAGATGTTCGAAGGCCTTTGTTGCTTCTGGAGTCCATGAAAATGTATCTTTCTTCAATAATGTTGTTAGAGGTTCTGCTATTCTCCCATAATTCTTAACAAACTTGCGATAATACCCTGTTAACCCAAGAAATCCTCGCAGATGCTTTATGGATGTGGGGATTTTCCATTCCTTAATGGCTTTAATTTTGCTAGGGTTTACCTTAACTCCTTCATGAGATACAATATGACCCAGATATTCCACCTCTTGTACTCCAAAGAAACATTTGGATCTTTTTGCATATAATTGTTTCTCCTCCAATAGTTGTAGCACCCTGTCAACATGTTCAACATGATCCTTCCAAGACTTGCTGTAGATTAGTATATCATCAAAAAATACTAACACAAATTTTCTAAGGAATGGTTTGAAAATGGAGTTCATCAAACCTTGAAATGTTGAAGGTGCATTGGTAAGGCCAAAAGGCATGACCAAAAATTCATAATGACCCTCATGAGTTCTAAATGCTATTTTTGGAATGTCTTCAGTCTTCATTCTGATTTGATGATATCCTGAATGAAGGTCCAACTTGGTGAAGTAAATTGATCCATGCAATTCATCTAGTAATTCATCAATGACAGGAATGGGAAACTTATCTTTAATAGTGAGCTTGTTGAGCTCCATATAATTTGGACACGTGCGCCATGATCCATCCTTCTTGTGCACTAATACTACTGGAGTAAAGAAAGAACTTGACTCGGTTGAATTATACCAGCCTCTAGCATTTCTGCAACCATATGTTCAATTTCATTCTTTTGGGCATAGGGATATCTGTACGGCCTGATGTTTGGAGGAACACTTCCTGGAATCAGATGAATAGCATGATCATGATCATGAATAGGTGGGAGACCTTTGGGAGTCTCAAATACCTTGGAATGAATGTCCAAGACTTTTTGGAGATCTAGAGAAATAGATGATTCCAATGTGGAAACATCCAGCGAACATAATTGTGCAATTACACCCCTTTGTTCCTTTTTTAGAAGCTTTGTCATACCGTTATAGCTGATTATCTTTCCTGGTTTCCCTGTAATACCCCTTAATTCAACTTCCTTTCCTTCCACAGAAAAATTCATGAAAAGTTCTTGAAAATTAAAAGCTATTGTACCCAAGGATTGTAGCCATTGGACTCCTAGTACAACATCAGCACCTCCCATTAGAATGGAAAGTATTGGGCTAGTCAATACATATTCTCCAATTGATAGCTTGATATTATGGCACTTTCCAGAGAAATTTATTATTCCTCCATTTGCAACCATCACTTGACACTCTGGTGCTGGATATAAGAAGCAATTCAATTCTTTTGCTACCTTGCAATGAATAAAATTGTGGGTGCTTCCTGAATCAATCAACACTATTACCTTTTTCTTCTTGATTTGTCCTTCTATCTTGATGGTTTGAGGAGTGGTAATTCCCGCCAATGCATTACAAGATATGGTCGGATTCATTTCTTCTTTATCTAGGCTTTGTTCCTGGAGTATACCCTCTTCTTTTTACCTTTCTTGCCCCTTTTCTTCTTCCTCTTCACAATCTATGTAGAATAATTTCTTCTCAGCACACTTATGACCTTTAGTGTATTTGCTATCACAACTGTAACAAAGCCCTTTTGCTCTTTCTTATTCCAATTTTTGTGGTGTCAACCTTATAGGTTCTGGAAGACTAGGGGCAACAACACTTCCATCTTTATAGTTGTGAGAGGTATGCTTCCTGGTTGCCATAATTTTTCTTTCCACTTTTCTTGCTAACCTGAATGACTTCTCTAATAAATCAGGTTCCCAAAGGTGAACATCATGTTGGATATTATCCTTTAAAGTCCCTATGAACACATCAATCCTATGCTCCTCTGGAATATTTTTTACCCTTATTTTCAATTTTTGGAACTCCTCAATGTACTCCATTATTGAACCCTTTTGTTTGAGGCTTATCAATTGGCTAAAAAAAGTGTTGCTTTTTGTATCCTCATAATGTGCTGTCAATTCTTCCATAAAAATTGCCCACGTGATAATTTTTTTATGAGAGCAAAGCCAATGATACCATACAAACTGATTTGGTTCCAAATATAAAGTTGCAATACGTACCTTTTGTGTGTTTTGCACATTATTGAGATTGAAAAATTGCTCCATCTGTAATATCCATGTTGCGGGATCCTTGCCATCAAACTTCCTCATATCAATTTTTGGAATATGGTGGGTCTTCGCATATTAGAGTCTATGAAATCATGATTAACATTTCTTTTGTTCGCATCATGAGTTTCCTTTACTACCTTTTCACCATTAGTAAGTATTTCTTGTAGAAAATTTGTCAAATCTATCTTCAAATATGCCATGTCCCTCTTCGAATCTGTCTTCAAATCTATCTTCAAATCATCCATCTTAGCTTCCATGCCCTTTATCTTAGATTCCATGCCATTTATCTTAGCTTCTGTTAGCTTTTGTGAGAGTGACATTTGTTGCACTTGTTCTTGTAATTTTGATATATCATGCAGCATTTATTCCTCTTCTTCATGAGTCATGCTAGAGCTTTCAGGTTGCTTACTAGGTGTTTGCATTTTCTTTCCTCGAGGCATCAGTTACCAATAATAATGCTTTACTATGCCCGTTGAATTCATTCAAAATATATTTTCAAACCAATCTTAAGCAAAAATTTAAAAGAATCTAGACACCTTTTTTCACTTTGTATGAGCTCGATATTTCCTATGATGTATCTCTATACTTTTAGATCATCTAGTTCTAAAATTTCAACCTACAGTAGCCCTCTATTTTCTCTTTCCAATGCCACCATTCTGATCCAAATTGGATTCTCCAAGGAAGAGTTATGCGAAATATCCCACAGTGACTTGATTATAGACTAGTTCAATAGGCGAACTTGTACGACGTGCCACGAGTCACTGTTTCGACCTTTGGCTCTGAAAAATATATACAAGAAACTACAGTCTGTCTTCCTTCTGTACCTTCTTATGAAATTTCAATCCAATGCTCAGAGAGAAAGTTATGACGATTTTCCCTAGGTCACCTGTTTGGAATGTAATTCAGGAGTCTGCAAAAAGACCAACTTGCTCAGATCATATCTTCGCAAATATAGTGCGAAAAGATCTGAAATTGAGACCCAAGGTTCAGTACGATTTCTTCTCAAATGGGTTTTGTTTTCAGCTTCTGAAACGTTGCAGAAAAAAAGTTGTAGCGAAAATGCCACGATGACCTATTTGGAGCAGCGAAACCCTAAAATCCAAAGCTCTGATACCAAATGTTATGAAACCAGCTCAAGAAAAGATAGAAAAGATAGATCAACGCCTTAGAATTCAGCCTCTTCGAGGGGGCAACCTCCTTTACATTACATAAAAGAACAATTCTTGGATGATTCAAATGACAAAACCTCCTTTCTATATATAGGAGTCTAAGGAGTCACAATATAACCCAGCCGACCTAACAATAATAATATAAAGCCACAAAAATAACAATAGAGGGATTCTATGGGGCACAATAATAACAATATGGGGATAATAGGGGCACAATGATATTAATAAGGGATGCAACTACAATAGTAATGGGGTAATCACTAGTATTATAGGGACCCAATAGTTGATTTCCAAAAGCGGGATAAATAATTTATTTCAAGTTAAATTAAAAAAGTATAAGCCTTCAAGTCAACCTCATTACAAAAGGGGATTCTTAGGTCCATTAAAATTTCCCTCCAAAATATCAAGTTTGTTGACCTCAAGGGAGCCCCTCCAAAAAATATATAAAGGAATTCATTCCCCTCTCAAACATAAGAGTTTAGATGCTTATCTTATCAAAGAAGCTTTGTGATACGCCTGCGGGCAAGAGGAGTCTTGAAAATTAGATTGAAGAGGTTGAATATATAGAAGAATTTTGGGTTTTTGGCTTATATCTTTGAGGATGAGATTCACTGGGGTTTTATTATATGTTTTCAGGTTTCTTTGATGTTCTTTCTGTCACCTTTTGAAGCTAAACCCGAGGCAATCCATTTGTGAGGTTAGATATCTGAAAGGTTTTTTTGTGTAAGGTTTCTATTGAAAAAGTATAAGCTTATTTGACATGATCTAAAGCATGTCGACCTAGTGAGGTTTTCGTAACTTACCTGAGCTTGTTTTGAAGATTGTATCTACAACCTTGTTGTCTAAGTATCCTATCCTCTATTGCAGACCAAACCCTATTGCCATAACATTGATTGAGGGGCTCACTTAAGGTTTTAGGACCAATACTTGATCTATAAAATTGACAAAGTCCTGAGTTTGATATTCACTATGATTTCGTTGAAATTTGCATATCTTGAAGCTACTTTGGTCTATTATTTTGTTGCAAAACCTCTTGGGGAATCTGCTCATAGATCTGTGTCTCGTTTTGTCATTCAACTTGGCATCATTGACATTTTTCAGTCTATTTAGGGCTCATCTATTATTTCATACCTAAGGTAGTTAGTGGAGGAGGTTCAAATCCAAATATGAAGACTCTAAAAGGCTATAGTAGAAGAAAACTTGACACATGTTTGAAGTTAACTAAGGTCGGAAACAAATTCCTATTTGGATGTCTGACATTAGGGGAATTTTTAAGTCTAAAATGGGCATCGTAATAAAAATGTACAACAAAAATAAAATTTATAAGAACCAATAGGATTCAAGATGATGATGTCAACCATGGGGGATGATTCAACATTTTTGGAGTAAAAAAGTAAAAAGATTAAAAAATAATAAAATAATAAAACTAATTTTTCAACTTATCTCCCTAAGGTTTTACTCAAATTTTAGGCAGAAATACTCGTTGGATACAAAATTTAATTCCTCATAAAATAAGTACCTATGTTGCATACTTTTGATGGATCTCGCTACACGAAAAATGATAAATACAAACATAATTTCAATAATGTTTTTCATGTATTTATCATTTTTTGTGTAGCAAGGTCCATCGAAAGTATGAAAAATGGTTAATCTGTGATGATGAATCAAATTCTGCATCCAACGAGTCTTTCTACTCGAAATTTGAGTAAACCCATATGGATATTGATCTGAAATGATCATAAACTAAAACTAATGTAGAATTGATTAACCATTATTGATTTGAATGATAACTCTAAGCACAGAAATCGAGGTAAACTGCTTGAGAAGAACACTTTATGACATGTGATTAAACATAAAATCGATGCATAACATATGTGCAAACAGTAAAAATTAGTGATACCAGACAACAAAATTGATGATGGAGTTCGTCCTAGATGGACTACGTCTCCGGGTCCACTTCCAAGATGGGCGACCATTTTTATTAGGAATGAGAAGAAGGTGTTGATTACATAGAGAATTAATTAGTCTGAATGTGCACGCAGGCACTTCTAATCACTGTCATCAGATATCCCTTTGAACCAACTTTCCAAAGCCTCTTACAGTTCCCAATTCCGACTTCGGATGCTCCCGTAACATTGAAAACAAAAACCACCTATGACCTTCAAAATCTGCAAACATAATATCAAAACCACTCTAATGTCCTCCATGGACAAAACTGCCTCTTATAGGCCTGTGGATACATAAAAACCATAGGATGACATTGTTGCAGATCACGTCTGGCGGTTTTGCTAATGGAAAGATGCTGGGGGTTTACATTTCTGTTCATATGCCGATGTTTGCCCCGCGCAGTTTGATGACCGACGGTTATTGCTAACCCCGACAGTCTTTACACAACACCGCTCACATACTGATTGCCAGATCCATCCTGACCCAGTTTACAGCTGACGGTTTAGGTAACCGCAGTTTCTGACCTCCGACGTGTTCACATGAACTCCGACACGGTTTATGAAGCTGTGGTTGAGGGTTTGTTTTGTTAATTTTAATGTTTTTACAATGTTTAGAAGGCTGAGAGGTATAACAAGGGGTTTTAGACTTAGGAATTAGGATTAATACATGGTTTTTGTATTGTGATAGGTTTGGAAGGACTTAGAACTAGGTCTTAGGAATTTTAGCATAGGTTTTAAATACCATGAGTTGGAATATACCTAGTTTAATGGTATTAGAACTTAGGCATAGGTTTTATGTCTTTGGTGTATGGTTTTAGGTGTAGTAATGTAATGTAGTTAGGGTTTAGGTTTAGATGTAGGATTAGGGTTTTAACAATGGTCGCCCATTTACAATCATTCTTCGCTAAGTGACTTTAGCGACATTTGTCACCTAATGACGAACTTGTCGACAATGTGACATAAAACCACACATATCGTCGACACCAGTTACCTTTGCGATGACAACCCTGATGAGGAATATATGCCACGAATGACACCCATGTCGAACCCAAAACCTGAAAATTCGTACGACAAAATTCATGTCATCGACTAATCCCAGCGGAACCATCAATGAACACAAGTCGACGACTAGGTACAAACCCTCTCAACTGAACACCATTCAAAACCATAAACATTACCTGAACAAACTGATCCATAACCAACACTGTCAATGCTGAACTGAAGTGACAATGATACTAAACACTGATGACGAGACTTGAACACTTGTACAACTGAATCAACAGAATCCTCCTGGATCATTCCTCTTCAATTGAAAGCTTTTGGACCACAAAAGTTTGACTAAACAATTAGTCGATTAGGGTAGGAATCCCTTTCTTTCCAGCTTGACCTGACGATGTACCAATACATTCGATCAATTACCTGCAAGTGATGACCCTGATGATGCTGACCATCGCTCTTTTTCAGTCGGTGACCTGTTTCATCCATATGCAACATGAACAACTTGCGACGATGGGAAAACAACCTGTTATCAACATGGAAATTGAATTCTTTCCACGAAGAATCATGAGTTAGTGATTCACAATCTTTGAAAACAGTCTCTATTGGATGTTGTTTAATACCATCAACATGTATAAACAATCTATTTTGCAGAATAACAGAGACAATCAAAGATATACTTGACATCAAACCAACTACTTGAGTTGACATACTTTCGTGTTTCCTGATTACTAGGTGACCATGCTGCCATAAACCCATTAAACTGTAAGATGAAAATTGCTGCAACTTAGTTTGTCTTTGAAAGTATTGAATTAGATGTTGATTTGTTTGAATCACTTTTCCTTAATTTATTACATGATGTTTCCATTGATTAGCACTTTCCTTTGTTGCATAAGTTCCCATTAGACACATTGACACTGCTTTAGAAAAGGCTTTGACATGAAAACAAATATGTTTCCTCTCCACTTGAAAAGAGGTTTCCAAACTATTCGAAACATGAAATGGTGACACAATACAAGAGAAATTGAACACTAAATTCCCCAATACTGACCTGTATCCCTATAACTGTTAAGTTCCAAACTTAAACTGAATTGATTCATTCTGACATTAGGAAGAGGAGCTTTTGGCACAAACTGTAATTCATGTTGTAATCTCTACTTGAGAATAAGATGTTTGATTTTACATAGAACTAGAATTGTTTCTATCTCTTTAATCAAACCATCTTTAAGTTGAGTTGCATAACTTAAACAAGAATCATGTTGATTGTTATGTTGACCCTTTACACACATGATTACAAACCGCTTGTTTGAACTTATTAATCGCTTCATCTGATTAACATTAACTGAATTCAAGTGATTTTTGTTTTGATGTGCCCTGACAATAAATTCAACCCCATATTTCTTAAGTTGATATTTATGTTCTCTGCTGTAAAATACTACATCACAATCATAAAGATAAGGACTTCCTAAGACAACTCCACATATGTCTATTGGAACCACATCTAATTCCACTTGATCAATGTAATTAGCTGTTATGGAAAATCTTAATCGATATTGTTTTGTGAACTTTATCTAAGTTAATTTATTTAGCCATCCTAATGGGTAAGTTCATGGATAATTTTGTGTTTTCAAACCCAAACTTTTAACTAAATATTTAGAGATTAAATTTTCTTACGATCCACTGTCAAAAATTGTATCTATCTTTGAATGCTTAGAGGTTATCCTTATGTTAGATAATTCAACTCTTTTATCCTCATGTGGAGGATTTATGTTCGATGAAGATGCAATAGTTTTCGAACTTGAACGAGTGTCAGAAGTTTTACTTGTCGTAACCATGGTGGTTATCCTCCTTTCATCACCTGAATCGGAACCTAGATCCTACTGGACTGGTGCAATGGCCTTCTTTTCATCCTTCTCCTTAAGGAACTTTTTGGGCTTAAGTTCTAGATGAATTTTCCAGCCCTTCGATTCATCATGACCGATTCTCTGGCAATGAGAACAGGTAGGTCTTTCCTTCTGAACGATCACTGATTTCTTTCTCTTCGAATTGTTCTTTCCCTTATTGTCACTGGAATATTTGGTTTCCAACTCTTTGGATGACTGCGATGAAAACTTGAATGGTCTACCACCTAATTCAATATGTATGGCTTGAACAGACACCTCATCGAAATCAACAGGATTAAACATCAATAAAGTATGTTGCAAATATGAATGTAAACTGCCAATGTATTTTAACAAAGTTTCATGTGTGTCCAATGAAATACGAAGAACCAATGCTTTCTTTCTGAACTCTTGAGTAAACTCTTGAACACTCTGCCCTTTAGCTTGCCTCAGATACTGCCAATCAATAACAACTTGTTGCATGTATCCTAAAGGATAGAATTGTTTCCTAAGAGCTTTTTAAAAACTTAGACCATAACAAGATGAATTTTCCTTTATGCTTTACATCTAGCTGAGTTTTACTTGCCTACCAGATTAAAGCGATTCCCCCCATTCTAAGTGTAGCTAACTGAATTTTAGTTTTATTGCTAGAAATGTTTTGAATGTGACAATACACTTCTAACTGCTTAATCGAGTTATCTAGCTTTTTAGGATTCATTTCGCCATCAGAAACAAGTAACTCAAATTTAACATCAAGTTTCAAAAGAGATGTTTTCTTAGGTTTCTTTTCCATTTCAAATTCTGCACTGGAAGAAGAAGAAGAAGAAGAATAAGAAGAAGAGGATGATGAAGATGATGGAGGTGAAGGTGGTTTATCAGTCTTCCCTTTACATTTGTCCTTCTTTGATGGCTTTGAAGAAGAAGCCACATCTCTCGCCTTCTTGTCTTCATATAATTCTCCCAACATCCGCTGCATAGTTAAGAATTTCTACTGAAACTATTCTTCACTCATCTTAGTTTTAGTGTTTTCACTTGCATCAGGTCCTGTCATGGTCGATTTCTGAACGACTTGTCGCTTTCCAATCTCTAGATCGATCTGCTCAAGGATTCCTTCTCCTCGTTGTGACTTTGACCTGGTTAACATTCAATGGAAAATTCTAGAAACGAAACCTACTCTGATACGGAATTATATGGTCTGAAATGATCATAAACTAAAACTAATGTAGAATTGACTAACCATTAATGATTTGAATGATAACTGAAAGAAAAAAAATCAAGGTAAATTGCTTGAGAAGAAAAATTTACAACAACTGATTAAACATAAAATAGATTCATAACAGAAGTGAAAATAGTAAAATCACAGTGATACTAGACAGCAAAATTGAAGACGGAGTTCATCCCTGATATACTATGTCTCCAGGTCCACTTTCAAGATGGGTGACTGTTTTTATTAGGAATGAGAAGAAGGTGTTGATTACATAGAGAATTGATTAGTTTGAATGTACACACAGGCAGTTCTGATCACTGTCATCAGATATCCCTCTAAACCATCTTTCCACCACCTCTTACGGTTCCCAATTACAACTCTGGATGCGCCCGTAACACTGAAAACAAAAACCGCCTATGACCTCCAAAATTTGCAAACAAAATATAAAAACCACTCTAATGTCATCCATGGACAAAACTACCTATTATAGGCCTACGGATACATAAAAACCATAGGATGACAGTGTTGCAGATCACATCTGACGGTTCTACTAATGGAAAGATGCTGGCGGTTTACAGTTCTGTTCATATGTCGAAGTTTGCTCCACGTGGTTTGAGGACTGAGGGTTATTGCTAACCCCTACGATATTTACATAGAACCACTCACATACTGGCTGCCACAACCATCCCAACACGGTTGACAGCTGACAGTTTAGGTACCGCGGTTTCTGACCTCTGGCTCATTCACATGAACTCCGACACAGTTTATGAAGCTTCATTTTAGGGACTGTTTTGTTAATTGTAATGTTTTTACAATGTTTAAAAGGCTGAGAGGTATAACAAGGGGTTTTAGACTTAGGAATTAGGATTAATACAAGGTTTTTGTATTTTGGTAGGTTTGGAAGGACTTAGAACTATGTCTTAGGTATTCTAGCAAAGGCTTTAGTTGGAATATACCTAGTTTAATGGTATTAGAACTTAGGCATAGGTTTTATGTCTTTGGTGTATGGTTTTAGGTGTAGCAATGTAAAGTAGTTAGGGTTTAGGTTTAGATGTAGGATTAGGGTTTTAACAATGGTCACCCATTTACAATCATTCGTCGCTAAGTGACATTAGTGACATTTGTTGCCTAATGACAAACTTGTCAATAATGTGACATAAAACCACACACACCATCGACGCCAATTACCTTTGCGATGATAACCCTGACGACAAACCGATGCCACGGATGACACCCATGTCAAACCCAAAACCTGCAAAGTTGTATGACAAAACTCATGTCATCGACCAATCCTGGCAGAATCGTCGATGAACACAAGTCGACAGCCAGGTACAAACCCTCTCAATTGAATGCCATGCAAAACCATGAACATTACCTGAACAACTTGATCCATAACCAACACTGTCGAAGTTGAACTAAAGTGATGATGATACTGAATACTGATGATGACACTTGAACACCTGTACAATTGAATCAAAGGAATCCTCTAGGATCAGAGATAAGTTGAGAATACGAGTTGAAAAAGTAGTTTTTCTTTTCTCCCTCTAAAATTTGATGATGTAATCTAATCTTATTTTATCATTTCCACTATTACTTTATAATTCTTTTAGGAGGCCCATTTTAGACCTCAAAATTCCCCTAATGTCTCTATGTATAAAAATAGTATTGGAAAGGTACTCTTATGCCCTAATTTAGAGGACTACTTATATCTTGGTTAACATTTGGAGTAATACTATATCAACATATATGTTTTAGAGAAAAAGGGTTTTTCCTTGAACAATTTCCTAAGGAAAAACCATGATATAATTGTTGCAATGTCACTCACTAAACAAGGATTAATTTTCTGATTATCTCCTCTAGAACTTATGTAATTGATAAGAGTTTTTAAAGCAACACTTTTTCTTATAGAGTAGTTATATCTAGGTAAAAAGATAATGCTATTTTGACTGAGGCATCAAGAAGGGACTACTCGAATGAGGAAAAAATGGACGACATCATTGCTCAATTTTCATTGACATATTATCTGGTAGCAAGTTGAAAATATTTGGTACAACTATGACAGCTAACATCTTGATTAGAAGGAGAGTGGTGTAGGAACACTTGCTTTGTTCAATAGTAACATTTGGTCTTCTTTTATACATCTGAAGCATATATTAACTGTGATGGTTTCATTGTCATTATTGGTGAAGTTTGGGTGATTTAAAAAATAATTTTTTTTTTGGTAGTAGTTGAAGAAGTCCGAAAGTAAGGGTTACATCAAATATCTTTGTAAGTGGGTCATTATTTCTAATACGAGATCCATCATTTGTTTATATATTCTATCATTATTTTTAGGGTAGTTGGGTGGTGCAAGGCAAGTGATTGAAGTCACCTTTAGGTTGTAGCCTGAAAACACTTCAAGGTGGCAAGGTGGTGCTAGGGCAAGTTGGAGCTTGCAAGGTGTTGGAGTATCATATCAGTGGTAGGTGATAAAAATAGGGTGCGTTGGAGCATCCTTCTAAATGGAGCTGGAAAATTGAATTCTTTTCTAGAGTACTAGGGAGTTGGGGATTCCCTTTTTAATCAGAGATGGAGCATATTATGTACTCATAAAATTACTATAAAAACATTCAATGGTTTTTATTTTGGAAGGGTTTCCACCTAAAATATTTTATGCACTATTCTCTTGATGTGTTGATTCTTTATATGTTGTTAATGCTCTAAATTTTTTAATAAGTTACTAATTGTTAAGAAATAATTATTCACCCCCATCTTAGTATTTCCAGCAAAATCATCTAAAGCAATGTCTATATCATGAAGTATGGCTAATTTAAAATATGCTAACTTTATGACTTTTTGTGATGGCTACGCACATTTGTGTTTTTAATATTTTTTGATAGGGACCTATGATTCCTATAAGCTCAAAACCATTGGGTGGATAATTTTATTAGATTTATTTTTATATATGATGTGATATATTTTTAAGAAAGATTCAACGATCTAAGGCCTTCAATTTTTGTTTTCTCTAGATTTTTTTATTTTTAAAATAAAATTAAAACTAAGAAATTAAATCACATTTCCATTTCATTTTTATTTTCCTTCTTTGTTTTATGTTGATTGAGTGCCTTGTTTGGTGAAGAATGATCCACATAAGGTTCCAGGTTTAGTGAACTTGATTTAGTTTCTTGGTTATTATTATTTTTTCATTTCATTTGAAAAAGTCTCAAAAAAGAAATCAAGAGTGTTATTACTAGGTCTTGTTTCTCTTTTGTACGTTTGGTTCAGTATTTTCCTTGTAGAAAAAAAGGGATTTGATCTCTTTATATGTTCCCATTTCCTTGTAGATCCAAAATCTCTTTTCCACTTCTTTGTGTGTCATTCTTTGCCACATGTATTCTTAGCAAAGCCTTTGTTTTGTTATTTTGAGTGCTTATGGGTGCAATTTTAGATTTAGTAATCTTGGATTGAAAAGAACAAAATTGTGATTAGTTTCCTTTGAATAGTAATATCTATTGAGTGACTATTAAAGAGTGAGGATAAATTTTCCACTTAGAAAAAGAAAAATATTTCTTTCCCTTTCACTTAACTAGTTTTCATCAAATAGAAAAGAAAGTGCATATCAAATATAGTGTTCATGTTTAGGGATTTTTGAGAGTCTTAAAAGCACAATTACAGTTGCACTATTTTCCCTTTCAATATAAAAAAACCATCTAAAATCTAGGTTCTAATAAAAAATATTTAGAAATTTTGGTTATAGCACACCAATATAAAATAGGGCATAAGGCCTTAGAATAGAATTAGAGAGTAAACTATTCAAGATCGAAAAATTGCAACTAGAGATCCACAAAGAGTGTGATAAATACACTATCACGTAGATCATTCTTGGGAAGCTCCTTTCGCATAGGAGTTAAGTTTGAGGTCACATTGGAGGCAATGTGGAGAGATATCCCATTTTCATTTTGTTTTCTTGGTTCTTACTAGATTATGTGCATCCAAGGGTCTCTTAGAGGGGAATATGGTTCTTTGATACCCCCACTTAACCCCCCAAAATTGTAAATATGCATAGACCTAGGCTGGTGAGCTAGTACATGTCAATTAGGCTGGTGATTCAAGCATTACCTTTATGACCAATGTGTTTGTGTGGATGTATTTATATGTTTTGGGGCTAGAGATCCTAGTTTTGTAAATATGAAATTACATGCAAATTAATAATATACATTACTATTGTAGACCAAGTTAGACTAAAAGAGTATGAGATTTTTTTACCTTGGAGACAACCTTTGGCTGCAGGAGGTTAGTGCCCGGGACATCCACAAAACTTGATAAATATTTTAATAAGATGATTGTCTAGAGAATGAACCCTATTTAGCACATGTTAACTTAATATTGAATATGAACTCATTCAACCAAATTGGTATTAAGTGGATGCATACTCTAAAATTTATAAATGGAAGAGGAAATAGTTAGTAGCATAGTTTATTACAATGGGCCCAAAAGAATATAATTTTTACACCTTGTGAAGGGAACGAAGAGTGAAATAGTGAGAACAAAGGAAATTGTAGTGAGGAGGCAATGGAGCGCCCATTAAAGCTTCCTTCAAAGAAGACACATGTATTTTCATAAACAAATTTGTATTTAGTTAAAGAAAGACCCATTACATCATACATTTACCTCAAATGAAGAAAAACAATGATGAAAATAACAAAGACAAAATAAAAACCACATACTACAATCTATCACAAGATTTGGAATCAATTTGATTTTCCTTTATTGATCTTTCAGGAAGCTTTATGTTACACAGTCTCTCAAATTTAGGGTCTTTGAACCCCATGAAAATATTGATTCTAGTCTTTTATCTCTGCCCCTAGACTAACCGTTAAGAATTGGTTACGAAACTAATTCCTTTGGTTACAAATATGTCTTTATTTTTTTTGGAAAATATATGATAAAAATTACCAAGCTAATTAATTTTATATTATATAAAATATAATATAATACTAAATCCCTTTTAAAGTATCACTCCTTTTTTATTATGTTACATGCGTCGGGCACTTAATTTGACCTACACTTAACACGATATTAATAAAACCTTTAAATATGAATAATAAGAGTGGGGCCATGGTTGTCATTATGTGCATCAAAAAACCATGCATGGTTTCGAAAAAACTAGAAACCATTGTTTGTGGTTTTGGGAAATCGAGGTGAGGGGTCGTGCAATTAATTTGGATCGTAGATTCAATGATGGTTGGTTTGATGAACAACTTTGTGACACCCTCTCCCATTTTAAACTCCCAAGCATGTTGACCCACCTTAATTTGTTGATATGAAGTGTGAAACACTGTGAGTTATCAATTTGCTAGTCACCTGCAAGAATTATAAACCTTTGAATTTCGTTGACATGCACTTCATCTAGGCTTTCCTGGCTACACTACTATAATTCAAGCTGCATCATTATAACAATATTGGACTTTGGAATGGAAAAAAAGAAACAAATTTCCCTCATTTTGATAAATGACATAGCCATTACATTTGATTCCAATAAGGTATTTTGTTCAACAATACGAGTAGATCGACTTTCTATAACAACAACAACTAAAGAAATTAGTGATGGGACTTGGGTTTATTTAGATTTGCTAAGTAATTTAGCTAATCCCTCCTCTTATGTAACACGAATAATTTTACAGACTTCATTAGTAACACATATATTCTCATCACTCCTGAAATGTACTAAGGATTCACTAGAGGAGTTTATTTTCCCATCTTGATGATCCTCTGTAGACTTAAAATCATCAACGTGAACTAGAGAAATTGGTATATTAGCCTCACTGCTTAATTCCTTCCATGGTGTTTCTAAAACACCATTAGAGTTGCAATCTTGCTCTTGAGAAGTTAACTTAACCATTTCATAATAATCATGTTCTACAAACCACTAGAAATTCATGCTTTGAAAATATTTTAGGTGAGTTTACAGAACCCAAACTTTGGAAAAATAAATTTGAATCAACTACTACTAGAATATACAACCTCTACTATCATCATCATAACTAACCTTTGAAGCATGAGATTGGTTTCCCATGATAATATTTGAGCTCTCTACAAGAAGTGTCTGCATAAATTAGTGAATGGTTCGACATTTTGAATGCCTTTATAGTGATTTCAGGTTCCATTGGCTCTGTCTCACTGAAAAGATAAATCCAATGCCTTCTTTTTTGAATTCCCAAAACAAGACAACGGGGTCCTTAAATGGTTTCTTGTTCTCATTGAATTTTGCAGCAACTGTGGGCACTTTCAAATCTCGTCGGTAATTATTTTTGTAAATGTTGCTCCTTTGCATTACTACCTAATGCTATCCATGTTGTATGCTTATATATAATTTTTAGTTTTGAAAAGATATGTTCGAATTCAATATTTTGAAACATAAACAAAACGTTTGTTGTGTTTCCATTAAATAAGCACCTTGAACCATCAAATTGAAATGTGCACAAAAAACTAGGTGTTTTTGTAAAAGTTGCATTGAAGGAACCAAAGAAATCTATAAAATCATCTGGGATCCTTCTGTAAAAGTTTCAAATCACAAATTTTTAAAATTCGCCTTCATTTGTTCAAAAATGCACTTGAAAATTTCTATAGGGAGACCCCTGCATTTTTTGAGTGTGTGATGCATCAGGTTGTTCAAGATTGTTCCAGAGATTATTGGAAATGTCATTTAGGCTAATATGCTAGTGTTGGATTTAGGTTTGGATGACACAGGTTTGAATCTTTTACTGCGAACCAACAAAACCCTCAATCATTGGCCCTTTTGGCAACGACCTGCAAGCAGATTGCAGTCTCACCCAAAGTGACTATGGGAGGATGTAGAACCAGGTTTCTGCAGCCTTGAGGGATGATGTGATGTGATATTTTTATGTTTTCTGATACTTAAAATGCATAAATTACTTCACATTCATACATTACTTCTCCACATTATATTCATCACTTTAAAACATATCATTTAAACCATTAATTCTTACTGCGCTATAATAAAATGCAATTGTAATAAAACTTCCATGCTACAACAGATAATAAGCAAAGATACATAGGAAGACATAGATTTTACCATGGTTCATCCCAATGTGGGACTATGTCCACAAGAACTGTGGCTTATAATAGAGAATTTGTGCAACAAACAGTTCTTAGCCTGCGCACTCAATTGCAGATCCTCACCTTCCTTCCAAGGTACATATCAACAAGATACAACCATAACATAGATCTAGATCATAAGATGATGATTCTTCTCTTTATTATTTGACCCTATTATATATTATTACATCAAGGGTCCATCATTATAATACCATGGTCCATATACCAGGGACTTTGCTAATACAAGCTACTAAGGTAAAAAACCATTCATCATTTACAAAATAGTATTTTTTGAAAAAAAGGGAGGGACTTCGACCCACTCTGAATCCCATATACCGCGCGGTATATCTACTGTGTGGTCCATTTTGGCACTCCGTTTTTTTGCTGCTCTACTAGCAGTCCACTTTGCGCTACGCTACATCCTTTAATTCACAATCTACTCCCAAAAATGTGGAGTCTTCATCAAAATCTAGGCCAAGTTGGGTTGCGCCCAACAGGCCTCCAACACTCACATGTGACTTGTCTCAAGTCACTCAACATCTTTGCCTCTGATTTTTGCTGTGATGTTTTTGTAGGCATGATTGAATTGTTATAGAGCTTTTGTCACCTGCTTGTCCTCACTATGTGCTTCCTCCAATAGTGCCTTTGTCACATGTTTTGCAACCTTCTGCACCAACACTGTTTCCCTTTGTCAAAGCTCTTGAAGCTTCTCATCCACTACCTGTGATAACTGGAGGGCCTCATCCTGCCAAGGCTGAGTCCTCTCTATCAAAATATGCTCCTCCTTCTTTAGTTCCTCAATTTTCTTCTAGAGGACCTTACTCTCATTGATCTTCATGAGCCTCTGCAAGATTGGTAAGGTCTTTGCAGATGCCCGAATCTCTTCTAACTGTTGCTTCTTCTGCTGCATTTCTTCCTGTAGTTTCTGTACATTTGGATCTTCTTGCAGCGAAGTCCAAATTTTCAAACTTTCATCTAAGAACTTCCCATACTATGCCAATGTTGTGAAGATGTTGGCCATTATAGTCTTTAGGTCAGTCTCCCTCTGATACCTTACTTTCTGTGGCGTAGTTGGCTGCAGTTTCATTTGCATCTCACGAATATGAATTTCATACTTAAATTGCACTTCAACAATTGTGTCCTTATACCCCTTTACTATAAGGCCAAGCTTCATGACCTTTTCTTCAACTGGCTTTTATTCTCAGACATCAATGTCTGGAATCTCTTTACATGTGGATTCAACCACCTCCTTGATATTATCGTGTTCCTCTATGATTTGATCCTTTTCTTGCATCACCTACTCGAGCTTCTACCATAATGCAACTCACTCTTTTTCCTCTTGTATATTCAACTGCGATGTATGCTATTCCCACAACTTCAATTCTTCAATTATCTACATGTGTAGCTTTTGTAGTCTTGGCAGTGGCACTGTTGTGATGTTCATGTTGATGTGCTTCCATTCTTTAGCCTGTTGATGTAGTTCTATAGAGGTCTTGCAGGTATCTATGCTAGCCTCATTGCAAGCGTAGGCTCTATCTTCCTTTCTGCTCCAACCCTTTCCTCTATCTACGCAGGTTGTCTGACCATCTATGCCAGTATCTTTAGTTTTGCGATGCACTCTGCAACACTGGTCAGAGGTGTGTTGTAGCAACTTCGACTCTATTCTAGGATTCTGTTGTTGCTTCCTATATCCTTCCCACAATTTGATCTAAGTCCTATTCAATAAGGACCATGAGATCCTTTGTCTTATCAGCCTTCTACTTCTTCTTTTTCTTTGAGGCAGCTTCACCCTCTGCCTTCCTCTTCTTTGTGGCAGTTGTTTCTATTTCTGCCTTTTCTGTCTCCTTGGTCTACTCATCTCCCTCAAGAGGATCTTGCTAACCCTCATCATGTAGCTCTTCCTCCACTGAATCATGTTCATCCTTCTCCTTATATTTTACATTGGCTTCGCCATGCTATGAATTGTCCACCTCTTCTCCTTCTGTCTTAGTGTCTCTTGTACCTCTAGCGGAGTCATCCATTCTTCCTATCATTAAAATCATAATCTGCGAATTTTAGCTACATATTTTTTCCTAAAATTTCTCCTTTAAAGGATACTACCTCCAACAACAAGGGTGTAAATGTGCCATACTTCGCATCTTTTAATTCTTTTACAGGTTTGGAATTTGGTTTCCTCAGTGGGATGTATGGTGCTAGGGGTAATAAAAATATTGTGCTACCTTCCTATGCCTATATCTCCTCCACTTCTTCGTCATTATCTTTTACTGGCTTGGGTTTTTATTAAGGTTTAGTAGGCTTCTTATGTTGTTTCTTCTTACTTCTGACTTCCTTAGGTGGATTCTTTCTCAAGGGTCTCCCCTATTTCTATGGTGATGGTGCTATAGCTATTGCTACCATGGGCATTGCTACTATGGTCATCTGAGCCGATAGTGCGAGCATACCAACGGTTGCTATGGCGGTTGCTTCCATGACTCCTTCTATTCCTCTTTTGTCGAATATACACACAAATTTTTCAGTTCAGAGAACATTCATGCGAAAATTCTCTATAATTTCTTCGCACTATGAACACTTAAGCTCTTGATTCAAAAAATTTCTTAATCTGGGTAGGAGGTGGCTTATTTATAATAATTCTACACTTTGAACCCCATCATTAGATTTTATTTTGTCATATTGTGTTCAAATTTACTCATTAATTGCATATCTATCCTTAAAATTTTCCAATCTATCCTCATATATGCAAGCTTCGGTGTATTTTTCTCTTTTAACGGTCATATTTCTGTTTTCTGGTGAACTTTGACACATTCCACACTGTATCACACATCTCACCTTTTGTCATGGCATTTGCCAACTCCGACATACTCCATACTGTAGCAAAGTAACTTCCTACGTCGAAGCTCTCTGCAGTGTAGTTTATAGTCCAGTGCCCACTTTCAACTATAGGCGGCACTAAGAATTTTCTTCTTTCTTCCTTAGGGCGAAGCTGTAGGAGTAGGGTTGTCCTTGTACAACTTGAATCTACTACCATTTAGTCTTCCTTGAATCAAATGTCCATTTAACTTGACTAACTAAACTGCACCTCCATCAGTAATATACTTGATAACATATGGACCTATCCAATGCATTTTGATTTTTCCTGGGAATTTCACAAAATTTTTGTCATAGAGGAGAACAAGGTCTCCTACCTCAAACTTCTTCTGCTTAATATTCCTATAATGCCAGGAATTTTCTCTTGCTTTTTGTACTTTTTGATGGAATCCTTTTTTAAATTTGTCTTCCTCCAAAGAAACAAACTACGACATCCTTTCCTCCATTATGTCAGAGTTTTCCATATTTTTAAAAGTTACAATCCTTAGGCTAGTCGCAATGTATTCCATACGCATCATAGCTTCTTTCCCATAAACCAACCTGGAGGGTGTCTGACCTATCAACTTTTTGCATGTAGTCCTATAATCCCATAATACTGCTGGAATTCTAAGATCCCATTCATCTCTATTTACATTGCATACCTTAGTCAATGCATTCTCCAAAATACACAAAATTCTTCCATAGTTCCATTGGTCTGAGGGTGATAAGGAGTACTTTTTTGGTGAGAAAATTGAAATTCCTTAGTTAATTCTTCAATAGTCTTGTTCAAGAAATGTGAACCTTGTTCACTCATCAAGATCTTTGGACACCCAAATTTAGACAGTATGTATTCAAAAATGGACTTTGCAATAGTCTTTGTGCTACAATCTCTTACAGGTTGTTCTTTTGGCCATCTTGTCAAATAATCAGTTGCAGTAATTATGTACCTCACACCGATCGTTTTTCCAGGAGGAATAATAGGTCCAACAAAATCAATAACCCATTTATCAAAAGTCTACAATGTAACCTGTGGTACTTGTTAGTGACAATGTCTTCACACTTCCATCGGTGATGAAATTGCTCTTTTGCATGCATATTAGGTGTCTCATTTGATCAGCTGCATTCCATTAGGTCATGGATCAATTGATGGTAGTGGTTTCATGTCAGTTTCCTTCATGACATCCACCTGCTGACCTGTTTACACATTCTTTTAAGTCATTCACAGTCATCCTATTTCATTTCATGTATAACAGCTAGTCCTAGGGTTTAGTCACATTAGGTCTTAGGGTTTGTCAATCATGTTCAAATAAAGAGGTCAACAGGCACATGAAGGTTCATAAAGTCATAAGTTTACTTCTGATATGCTCAATAAATCTTTTTCACCTCAAAACTCTGTTTTGAGGTAAAAACAGAGTATTGTTCCATTTTTGTAAAATTTTATGTAATTTAATTGTTTCTATATGTAATAAGCACTCAACAGCTATTCTTGGTCACCTTACCAACTCCTGCCACTACAAAAACAAAAGCATCAAGACATCAGTCCATCAAATTGCCAAGAAAAAGAGTCAAACTTCAAACTGAAAAGCAGAGTTTTTATAAAAGTGACTAAGACTTTAGAAAAGTGGGTTGGAAATGAACAAAAATTAAAATGTAAGGTGTATAAAAGAAAAATCATGATATGAAGTCATTCTATTGTGAAAAAAGCCAAGTGGAGAGCCAAAATCACATTTTGAGGGAAGAGTGAGCAAAACAGGAGGAAAATTGCAAATTTGGTGCAAACTTGCCTGGCGCTGTGCATAAGAGGGTCGGCGTTGCGCATTAGAGGGTTGGTGCTACGCATCAGAGGGGCGCTGCGCATCAGGCAACTTTCCCCCGTGTAAAAATACACAGGCGCTGCGCATCAAGCAGGTGCTGCGCACTGGGCTTAGTGTTCTGCGCATTGGCCAGTGAGGCTTCAAAACCAAAAAAATTCATCTTAAATCCTCCCACCTGCTTCATTTGCCTTCTTAACAAGTAAGTACACTCACTTTGGAGCCTATGTAGGGTTTCTATGCTTCAGTTATATTTTTATCTCCTAAGACTCAAAACCCTAGCGTGTTTTCCTATTTTATTTGTCACCACTGCAAAATCTTCTTCTTTGTCCTAGTATTCCTATTTTCACTTGCCCTAAACCTACCCTTTAATCCTATCTCACTTCACTCATATTCCCTTTCCCCTTTTCCCTATTAAAACTAACCCCTTTATCAAACCCTAAACTCCCTCCATCAAAACCCTAGCTCCCCAAATCCTTCCCTTCATTCCCCTACCCCATCTCATTACTATTGTTCCATTTACAAAATCTCTTCATACTCACCTTTTTGTCCCACCTATTATCCATTATTCACCATATCATCACCACATTATCTCATAGAGACAAGCATGGAAAGAGGCAGTGAATCAGATTTTGAAGAGGACACACTTAGTGATAGCTCAAGAGAAAGAAACGTGCAGTCCAGGAAGCCTCACAAAGGTGGAAACATCATCAGGGAGGAACCTATCAACATGAGTGAACTCCTTTCTTGCCCACTAGCCACCACATGTTTCATATATCAGTCCTGTTTTGAGTTTTGTGAAATGGTTGAGAGGGTCAAATTTCACCATGAGTTAGCAAGGCAGTTTGTGATAAACATGGATAACAATGTGGTACATCTTGCTGGGGTAAACTTCACTATTTCACCGACTATCATTGCAGAGGCCACAGGAATTCCAGATGTAGGGTAGAAATGGAACAAAAGGCAAAATATTAGTAGGCATCATTATGAGCCTTACATCAAGGCTAAGTACCATGGCAAGCTCAACAGGGTGTTCCCTTTTAGATTCTTGGAGGACCGATATGTTCCACTCATGAAACTTATCATTAAGTACTTTACATGTGATGGTAGCTTCTCCAGACTTTATGCCTACCACGTCATATTTCTCATGCACTTCACCAGGGTCAGAATGATGAGCATCCCTTGTTTTATATGCAAAAACATAGAGAGGATGACAATGATTGCAAATAGAAAACCATATCCACAGCAACTTAATAGCATTTATCATTTTTCTATCATCGAAATTATTGTTTTGCATCAGCTCACTCAATTTGGAATGCCATGGGAAACTTTCATTGCCCATGAGTGCTTCAAGGGGTCTCAAATATTTTGAGATCCCCAAGAGGAAGGTGAACCTTCCGGGCAACAAAAGGAGCCTGAAAATAAAATAGAGGAGGTTCTTATGTTTTTCACCTATGAGAGAGGCACAAGGAAGCTTTTTGCTGCTGCCGGGTGAGTACTATCTCCACCGGGGGTGGAAGGGGTCTCTTTTACTTCACCAGACCATAGGCAAATGCTATCTTCACTGGGGGCGGAAGGGGCTTTTCCTTCTTCTCCAGCTATATAGGTTGGCCAGTAGTCAAAGAGAAGAGACAAAGGGAAGCAAAGGATGCATGAAGAGAGCCCTACTGAAGGGTAAGACAGAGAGTTTATTTTGATTGAGGAGGATGTCACTGACTTGGGTTCTCAAAGCTCAAGAATCAAGGACATGCTTATCAAAGAGAAGGAGGTTGAAATAAAAGCCTTATCAGTGAACCTTGAGAGAGCTAAATGGATCATCAACTATCTTGAGCAGGAAAATAAACAGTTGACAGATAAGAAATGTATTATGGAGCTGCAAATGATTAGTGAAGATAGGCAAGAGGCAAAGAAAACAAAGATCGAGATGACCTCCCTTGAGCAAGAAATTGAGAATGACCGAGAGACATGGTTGGAAAGGGTGAACATTCACCTTGAGAAGTTGCTAGAGAAGGCCAATAAAGAAAAGAAAATGTTTCGCCATATGCCCTATCATTATTTGACCCAGAATAGAATATGCAACATAAGGGTTAAGCAACTTAAGGCAAGATTAAGGAGGACATTAAAAGGCAGAAAGAAGCATGATAAACTCAAAATCTTGGCTGAAGCTTCTTTAGCTCAGCAAAGAACTTAATGAGGTTTCCTCTTACCAAATTTGAGGAAATTTTGTAAACTTTTTATCATTTTGCATTTTTGAAAATAGAAACACAGGAAATTCTAGCTGATGCGTAGTGCCATTGGTACTGCGCATTGAATTGGTGCATCCTCTTGAAAAATGGTTTATATATTTGGATTCAAAATAAAAAAATAAGCAAACCCAAAAATTTTCATCAATTTTGGAGAATATATGGGCCACCAAAAGGGCAAAAAACACCCAAAAAATGCCCTCTCTACCACTTTTTGGACCCACAGGAAGAAGTATTGGGAGAATCAATTTTTGGAGGGTCAAATGAACTCCAATGCAGAAAATTAAAAATGTTCCAGAAACTACATAGGTAGAGCTTTCCAACAAGCCATCTTGGGCCTGATTTGGGTGAGTGGAAGGTCTCCAAAGGCAGCCTTGAAGCGGCACTGCGCATCAGGCTCAGGGTGCTGCGCATCAGGCAGATTTTGTCAATTTTGCCTAAAACTCAAAATTTTGCCCAGTTTCTTCAGTGGTTGAATTTTATTCTTGTTTAGGTAAATGTATGCATGGTAAATGATGTATTTTATGTAAGTATAGATGAAAATCACCTCATAGGGTAGATACATCAAGTTCCAAGTGGTTTTGAGCTGTAATGAATTGGTTCCCTAAGTTTTAGAGGCAAGCTGTTCCACTGCCTACTTTTGTGTTCCTAGTTTAGATATGGTTGAAACCACCCCTTTTCTCATGGATTCGACCCTGATAGCTAGCATGAGTGGTTTCCTTGCCTATATTATGTAATTTCTTAGTCATTTGTAAAGGTTGGACTTTGGTAGAAGTGGTGGCACTCATTGAACATTTGTATTAGCAGTTTGGCAAGGAATAAAACCAGGTTTCATAGCTATTTTTGTGGGATTCTTGTGACAGTGAGTTTATGTATTGTTTCTTCTTTGTAATGAGTTTTTCTTATGTTTTATATGTATCCAAATCCATCTTTCTCTTCTAAAACTAAATGAATCAAGGTGAATGGACAAAATACACTGCTATGCTTTGTCTTGGGAATGAATTTGGTTTTCAATGTTTTCAATTGTTTGAAGAGGGTTCATAGTTTCTTTATGCCCTCCTAAACTCCTTAGATGTCTTAATCTACGATCTTAATCCATTTCTAGTACATAAACCCTTGTCTACCTTTCCCCGCAGAACATGATTGTATCCTTGAGTTGATTTCCCGGACCCAATCTGCCTTCTCCAATTGATCCAGCAACCAAAACCTAAAAACTTAAACTAGAAACCCTGAGCTACTATACCTAGCCTAAAATCTACATTAAATTCAGTCATCTCAAGCTCTAATTTCCAATATCCTAATTGAGGTTGAGAAGGAGAGAGCCCTCTCCCGACCTGGTAGGGCTAGCTACTAGGTTAAGTGTGGTTTGATGTTGCCCTAGACCTACCTTCCTTTAGCCTGAGGTAGATCCAGGTCCTAACATAGTGGTGACCATACTGGGGAAGAACTGAAATATATTTCCCCATTACTTTTAAAACAAAATTCTAGACTTTGGATGATAGGTTTATAATTCATTAGGCTGAAAAAAATTGTAATGTCCATTTGAATTTTGGGGAAAAATCAAACGCATTGGCTTCAAGAAGATACATGAGGGCCAATCCTGATCCTAATCCTCCTCCCGTGTTTGAAAATCCTAATCTCATTACAAGAATACTCAGGAAAGAAAGTTCATTGAGTCCTAGACCGGTTTTCAGATCTCATTCATGCCTAGTCGAGTTTCAATATCTTGAAAATATCCCTTTTGATGAACATTTTGATCTTTCTTTGTTTGAAACCGAATCTAAAAGTGCGATAGATGATACCGTTTTAAATCCGCAATTTTTTGAAAACCTTGAAAATGAAAGGGAGAATAGATCAATTGATGATTATATCTTAAATTCTCTTCAATCATCCTGTTATGAAACCAGCTCAAGAAAAGATAGAAAAGATAGATCAACGCCTTAGAATTCAGCCTCTTCGAGGGGGCAACCTCCTTTACATTACATAAATGAACAATTCTTGGATGATACAAATGACAAAACCTCCTTTCTATATATAGGAGTCTAAGGAGTCACAATATAATCCAGCCGACCTAACAATAATAATATAAAGCCACAAAAATAACAATAGAGGGATTCTATGGGGCACAGAAATAACAATATGGGGGTAATAGGGGCACAACAATATAAATAGGGGGTATAACTACAATAGTAATGGGGTAATCACTAGTATTATAGGGACCCAACATGCCCCTCTCCTTCAAAAAAGTGTTGTCCTCAACGCTTGAGTAGTTCTGGATACTTCTGCATAAAATTCTCATCCTCCCATGTGGAATCTTCAGCGGATAAGTTCTTCCACTTGATAAGATACTCTGAAATTGATCGATTTCGTAGCTGTCGAGTTCTTGTTTCTGTGATTGCTTCCGGTTCCAATATAATTTTTCCTTCCTCGTCAAGTTCTGGCAATATTGTTTGAATTGGGAGCTTGTCACCTATAACCTTCTTTAAACATGAAACATGGAAAACTGGGTGCAATCGAGAAGCTGCAGGAAGCTCCAATTTGTATGCCATAGTACCAATCTTTTCCAACACCTTGTACGGACCATAATACTTTGGTGATAATTTATTATCCTTCTTAGCTTGCTTTAGGGACATTTGCTTATATGGTTGTAGCCGTAGGAATACCCAATCACCTACATCAAAACTTCTTTCACTGCGATGTTGATCTGCCTGTTGTTTCATTCTATTTTGTGCCAACACGAGGTTATCCTTTAAGAGTTGGAGGACTTGTTGTTGATGTTCGATGTGATGTTCCACTGCCTGAACCTTAGAATTTTCTCTTAAATATGATGTGATGGATGGTGGTTGATACCCATAAAGTGCCATAAATGGGGTCATTTTTGTTGCTGTATGGAAGGAAGTGTTATACCACCATTCAGCCAGAGGCAACCATTTGACCCATTGTGTCTGTTTATCAGATACAAAGCAACGAAGATATCCTTCCAAACATTTGTTTACTATCTCAGTTTGCCCATCAGATTGAGGATGATAAGATGAGCTATGAGCTAACTGAGTACCAAGACAAGAAAATAATTCTGTCCAAAAATTTCCAGTGAAAATGGGATCTCTGTCACTTACAATAATCTTTGGGTTTCCATGTAGCTTTTGAACTGTTTCCATAAATGCAGTAGAAACTGTACTGGCTTTAAATGGATGTGATAATGCACAAAAGTGTGCATACTTGGTAAGTCTGTCAACTACCACCATGATGACACTCTTTCCCTCAGACTTGGGTAAACCTGTGATAAAATCCATTGAAACCTCCTCCCAACGTTGGCTTGGAATGGATAAAGGTTGTAATAGACCTGGTGTCTTAATTGTTTCAACTTTATTTTGTTGGCAAACCAAACATTCCGCCACAAACTTTTGAATATCTGATTTAAGGCCATCCCAAAAAAATTCCTTCTTAACCCTGTGGTAAGTTTTTAAAAATCCTGAGTGCCCTCCTAAGGGAGAAGTGTGCAATTCCATAAGAATCTTTTGTTTTAGCTGGGAATTCTTACAGAGGTATAAGCGATCTTTGTACCATAACGAATCATTTTGCCAGCTAAATGTATCAGAAGTACTGGAATCTTGTTGTAGCTTTCGAATAAGTGCCCACACTTCTTCGTCATTCTTCCATTCCTCCCTTGCTTCGTTTATCCAATCTGGTTGGATAATAGAAATGGCACACAACAATGCTTCCACATCCTCATCCTTTCTTGAGAGTGCATCTGCCACCACATTTTGCTTCCCTTTTTTGTAGATGATTTCAAAGTCATAACCCAACATCTTTGTGACCCACTTTTGTTGCTCTTCAGAGGATAATCTTTGTTCTAAAAAGTATTTAAGGCTATCATGATCCGTTTTTACCTTGAAGTGTCTTCCCATTAGGTAGGGTCGCCATTTCTTAAGTGCATGGAGTATTGCCAACATTTCCTTCTCATAAATAGCTTTGCTTAAAAACTTTCCCTTGATTGGACGACTTTCAAAAGCAATGGGTCTTTCATCTTGCATTAGAACAGCACCAATTCCATTTCCTGAAGCATCACATTCCACAATAAAGGTTTTTGTGAAGTCCGGTGTAGCTAAGACCGGTGCTTGGCACATTGCCTCTTTAAGATGTTCAAAGGCCTTTGTTGCTTCCGAAGTCCATGAAAATGAATCTTTCTTCAATAATGTTGTTAGAGGTGCTGCTATTCTCCCATAATTCTTAACAAACTTGCGATAATACCCTGTCAACCCAAGAAATCCTCGCAGATGCTTTATGGATGTGGGGATTTTCCATTCCTTAATGGCTTTAATTTTGCTAGGGTCTACCTTAACTCCTTCATGAGATACAATATGACCCAAATATTCCACCTCCTGGACTCCAAAGAAACATTTGGATCTTTTTGCATATAATTGTTTCTCCTCCAATAGTTGTAGCACCCTGTCAACATGTTCAACATGATCCTTCCAAGACTTGCTGTAGATTAGTATATCATCAAAAAATACTAACACAAATTTTCTAAGGAATGGTTTGAAAATTGAATTCATCAAACCTTGAAATGTTGAAGGTGCATTGGTAAGGCCAAAAGGCATGACCAAAAATTCATAATGACCCTCATGAGTTCTAAATGCTGTTTTCGGAATGTCTTCAATCTTCATTCTGATTTGATGATATCCCGAACGAAGATCCAACTTGGTGAAGTAAATTGATCCATGCAATTCATCCAGTAATTCATCAATAACAGGAATGGGGAACTTATCTTTAATAGTGAGCTTGTTGAGCTCCCTATAATCTGGACACATGCGCCATGATCCATCCTTCTTGTGCACCAATACTACTGGAGCTGAGAAAGAACTTTGACTCGGTTGAATTATACCAGCCTCTAGCATTTCTGCAACCATACGTTCAATTTCACTTTTTTGGACATAGGATATCTGTACGGCCTGATGTTTGGAGGAACACTTCCTGGAATCAGATGAATAGCATGATCATGATCACGCATAGGTGGGAGACCTTTGGGAGTCTCAAATACCTTGGAATGATTGTCCAGGACTTTTTGGAGATCTGGAGAAATAGATGATTCCAATGTGGAAACATCTAGCGAACATAATTGTGCAATTACACCTCTTTGCTCCTTTTTTAGAAGCTTTGTCATGCCATTAGAGCTGATTATCTTTCCTGGTTTCCCTGCAATACCCCTTAATTCAACTTCCTTTCCTTCCACAGAAAATTTCATGAAAAGTTCTTGAAAATTAAAAGCTATTGTACCCAAGGATTGTAGCCATTGGACTCCTAGTACAACATCAGCACCTCCCATTGGAATGGAAAGCATTGGGCTAGTCAATACATATTCTCCCATGGATAGCTTGATATTATGGCACTTTCCAGAACAATTTATTGTTCCTCCATTTGCAATCATCACTTGACACTCTGGTGCTGGATATAGGAAGCAATTCAATTCTTTTGCTACCCTACAATGAATAAAATTGTGGGTGCTTCCTGAATCAATCAACACTATTACCTTTTTCTTCTTGATTTGTCCTTCTATCTTGATGGTTTGAGGAGTGGTAATTCCCGCCAATGCATTACAAGATATGGTCGGATTTATTTGTTCTTCATCTAGGCTTTGTTCCTGGAATATATCCTCTTCTTTTGACCTTTCTTGCTCCTTTTCTTCTTCCTCTTCACAATCTATGTAGAATAATTTCTTCTCAGCACACTTATGACCTTTTGTGTATTTGCTATCACAATTGTAACAAAGCCCTTTTGCTCTTTTTTCTTCCAATTGTTGTGGTGTCAACCTTGTAGGTTGTGGAAGACTATGGGCAACAACACTTCCGTCTTTATAGTTGTGAATGGTATGCTTCCTAGTTGCCATAATTTTGCTTTCCATTTTTCTTGCTAACCTGAATGCCTTCTCTAATGAATCAGGTTCCCAAAGGCGCACATCATGTTGGATATTATCCTTTAAAGACCCTATGAACACATCAATCCTATGCTCCTCTGGAATATCTTTTACCCTTATGTTCAATTTTTGGAACTCCTCAATGTGCTCCATTATTGAACCCTTTTGTTTGAGACTTATCAATTGGCTAAAAAAAGTGTTGCTTTTTGTATCCTCATAATGTGCTATCAATTCTTCCGTAAAAATTGCCCAAGTGATAAATTTTTTACGAGAACAAAGCCATTGATACCATACAAACTGATTTGGTTCCAAATATAAAGTTGCCATACGTACCTTTTGTGTGTTTTGCACATTATTGAGATCGAAGAATTGCTCCATCTGTAATATCCATGTGGCGGGATCCTTGCCATCAAACTTCCTCATATCGATTTTTGGAACATGGTGAGTCTTCGATCCAACATTAGAGTCTATGGAATCATGATTAACATTTCTTTTGTTCTCATCATGAGTTTCCTTTACTACCTTTTCACCATTAGTGACCCTTTCTTGTAGCAACTTCTTCAATTCATCCATCTTATCATCCATGCCATCAATTTTAGCGTCCATGCCATTCACCTTAGCTTCCATGCCATCCATCTTAGCTTCCATGCCCTTTATCTTAGATTCCACGCCATTTACCTTAGATTCCACGCCACTTATCTTAGCTTCTGTTAGCTTTTGTGAGCGTGACATTTGTTGCACTTGTTCTTGTAATTTTGATATATCATGTAGCATTTCTTCCTCTTCTTCATGAGTCATGCTAGAGCTTTCAGGTTCCTTACTAGGTGTTTGCATTTTCTTTCCTCGGGGCATCAGTTACCGATAATAATGCTTTACTATGCCCTTTGAATTCCGTTAAACCAAGCTTACACAAAAATTAAAAAAAAAACTACACACCTTTTTTCACTTTATAGAAGCCTGATATTGAATCTGATGTATCTCTGTAATTTCGGATCATCCAATTCTGAAATTTCTACCTGTAGTAGCCTTCTGCGTCCTCTTTCCAATGCCACAAGTCTGAGCCAAATTGGATTCTCCAAGGAAGAGTTATGTGAAATCTCCCACAGTGACTTGCTTTTAGACTGGTTCAGTAGAGCGAACTTGTACGACGTGCCACGAGTCACTGTTTCAACCTTTGAATCTGAAACACACATACAAGAAACTACAGTCCGTCCTCTTTCTGTACCTTTTTACGAAATTTCAATCCGATCCTCAGAGAGAGAGTTATGACGATTTTCCCCAGGTCACCTGTTTTGAATGTAATTCAGGAGTCTGCAAAAAGGCCAACTTCCTCAGATCATATCTCCGAAAATATCGTGCGAAAAGCTCTGAAATTCGGACCCAAGGTTCAGTGCCAATTCTTCTCAAATGGGTTTTTTTTGCGACTTCTGAAACGTCACAGAAAAAAAGTTATAGCGAAAATTCCACGATGACCTGTTTGGAGCAGCGAAACCCTAGAATCCAAAGCTCTGATACCAAATGTTATGAAACCAGCTCAAGAAAAGATAGAAAAGATAGATCAACGCCTTAGAATTCAGCCTCTTCGAGGGGGAAACCTCCTTTACATTACATAAATGAACAATTCTTGGATGATACAAATGACAAAACCTCCTTTCTATATATAGGAGTCTAAGGAGTCACAATATAATCCAGCCGACCTAACAATAATAATATAAAGCCACAAAAATAACAATAGAGGGATTCTATGGGGCACAGAAATAACAATATGGGGGTAATAGGGGCACAAAAATATAAATAGGGGGTATAACTACAATAGTAATGGGGTAATCACTAGTATTATAGGGACCCAACACATCCATTCTAGCTACCAATATCCCTAAGCTTCTAGAATCAACATCTGCTACTCTTGGTTCATCTGCTTTCTCATCTAGTTTTGAGGTTCATTCTCAACCTCAGTTTATCCCTACCCTTCCCATTCAAACTAGCATATATGATCAGAGATCTGTCACCTCTACTCCTTCAAACCCTCAAACACCCATCACATCGACTGCCCTTGTTGTTACAAATCCTCCTGTTTCCCAAAGGCTAGTTTCCAATCCACCTCGAGTAATGGTTTCCAGATATGCACCTCTCGTTTTTACAAAGAACATGGATACTATGCTTGCTGATTACCAAAGTAAGATATCGTTGTTTGATGCTACTAAAGGTCTCACAGCGCAACAACATGTTGACAGGATGAATGACTTCTTTGTTCTTCATGAGATAGATGAAGAAAATGTGACCATGTGATTATTTGTGCAAAGTTTTGGAGGCGAGGTTCGGAAGTGGTTCGAGCACTACCTGCGGGGACTATCAATACATTGCTAGTTCTCCACAGACAATTCCTAGATTGTTGGGAGATAAAGAAAAATCCACTCCAAATTATTTTCGAGTACGAAAATATAAAAAGGAATGCTAGTGAAAGTGTTCAGGATTATTGTGTGAGATTCAATATTGTCTATAATGCTATTCCAACTGATATCAAGCTACTAATGGGGTTGGATTTGATAAAATTTCCCGATGGTTTTGATCCCAACATGGCATACCAATTGAGAGAAGGAGATCCTACTACATTGGAGGATATGCAGAAAAATGCAGTGAGTGTGGAGACAAATCTGCTAGCTAAAAGAGCTAGGATGAAGACCGCAAAGAAAGTGACCATAAAGGAAGAGGCTTCTTCCTCAGATGTAAAGGCTGATCATTTTCTTCGTAAAATTTAGAAAATGTTTGAAAGATTGACAATTGCATATAAGCGTGAGGCACCAATCAGAAATCCAAATTTCTGCGGTCACCAGCAACCACAGTTCAGGATCAAACAACAAGAGAAGAAAGCACAAGATCAATCAGCACAGTAGCAAATCAGAACACCTCTATAACAGAATTATGTGCATGGCCCAGAGTCAGAGGATGATGAAGATACAAAGGAGAGGAAAATCACTTTTTTACAGCAGATGGTTTGCCTATCTATATCACGGAGGATGAGGAATATTTAGAGATCCCGGCTGTATAGAAAGATGAGGATTTTATACTAGCCAATGAAACAGTCTTGGAAGAAGAATCAGATGAATATCGAAGGGGATATATGAATGCACTGACAACACAACAAAGACAGTATTCACTCAGGAGCATGGATGTACCAATCAATCTGGTGCAAAAGCGAAAGGAAGCAGCACAGCCTAAGAACGATTCTTCGAATTTTTAGAAAAATGGAAAGGAGCTAGTAGATCCTACTTCCAACAAAGTATAATCTGCAAATGAGAAGATAAATCAACCAAGTACAGCAAAGGAAAAGCCTGAAAAAAAATATTCTCCGGTCAAAGAGGTAGATAAAATTACAGCCGTTAGCTTAGAGAATGAGATTGCTAATTTAAAAGTGTCGATTCCTCTGACATAATTAATGAAGAATAGCAGTTATAAGAGTCAAGTGTCAAAGATTTTGAATGTAGATCCCCTGTATGATATGGTTAATGTGGAGGATGACCAACCCGAGCTTATTTTTGGTCCTGCATTAGAAGGCCAATCTGAGGATAGTGAAGTACCCCTGTTTTACATCAGCCTTAGATTACATGAGTATGTCTTGCACAATGCCATGCTTGATTCAGGAGCATCTCACAATATGATGCCAAAGGCTATTATGGAGTAATTGGGTCTCGACATCACTCGTAAATATCATGATCTTTATACTTTTGATTCCGGTAGGGTCAGATGTATTGGTCTTATCAAGGATTTGGTTGTGACTTTATATCAGATTCTAACAAAGAATTTTCTGATGGATGTAGTTGTGGCAGACATTCCCCCTAGATTTGGCATGCTTTTATCTAGGTCGTGGGGTGCAAAATTGAAAGGGACATTGCAATTATACTTCTCTTATGCCACTATTCCCATGTTTGGTCAGCTGAGAAAATTATATAGGGAGAAGAAGATGAAGTATATGATCACAAGCAAGGAGAAACCTTTGAATCATCCAATTAATTTTGTACATATAGATTTAGAATCTTTTGTTCTTTATTTAGATAGTGGTTTCAATGATGTAAATAGCCAGTTAGTTGAAGTGGAAGATGTTCCAAAGCTAACAGAAAATTTCAAGGCTGTACTTGATGAAGAGAGACTAAAGCTTGCAAGTACCATTGAGCAGTCTACATTCTGCCAACAGAAGAAAATTGATGGACAACAGCCAAAGGTAGAAGAGCAGACAGAATTCCAACAATTGGAGGAAGAAGCTGGTTTATGGAGTATGGATTTCGACGAAGCAGTAGGTAAGGATGGTGCAGGTATTGAGATTTGGATACGTAGCCCTGTTTTCCTACCAAATAAAGTCCCAAGCAATGTAAGAATTTGCTCATATAAATTGGCTTTTGATTGTTCTAATGACGAAGGCGAGTATGAGGCATTGATTGCAGGGTTGAAGATACTCAAGAAGTTGAATGCAAAGAGAATTTTTGATTATGGAGACTCAGAGTTAGTAATCAAAAAGTTAAGGGTGAATACCAAGCCAAACATCAGCTAATGAGGGCTTACCGTAATGAAGTTTTAGATATATTGAGGATGTTTCCAGATTTTACCTTGACATGTGTCCCTCGTACACAAAATGTCATTGCAGATTCTCTTGCTATAGTTGCAAGCAATTTGAAGATCCTAATGAATTCAAACAATAAGTTTGAAATTCATGTGAATCATCGCCCAACTGTTCCTGATAATCTGAGATATTGGCAGGTGTTTGAGGATGAAAAAGAAATTGGTGATTTTCTACAAAATGAAGGCAAGTATAAAGACACCTCTATAGATGGTGAGCGAGATGATGGTGAACTAGAAATAGAGGTAAATTAGATGGAAGTCTTACTGTTCAAAGATAATGTTATTCCTAAAGGTCTTCTACCTTTAGAGGAACTATTTGATCAAGATTATGTAGCCCGAAAACCAAGCTTAGTGCCCACTGAGAAGGGTGTTGAAGATGTAAATATTGGAACAGTCGTGAATCCAAAGATGGTGAAGTTGTCAAAGGCATTATCTCCTCAAGTAAAAGCTAAATACATTAGTTTACTATCTTCATTTTCTGATGTATTTGCTTGGGACTATATAGATTTAAAGGAGTATGACAAAAATATAATCCAACATATAATTCCTATTATGCCAAATCAGAAGTCGTTCCGCCAAAAGCTGAGAAGGATAAATCCAAAGTTGTTGCCGTCAATAGAAAAAGAGGTAAATTGATTGTACAAGGCTGGTATAATCGTTCCGATTAGATTTTAAGATTGGATCTCCAATCTAGTTGCTATGCGGAAGAAGACAGGTGAGATCAGATTATGCATAGAATTCAGAAATTTGAATAAGGTGTCATTAAAGGATAACTACCTGCTGCCGAAAATGGACCACATTCTCCAGAGAGTAGTAGGA
This sequence comes from Pinus tabuliformis, assembly GCA_031772625.1. Classification (NCBI taxonomy): domain Eukaryota; kingdom Viridiplantae; phylum Streptophyta; class Pinopsida; order Pinales; family Pinaceae; genus Pinus; species Pinus tabuliformis. Next base: position 489,726,045 of record CM062807.1, on the reverse strand, counting down.
GCATATTGTATGTCGCTGCTCGATGGATATTCAGGCTACAATCAAATTTGGTGCATGAAGATGACAGGGACAAGACAACATTCACCACTCCTTGGGGAACATTCCATTGTGCCAAGATTCCATTTGATTTAAAGAATACTGGAGCAACATTTCAGCGTGCCATGGACATTGCCTTCGCAAATGAAAAATATGTGTTTTTAGTAGTATTTCTTGATGATTTGACTGTCTTTTCAAATTTAGATGAAGAGCATCTTTACCATCTGAAAATTGTTTTTCAGCGTTGCAGGAAATATGGAATATCACTCAATCCCAAAAAGATCCTTTTTGCTATTGATGAAGGGAAGCTACTTGGTCACATAATATCAAAGGAAGGAATCTGCATCGATCCTGCAAGGGTGGAAGCTATACAGAAGATAGATTTTCCTCGTAATAAGAAAGAGATCCAAGCGTTTAACAGTAAGATGAATTTCTTATGTCGGTTTGTGCCTAATCTAGCTGAACACTTGAGGGAAATTACTAATATGTTGAAGAAGGATAGTGTGGTCAAGTGGATTGAGGACGCTATGAAGTCTTTTAACCTGGTAAAGTTGGCTCTATCTTCAGCCCCGATTTTGATCAGTCTGAATTATTCACAGGATTTCATATTATTTTCATTCACTTCTGAACATACTATGGTAGTAGTTCTAATGCAGAAAAGAGATCAGCTAGAAAAATCAATTTCCTTTTTTAGTAGGACAATTAGGGATGTAGCCTTGAAATACGATATCATTGAGAAGCAAGCTCTTGCCTTAGTTAAAGCTTTGAAAGACTTCCAGGTATATATTTTGCACTCTCATATCCATGCTTACGTCCCTAATGCAGCAGTTAAAGATGTTTTCGTACAAACAGATCCGGAAGGAAGGTGGGGGAAATGGATCGTAGCATTGCTAGAATATGACTTGGAGATAAAGCCTACAAAGCTAATTAAGGGGCAAGGTCTAGAAAAGTTAATGGCGGAGTCCAATCTTCATGCATTAGATATAAATCTTATTGCATCCATGTCTGAAGAAGAAGAAGATAGTTCATTGATTCAGGTATCTGAAATTCTTCTCCAATCTCCTTGGTATTCAGATATTGTGTACGTGCTTAAGTATCTTTCTCCACCACTGGGGATGGCTAAAAATAAAGGTAGAACTCTAAAACTTAAGGCTTCTAGATTTTGCATTCTGAAAAATGCACTTTATTGGAAGGATACCGGAGGCATTTTTCTGAATTGCTTAATTGAAGATGAAGCCCAGCAGGTCATGAGTGATTTTCATAAGGGAGACTGTGGTGGTCACTTATTTTGGAAGATGACGGCTACAAAATTTTTGAGAGCAGGTTACTACTGGCCTACCTTGTTTGTTGATGCTTACAAAACTGTCACAAGCTGTCATGAATGCCAGATTTTCTAGGGAAGAAGAAAGTTGCAGCCTCTACCTCTCAAGCCAGTTGAAGTTAGTGCACCGTTTCAACAATGGGGCCTTGATTTCATCAGAGAGATTCATCCCACATCCTCAGCTCAGCACAAATGGGTTCTGACAGTGATAGATTATTTCACAAAGTGGATTGAGGCAATCCCCACTTGGCAAGCCACGGACTTGGTAATAATTTAGTTTCTTGAAACAAATATTTTGTCATGTTTTGGCTATCCTAACAAACTTATTACAGATAACGCAACCGCTTTCAAGTCCAAAAAGATGATTGACTTTTGTAGCAAATACAAAATTACCTTAGGACATTCTACTGCATATTATCCGCAAGGTAACGGATTGGCCGAATCCTCAAACAAGTCATTGGTCAACATCATTAAAAAGCTGCTGGAAACCAATAAGAAGAGCTGGCATAAAAAATTGGTTAATGCACTATGGGCTGATAGGGTGAGCCAAAAGAAGTCAATAGGTATGTCTCCATTTGAGATTGTATACGATATTGACACAGTATTCCCGACATCTCTTGCAGTCCCGGTTGTAAAACTTTTACAGGAAGCTGGCAGTGAGGAAGATCATTTTCAGCGGAGAATAAGTCAAATGATCCATTTATAGTAGACGAGAGAGGAAGTTTTTCAGAATACCTTTAGGTTGCAAGAGAGAATTAAAAAGATTTATGATCGGAAGGCAAAGGCGGACAAATTTCAGATTGAAGACATAGTGTTATGGTGGGATGCTAGAAACGAGGATAAAGGAAAGCACGGCAAGTTTGAGAACCTGTGGAAGGGACCATACAAAATTGCTACATATAGAGGGAAAAATTATTTTCTACTCAAAGAAATGAACAGGGAAGATTGTCCAGGAGGACGAGTAAATGGTCAGCTTCTGAAATAGTACTATCTCTAAGGAGTTTTCTGCTATCACATTTTGTCATTGTACATACCATTTTGTTCCTTTCATTGCAAAGTTTGCACTGTCACCATTCATTTAGCTTGGGGCCCAAAGTGAAGGCTATAAAGCTAAATGTCTGGCTTCAGTTTTTAAGTATTTAGTGTCAGTTGTTTGAGTTAGTCTTAGTTGAGTCAGTTTAGCTATGAGTCTTGAGTCAAGGTGTTTTTTTTTTTTTGGTGTTCTGAAGTTATTGACTCCATATTGCCTAATGGATGAAGGAACTTGTCTACTTTTCCAAAGATCTGTGGTTCTTGGCACCTCCTAGGAGCTACCATCCCCATTGGAGCCAATGTTAGTGTTAGTGTCTTCACACTTCCATCGGTGATCAAATTGCTCTTTTACATGCATATTAGGTGTCTCATTTGATTAGCTGCATTCTATTAGGTCATGAATCAACTGATGGTAGTGGTTTCATGTTAGTTTCCCTCATGACATCCACATGCTGATCTGTTTACACATTTTTTTTAGTCATTCACGATCATCCTGTTTCATTTCATGTATAATAGCTAATCCTAGGGTTTAGTCCCATTAGGTCTTAGGGTTTGTCAATCATGTTCAAATAAAGAGGTCAGCAGACACATGAAGGTTCATAAAGTCATAAGTTTACTTCTGATATGCTCAATAAATATTTTTCACCTCAAAACTCTGTTTTGAGGTAAAAATAGAGTATTGTTCCATTTTTGTAAAATTTCATGTAATTTAATTGTTTCTATATGTAATAAGCACTCAACCGCTATTCTTGGTCACCTTGCCAACTCCTACCACTACAAAAACAAAAGCATCAAGATATCAGTCCATCAAATTGCCAAGAAAAAGAGTCAAACTTCAAACTGAAAGGCAGAGTATTTATAAAAGTGATTAAGACTTTAGAAAAGTGGGTTGGAAATGAACAAAAATTAAAATGTAAGGTGTATAAAAGAAAAATCATGATAGGAAGTCATTCTATTGTGAAAAAAGCCAAGTGAAGAGCCAAAATCGCATTTTGAGGGAAGAGTGAGCAAAACAGGAGGAAAATTGCAAATTTGGTGCAAACCTACCTGGCAATGTGCATCAAAGGGTCGGCTCTATGCATCAGAGGGCTGCTGCGCATCAGGTAGCTTTTTCCTGTGTAAAAATACACTGGCGCTGCACATTAGGTAGGCACTCTGCATTAGGCTCAGTGCGCTGCGCATTGGCCAGTGAGGCTTCAAAACCAAACAAATTCATCTCAAATCCTCCCAAATGCTTCATTTGCCTTCTTAACAAGTAAGTAACTCACTTTGGAGCCTAGGTAGGGTTTTTATGCTTCAATTATATTTTTATTCCCTAAGACTCAAAAACCTAGTGTGTTTTCCTTTTTTATTTGTCACCACTGCAAAATATTCTTCTTTGTCTCAGTATTCCTATTTCCACTTGCCCTAAACCTACCCTTAATCCTATCTCACTTCACTCATATTCCCTTTCCCCTTTTCCCTATTAAAACTAACCCCTTTATCAAAACCTAAACTCCCTCCATCCAAACCAGCTCCCCAAATCCTTCCCTTCATTCCCCTACCCAATCTCATTACTATTGTTCCATTTACAAAATCTCTTCATACTCACCTTTTTGTCCCACCTATTATCCATTATTCACCATATCATCACCACATTATCTCATAGAGACAAGCATGGAAAGAGGCAGTGAATCAGATTTTGAAGAGGACACACTTAGTGATAGCTCAAGAGAAAGAAATGTGCAGTCCAGGAAGCCTCACAAAGGTGGAAATATCATCAGGGAGAAACCTATCAGCGTGAGTGAACACCTTGCTTGCCCACTAGACACCACATGTTTCATATATCAATCCTATTTTGAGTTTTGTGAAATGGTTGAGAGGGTCAAATTTCACCATGAGTTAGCAAGGAAGTTTGTGATAAACATGGATAACAATATGGTACATCTTGCTGGGGTAAACTTCACTCTTTCACCGACTATCATTGCAGAGGCCACAGGAATTCCGGATGTAGGGGAGAAATCGAACAAAAGGCAAAATATCAACAGGCAGCATTATGAGCCTTACATCAAGGCTAAGTACCATGGCAAGCTTAGCAGGGTGTTCCCTTTTAGATTCTTGGAGGACTGATATGTTCCACTCATGAAACTTATCATTAAATACTTTACATGTGAGGGTAGCTTCTCCAGACTTTATGCCTACCACATCAGATTGTTAATGCACTTCACCAGGGTTAGAATGATGAGAATCCCTTATTTTATATACAAAAGCATAGAGAGGATGACAGTGTTTGCAAAGAGAAACCATATGCACATCAACTTAATAGCATTTATCATTTTTCTGTGATCAAAATTATTTTTTTTCATTAGCTCACTTAGTTTGGAATGCCATGGGAAACTTTCATAGCCAATGAGTGCTTCACGGGGCCTCAAATATTTTTAGATCCCCAAGAGGAAGGTGAACCTTCTAGGCAACAAAAGGAGCTTGAAAAGAAAATAGAGGAGGTTCCTATGTTTGTCACCTATGAGAGAGGCACAAGGAAGCTTTTTGCTGCTGCCAGGCGAGTACTATCTCCACCGGGGTTGGAAGGGGTCTCGTTTTCTTCACGAGACCACAGGCAAATGCTATCTTCACCGGGGGTGGAAGGGGCTTTGCTTTCTTCTCCAGCTATATAGGTTGGCCAATAGTCAAAGAGCATAGACAAAGGGAAGCAAAGGATGCATGAAGAGAGCCCTACTGAAGGGTAAGATAGAGAGTTTATTTTGATTGAGGAGGATGTCACTGACTTGGGCTATCAAATCTTAAGAATCAAGGACATGATTATCAAAGAGAAGGAGGCTGAAATACAAGCCTTATCAGTTAATCTTGAGAGAGCTAAATGGATCATCAACTATCTTGAGCAGGAAAACAAACAGTTGACAGATAAGCAAGCTATTATGGAGTTGTAGATGATTAGAGAAGATAGACAAGAGGCAAAGAAAACAAATATTGTGATGACCTCCCTTGAGCAAGAAATTGAGAATGACCGAGAGACATGGTTGGAAAGGGTGAACATTCACCTTGAGAAGTTGCTAGAGAAGGCCAATAAAGAAAATAAAATGATTCGCCATATGGCCTATCATTATTTGACTTGGAATAGAATATGCAACATAAGGGTTAAGCAACTTAAGGCAAGATTAAGGAGGACCTTAAAAGGCAAAAAGAAGCATGATAAGCTCAAATTATTGGTTGAAGCTTCATTAGCTCAGCAAAACATTTAATGAGGTTTCCTCTTACTAAAATTGAGGAAATTTTGGAAACTTTTTGTCATTTTTCATTTTTGAAAATAGAAACACAGGAAATTCTGGCTGATGCGCAGCGCCACTGGCGGTGGCGATGCGCATTGAATTGGTGCATCCTCTTGAAAAATGGTTTATATATTTGGATTCAGCATCAAAAAATAAGCAAACCTAGAAAGTTTCATCAATTTTGGAGACGATCTGGGCCACCAAATGGGCAAAACACACCCAAAAAATGCCCTCTCCGCCACTTTTTGGACCCATAGGAAGTAGTCTTGGGAGAATCAAATTTTGGAGGGTTAAATCAACTCCAAATCAGAAAATTCAATATTTTCTAGAAACTAGACAGGCAAAGCTTTCTAACAAGACATCTTGGGCCTGATTTGGGTGAGTGGAAGGCCTCCAAAGGTAGCCTTGAAGCGGCGGTGCGCATCAGGCTAACGGCACTGCACATCAGGCAAATTTTGTCATTTTTGCCTAAAACTCAAAATTTCGCCCAGTTTCTTTAGTGGTTGAATTTTCTTCTCATTTATGTAAATTTATGCATGGTATATGATGTATTTGATGTAAGTATAGAATAAAATCACCTCATAGGGTAGATACATCAAGTTCCAAGTGGTTTTGAGCTGTAATGAATTGGTTCCCTAAGTTTTAGAGGCAAGCTGTTCCACTGCCTACTTTTGTGTTCCTAATTTAGATATGGTTGAAACCACCCCTTTTCTCATGGATTCGACCCTGATAACTAGCATGAGTGGTTTCCTTGCCTATATTATGTAACTTCTTAGTCATTTGTAAAGGTTGGACTTTAGTAGAAGTGGTGGCACTCATTGAGCATTTGTATCAGCAGTTTGGCAAGGAATAAAACTAGGTTTCACAGCTATTTTTGTGGGATTCTTGTGACAGTGAGTTTATGTATCTTTTCTTCTTTGTAATGAGTTTTTCTTATGTTTTATATGTATCCAAATCCATCTTTCTCTTCTAAAACTAAGTGAATCAAGGTGAATGGACAAAATACACTACTGTGCTTTGTCTTGGGAATGCATTTGGTTTTCAATGTTTTCAGCTATTTGAAGAGGATTCATACTTTCTTTATGCTCTCCTCAACTCCTTAGATGTCTTAATATACCATCTTAATCCATTTCTAGTACATAAACCCTTGTCTACCTCACCTCACAGAACATGACTGTATCCCTGAGTTGATTTCCCAGACCTAATCTGCCTTCTCCAATTGATCCAGCAACCAAAACCTAAAAGATTAAACAAGAAACCCTGAGCTACTATGCCTAGCCTAAAATCTACTTTAAATTCCGTCATATCAAGCCCTAATTGCCAATATCCTAATTGAGATTGACAAGGAGAGAGCCCTCTCCTGACCTGGTAGGGCTAGCTACCAGGTTAAGCATGGTTTGATGTTACCATATACCTGCCTTCCTTCATCTTGAGGTAGATCCAGGCCCTAACAGTACTAGTGGCATCTCTTCCCTTCTTGAAGGTTTTCCTGTTCTTTGAAATATATCACAACTACAATACTGTTGTGCATCTCTATGTAGTGTAGGCCACCACAATCATGCTCTCAAGATATTCTGTGCAATAGCTTTTCCTGTATAATGTTCACTAACTACGCCCTCATGAGTCTCTGTTAGAATGATTTTTCTCTCATGTTTAGAGACATATCTGCGCAAGATCCCATTTAGTCCCATCTTATACAAGTGTCCTGCTATCAATGAAAAATCAGGTTCCTTCACCTCTAATTCTTTCTTCTGCTTTGTAGTATATTTTGAAGGATCCATTCTTGTGTTCAAAAACTGAATAATGTCTTCAAAATTGCCATCTGCTACTGTGATTACAAATAATTGTGAATCGGGGAGATTATCTTCTATACTGGTTAGTTCTTCACATGTTTATAATCTTAACAAATGATTAGGTCCCGCATTCAGTCTTCCTAGCTTAACAATAACTTTAAAGTCACATTCTTGGAACTATAATAACCATATGCAAATATTTCCTCCTAAAACATGCTTATTAATCAAATAATTTAATGCAGAATGATCTATAAACATCTTGAAATGTGACCCCAGAAAATAATGTCTAAACTTATTCAAGGCATATACCATTTCCAATCCTTCTCTTTCTGTTGTTGTGTAGTTCTTCTCAGCTTTAGATAGATTCCTACTTGCAAAAGCTATAGGATGATCAATTTCGCCTACACCACGTTGTGCTAGTACTACTCCCAAAGCTATACAAGAAGCATCCACATGTACATGAATTTCCTTATTCCATTAAGAGAATAATAGTATAGGAGAAATGACCATCTCTTCCTTCAATATGTCAAGGCTCTTTTCACATTATTCATGCCATTGAAAGGTGACATCTTTATTCACTAATTTTTCCATAGGTGCAGTAATATTTGCATATCCTTTGATAAAATTTATGCGATATCATGTATGTCCCAATGTAGTGCGAAGCTACCTTACTGTCTTCAGTGGAGGTAAGTTCACAATGATAGAAATTTTCGGAGGTCTACCATTAATCCTTGCTTGTAAACAACATTTCCCAACAATATACCAAAAGGTACACCAAATATGCACTTCTTCAAGTTCAAGGAGATTTGATACTATCTACATGTATCAAGCGTAAGCCTTAAACTTCCAGTATGTTTTATGAATAACCAAAATACTATCCAATCATCAAAGTATAGCTCTAGAAACTTGTGGATATATTCTTTGAAATATGCGACCACCACTCTTGAAAATATAGCAGGGGCATTCTTCAATCTAAAAGGAATCACTGTGTATTGGTATGAACCCCATTCTGTAGAAAAGGTGGTGTTATGTCGATCTTCAGGTACAATTATAATATGATGATATCATAAAAATCCATCTGTAAATGAATAAACTTCCTGACCTCCTACATTGTCTAACACTTCGTATATGAAAGGAGTAGGAAAATGATCATGTAAGCAGGCATCATTCAACTTCATCAAATCAACACAAATCTTGATTTCTCCTTGAGTTTTATTTTCTTGCACTACCATACGAATTACCTATTCTGATTCTTCCACACGTTCAATGACTCCTACTACTATCATCTTGTCCAACTCAACTTTTACTTTCTCCTTATATTTCAGATTCAATCGATAAGGTCTTTGCTTGATTGGCTTCATATCAGCCTTAAGTGGGATCTTCATAACTCCTAAATCTCCTACTATACCCTTCATTTGTGAAAACTTAGTGGGAAACAAATCTTGATATTCATGAAGCAATTCTGTTTGCTGACTGTTTCTTCATCTCAATAATCCACTATGGTTGTAAACTTCGGTTCCTCTTCTGATAATATATTTACCTTCTTTGTGTTGGAAATAATACTGAGAGGGGGGGGGGGGGGGTGAATCAGTATTATATAATTCTTTAATAAATCTTCTTTATTTGTTCTTTGAATTATTTTTGCATGTCAGTACCATAAAATAATGAGCATGGACAAAAGAAAACAGATAATCACACCAAAGAACACAAGATGTAAGGTGGAAACCCAATGTGGGTGAAAACCACCTGCTGCAATATGTCTCTATCTTCTTTCAAATTAGAAACTCCTTTTACAATGGTTTTGTACTGGTGCAGTCCTTTACCAGTATGCAGGCTGCAACCTGCAGAGAGCTACAACTCTCTCTCGTTTTCCAGTCTCTCCTGGAAGGGAGCTACAACCCCCTACTTCTTTTCTTACAAGGACCACTTTTCATAAATTTTCAAATTGGATCCATAAGCATCAATTGATCATCAAGTATAAGAGAATCACCCAATCAACTGTAGTAACCAGATCAACAATAATAGGACCAAACCCAGAACACAACAATGATAAACAAAGATTTTAAGAGAAGTAAGCACCCTGCTCAACTGCTTGCCTGCTTACGTAAGCACCCTGCTCAATTGCTGGCCTGCTTACTGTACACACCTTGCTCAACTGCTAGCCTGCGTACCGGACGCACCCTGCTCAACTGCTAGCCTGCGTACCTCGCTCTGAGTCTATTGAACTGCCTGCGTATGTACGCACCTACAACCCTTCTGTGCCTGCGTACCGGCGCACCCGCAGCTCTTCTGTGCCTGCGTACCGGCGCACCTGCAGCTCTTCTGTGCCTGCGTACCGGCGCACCTGAACCCTTCTGCGCTTGCGTACCGGCGCACCTGAAACGCTTCGTTCGTGCGTATGTACGCACTTTTCTCTTACTGCACCTGCGTACCTCCGGGCATAGATGATTTCAAGACTTTCAGAAGTAACCCAGACAGTCAGATCTACAGATCTGAACATGCGCCGAAGAGATCTCGGTCCATCAGTAGATTCGCCTTGTTTAGATCTAGACCAGATCTAGCCCTCATAAGATATTCAACCCAAAAACATGCTCAAGCCAAATGATCTCCTTTGCTTTATATAGGAAAGCTCTTCCTTAAAACATGGATCAATACCACGAGCCGACACCATAATAACCCAATATTGTCGGCTAAATACCAAGAGTAAAACATAAGAAAACCCCACATGTGAATTTCTTTGCCTTGAAATGTGTGCACTGGGGGTACGCACCTCCTGAACGGGATAACTGCGGGTATGTATGCACTTTATGTAATACTGACCTGCGTGTACGCACCTTATGCAAGGTGTACCTGCGTACCCCTTATTTTCTTCAATATTTGATAGCTGACCATCAATCTCTGCTGCTGACTTGAAGTACTGTGATCTACCACCTGAATGGGTTGCCATCAAGGACAACACTTTAGCCATAATGCCAACAATCTCCCCCTTTGGACTTGATGGCAACCCCAAAGCTTCAGCTTCATTCTCCCCCTTTGACATCAAGGGCAAAGGGTTATGCTCCCCCTAAGAACATGCTCCCCCTGAATATGAACCAGATCTGTAACGAAGAACCATAATCCACCATGAAAGAGATAGAGACATATTGCAGCTACTTCCAAGATCTCCTCCTGCACATCCTCCATAATGCCAACAATGCATTATATGCTCCCCCTGAACCTGTACCATCAATCAGAAGAGGTTCAGCAATAAGATGATGCATCAACAACCCCCAGCTTTTGCCTGAGGTATTCAAAAGTGTCCCTGGGCAATGGTTTGGTGAGAATATCAGCAACTTGTTCCTTAGAAGGAACATACTCCAACTTGACCTTCTGTTCAAGCACTTGTTCCCGGAGAAAATGGTACTTGATTGGTATGTGCTTGGTTTTTGAATGCATAACAGGATTCTTTGAGATGCTGATTGCACTTGTGTTATCACATAAGATGGGGATTGGTGGTGTACATGTGATTTGAAAATCCTGCAAAGTCTGCATCATCCAAAGAAGTTGGGTGCAACAAGATGCAGCAGCAACATGTTCTGCTTCAGCTGTAGACAAGGCAATTGAACTTTGTTTCTTGCTGAACCAAGATACCAGTCTGGAACCCATGAAGAACGCACCACCACTTGTGCTTTTCCTGTCATCCACGCTTCCGGCCCAATCTGCATCTGTATAAGCATGAAGTCTAAGATCTGTATCTCTAGGATACCATAAGCCATAATTTTGAGTCCCTTGAAGATATTTGAAAATTCTCTTCACTGCCTGAAGATGAGTCTCCTTCGGATTTGTTTGAAATCTTCCAACTATTCCAAATGCATGCATGATGTCTGGTCGGGTACCTGTCAAATAAAGTAAACTTCCAATCATAGATCTGTAGGTTGGTTGATGTACTGCTGCAGATTCATCATTTGCACTGAGGCTACATCCTGTGACCATGGGTGTACATACTGGTTTTGCATCTTCCATACCATATTTCTTCAAAATCTGTTTGAGATACTTGGTTTGAGATAAAAAGATTCCTCCTTCTTTTTGTTGGATTTGCAAACCAAGGAAATATGTCAGTTCTCCTAGCAAGGAAATTTCAAATTCTTTCTGCATGACCAAGGCAAAGTTTTGACTCATAGCTTCTTCATTGCTCCCAAAAATAATGTCATCTACATATACAACAAGTATTAACAATTTGTCATTTTCAACTTTTATATAAAGATTGCTATCTGCTGATCCTTTTGAAAAGCCTTGTTGATGAAGATATTTGTCCAAACGGTAGTACCAAGCCCTTGGAGCTTGTTTGAGACCATAGAGAGCCTTTTTCAATCTGCATACAAGATTTGGATCATTTCCAAGAATGAACCCATCTGGCTGTTCAATGTACACTTCTTCTTCCAAGTCTCCATTCAGAAAGGCTGATTTCACGTCCATTTGAAATACTTTGAAGTTTTGAAAACTTGAGAGAGCAAGGAACATTCGGATGGTCTCAAGTCTTGCAACAGGAGCAAAGGTTTCTTCAAAGTCTATTCCTTCTTGCTGCGCATACCCTTTACAAACAAGTCTGGCTTTGTTTCTAATTACTTCTCCATTTTCATTCAATTTATTTTTGAAGACCCATTTTGTTCCGATAACATTCTTATCTTTTGGTCTAGGAACCAGCTCCCAAGTGTTGTTCTTTTCGATCTGCTCAAGTTCTTCATCCATTGCTTTCACCCAACATTCATCTTTGCATTCCTCTTTCACATTTTGTGGTTCAGTAGAGGAGAGTAATGCCAAATAGCTTGAAGCTTCTGCAACTGTTCTTCTTGTTTGTACACCTGCTTCTTTCTGCCCCATAATCTGAGATTCTGGATGATTCTTCTGAACATATCTGGATGGAGTCTTTTCTTCTATTCTTGTTTGCTCCTCTGGTTCTTCTTCTTGAGGTTCTTCTTGAGGTTCTTCTTCTTCATCATTCTGTCGTTGCGGGTAGCCTTCATCTTCTTCGATGTCTTCATGATGTACTTGCCTAGGAATGTATCCCTTTTCATCAACCACTACATCAATGCTGTCAATAATTCTGCCAAGTCTTTTATTGTAGCATTTGTATGCTTTGCTATGTGGAGAGTAACCAAGAAGAATGCCTTCATCTGCTCTAGGTTCAAGTTTGCCAAGCTGCTCATCCGTATTCTTGATATAGCATTTGCTCCCAAAGATTTTGAAGTGCTTTACCGAAGGAGTCCTACCACTCCAGAGCTCATGAGGAGTTTGAGTGCTGTTCACCCGGACATTTGTTTTGTTGAGAATAACAACCGCAGCATGTGCAGCTTCACCCCAGAAGGTTGCGGGAGTTCCTGACTCATCAAGCATAGCACGAGCCATTTGTTGGATTGCTCTGTTCATCCTTTCCACAACTCCATTTTGCTGAGGAGTTCTTGCTGTAGAGAATTCTCTTCTTATCCCATGTTCTTCACAGAAATCGAAAAATTCATTTGAAGTAAATTCCCCACCTCTATCAGATCTGAGGCACTTAATTTTGTGACCTGATTGATTTTCAACCAAGGCTTTGAAGGATTTGAATTTTTCGAATGCTTCATATTTGTGCTTCATAAGCCCTAACCAGACAAACCTGGAGAAATCGTCAATGAATAATATCAAGTATTCTTCTCCTCGAGGTGTTCTTTTCCTGAAAGGACCGCATGTATCTGTATGTACTAGCTCAAGAGGCATGCTAGCTGATCCTTCTTTCTCTGGAAAGTTAGTTCTGGTTTGTTTTCCAAACTGACATGATTTGCATATGGTGTTGTCAGGAATTTTGATATCTGGAAGATCACGAACTGCCTGATATTTGCATGCTTTCCTTATTTGTGAAAAGCTTAGATGTCCCAACCTCCGATGCCATAACCAGTGCTCATCATCCTTGCTCAGATAGCATTGTTGTTGTCCTTCTTCAAATATGTACAGATTATTTGGAGTTCTTTTGCCTTTGATCATTGTTTTACCTGTATCAAGATCACGAACAAGACATCCATTTGATCTGAATATAACCTCGGTTCTTTGATCACACATCTGGCTGACACTTAGAAGATTATGCTTCAATCCATCAACATACAAAACATTTCTAGCCTTGACCTTTTCTTTTAACTGAGCAATGCCTTTTCCTTTTATAGTTGCAGGAGTATCATTTCCAAAAGAGACTTTCTTTCCCTTTTCTAGAGTAGAATAAGACTCAAGTTTTTCTTTATCACCTGTCATATGCTTCGAACATCCACTGTCAATGTACCATAGATTTTCCTGTCCCTCTGCATAAAATGCTATCCCACATCTTTCTGTTTGAGGTTCCTTTATTCTCCATGTTTTGGTGCTTGAGGCTTGTTCCTTTTTCTGCTGAAACCTGCTCCTGCATTCAGAGTCTTCATGACCAAAGTTATTGCAAATAGAACATTCAACTTCATTTTCAAGAACCGAAAAGTTGTTATAGGTCCTTTTTGTAATCCCCGTCATACTTCTTTGTTTTTGAGCTTCCCTAGTCATGATCGTTTTATATGCAACACATTGAGCTGCTTTGTGACCAAAGTTATGGCAAGAAAAGCATTGTCCATTGAAGAAACTTCTGCGGTTATCGAATCTACCAGCCAATTGATTGTAATTTCTATTGTCATCTATTCTTGAATCAAATTGAGAAGATTTTACCTGTGGCTGGTTGTAGCTTTTGTTCACCCTTAAGATGGATTGCCCCTGATAGTTTCTGTTTGTAATTTGTCCCTGCTTTACCTGATGATCTTCATTGTGCTTTTGCTCATTTCTTCTTGCTGCATCAAGATAACTTTTTGAGGTGGATGCTTGAGAGGTTTCTCCATTATAGCCCAGACCTGTCTTGTTTAGAGGAGATCGCTGCACATTGATAATCTTATCCAAAGTTTTAGATCCTTTGACAAACTTGAGATTAATAGCTTTTGTTTTCTCAATCTCTTTTCTAAGACCGACAATTTCACCTTCTAATTTTTCAAGATGTTTTTCCTTTTCATCAATTCGAAATTGTAGAGTATCAATGATCATGTTCTTTTCTTCTATACATCTCTTGAGTCTAGTAATTTCATCATAAAAGTTATCCACTTCTATAGCATCCATATAATCATCATCTTCAAATTCCATTAACAACTTATATTCATTACCTTGTTCATCTTCATCACTGTTTGATAGACCATCACTATCTTCATGAGTGTAGTAGCTTTTCTTATTTGCATTCTGTTTCTTGTTCCATCTAGCAGGTTCCTTTCCTTTATCCTTATAAGGACATTTTGCAGCATAATGACCTACTCTTCCACAAGCAAAGCATTTAAAAGGTAACTTACCTCTGAACCTTCCAGAACCCCTTTGAAGATTTCTGACAAAATTTGATTCTTCTTCCTCTTCTTCTGGGACGTGGCTCGCTTCATAATAATCTCCTTTGCCTGATGCCTTGAAAGCAGCTTCTCTTCTGTCTGATGGACCTCCATTTCTCATTTCATAAGCAGTTAGAATTCCATGTAGCTGAGACATAGTAAGAATTCGTAGATTTTCTTTTTCTTCTATTGCAGATACTTTAGATTCAAACTTGGGGGACAATGATCTTAGAACCTTTTCAACCACAACAACCTCTTTTATTTCTTCACCCAAATTTTTCATACAGTTAACAACCTCATCTACCCGAAGAAAATAGTTAGCCACACTTTCATCATTATACATTTTGAGAGTCTCATACTGAATTCTGAGAGTTTGAAGTTTAGCACGTTTTACCTGTTCATCTCCTTCATAGCTCGTGACAATTTTGTCCCATATCTCTTTTGCGGATTTATAGTGCATTACCTTCATGAATTCTGATTGAGATATACATCCTAATAGAGTACTGACTGCTTTCGCATTTGTTTCATACTTCTTTTTCTCGGCTGCATCTGTAGGAGTAGCTGAAGGAAAAGCGTAGCCTGTCTCTACGATGTCCCAAACTTCTGTACCAAGAGATTGAAGATAGGCAGTAACTCTTACCTTCCAATAATTGAAGTTTGTCCCATCAAAAACTGGTGGCCTGATTGATGCTTCTCTCTCGTAGTTGCTCATGATGAACGATCTACCTTCAAGCGATCAAGCTTCTCTGAAGGACCTGCTCTGATACCAATTGTTGGAAATAATACTGAGAGGGGGGGTGAATCAGTATTATATAATTCTTTAATAAATCTTCTTTATTTGTTCTTTGAATTATTTTTGCATGTCAGTACCATAAAATAATGAGCATGGACAAAAGAAAACAGATAGTCACACCAAAGAACACAAGATGTAAGGTGGAAACCCAATGTGGGTGAAAACCACCTGCTGCAATATGTCTCTATCTTCTTTCAAATTAGAAACTCCTTTTACAATGGTTTTGTACTGGTGCAGTCCTTTACCAGTACGCAGGCTGCAACCTGCAGAGAGTTACAACTCTCTCTCGTTTTCCAGTCTCTCCTGGAAGGGAGCTACAACCCCCTACTTCTTTTCTTACAAGGACCACTTTTCATAAATTTTCAAACTGGATCCATAAGCATCAATTGATCATCAAGTATAAGAGAATCACCCAATCAACTGTAGTAACCAGATCAATAATAATAGGACCAAACCCAGAACACAACAATGATAAACAAAGATTTTAAGAGAAGTAAGCACCCTGCTACACTGCTTGCCTGCTTACGTAAGCACCCTCCTCAACTGCTGGTCTGCTTACTGTACGCACCCTGCTCAACTGCTAGCCTGCGTACCGGACGCACCCTGCTCAACTGCTAGCCTGCGTACCTCGCTCTGAGTCTATTGAACTGCCTGCGTATGTACGCACCTGCAACCCTTCTGTGCCTGCGTACCGGCGCACCTGCAGCTCTTCTGTGCCTGCGTACCGGTGCACCTGCAGCTCTTCTGTGCCTGCATACCGGCGCACCTGAACCCTTCTGCGCCTGCGTACCGGCGCACCTGAAACGCTTCGTTCCTGCGTATGTACGAACTTTTCTCTTATTGCACCTGCGTACCTCCGGGCATAGATGATTTCAAGACTTTCAGAAGTAACCCAGACAGTCAGATCTACAGATCTGAACATGCGCCGAAGAGATCTCAGTCCATCAGTAGATTCGCCTTGTTTAGATCTAGACCAGATCTAGCCCTCATAAGATATTCAACCCAAAAACATGCTCAAGCCAAATGATCTCCTTTGCTTTATATAGGAAAGCTCTTCCTTAAAACATGGATCAATACCACGAGCCGACACCATAATAACCCAATACCGTCGGCTAAATACCAAGAGTAAAACATAAGAAAACCCCACATGTGAATTTCTTTGCCTTGAACTGTGTGCACTGGGGGTACGCACCTCCTGAACGGGATAACTGCGGGTATGTATGCACTTTATGTAATACTGACCTGCGTGTACGCACCTTATGCAAGGTGTACCTGCGTACCCCTTATTTTCTTCAATATTTGATAGCTGACCATCAATCTCTGCTGCTGACTTGAAGTACTGTGATATACCACTTGAATGGGTTGCCATCAAGGACAACACTTTAGCCATAATGCCAACACTTTGCCTTTACTGGCTTTCTTATATTTGGTATTTATGGCTTAAGTAAATATACTTTGTGGTGTCCTTTTTATTTTTTTATGTCAATGCTCAGAGGATCCTCTTCTTCTTCTATAATAAGGTTGTAGCATTCTAGTGCTTGTTCTATATGCGCAACCCAATTAGGTTGTTGCCATGTCCTTGGAGCTATATTTTCAAAGATATTCCTCTTATCTATCTTGAAGGGCTGAATCTATATATGGACAATCATCTTCAAAGCTAAATGTCAATATAAACCCATAAACCATATCTACCTAGCTCACAATACAATGTCGAAGCTATATTTCTAGATAGAAATTCAGAGGGATTGTCTCCAATGTATGAATGAACCCATGTACCCATTCTTGTTGTGGAATCTCCTTCCATGATGTAGTACATAACTGGATATGCTCTATGGGATTGGTTTCACCATCATATTTCAACTCCATATTTGTGTTTATCTAACCAAACCTTATCCACATCAACCTTCAAAATTCCCACGCACGTCCTATATTCTTATTATGTGTACCCCACCATTTAGCAGGAGTAGCTTTAGAGCTATATCCAAATCTAACAATCTTTCACTTTCTGGAACCTGTTCCTCATAATCATCAGGAAAAATATTCATATCATCCAAGCCATCATAAGAAGGAAGGTTATATACCTTAGATGTCATGTAACGAACTGATTTAGTAACTCTTGCACATTTCCTGTAGATACTTCATGTAGCTTCTTCTTCTAATTCTCCAATTCTTCTTCTGAGTCTGATGCACAAGAACTATCATTCTCCCAAGTTAGCTTGATTTATGTAGTTGGGTTAACAAAATCTTGTTCCTTTTCTATCAATTGATAGATGTTATCTATATCAGTTGCGCAATACTCTTCTTTAACTAGCTCTGTGTACATTGCTCCTTCTAATGGATCCAAGGGAAAAAATACCCTCATATTGTTCCCTTCGAGTACCATTTGTATCTTCTTTATATTAATTATAGCCATGTTATCAAATGCCTAATCAAGTCCAAGCAATGCAGAATAGGGGTTACTATTATCCACAATTTCTATTACTTCAAAGTCAACAGTAGTGCGAACTCCTTCAATGTCCACTATCACACCTAATAGTCTTCCTAAGGGGAATATCTTCTACTGATTTTCCATCCTTAGCTGAATAGGTGACCACTGTAACTTCGACTTACCCATTAACTCCCATGTATGCTTTGTGACAACATTAGCCTTAGATCCCAAATCTAAAATAACTTGATCCATCTCATAGTCTCTTATCTGTGCACTAAGCCTCATTTCTCTTCTTGTTCTCTTCTATTGATGCAAATTGTTAACTGCATGCAACTCACTTCGCGGTATTTCTTTAAATGCACATGAATCTATCAATTCCTGAAGTCCTTCTACAACCTTTTGATCTCTTAATAACTTCATACAAGTTTGTAAAAAATACTTTAAAATAACTTCTTGGTTCACTGACTCCTGATCTTTTGTCAAATCTTGTTTCTGTGTCAAAGCTAATGATTTGTCACAGTCACTTTTCTGTTTTGGTTGTGCACTAGATGTCAAAGCTCCAACATCCATAAATATTCACTTGGCTTCCATAAACACTTATTTTTCCTTCTGAATATCAAATATAGTATTTTTTCAGCAGTCTTTCTAACCCATGTAGTCTCAGATTCCTTCTTTTCATTTACTTTGTCATCACCAGTCGTAACTCCACTTCTAGTAACAATATTGATTCAAGGGTCATCATTTATTCTTTCGATATTAATCATCTGGATATTCTATGTCGGATGTTGGTTTCTCTTTTCTTGCATTATTTCCATAAGTGCTAGACATTATTCAATTATATGGTCAAAAGAATTACAATACTTACATGTCATAGTGGGATTCTGAAAATCTCTTGCAAAGTGTCCTGACTAGCCGTAGTTATAGCAAATAATATTTCCATGTCCTCGACCAGCTCCGCCACCTTGTCTTCTTCCTTGATAACTGTTAGTATGGAAATTCCTGGAATATGTACCAAAAACCCTCACTTAAGTCACTAGGTGACAAGTGCCGCTAACAACAAGTTAATGGTTGTTGTCGTTCTAGATCTGCAACAAAAATGGAAAATTTGCAGTAAAAGGAAACAAGATCTGAAATAAATAGCAGTAGAATGATAGATCCAAAATAATAACCCTGTGGAAATATTATTTGAAACAAATAAATATTTATTGATAACACCTGATGAAGTAGGTCTATAGATTGGTCTATAAGTCCCCCTCTATAGGATGGGTCCTTTGATATCATTGAAGCTTCAGAAATAGATTCCCTCTCTCAATCGTGTGAAAACCAAAACAAAGTGAAGAACTCAAATGGGAGAAAATGATGCTAATATTGACGATGATAATGATCATGGTGAGGAATGAACGAAAAACCTTCTTTTATATAAAAAAAGTATGGAGTTAATCTTGAAAATGGAGAATAATAAAATATTATTGACCAAAGTCAGATCTAACTACTTGGAATACTTTATTATATTTATTGGAGAGGGAAAAGGAATTTAAAATGATTAAATTCCTTTATTTAGAAATAATTAACAAATAAAATGATATATTAACTATTTCGCGAGAAACAAGAAAGATGTGAAATCAAAATAATTATTAAATAACCATTTAATAATTATTCGAATAACAAAAAGTAAGGAAATTCAAATAAATAATGATTTATTTAAATATTCCTAAGGGATTTAGTCAAATGGGAAAAGGAATAATTATTAAATAATGATTTAATAATAATTCCTAGAGAAAATTAAATAAATAATGATTTATCTAATTATTCTCATGGGGTTTTTTGATTTAAATAAGAAAATAATTTAATAAAAGTGGGTTACTAAATTATTTTCCATAGTGAAAGTGATTTTACTATGGTAAAATTAAATCCACATGGTGTATTTTGATCCACCTAGTTAGAAATGGATAGGTGATCATTTTTTGGTGATAAAAATAACCGCCTCAACTACTGTACTGTCCATTATCCTTATGTCCATGTTCTACCACTTGCATTCTATAAGTGTCAGTACCATGCTCCATCATTAGCTCATAAGCTCGACAATGGTTCTCATCACGTCCTACTGATTTACAAAATTTGCAATACAAGTTCCAGGGAGTCTGTACGTATTCTTGCAACAAATAACAATCTTCTGATCTATGTTCACCTCTAGTTTTTCATATCACACACCATAGGCTATATCCATCATTTAAAGGATTCGGTGCTCCACTAGCCATGTAATTTCTGAAGAGAGGGCGTTGTTCTTTAGAGTGGCCTTCCGATTTACACTTCGTAGACCAGACTTCTTCTCTCCCTTCTTTACTTTTCTTCATATATTTTAATTGCAGAGTCAAATTTTCCAGCAGACACTGGATATGTTGCATACTTGCATTGGTATCTCCTATAGGCGAATATTCTAATTTCATCGCCACCTCTAGAGCTTCGGCTTGTGTTTCTATCTTATGTTGCATTAAAGGCAATCTGATGTGTGGTAGCAGCGCAACTATGAACCATTCCTTATGTTGTTGTGGATCTATGTTGAATCTCACCTGATCCAATCATACCTTGAATCTCTGGTCAAATTCCCAAACAGACTTAGTAGGCCTTTGTTTGATTTCTTTTAATTATATGATACACTGTGATTCAGACTTCGATTTCTTGAATTATTTTACCAGCACTATTTTAATATCTATGAATGATATGATCTAATTGCTTGAATACTTGATGTACCATTTCAATGCTCTATCTCATAATGTCGTGACAATTTATGCCTTCTTTATATTTTCATCATGGACCTGCTTCACTATCCATACTGCTTTTCATAAAGACCAGAATTGTTTTGGATCCTTCGATCCAATTCCTTTAAAAATAGGTAGCTTAATATCATCGGCCATATTTGTTCTCGTAGGGGGAGGG
Source organism: Pinus tabuliformis (assembly GCA_031772625.1). Lineage (NCBI taxonomy): Eukaryota > Viridiplantae > Streptophyta > Pinopsida > Pinales > Pinaceae > Pinus > Pinus tabuliformis. The sequence continues at coordinate 489,705,051 of CM062807.1, read as the reverse complement.
GGATTCGTAAGGGGAGGGGTATTCGTAAGGGGAGGGGGATGGGGGGTAGGGGGACAGAGAAAACCAAAAGTACCCTGATTATTATTTGATTTTGGCTTTGCCGAACTTTCAGGATAGAAGGGTGAATACTACAGAGTTACCTCAAGTTTGTTTGGAAGGCTTTCTTCACTTCCAGATTCAGCTAAAAGAGAGTTATAGTCAATTTCTATGAAAGTCTTTGGATCTTGTCTATGAGATCTCTTTCTAGTGTCTATTATATAGCTTTTCCACTTCACATTGTTCCAGTATCTTCTGCGGATCTTCTCCCAAACATAAGTAAACTAATAATCCAGCTGCATTTGTAAAACTCCCTTTTCATACAAAATCATGTTAATCCATAGTTTAAGAGATATCAAGTACTTACCTTGTGGTCCTTTGAAGAATTGTCACTCTGCTTCACTATAGGAAATAGTCAATTCTACTGCGAACTCAGTAATGAATACTCCCAAGATTCTATCAATCTAGAAATCAACCATTCTTTCAATCCTATTGATGGTGTTCTTGAGTTGTTGTATTAGTTAGGGGTCCACTCCTTAGGTTTGTCTCCTTCAAAACAGTCTTTTATTTTGATCAACCTTGAGATCCACTTGCATAGCTCAACATGAAATGAACTGAAGAAAATTTCATATTTATCTTCAAAAATTTACTTCTATAACCACCTCTTAGATGATAGATGAGGGCTTCTATTCTCCTGATTTGAAAATTCTCATTCCTTCTATTCTACCCAATCTCGAATTTCTTTCTTCGACATATGCCACATAAACATATTCCTCAAACAAATCCCAGTCCTGACAATAGAACCATCTTTTGGCTTTGGGTTGGGCTGCCCAGGTTCGAACCTTTAACTATGCACCAACAAAACCCTTAATCACTAGCCCTTTTGACAATGACCTGCAAGTAGATCGCAGTCTCACCCAAAGTGACTATGGGAAGCTGTAGAACTAGGTTTCTATAGCCTTGAGGGATGATGTGATGTGGTATTTGTATGTTTTATGATACATAACATGCATAGATTACTTCGCATTCATACATTACTTTGCCACATTAGATTCATCACATTAAAACATATCATATAAACCCTTAATCCTTACTGCGTTGTAATAAAATGCAACTATAATAAAACTACTATGCTACAACAAATAATAAACAAAGATACACATGAATACATAGATTTTACCATGGTTCATCCCAATGTGGGACTACATCCAATAGAACTGTTTCTTATAATCGAGAATTTTTACAACAAATAGTTCTTAGCTTGCACACTTAGTTGCAGGAATTCTGTGCACTCAGCTATGGACTCAAGCCTTTGCGCACTCAGCTACAGATCCTCACATTCATTCCAAGGTATAGATGAACAAGATACAACCATAACATAGATCTGGATCATAAGATGATGATTCTTCTCTTTATTATTTGACCCTATTATATACTATTACATCAAGGGTCCATCATTACAATACCATGGTCCATATACCATGGACTCCCCTAATATAAGCTACTATGGTAAAAAACCATTCATCATTTACAAAATAGTATTCTTTTATAAAAAGGGAGGGGCTTTGACCCACTCTAATGCCCATATACCACACAATATATCTACTGCATGGTCCATTTCGGCGCTCTGCTGCTCTACTGTGCAGTCCACTTCACGCTTCACTGCATCCTTTACTTCGTATTACGCTCCCCAAAATGTAGAGCTTTCATTAAAATCTAGGCCAAGTTGGGTTGCACCCAACAACTAGCATTTATGTCTTTAAGGAGTCCCCAAGGCTAATAATAAATATCTTAGCAAATAAAATTGATATATCTTCATACACAACTCTCTAAATATGGAAGTCGTTATATATATATATATATATATATATATATATATATATATATATATATATATAGATATATATTGTGTGTGTGTACATGAAACTATATCACTTGTAATTGATCCTTTTCTTAGAGATTGAGTGATTCACTACAACCTTTCTGCAAAAGAGAACTTTCATAGAATTTATAGCCCAGAACAAAGGGCATGGACATATTATGAGCTGTAACAATCCATACATAAAATTCAAGAGCATAATCTTCAGTTCTTCAAATTTTGCAAGGTCATAATCAACCATTATCCGACTAAAAGGTGTTCCCTCTCCTCATGAATGTTTTGACTTTACTCTTGCATGATATTATTCTTAAAACGAAGCACATGCTAGAATGTAACCATGATGTACACATTTTTTTTACTCCCCTAATATTTGCCATAGAGCTAGGAATAAGTTCTCTATACTACTAGTCCTATTCATCTGATCTATTACTTGTTTAGTTTTTCCCAATGCTTGCAAACAATTTATTCCCTGATACAAGGTAATTTCAAGAAACAACCAAAGAACATTAAACTTTGATATCTTTTTTGTCTTGTTTTCACATCCATATTTAGGGGAAATGAAGTGATTTTTAACCAAGGATATAAATACCACTTGCACCACATATATGAGGAGAATCTTGACATCCTTTGTTGAAGTAACCCTCTGTGTTAGTCTTTTCTATGTCTAGTTCTTTAAACATTATTTCTTTCTTGATTGATGATCGCATACACATGAGTCTTCATGGAGAAAAATAAAACTTGAAATGAAGGATCTTGTTATAACTCTAATAGGCCTTTGATTTTATTTCCTTGTTTTAGCTTGTTTTAGAAATTCTTTGAAATTTTAGGTGTGAAAAGTTGAGCTACAACAAGGGGTAGAGACTCCATGTGTGTTAAAAAGGGGGCTTTGTATGAATTAATAAATATTAAAAGAAAACATAACATAAGTCCATTAAATGGATTTAGGGGGTGCCATGTGTCAAATAGAATGCATGCATGTAAAAGTGAAGATGTTGGTGTTATGGACCACACATTCTATAGGTTCTGACTAGGGAAACATATTGGGAACCTTCAAGGGAAATAATGGGATAAACTTGTGATAGGTGGGACTCATTTCATAGTGTGAGAGCCTACATGGTTCCTATAGATCCCTAAAGGAAGCAAGAACTATTGGAAGCCACAAGGTTTCGATACAACCTTGGTGGCCGATTTGGAAACCCTGGGTGAACTACTTGGGTGTGGCCCTCATAGGGAATGTGAGCCTATTTATTGGTTGGAGGCTATTAAAGTTTGGTACCTTCTCCCTATTCATATTTGGTACTGAACATGTACCTGGTTTTGGGTAAGTTGTTTCCCTGTGCAGTCGAAGCCCCATCTTAGGGATGACCCCCTATTGAGAGAAAATAATCAGTGTGGTCTATGGATGGAAGGAATGTCTAAGGCCTACAACCAATTGGCACCTTTAATTATTTAAATTTAAATTTAAATGTTTATTTGAATTTTTCTATAAATAATAATATAAATTGTGTGTTGCATATGCATAGAAAATAATGGCAAATTTATGTGCTTATATTCTTGTGCATGAGAGAATTATATAACAGAATACGTTTAGTTATGCATATCATATGTATAGGGAATAAAAAGAATGTTTTCTTTTTTATAAAATTTGAGTTACGGGGGTAACAGGTGTAGTAAAATATCTAATAGATGGTTGTGGGGGCATTATATATGGCATTAGAGCCTTGGTTTACAACACTTGGTTCATATGGGTCAAAAATTTTTGTAGATGAAAAACATAGATTGTTAAGAAACTGTTCGATAAACTTTTAATGGAATGGAGATGGATAGATCTCCGAATTTGGGATGAAAATATGTGGAGAGATAGATATACAGTTTAATTTTATTTTTATATATTTAAAATTTGTAAATTGATGGATAACTTTTAGTAACAAAAATGATAAATCCATACAAAAAGAAATTATGGGAAAATGAGTATTATTGATATAAAAAGAAAAAAATCCATAATATAAAAAAATAATAAAACATAAATTCAAAACTTTGACGTCAGTAATGAGGTGGAAATTCCATGTGGTAGCACCAAGTGGTGGTTAAGTTGGCGTGTGGAGCGGGTAAGGTGGTAGACAAGTGGCATGACTGGACACCATCGGAATTCGACAAGTTGTTAAACCCTAGCACCTTTGAAGTTGATATCAATATGGATTATTGATTCAATTTGGTGTTAGTCTTTGGATCCATCAAGGATGAAACTTCATTTTATCCCCCATGTATGTTGGAACATGATGGACAATTTAGGTTGTTAATGATAGATGATCGTGGCCATTAGATCCATCAGGGGTGCAACTTCATTTTATCCTCCATGTTTGTTGGAACTCGATGAGTGATCTAGGGAACTGATGGGAAATGATCATGGCTATCAAATAAATTAGGGGTGAAACTTTGTTTTATCATCCATGTATGTTGGAACCCAATCGATGATCTAGATTATTGATGGGAAATGATTCTGGTTATTAGATCCATCGATGGTGTAACTTCATTTTATCTTCCATGCATGTTTGGAACTGATATGCATTTGGTCCATTGGATTGGAATGGTTTCAACCATTGGATCCATTTTGGGTGAAACTTCATTTTATTCATCATTTTGTTTGGACTTGATATGGATATGATTCTTTGGATCAAAATGATCTCAATCGTCATATTTGTGAGGGTGCAGATTGTGAATAATGGAAAACAATTAGGGAATGGACCCTATGCACAACCATATTGTTGGCATTATGATTCAGGTTTGGCGCTATGGCACAGGTGTTGTACTTGATGGCAACTCACTCAAGTGGCAAAACCCTGTTTTGGCTCTCAAAATGATGAAAAATAAAGGGGTTCGCAGGTACACTATTCAAAAGGTGCGGACCCACAGGCATGCCATTCACCAAGTGCGGTCATGTCCGCAGATTATCCGAAAAGAAGGTGCGGACCCTAGTCCACTCACTCCAATGCAGAGAAAGCGCGCACACGTGGGAATTCTTATGTCTGGCCCATGGTATTTAACTTGAAATTCATGATCCTATGGTTTTGGCCCGTGGTATAAGATCTAAATTATTGAACCCCAGTTTGGATCCCTTGTATTGGTTTTCGATGGTTTTTTCCCATGGTGTGAATAAGGGCTTGCCTATAAAAAGGAAAGGAGATCACTTGGCTAGTCACTTGTGAAATTTGAATATCTTAAGATCTGAAATTTTGGATGATCAGTTTTAAAAGCTAGATCTAAATCAAGGTGAAATTTAAGGCGAATCTATTGTTAGGTCGTGATCTCTCGGGCGCATGATCAGATCTGTGGATCTGACTGGTTGTGGCACATTGGAGGAATGTTAATTTGGCTCTATTCAGAGGTCCGCAGGTGATCCACACCGCAGGTGTGGGGGGCCGCAGCGCAACATAAGGCGCAGGTGCGGGGGTCCGCAGCGCAGCAGAAGGCACAAGTGCGAGGGTCCGCAACGAAGCAAAAGGCACAGTGCGAAGGTACGCAGAGGAACATAAGGACCAGGTGCGGATGTACGCTGTCAGGTAGACTGTGCAGGTGTGGATCTGAGCAGAGGTACGCAGTGCAACAGAAGGAGTAGGTGCGGAGGTACGCAGAGAAGAAGAAGGACCAGGTGCGGAGGTACGCAGAGAAGAAGAAGGACCAGGTGCGGATCTGCATAGTTTAGACACAGAAGAGCTGCAGATATTCGCAGGTTTCTATTGGTGAAGTTGCGGACTTCTCTTGAAATATTTGTTGGTTGTCTTTTATCTATTGCTAAAGAGTTCTGGGTTTATATTACTGGTATTGTTGATTTGGTTACTAGATTCTGAGAAGTTATTGGTTGATTGAAAAGGAGATTGGTTGATTCACATGTACTTGATGATTATTTGATGTTCATGGATCCAGTTTGAAAATTTATGAAAAGTGGTCCTTGGAAGAAAAGAAGTAGGGGGTTGTAGCTCCCTTCTAGGAGAGACTGGAAAACAAGAGAGGGTTGTAGCTCTCAGTAGGTTGTAGCTTGCGTACTGGGAAAGGACTACACTAGTACAAAATCATTGTAAAGGAAGTTTCTAATTGAAAGAAGATAGAGACATATTGCAGTAGGTGGTTTTCACCCACATTGGGTTTCCACCTTATATATGGTGTTCTTTGGTGTGATTATCTATTTTTCTTGTTCTTGCTCATTATTATATGGTACTAACATACAATCTAATGATCAATATCTGAAGAATAAATCAAAGTATAAATCTGGAAGATATATTGAAAAGAATTTGATAATACTGATTCACCACCCCCTCTCAGTATTATTTCCAACACATATCCATTCAAGGATAGGCATGTGGAAGGTTCCATGTGAACCATGGGGCCTAGGTAGGAACCAAAATGAAAAGAGGGTAACAACATTTATGCCAAGTGTCTAAGGAAAGGCCTGTGAATTTTGTTGATGTCCAATTATAACTAGAAACTAAAATATTATGTGGAAATTATAGCAAGGAATGGATTCTTTGACTTGTTCCTTAGTAAAAGATGCTAATTTGAATTCTTTCTGATATATGCTTGAGTTATTTGTTATGTAACATGTGTGATGTGGCATATCACTAAATTATTGTTAGTTAATTTGAGTTAGATGGTTTTCATTGATTTGTGTACTAGTTGATAGCTAAAATTAGCTATCTAGTGGATTTAAACTATAGTGTCTATTATTTAACTCACCTCTAGTTCTAAAATAGAGATAGACTTTAGTTCTTGAGTTTATTTGAGTATTTTGAATTTTGTTAACTCAACTAACTCTTAGTTAACTAGTTGTAGCTACTAAATTTAGCCCTAGTAGGTCATGTAATTTGAATTTCCTATTGACATTGAATGAAGGCACATATCTATTTATTCATTATACACAAGATTTTGTGTAGAGGCTTGAGAAGAAAAAATAAATTTGTTTCTTGGGAATTTCACAAAGAAATAGGAGAAATTCCTATTTTTAGGGGAAAATTTGCACTAGGAAATAGGAGCTCCTAGTAGGGCTTATTTGCCTAAGTGTTGGGAAAGTCTTGTAGAGAGTTGATCAATATTGTAGGGGACTTTAGGCTTGAAGAATATTCTATGTAATAATTCATATTTCTTAGTTGATTTATATACAAGAAAGAGGGGGTTTTCCTGGCTAGGTTACCCATATATATTTTTTGTTTTGCTTGATTGTATTTATATTCATTGTTTTCTTTCTGCAATTTTTTTGGTAGAGAAATCTTGTGTATTTTGTGATCAATTTTTCTCTCATTAGCAATTGCAAGGTTCGACATGGTATCAGAGAAGAAAACAAGATAGAGACTGAGTTCCTTTATTAGATTCGAAGTACTTTGGAGAGAAGATCAGTTGGTGCAAGAATTATACAAGTGTAGGAATCATGTCAGTCTATGCTTTGAGGACAAAACATGCTCTTGAAGGGAATGAAAATTTTTCCTCATGGAAGGAAAAGATGGAGGTTGTGCTAAATGATAATAGGTTTTTAGAATACATCAAGACTAATATTTCTAAACCTCCTGCATCAGATGCACAACAACTGGCTCAATGAAAGAAGGATACTTCCAAATATAGGAGGATGATCCTAAAAGGAGTTAGAGACCATATTTTTCCAAATTTGCATGGGAAGGAAACACTATTCCTGATGTGGAAGGCCCTTACTGATTTATTTGAAAGCAATAGTGATGCTAGAAAAATAGCTTTGAAGAACAAATTGAGGAAATTCAAATGGGCAAGGATGAGCCCATTATTACATATCTATCCATGTTTGCTCAAGTGAGGGGTGAACTTGAAGGTTTTGGAGAGACAGTTCCATCATGAGCCTTGCTCTTCTTGGGCATCATTAATCCCAATAGAGTTTCCAATATGTAGTGAATGACAAAGATAAGCACCCTAAATCGAGATATTGTGGTAAGATCTTGTGCAGGAATAAATAAGGAGGAACAAAAGGGATGGATTCTCATCTAGGACAAAAGAGGAGGAGGTATTTTCTTTAGCTAGAAAAGGGAATAAATCCAAGGGAAAGTAGGCCCAAGGCCAAACCAAATCTAGTCAGAATGGTGGCAAGGAAAAGAATGATCTTAGTAAGATCAAGTTTTTACAGTGTCATGAGTTTGAACATTATGCTACAAAATTTCCAAACAATAAATCCATCAAGCATTTTTCAACATCAACAGGAGGAGAATCGCTATATTGTTAGTTTGAATTGGATTTATCTTAGATAGCTTGCATGGAAAGCTTAGTTCAAGGTAGCGAGTGGTATATTGACTCAGGGGCTTCATTCCACCTGAAATGGAATAAATATTTCTTCAGCAAATTGGAAGAGAAAGACATGCAATTCCATATCAAGCTTGGAGATGATAACAAATACATGATCAAAGGAGTTGGTATAGTGCACTTTAAGAGGGAGTTTGTTTCCATTCTCGATCTCAAGAATGTGATTGATGTTCTAAGATTGAAGAAAAATCTTGTCTCAATAGTAGTCCTTGCAGACAAAGGGTATGGTTTTTTGTTTAGCAAAGGGAAGGCCTACCTCAAGCATTAGTATTCAAGACAAGTTAAGATGATTGTTGTCAGGATCAAGAACCCCTAAAAATTGGAGATTGATGCATGTGCAACCTTGAGTAGCAAGTTAGAGAGTTATCCAAGTAGATAAGTGGGGGTTGAGTGAGAGTAGGATAGAGCTCTTAAGATGGAGCCTCATCTAGTATCTCAGTTTCAGTCTAAGCTGGTTGGAAGTTGGGTTGACTAGCAGGATGTGATGATGAGTACCATAGCCTATGAAGAGTGGAGGAAACCACTCAATTTGATCCATGTGGGAATAATATTTGGTCAAGGGATCTCAAAGGAGAGTTAGGTCTCCCATCTTCAAGAAGTAGACACCCAGGTACACTAAAGCGGTGAACCCAAAAAGAATGTTGGGAAAGAATGGGTATTCAAAGAAGGTTACCAAAAAGGAAGAAAATAAGTCTTCTAGTTCAGAGGGGGTATATGAAACAATAGATAACGTGGTAGATTTGAATATTGATCTAGGTGGACAAGGTTCTTCAAAGAATCTGTTCCTCACTAAGAGGGAGTGTTGAAATTGTAACAAGAATGGCTTCCTTGACTTATGCCTTAGTAAAAAATGATAATTCGAATTTAGTATCATAGATACTTGAGTTAGTTGTCAGTTAACATGTGTGATGAGGCCTATCATTGAGTTATTATTAGTTAATTTAGGTTTGATGGTTTTCAGTGAGTTGTGTACTAGTTGATAGCTAAAATTTAGCTATCTAGTGGAGTTAACCTCTAGTGTCTATTAGTTAACTGATCTCTAGTTCTAGAATTGAGATAAACTTGAGTTCTTTAGTTTAGTTGGGTAGTTTTACTTTTGTTAACTCAACTGACTCTCAGTTAATTAGTTGCAGCTACTAAATTTAGCCCTAGTAGGTCATGCAATTTGAATTGCCTATTGAGATTGAATGAAGGCATAAATCTATTTATTCATTGTACACAGTTTTTTTGTGTAGAGGATTGAGAAGCAAGAAGAGAAATTTCTCTTGGTAATTGCATATGGAAATAAGATAAATTCCTATTTTTTAGGGGCATATTTCTTCTAGGAAATAGGAGCTCCTAGCATGCCTTATTTTCCTAAGTGTTGGGAAAGTATTTTAGAGAGTTTATCAATATTACAGGGGGCTTCAGACTTGAAGCAGATTCTATGTAATAGATTAGATTTCTCTCTTGATTTATATACAAGCAAGAGGGGTTTTTCCTAGTTGGATTCCCCATAAATATTTTATGTGATTATGTTTCAATTCATTGTTTTCTTTCCACAGGTTTTTGGTAGAGAAATCTTGTGTCTTTTGTGATCAATTTTTCTCTCATTAGCAGTTGCAAGGTTTCAAGAATTTTATACAACACAGAGGAAGACACTTTCCAATAGTTCAAGGGTACACAAATAATTTTTGTATAATTAATAACAATTAAAGAGTAGAGTTAAAGGTAAATTTGTTTGGATCGAGGTAGCAAAGCGACAAAAAATTTAACAAATTTTCAGATTTTTTTTGTTGATTTTTTGAGCAATTTTCTTGCATGGAATTTTTGAGGCCCTAAATTATGTTTTCAACCATAAAAAAAATATTATAGCCAAAAATACCAACATATATCAGATTTGTTTTTTTCCAATGACATATTACAATGGAGAAATGTACCTAGAATGAATAATTTATGACCGACACAATGTAAAGGAAAAATAGGGTATAAAATCACTTTGAGGAGGTGTGACTCTACAACTAGAGCTTAGATTGGGGTGAAAAAGTATTAAATTTAAAGATATTGGACCAAAGAACATAACCATGGTGATGGATTTGAAATTATAGTATGCAATTATTGAGAGAATAACAGTAGTTTGTTGTGATAGAACATGGAAAAATGGGTTACAGTGGCCAAAAGTTTCACATGCAATAACTATCAGCTCAGAACTTGAATTTGGGAAAATGGATAGTGAATGGAAAGCTATTGAAAGAGTAGGATACATCTATCAGCCCAAATTTTTGGTTCAAGACTTGTAATTTATCCAAAAATTAAATGAAGGTTATGGGTGGCCTACAGGGTAGAACCAACATGATGACCAAAAGTATGGAAAATGATCAAGAGTCCTATACTCATGAAGAAGAAGTAAAATCCATGAATATTAACATGGTTAATGCTGAAACATAGTCAAATGGACATGAAAGGGATAAGATAGAGGATAGAAACTAGGAAGAGACCATAATAGTCTCAAAATGAAGGTTCTCAACTACAAGGATGATAATCAATGGTTGATAAGAGAACATCAATTAATTAATAATCACATTTTATAGATATTGGATAACTTAAAAATGAAAATGGATGAGATATTTGATTAGATGTAGGTAGAGAAACATGATTCACAAGGTAGGGAGAAGGATGTTGGAGATTCAAGGAATTCTAGGAGTGTTTGTATGCAACCCAATCACTCATCAATACATTCAAATAAGATAACATATGTTTTCTCAAAATCAAGAGTAGTCCAAGCATATCACTGGTGAGGAAACAAAGAGGGATACCCAATTTGGATAGATTTTAAGGATTAATTATGATGATTAAGCCTTCTACATTTAATGGTGAGCATAAGAATGGAGAGGAGATTGAAGCTTGACTCTTGGAGATGACAAAATATCTCCAAATACATAATAAATAATCCAATTTAGAGGCATGAATTTCAATATCCCACTTGACGGGAAAAATGAATTTCTGGTGGTCACAACTTAGAGAACTCAAATGCTTAGATGAAAAGAAGATCTCATGGAGATAGTTTAAAAAGTACTTTAAAAGAAAATACTTATCTAAGCACTACTATGAAAGGAAAATGTAGGAGTTCTTTTAACTCAAGTTAGGAAATATGAAAATGGAAGAGTAATGTTAGAAATACACTAATTTGTTGATGTATGTTGATTTTATGAAGGATAAAAAACTAAAAATGAAGAGAGTTATCAGTGGGTTTCCACCATTTTATGGTGATAGAATTAAAGTCAATGGCCAAGGAATTTGGATGAAGTTATGAGGAAGGATGAGTACCTTTATGAGTATGGGAAAAACAAATTAGCCATATAAAAAACTTGAGATGACAAGAAAAGAGCAGAGGTGGAGAAAACGAAATGTTAAAAATATGAAAATGCGGTAAAATTCCACTTTGGACTACTCATTTGATGGACATTATGATGGCATTAGATTACTATTTCTGAGAGGACCAAAATCGACCTAAATATCAACTCATTTGGATAAGTAGAAGTTGTGTTATGAATTACTTTATTCATACATATATTTTGGATCAGGTCGACTCTATGCACACGTACTAATGGACAAGTAAAGTGGACCCTCATGGGATCCTATAAATAGAAGAGACCTCAATCTCATTTAGACACACATGAAACTCTCTTCTCCTCTTCTATTTTGTCTTGGTTCGCATAAGTCTAACGGAGGAAGCTTGTTCAAGGGAACGAAACTTCATGATGAAGCTTGCACTGAACTAGGGTTTTCTGATTCAAAGTCACTGGCACAGAACTGAGAATTTGGGTCCCTGGATGCTGGCCCAATGTGGCCATGAGAGTGACTTTGGACCCTTGGATGTTTGAACAAAGTCTTCATGAGAGTGACTGAGAGTCTAGGTCAGTTTGGTCCCTGGTCGCTCGCATAGAATGGTATGGGAGTGACCGAGCTGCCATGATTGCTATGATGCAGTTCATAGAGAGTGACCATGTTTGTCATAGTCACTTGCACAACTCTTCCTCCATGTGACCGAGACTCCAAGATGAGATTTCAGTATTCCGAAGATCTCGCTTAGTGACATAAGTGTTCGACAGTTGAATACATGCAATTCAATACATTACAATCATCTGAATAAGAGTTTTGATGTTTAGATCCATTTCATGGATATTCTAGCTATTGTGAAGATATGGATCATTGTACTCCCTTTTTCTGAATCATTTAATGAAAATCTCTTAGAAGAATATTTGCAAGGGTGTTCCCCATTATGGGTTCTTCCGTAATCTTCAACCAATCCCGATGTCTCTATGTGTGCATGCTTTTATTCTCTTGTTCCTTTATGTTCCATTGCATTGATGATGATTTTATTTCTCTTTCTACATAGTTGCATATGATGACGAATAATGATGTAAATATGTATAATGTTATGATGCTATGGGTTGAACTTAATGTCTTAATGAATAAATGCAATTATAAAAGCAAAGAATAATATAGCCCTATGAAAAATTAACGTGGAATCAAAGCTGGGCTTAAGAGAATCCATGGAGATCACCCCCATGGAGACACTTTTGATGGAAGCAAGAAGAGGATGGTGGAGACCTAAAAGAATGATAGGTATGAAGGAAACGCTATGTAGTTAGTGTATAAGGATTTGACGGTTAGGGTGTGAGAGAAACCCTTATTTATGGCAAAGACTTGAGATTTTATGTATGAAATTATAACATGATCTATGTGAAGATGCTCAAGCACTTGGGACAGATTTGATGAAGCCCTACATGGTCTGGTTGTTAATAAATTTGATTGAAGGAAACATTCTTATGTGGAATATGGATAGTGATGACTCTTGAATGCTGGTTCAAGAGGGAGAGGATCACCTATCATTCAAGATAAGTACTCCTTAACTTATAATGTTTCTTTGTGTCATTACTCTTGTTTAGACTTATGGATCTGATTATTATGATTATTGTTATGATCATTACTTATACTTCCTACATGTATATTTGTGTATGTGGATGTATTTGACCTCCTTGATGATATGTGATAAGTATGTACCTCTTGAGGATCAATTGAGATTTGGGAAAGGAAAGCTAGATTTGGAAAGAGGTAAACAAGCTCTTGATGAAAATATGACAAGCACTACAAGCTGCCTATGAGAAGGTGCATCTGTATTTGAACACTACAAGGTATGAAAGGTATATTGTTTCAATGCTATGTTTCATCTATAACATTGGAAGACTAGGTAAGCTATATGGTATGTTGATAATGTCTCCTTTGCAAATGGTTCATGTGTGCATATGAAAGAGATTTTGATTTATGCTTCCTATGATGAAATGATGCACCTAGTATTGAATATTTTTTATCATGTTGCTTTTCTTGATTCTATGAGGCTACTTATTGTTGATATTGGATATAGTGGCATAACGTGATGTTTGGCTAACATCTATTGTTCATAGAGATCCTGATTTTGTGAAGAAGGCCAGTACCTTGACTTTAGTCAATGATACTCTTGACATTCACTTGAAATGATGGGTCTCTTATAGAAGGTTACCTCATTGATACTGATATTTCTTGTGATAAGTATGATGAAAGTATGTTGACACTTGTGTTGTTTTGGTAAAGTTTTGTTGAATAACCTAACTTAGTCCTATGATAACCTTGATGATAGAACTATGAGATTGATACTCTAGATCTCTTATTAACTATTGTCATCTCTTTGATAGTAATTATGGCATATGGTAAAACTAAATGCCCTAAAACTAATGGATCGAATTGATAGAAGTGATATTGTGTTCATGATATTTGAAGTATGTTGTCACACCTGTTTGTTGTTCCTATCATGTGAATATAAACTTTGATGAAAGATTGATGTCATGATATGAAATATTGGCTTATGTGAGCTTATTATGACCATGATGGTTATATGTTTAATTTTATGATCTAACAAATCTGTTGTTGCATGACTCTAGTAAAGACATGTTGATGACATGAAGTAGATTCCCAGTTAGAGGGAGAATCTCTTCTCAAGATTCTTACTCTTATTACTATTTGCATTCTGTAATGTTGAAATATGATTTATGTGCATCTGACCTTATTGATTTGTAGCAAGGTCTTAGATACGAAGCTTGTACAAAAATTAGGTTTTATGCTCCAGACATAGGCATAGAATTGGGAATACTTCTCCCTAGCCGCATGCATGCTAAGGCCCAGGTAGTGTCCAGGTAGTTAAAGTCACTCCCATGCTAACTTGATGAGAGTGAGCAGAGGTTTGAATACTGTTGACCATCATCTAAAGATTGTTGAAGTTGTCTGAACTCTGAAGCAAGATGTTCAACTGGAGCATGTCAGTTCTGCAGATAAATAGAAGATATATGAAATATTTGAAAATAGGGAGGTTTGAATGTTTGCAGGTGATGATGTCATACATAAAGATATGTCAGTATGTTTGAAGTTTGTGCTATAAGAGTTCAACATGATTTAGTTTATTGATATATATGAGTTGTATTATTTCCAATGATGACCTAAATCTTTGACTCAATGATTGAGATATTTCTTGGACTATAGATATTACTATGATAGAAAATTTGGATATTGAAATGATGTCTAGTGTTTTGACTTCACAACTGATGATTTGCCTTGATGACAATGATATATGAGCATAATGACTTCCTATGACTTGTATTATGGGAATGCCTTGATTGATATTGCATGGTTGATGAAAACATGTTGGCATGGTAATAGATGATGTCATGACTTGATGATAGCCCTACCTATCATCTGTTTCAAATAATTGACATTGCAATATTGATGACTTTTGATATTAGTATTGATTTCGTTTATAAAATTTGATGAGCTAATTTGATTGCACAATAAGGATTTATGAAAGCCTAGTGGTTTGGTAAGTGTTTTGGTTGTAGTGAGAATTACATGAAGCAAGCTTCCCTGATCTAGATATGTCTGCATTGATAGTTATTTAACGAAGCTAGATGATTTGTTGATTCAAGCCTTTACCTCAAAAGTGTTCCAAGGTATGACTTTGATTTTTATTTTTGGTTTTTATATATTGACGATCTTCTATTGTCAGGTAAAGAGCCTCTGATGATATAATTAAGAGGGAGATGGATTTTGAAGATCGTCATAATGTATCATGGCATGATGAATCGATTTCTAAAGTTGGGAAAAGATAATCTATATTGTGAAGCTATTAAAGAAGCATTGAAAAGTGGAAATGAAAATCCTTGGACACTCCGATTTGAAGTTCAAGATGTTGTTGAACTTGACATGGCATCTGAAAATTGATTGAAGCATTGATGTTCTATTTTGAACATCCATCTGTATATATATAATGTTCATAGAACTTGAATAAGTTCATGATTGAGCCACTTCATACACATTGGGTTGTTGCCAAGAATCCTTCGAGATGTTTTCATGATATGATCTATTCTTGGTCTGAGATATTCTTCCTATGACATATGATTGCATGGATATGCTAATGTTGATGCTGTGTTAGTACGAAATATGACATTATGAGAGGTCTGTGACATAACCAAGGTTGAGTATGATGTTGCTAACATGACTAGCTATGAGCAGGTTGAAGAAGCTTCTTAGAGAGTTGTATGAGCATGATCTCGATATGACATGGATATATTGTGATAATAAAGAGTGGGATATATTGATAAATTTCATATGTGCAAGACAAGCTTGGGCTTGCGGTTGGAACCTCCTTGAGAGGGAGGATGATTATGGTATCCTTCTATGATTTATATGATTATTTATGTTCTAACATGATACTTGATTTGATGTCCTGTATAAAGAGGTGACAACTGCTACTAATATATGATGATTACTTGATACAAGTACAATGATATGATTATGATGAGACTAGCTCAAGGACACTGAGGCATACTCTTCCTTCTATTTGAGATCCCAAGGTGAGGAATTGAGGTGGAGGGCTCCTAGGGTTGAGGGAACTCTAGACAATAGGGTATCACCCCTATCTATTACCCATATGGTCAGAATAGTAGCTCACCCTATCTTGGTCTTTGCAGAGTATACCCTAGTTGGAATCATACCCACAAGTCGAGCTTGTTGGTAGCACCGCTCCTCGTC
This sequence comes from Pinus tabuliformis, assembly GCA_031772625.1. Classification (NCBI taxonomy): domain Eukaryota; kingdom Viridiplantae; phylum Streptophyta; class Pinopsida; order Pinales; family Pinaceae; genus Pinus; species Pinus tabuliformis. The sequence continues at coordinate 489,688,724 of CM062807.1, read as the reverse complement.
TGGCTAACGAGTTGAGAGTGTACTTGGGGATGTACAACCCAAAGATATTATGATGCAGGTGTTTTACTACTTGAATATTAAGGGTCATTTATGGGAAGATCAATAGGCAATAGGATGGGTTGAGTAGTAGCTCCCCTATATCACCTATTGCTCGATATGGGGTCATAGTAGTAGCTCCCCCATGAGCTTCCAGGTTGGGTACTAGCTCCTTGATGTGGTTCCAGGTTGATATGTGCTCCTTGATAATATGCTTTCTGATGATGATGTGGGCTGTAGATCTAAATCCTCGCTAAATTTTCCGGGTAGTAGCCCAATGGTATTTCTGGGTAGTAGCTTGATGACATTTCCAGGTAGTAGCCTGATGACATAATTCTGGGCAGTATACTGATGACATTTCCAAGTAGTATGTTGATGACATATTTCCAGGTAGTAGCCCATTGATAGAAATTCTAGATAGTAGCTCGTCGACTGATATTCTAGGTAGTAGCCCGCTGACAAATATTCCAGGTGGTATCCTGTTCGCTGATATTCTAGGTAGTAGCCAGCTGACAGATATTCCAGGTAGGAGTTTGCTGATAGCTATTCTCTATTGTAGCCCGATGAATAGAGGGTAGTAGCTTAAGCTCCCCTTCGGTAGAAAATTCTTCTTCTTTTAGATTCGATAATATTTAACATATGAGCAGGAACAATCAAGAGATAAGAAGGAATTAACAAGAGATGTACATTGATGATCTTAGATGATGAGATACTTGAGATGGGACGTATGTCATGTTGATCGATGGTCCGATATTGGCAGGTGGAATTCACCCTAGTTGAGAGGGAGTGTTAAAAACATGCAACTGCAGTCAAATTCCACTTTGGACTACTCATTTAATGGAGATTATGATGGCATCATATTCATATATATGAGAGGACCAACATCGACCTAAATATCACCTCATTTGGACAAGAAGAAGTTGAGTTATGAATTATTTTATTCATACATATATTCTAGATTAGGTCGTCCCTATGCACATGTACCAATGGAGAGGTCAAGTGGACCCTCATGGAAGCCTATAAATAAAAGAGACCTCAATTTCATTTGGGAACACATCAATCTCTCTTATCCTCTTCTATTTGGTCTTGTCTCACACAATGTTGATGGAGGAAGCTCACTCAAGGGTTTGAAACTTCAGGATAAAGTTCGCACTGAACTAGGGTTTTCTGATTCAAATTCACTAGCACATAATTGAGAATTTGGGTCCTTGGATGTTGGCACACAGTGTTCATGAAATTGAATTTTAACCCTTGGACACTGGCACATAATATTCATTAGAGCAGACGGGAGTCTAGGATAGTTTGGTCCCCAGTCGCTCGCATAGAATGGTATGGGAGTGACTGAGCTGCCACTGTCGCTATCATGCAGTTCATAGATAGCGGCCCTGTCTGTCATAATTGCTCTCACAAATCTTCCTCCATGCGAACAAGGCTCCAAGATGATATTTCAGTATTTCGAAGATCTTTCTTAGTGACAAAAATGTTTGATAGTAGCCTACAAGTAGTGACTATACATTACAATCATCTGAATCAAAGCTTTGATGTTTATATGAATTTCATGGATATTCTAGTTATTGTGAAGATATGGATCATTGTACTCTCTTTTGTTGAATCGTTTGATGACAATATATTAGAAGATTATTTGCAAGGGTTTTCCCCATAGTGGGTTTTGCCCTGGTCTCTGACCAATCCCAGTGTCTCTATGTGCACATGATTTTCTTCTCTTGTTCCTTTATGTTCCGCTGCATAGATGATGATGTTATTGTTCTTTCTACATAGTTACACATGCTGGTGAATAATGATGTAAATCTGTATAATGTTATGATGCTATGGGGTGAACTTAATGTATTACTGAAGAAATACAATTATCAAAGCAAAAAACAATATAGCCCTATGAAAAATTAACAAGAAGAAGTGGTTTAAACCTTCATTTCTCAAGAAAAATTCTTAGGTAAATCACCAAGCTCATCTAACCCATAGTGAATGAAATGGGGGTGATTCATTAAGTAATATAAAAATATTTTATCCCATAAAGTGTTGCGGTTGTGGAGGAGAACACATGTACACGGGATACCTCACAAAGGAGACAAAATGAAGATTGAAATGATACACTGGAGCACATGGGTAGAAGCATGCCTAGGATATATGCAACAATGGACAACATGTAGGCTAATAATTAGGTGCACATGATTGAAATTGAAGGTAAGATAAATAACCATCCCATTTCCATTTTAATTTATTCTAGAGCTAGTCATAGTTATCTTGATCCTAAAATTTTGAAATATTTACAAGAGCTAAAGGAAGAATAAATAAAGTTGTTAAAGAATTCCAAATTAACATGAATGGGTTTCGCACAATTGAAGATTTTAACATCATACTATTGGTGTCATACAATTTCCTGATTGGTGTGGATTGGTTGGAAAAACATCATGCAGTATTAGACTATTATAATAAAGCATTTATTTTCCTTGATGAAGAAGGGAAGCAAAGACAAGTGCAAGGATTATAAGAAAAGTTTCTATTAGGGAAATATTAACCATACAATTGAAGAAAACATTTAGAAATTTTTTCCAAATTTATATAGCCCACATGGAGGAAGCAACCAAAGATCATGCGCCAAGAATTGAAGACCACCAGGTGCTTAAGGAATTTGAGGATTTATTTGTCAAAATTCTAGGTTGACCACCTAAGAATGATATTGAATTCTCTATAGATTTGGTACCTAGAGCTACCCAAGTGTCAAAAATACCATACATGATGAGCATATTGAAACATAAATAATTACAAATATAGTTGGAATAACTCTTAAGGAAATAATACGTAACACCTAAGCATGTCACTTTAGGGTGCCCTAATGCCCTTTGTTAAAATGAAGGACATTACAATAATATTGTGTGTTGATTTTAGGTAGCTAAACAAAGTAACAATGAATAACAAATACCATTTTCCAAGAATACATGATGTGTTTGATCAGCTCAGGGGATATAAGGTGTTCTCCAGGATCGATCTAAGATCAGGTATGATCAAGAAATGATAAGGAATATGATATTAGCAAGACAAAATTTCAAACTCAATATGGGCATTATGAGTTCATGGTGGTACCATTTAGGTTATATAATGCACTAGGTGTCTTCATGTGCCTTATGAATGATTCTTTTTGGAATTAATTGGATATCCTTGTTATTGTATTTTTGGATGAAATCTTGATGCTTTTCAATTTGAGGAAGAGCATGAACAACATTTAATGATTGTGTTGCAAGTACTTAGAGACCATCAATTGTATGCCAAATTGAGTAAGTGTTCATTTTATCAAAATAAAATTCATTATTTGGGTCATATCATTTTAGAATAAGGGGCAATAATATACCCATAAAATATCAAAGTAATTACAGAGTATCCAACACGCAAAAAATTTGATAGAGGTGAGATATTTCATGAGTTTAATAGGATACTATAGGAGTTTTATTGAGGGGTTGTTAAAAATAGCCCATCCTATCACTTCCTTACAAAATAAGGGTGTGAAATTTGAATGGTCTCAAAAAGTGAAAAATACTTTCAACATTTAAATTTTTTATTTACAAACACACCAACACTAAATTTTGTTGATCCAAATGAATATTTTATTGTGTGCATTGATGCATGAACAAAGGGGCTTGGATGAGTCCTCATGCAAAATGGGCATGTGATATGTTATGAATCAAGGATGTTCAAAGTGCATGAAAGGAATTATGCTACTCATGATTTAGAGTTGGTGGTAGTTTTACATGACTTAAAAATGTGGAGCCATTAACTCATGGTGAAAAGGTTTAAATTGAGAACCGACCACAATGGTTTTTTGGACAACCAAATTTAAATGCTAGAAAAATTAGATGTTTGAAAATTTTGGCTGATTATGACTTTGAAATTAAGTGCATAAAAGGTAAGGTAAAAAGGGTGGCTAATGCACTTAGTAGAAGTGTGCATACATTTCATGTTAAAATCATAAGTGTATGCAAATTTGAATTAAAAAAAAGGAATTTTAGAGGTCGAAAATTTAGATCAACAATATATCGAAATAAAAGGAAAACTATAGCAAGGAAATGCACAACCTAAGTACGTGAATTATTAATTGGTAAAATATGGAATTCTTTTGTACAAAGGTAGGATTTGTGCCAAATTCTTAGGCACTAAAAAATAGTGTTGAATGAGATGCATAGGGTACCTTATGCTGGAAATCTAAGGTACCAAAAGACAACCTTAGTAGTCAAGAAATAATACTTTTGGCTAGGTATGAAAAAATAGGTGATTGATTATATAGCCACGATTTTAAAATGCCAAAAATTTAAGGATGAACATAGACATCCATTTGTCTTTCTATAACCAATACCCAATCCTAAGTGGGAATGGGAAGTTATTTCAATTGGTTTTATTACAAATCTATCTTAGACTATGTGACAACATGATTTCATCATGGTAGTGGTGGAAAAACTCACCAAATATACCCACTTTATTCCAGTGAATCCTACGCATATATAACAACCCTTTTTGTTGCATCTCACATATATGTAACTATTTGAAATTATTATGTAACTTTATATGAAAATTTATATGAAAATTCAATTGATGATTGAGGGATGAAGGAGAGGACATATATTCATATTTCTAGGGAGGAAATTTTGCTTAATGATGTGTTAAAATTAGGTCACACCGACCTCATTTACTTCCATTACCTATCACCCTGAAAAATTTAAGAGCTTGCAACAACAAGTAATAAATTTTGTTTATGGGCATCCTGAGTGGAGTATAGTGCCCATACTGTCCCTTTCTTGCGGGACACAATGGAGAGATTATGATTGTCTAGATGGGAAGGGAATTCAACATGAAAACAAAGAAAAAAAAGAAAAAAAGAGAGTAGAGCATGAGTTCAGTGGAAGGGGGTGAAAACAAAAAACATAAGAGAATAAAAAAATATGTACCTAGAAGAAAGCACATAAGAGGAATGCACTAAAAAATATGTGGAAGAAGAACATCCCTAAGCCAATGCTTTATGGTTGGGGAAGGTATTCTCTATGACTATGTGGAGGTCCAAATTATGTATTTATGCTTGATTGTAAAGTGGGAGGCTTAGTGGAGAGTTAAATCACTTAGTAATTGTTGAGTAATCTAATAAACATCTAAGCCCTTGCTGAATAAGTTCATAAATCTGAATGGGCTGATAAACCACTTGAGTACTTGTTGGAAGGATAGTAAACCATTAGGTAGGTCAGTTGAGCCATTGTGGTGCTTGCTAAAAAGAGCTAATAAATTACTAAGTGCTTGCTAAAGAAGATGATAAACCACTTACTTCTTGCCTAAGTATGTTGATAAACAACCTCGATAATGGGCTACAGAGTCCTTTAGTGCTTGCCTTGAAAATCCAATTGATAAAAAATATATATAGTGTTTTCGATCTCTTGTAACTGAATAGTACTCTAGTTGGGCCTTGGTGAATCCCTATGATTGATCTCAAAGGGGAAGAGAGTCACTGAGATAAGTTATTACCGAAGAGTGGTTGATAAACCACCTAGAAAGTGGGCTCACCTTCCTAAGTTTTTGAATAAAACTTGGTGTGAATTTCCCTTGAACATGTATCTCCTAAGACTTTGAATTTGGCTCGGGGGTGTTCATCTATAAGAAACATTGTTGTGTAGTTGGCCTATGGTTGGGTGGAGAGTTGAATTCCTTCTTTAGTTACTATCGATTTCGAGTTATTCAGGTATGTACTTAGTTATGTCTATTTGAACTATGGATAGTGAAATTGTCTTATATGTTATTGGAAAATTTATGGTTCAACACTACTCATGGGAGGTTGTTGAATTCATTGCATGATCATAGTGAATGAGTTTCCTTATATGTATTTATGGTTATGTTGAACTTCTAGTGGCACATGATGATTATTATCTTCATGAGATATAGGGTTACTTTTATGAATATGAATTGTTATGTGAGGTCTCGAAGTTAATCAGTTATTAAATTTGTTTTCTGTTATTGGAGTTGATTATGAATTGAACAACTCATTTCCATGCTTATGATTGTAGACTATATCACTTGTTAAGAAAGTAACTTATGTATTGTATGAAGTGAGGATTCAACATGTGTTGATGGCCACTTGGTTTTAGAGTGATGCAATGATTCTATGGCTTACGCACACTTGTATATTGTTGTGATATCATGACAGTCATTGATAAAAGGGTGTTATGTAGCTTTCTAATGAAATATGGTCTTTGGTGCCATTTATTTCTTTTTCTCAAAATGTAAGATAAATTAAGCCCTATTGGTACCTTGGTAGTTCTTGTCATATCCTAGTATCTATAAAGGCCTGTTTCTTAGGATTTAGCCATTATATTAGAAATCTAGTGATCTGTAAGATGCATTGGTATTCAGGAATTTATAGTAAATTCCTTTAAGTTTCCTTCTCTGCAAAGAATTTGTAGAAATTTGGAACTTATTTAGTACCAAATGGCCCTCTTAAATTAATTTGTATCTGGGACATATACTTCTTCATCCTCAAAGTGTTGTTTTTATCTAGTTATTTGAGGGGGTGGATTTCCATTCTCATTTGTGGATGAATTCGGTAATACAGGCATTTGGATGGGTGAGGAATTTACTCATTAGAAATGGTTCAGATTTAGTTCGAAAAATATTTTTTTATAAGAGAAAATTGTAATTAGAGATCCAGGATGGGCTTGGTGTTGGTGATTCCCTTGTGTGAGGTATATATTTACTCAGGAAGAGTAAAATTGTATCCAGGATCTGAGGAGTCTAGATATGGATGAGTTTACAGACACATGAGAGGTCATAGATATGGCTGTGAACATATTTCTATTAAATTCACATAATATCTAGGGGATTTAGGATTTGGGGGTGGAAAGCAGTGCACACCTTTGTGGAGCCCTGGATGTCCATCAAGCCAGATCTCACTCAATCTAACAAATTAATCTTGACATCTTTGGGTTTGAGGTGAGTCAACAATGGATAAATGTATGACACCTTGAATTGCTTTGGGAGTTGATATATTATGAAATTATGGCATAACAGAAAGAGATTAGCCCTAGCGAGATGCATGAACATGAGTCGATGTGGAAAGTGCCACTGGGACCTAGTAATGGCTATGTGGATGACACATAGGGTCATGGGTGATGTGGGATTCATAGAGATGACATGGTAGGGCCATGTGGGTCACACATGGATGTGACATGGAAGTACCTTATTGATGTGGTGCAATATAATTAGTTGAATTTCAAATTGGCACAAATTTCAATCTAGGAGTAAAATTGAGATTAAATTTATGTCATTGGAAATATCACAATGAGCTGAAAGTGATGGTAGTAATTTTTTGGGTTTAGATAAAGCTGGAAGAAGAGGATTTTTGTAACCTCATCTTCATATTAGGCCTTGGAGGTCAGGTTAAATTATCAAGTAACACATCCCACAACTTGGAGCACTTTAAGGGGTTGGAGGGACTATTATAGAATGGTATCAGAGCTTGGTTCAAGAATGGATGTTTGGGAATAAGGATAGAAGCTCTGTTACAAAGTGGTACCTGAGTGAAGGTTCAACACTAGACCATTGGGAATAAAAAACGAAGTTTTTATACATTGTGGCATCAAAGTGAAGGTTTAAACACTATACTTAGAGTGCTATAGGAACGCCATGGAAGTGAACAAACATGTTCAATGTGCCTAGAAATATAAAGTTAGAAGCTCTATTAAGAGTTACATATTGGTGTTTAATATGATAGTTAAATTCTATATACAAATGTGTACTGATTATATATTTACAATTGATATGATTATTGGAGTGACAAATTATTAATATGTTATTTTGTTTTCTATCCTACATAGTAACCTTAGATTTGATGTTTTAGCCATATTCACATCAACATGCTTGTTGAAAACATACCAAGGTGATGAGTTAGTATGTATACTTATGTTTGATTTAACTAACAGTCATATGTGTGTGAAATCACATAAGAAGGAACCAAGTTATAACAAGGAAATAAATGGAGGATTAGCATAATGTTTTAGGATAACATTGATAGATCCCAATGCAATTAGGAAGAGGATGGAGGAAAACTCAATTGATTGGATGGAATCCCTCAAGATCTTAAGAGCTAACTTGAGATTTTGTAAGGAAAATAGTGAAAGGATTTCCAGAGCTCAAGAAAGGCAAGAAAAGGTAAATGAAATTTTGCAGAGCTTGTTAGAACTGAAAAGGAAAAAGCAAAATGAGCTTGGTTCAAGCTATCTTAGAAAGCAAAAGTCTAAGAAAATCACATTTGAGATAGGGAAGCATGGATTGGAAACTAATTGGGAAGAAGGAAAAAAGTTAAATGAGAGGCATAGGCAAGGAAGTGAAGACAATGTGAGAGGACGAACTCCACTTAACACTCGAGAGAGAAGAATTGATAGTAATGAACAATTGTTTAGTGCAACAACTAGGAGACACCACTAAAAAAGGAGGAGTGGTAAAAAGCTTAATGCTAGAGGAATTCAATAAACTAAAGCCCCTTACCTTTGATGGGGAAGTTAGTAATTTTGAAGAGGCATAAGATTGTCTATTTGAAAGGAAGACATATTACAAAGTGTATGACTGCTCTGAAAACATGAAGGATAGAAAGGCCATTTGTAGCTTGAAGGGAAAGGATGATATATGGTGGGAGGTTTTGAGAAATTCCAAGTAAATAAGAGAGAAAGAGATATCCCGGAGAATACTTGAGATATATTTTTGGGAGAAGTACGTATCTGAGAGGTGAAATGACAATAAATTTAAATAATTTCATGAGCATAAACTAGGAAACTTAATGCTGATGAGTACATTAAAACATTTTTGGATTTGTTGAGGTATGTGTTGTATATAAAATATGATAAAGTGAAGATCTAAAGATACCTCATGGGGATACCAAAAAATTAAGAGCTTGGTGAGCTAGGAACCCTGGAGGACATTATCTGAAATACCAAATATTTTTATGAGCAGTCTAGGCATAATGATGAGTGTCAAACATATTGGAAAGGGGATATAAGATAAAATTATAATTAAAATGATAGAAATACTCATTATATAAGCCAAGAGGAGGGAATTTGAAGTTCACCACTCCAACCAAGGGTGATTTTTATAAAAAAATTATTACCACCAGTAGAGATTGGTTTGCTAAAATAGTAAGAGAAGAGCTCAATGGGTTCATAAAATGGCCCTTGCAATGTTGGAGATGTTGAGAGAACCATATGCAGAGATACTTTCTGCAACAAAAACAAAGTGGCACCGAGTTGTACAATTTGCAAGAGGAAACAACAATGAATGATGTGGCTTAAATCATGCACCAAATTTATGCTCCATTGGACAATAGGAATGCATGCCATCAAGCTTCAATGATTGAGATGGAATTTATTGTCATTAACCAACTGGTTACAATTTTGATTGACCTAGTTTCTAACTTTACCTATTTTAGATAGAAGGTCGCAAAGAAATGAAATCTATAAAAGAAAACCCATGACAAATTATGATTGGTTCAGCTGGCCATGGGATCCAAAATATGAGTGGCAAATGTGGTGGAATCATGCCATGTGATGGTAAGTGGCATGTCCACGTTAGTTTCTCTTGACCTTTTACGATTAGGCTAGTCTGATGTACTAGTCAGAATGGATTGGATTGAATGCCATAAAAATAAAATTGACTACTACAAAAAGTCACTAGAATGCCTCAACGATCAGGGGGAGAAAGTGACATTACAAGGAATAAGGAATATTATAATTGTTATGTAAATATCGATGATGCAAGTGAGAAGATGCAACAGGAAAGGGTGTGCCTTATATGTGGTCTAAGTGGACAATGAATTAAAAAAAAATAGAGATAGAATGGAAGAGAACTTAGCGTTAATGTCGTTAAGTGATGTGTTTTGGGAGGAAATATCAGGATTACCACCTAGGAGAGAGGTCATATTTTCCGTATACTTACTTCCATGATTAGTACTAGTCTAGCAACATGTTTTTCGGGCCATCCAATGCTCAACCTGTCTACCAAACTATTTCTCCTCCCTATGCATAGTCGAGCACTCCAGCCCCTCAACCATTAGCGCTACAACTTCCCATGCATCCTCAGCCCCAGCAGCCACTGCCCCCTTAGGGTCAAGTGTTTTTGCAAAAGAGGGTGACCAATACCAAAAATTATAAGAAAAATAATAAGGGGAAGGGTAACAAGGGTGACCAAGGTAATCAAGGTAATCAACTAGTGAACCCCAGGAGAACTAGCCTAGCACCAACAACAAACAATAGGGCGGTCAACCCAAGAATAACAAGGCTATTCGTATGAACAAGCCTTATGCATGTTGTGGTGTACATGGCCATTATACACATGAGTGTCCTCTCTTACACTAGATGTGCCAAATATGGGAAGTTTAAGCATCTTCTAGAGGTCAAATTCCCATCCAACAACTGCCTCAGAATCCTGCACCATCTCAATCAAAAATGCTTACAAATCCTTTCCCTCAGCAAGGATTTGTTTCTGCTCAACCTCAACCAGGTCAAGCAAGATGATCCCCCCAACCTTCTAATCCCAATGACTACCATATCCTCATGATGAATCCTGATGAGGTTAATCCTTCGATATCAACTTGCAAACTCAGTCGCCTCAATATGACAAGCCATCGACTTCGTCCCCCACTCAATCCAAAACCAAAGCATCTACTGAGCCTCTTATGACACCAAATGGCTCGTTACAGACCCCTCAGCCTAAATTTGAGGCCATTCCCAAGATCCCCAAGGGACCATTATGATGTAACGCGACTTCTAACCGAGTTGCTCATACATACACTATAGTAGACGACTTGGTGCAATCACCTACCATCATGTCGATGCTGGAGATACTTTAATCATGCCCATATCAAAAGAAAGCTCTACTAACTACTTTGGACATAATAGATACTTTTGATGATAATTTGATTGTCTTCCCAGTTGATACATCAAAACATCCCCCATTACCTTCATCCGTTTCTTTCCAGATACCAATTTGAGTCCGTAAGTCCATCATATCCCGATGCCTTATTGATGAAGGTGGATCCACATGTGTGATGTCCACTTCTATTTGGAAGCAACTGAATTCACCTGAGTTGTCCCCATCCACCATCACTTTTCTTGCTTGGGATGGTTGTTCCTCCCATCCTGTTGGCCTCTTTCGCAACTGTCCAGTGACCCTTGTGGGCAAGACTGTCCATGTAGACATCGATGTTATCGATGTTACTTTAGATTACAACATTCTCTTAGGTCGTAGTTACACATATGCCATCTTAGTTGTCGCATCTTCATTTTTTTGCAAGATGTGCTTCCCCTATGAAGGGAAGATCATTACCATTGATTATTTGACATACTATGAGCCAACATCCGTGAACTCCCCTAAGTTCATTATCTCGTTAATTTCAGATAAGAAGTCTTCAACTCCTCTAACCGGTGTTTCACCTAGATTCTACAAAGATTCCTCATTTTTGGGTGTTTTCCCTGGACCTCTCCCTCTCATCTCAAAGCCTAACTTCTTGATTGTTTACATGTTACAAGCATCACAAGCTTCTCTCAAGAAGTCTGGTACATCTGATCAACAACCAGATTCTCAGCATACTGTTGTTACCCTCTCAGCCGAGCCATCCAAATCCACCCCCCCAAGACCTCCTCCATTTGTGGGTGCCTCTCCTATGTTCTGACCAGGAACTGTTCCTCTAGGTCTCAACCATCCAGGATCTGTTCCACCGAGACATTACCCTGTAGGCCGGATACCTTTCTTGTTTCCTCCTCTGGGAATCTTTTCTATCCTTGTCATGGATTTTCTAGTCCTCCCTAATATGAAATTGGGGATCCCAGTATGGTACATTGATCCCCCTGCAAACACTCCGCCTGGTCAGCTATGAACATATCATGCTTTGACCCTAGTTCAGCTGGTCTTTATGGCCCCTACCACTACTCTAGTTCCATCACAACCTCAATAGGAACCCACTCCTATTGTGAAAGCATTCAGACAGGGGGCAAAGCCAAGAGGAAAGAACCTAAGGACAAGGTCCCCCAATCTCCTCTAGCCCCCAAGGCCCCAAAGCTGTCACATCCGTGTGCTTTGTGTAAATTTGTGGGGCATGCCACCAATTTCCTGAACTCCCCCACCTTAAACCTTTGGTTCATGCAACGTTCCCTGATTCAAATATCCTCGAGGTTAATGTTGCCTTACCAGGTCCAACCAAGAAACTCAAAATGTTACTCACAAATCACCCTTATGCCTTGTGTGATCATCATGGTCACTATTCCCATCGTTTCCATCATCTCAATGAATTTCGTGATTGCCTTGAGGCACTTCTCGAATATGATACCACTCATAGTGGATCACCTACTCCTCTACCCGTGGATTCCGGTACCACTAGTAAACCAGAACAGGGGGAATCTGGTCCCACCATCATGATCCCTCCCACCGATTTCGAGATAATAGACTCCACGGTCCATATTTTTTACCTGTCCTCATCCTTGAGTTAATCACAGGAAAACCTTTCTAAGGTTTCTATGCACGCTTCTATCGAACCTCTTTCGGTAGAATCCTAGGTCTCAACATCGGTAGATTTTTTATCTAGTAGCTCATCATCTACCATTCCAAATGATCCTTATGTGAACCTCCTTTATCAGGATGATGCACTAGGTATCGCTGTCACATCATAAAGTCAATATTCCTCCCTTCTCCCCATCTTCCATTCTGATGAGGACATCATGGAAGACATGACTACCCTTGATTATCCTTGGAATGATATGCACCATTGCATGGAAAATTTTAGGGGCTAATGTTCGCCCAGTGGGCTAATTTTCCATGATTTTTCCACAAAAAAGATTCGCCAATTTCCAATTTTATAAAAGACGATTCGCCCAAATTTTAGAATATAAAATTATTTTACCTTAAAAATCGCCAACATTATATAGAGACTATATATAAAATAATTATAAATTTGATTAATTTTACAAATATATCAATAAACATTTATAATTTGCATATTAGGGATTAGTGAGATTCGCCAATGTTTTAAACTTCAAGAAAATTTTCCATCCTTAAAATTTTCCTTGCACCATTGTGCGTATTTCCTCCCATATTTGGATTCCACCACTCTAAATACATCCAGTACACCCATAGAATATTGGGGGGCACATAGGCCCCTACATCTCAGTATCATCCTTTGGAGGATCTCGTGCCAAGTTGGGTCGAGATGCTTGAATCCCTTTTCCAAGCACTAGGAACATAATGGCTCTCCACAAGCTCCTCCTGCTAGGGAGCATCATTCCCACCTTTGCATACCAGATCAGTCCCCTCCATCACATATGTTTGCAGGAAGCATCTGATGCGTGGGGGCATGATGGTTTTCCCCTAGTCATCATCACAATTGATTAACATAAGTCACAACCTAGTTCCCACTAGATCTAGGTATGGTTGATTATCCTCCAATTCCTTGGATAGTTTGTCCTAATGGCCTCTCCGACGAGCCATATGCACATCACATATCATAGACGTTTGATACCATATCTTAAAATATTCTACTCTATGTCCACATAGTCCCCATGTTTAATTTGGTGGGTGAGAATGATTCTAGACCTCCTCTAGTAGTTCATTCTATTTTTCCTCTTCCCTTAATTCTTAACTAGGAACCATTGTTCTAAGAAGCATTAAGGCCATATTTAGAAAAGTAAGGCCACTTTCCTGAAAGTTTCCAATTTCAATTTTTATGGTCAGTTTGTCTGCTATGATCTCCACAATATATAGGGCCGTCTCCTCCTCTCAAATTGGAGGGAAAACACACTTTTATAGGAAAACCCACAAATTTTCTATGGTAGATTGCAACTAGATCACAACTCAGTTTGACGAACCGTCAGCACCATTGGAAATCTCTCCTTGAGTATTATAATGAGTCTTTCTCAGTTTTTGATGATTTGACACTTCACCTCGAAGTCATTTCTCTAAGAAGGGTCACTTCATCGCCTCTCAAAATCGAATTTATTCATATGTGATTCTTGTACTTTTGGGGCCACCTTCACTTGGCACATGTCATCTCACATGTCAATTTTCGTCATGAGTAACCAGCATTTACTCATGCTTTCATAGTCCCCACCAGACCTATCCCATGTGGCAGTGTCATCGAGTCACCCTTGTTTAGCGCTGGAGTCTATTTCACGTCCCATTGCATCATTTCACAATATTGCATCCATCTTTGCATACCATTCATCCCATGTTTCCCAATTTTTCCTTCACTCATACTGTCCCCCATCCCCTCCGCAGTCGAGTCATTCACTGTTAGGTTAACCATGCACTTTATGCTCTAACAAGGGAAGTCGTCTGGTTGTCCCTTAGTCCCATTTTTTCAATTCTCCCTGGTCCATTAGTTACATTACTATTTTCCCTCATGCCTTAGTTGAGGATCCTCATTGCCTCACCTATAGCGGGCCCTATTCTGTTGACATCAACTCATTTATTCTAGAAGAACGGCCTAGAGGGTATGTATCTTGGTTCTAGATTCCATTCTTGTTAGGTACCTTGAATCGAGTAGAGGGACTCATTATTTCCCTTTGTCTTGGTTGTTTCATGCTCCTAATTCATACACTTGATGGACCAGTGATGCAACAGATTATACTAGTGATTCTTGGGTATGCGTGAGATGTTTCAAACCTCATGAGGGGGTGGCCCTTCAGGTAGGCCCCACATGCTCGGATACCTTCATATTATGCTACAGCCTCAGATGTAGTTCTGCAGAGGTGATGGGTTTAGCATGCACGTCTCCTTCAGATGATCCATTCAGTTTTGCAGACCCCTTCCCTCTTTAGCAGGGATTCTTTGGTTGTTCTACCCTCCCTCCCACCCATTCTTTGAGGGAAGGGCCATTATATCTCATGTACTCAAATTTTATTGTATCCATTCCTGGCTTATGTTTTTCCAGGAGCAATATGTGTATGGGACACATTGTATTATTTTCTGGCTCAACTATGCCAGCGTGTCATGTACCATTCAACATGTACTTCATTGCTTTGTTTTATGTTTATGAGTGCATCATTATTTTTGTACTAAGTTATCTCGGTGGGTATAGGTATGCCTCCCTCGCCTCACTGAGATCTGGTACAACAACATAAAATGAGACTTGCATTGGTCTCACCCCCTTGGTTCCTATCCTCTTTCACTTTAGCTCCATTGGTCTCTTTCTCTCTCTCTGACTCCACTTTATTGTCAAATGATTGTGTATTTACAACGTACTTCAGTCATACATTTTTCTCCTAACCCTTGTACACTGGGGGGAAATCTATTATCACCAAAAAATTTATCATCTACCCTAATTTACTAGATGGATCAAAGTACACCATGTAAGGCCAATTTTACCATAGGAAAATTGCTTTCACTGTGAGAAATTACTTAATAAACCACATTTTTTAAGTAGTTTATAATTAAACCCGTGAAGAATAATTAAATAAATCACTATTTATTTAATTTTATTCTAGGAATAATTAAGTAAACCATTGATGAATTAATATTCCTTGTCATATTTTACCTAGTTATGAAAAATAAATAGATAAATTATTAATTATATTATTTTTCTCTAGGAATAATTAATTAATCACTAATTAATTATTATTCCTCATCAAGTTGACTAAATCCCTTAAGAATAATAAAATAAATCATTATTTGTTTATTATTCCTTAACCATATTTCTTGAGATGATAAATAAATCATTTATTTATTTATTATTTCTAAATAAAATTTTAAATACTTTTTCCCTCCTAACCAAATATAATAAAATATTTCAAGTGGTTATTTCTAGAATGGGGTTAATAATAATTTTATTATTGTTCATTATTCGAGGATAACTAAATATTTTTTTATAAATAGAAGGGATTTCCATTCATTATTCACTTTTGATTATTTTCATTGCTGCACTCACTATTGTAATTTTGATTATTATCATTGTTGCACACCATTTTTCTTCCATTTGAGTTCCCATTGAGCTCAAAAATTTTATTTGTTGGGTTTACACATTATAGAGGAGAGAGTCTCTGCACAAGCTGAAGACGTTTTGAGGATAGCCAAGAACCTATCCCATAGAGGGGGACTGGTAACATTTATTGTTCCCTTCACAGGTGTTATAATAAAATCTATTCTTTGTATATCTAGTTTCCATTGGACTATTGGAGTTATTATTACTGTTTCATTTTTATGTTTAACTAGGATTGTGGCATAGATCAAGACTTTGGCAGGTTTTGTTTCTATCAGTTTCTGTAGATCTACAATGTTTAGCATCCATTTATATTGTTGAGACTGTTTGTCATCCATAGTCTTAGGTGTTTTTTTTTGGTACACCTTTAAGAAGAAAACACTATAACACAAAGGTCTCTATATGCTTCTCTGAAGGAAGAACCTCCCCTTCTCTCAATAAGTCGGGATCCCTCTTCCACCCATGAAATAAATAAGTGTTTATGCACAATACTATATAAATAGATAAATAAAGGCGAAAGAAGAGAAAGGCTTCTTGCATAGAGAGGTGAAGCAAGCAACTCCGTAGGGGTATTTTCCACGCTCGTTGGTAGTGGAGAAATGTTTGTGTTCTTGGAGGGAATCTGTCGGGGTACTGTCCAGGCCTGCTGGTAGCGGAGCAACACTAGAGATGAAAAAAATTACTCTGAAAACCTAAAGCTTGCGAACTTCATTACCCTATCTTCAAAAATTTGTGTAATCACCGGTCTTATGTTTGTGTTTAAACAAGTAAAGGAATGAAGGGGACTATGTTTAAGCATGGGCCAAGTGGGGAAGCCATGGTAATCTCAATGATGAATCAATACTCCTTGAAGAAATAGACCCTACATGAAAGAATTGACCAAGGAAGAGAAGATGGAGTTCTACCATTGTGTCGTCAAGTGTTGTCATTGTGACAAACACCTTCCAAAATTTTGTGTACACTCGAATTTTGGAGCCTACTATGGATCTTGTGATCAGTCGTTCCATAGTCACTTCTTGGTCAGTTAATGCTTTGAGCTCCCTTTTGGATCAGAAGGTCACTTTCTCACACATGCTCAGTCCACAACAAGTCCATGATAACATTATTTTACACAAGCTTGGACAACCATAGCACGTTCCATCAAGACTGTGCATGTGCGATTTCCACCACGTCGACAGCCAGTGCGCACTGATAATGAAAATTTCTCACATTCTAGCTCTATTTGTACTTCCATTTTAGTGAGTTTTTCAAACTTTCACCTTCGTGCACCTTTCTTTTTGCGAGTGCCATTTTCATTTTTTTGGTTGTCGCCATAGAAAATTTTGGGGGCGAATCTTAGCCCAAGGGTGAAATTTATGGGGTTTTATATTTTGGAGGGGCAATTTTTTTATAATACACCCATTTTATATAGTTTGGCCAACATTTATTTAAAAAATAAATATTTATTACATTTTAGCCATTAAAAAAGGAAGATAAACAATGCAAAGCCTGATTCACTTGGTTTGGGAGGATGGATTTCCTTCCAATAGCCTGATTTCCTAGGTTGGAGGTAGAATTTGGTTGCAATCGCCTGGATTTCCAGGTTTACAAATCAATGGCAAGGTTAAATTCAAGCGATTCGCCTGTATAAATTATATAGTCTCCATTCATGAGTTTTATAAGGTCGTGACTCGTTTTTTAGAAAAAGAGATGAGGGCACAAAAGGGCTAAAACATATATAGAAGACTGGGAATTCAAGACCAGGTAAGGTGTTCTAGCAGTGCCCGAGATTGCACTTCTAATAATTCCTAGGCTAAATCCAGTGAAAAGAATCTAGCTAGGGAGGAGGTGCCCTAGTACCATGATGGAATGGGAATGCTACAAGACTTGTATCCAAATTGGATGATAAAGAGGCATAGGCAGACCATCGAGGATTTGATTTGAAATTAAAAGAACAAAGAGAAATTCTTAGAGATAATAAGCGTAAGCGCAGGTTTGGTTTGATCAGGTTCAGTTCGATCTAGTGTAGGTGCGTACATATATACATAACGGTTTTTCATGTCTACCCCTAAAGGCCTACCAGGAGTACCTACTTACCTAGTAGCACATTATTCAAAGGATATCAAGGGTTCCTTGGGTAGGGCTATGCCAAGAGTCCTACAGAAGGAGGAAGCGACCTTCATTCTCCATTCATGTAGGTTGTGACTCATTTTCGAGCCTTTGTTCCAACACCAATAGCTATAGTTGATTCGTTAGTGGATCCAGTGCCAGTAGTCACAGAGACAAAGGCTTCACTAATAACACCAGGGTAGTGGTCTATCACGTATCTCATTATGGTATGACATTATGATTACAATTTTCTCTTGCGTTAGGTGGGATCTGAGCTGTGTGTAAGAGCCAGAAGGTTCATTGTTGTGGTGGGTTGCTTGCTATGCTAATTCCTTCCGGTTTTCCTGTCACTTTTTATAGCATAAACATTAATTCGCTCCAAACTAAGGTACACATGATTGAATTGATGAACTTGAGTGTGATACGAATTTTGGAGGTGGGAGTGTTCCATGCTTATTTCCCCCAAATACATTTCCACTCAAACTTTGTCCAATTCCTTTGGTGCTATTGGCTTGGTGTTGTGGCCTTTTTAAACCAGTGAAAATACAATGTACTACTCCTCTAAGCCCTTCTGTGAGGGTGACTTCATATGGGGGTGGATCCATTAAGTCTAACCCTTTCTCATGGCCCATCTCTTAATATCTAATTTGCCTACTTTCCCAAATCTAAATTATGGGCCCAAGCTCTGCATTTTCCCTTCTCCAAGTGATGGATTGAGACATTGGTTGCTCTTGGATTCAGCTTCCAACTATGAAACTTATCAGAAGGGAACTACAAGAGATGTTTGTGTAAGAACGAGTACTACACAGAACAATGAGGCCATACTAGTAGACAAGTTAGATAATTATGTGAAAAAAATTCTTATGAAGACTTTGGTGTTGGGATATCTGTTTGGACTTTTGTATTTGTTCAATATCGTTTTCAACATCTATAATAAGTAGGCATATTTTATTTTGTTAATGTTTATATATGTCCATTTGTCTGAAACCAAAAACTAAAATGGAAAATGCATGGTGGTTTCACACAAGGGCATGAGTTCTACTATGGGAGGGATCCCTATAGGACCTAACCTCAATGGATGATGCATCCCAATTGGAAAAATGAGGCATTTTTGCATTTGCTTTTTTTGCATTTGCATGAAATAGCCCAGAACTATCTTAACTCGTATTTGATATGCACCTCAGGGTTGCATATGTTGAGTTCCAATATTTGATACATTCCCCATTTGTGTGAACTCAATATATGCATCCAAAGCTTCACAACCTTGGGGTGATGTTAGATCAGGGTTAGGTGTAACTGAGCTCATCCTCACCTTCACCTGGGCTGTAGAATGCACCTTGATTGTCTTGGTGCAATCAATCAATGCAAGGTTTCCTATTGAATCCTTTTGTTCTTAAGTCTAGGCATGCCATCTTTGAAGTGCTAATGGTTTTGACTGCCTTGGTTTCCTGGGACTGCTATCAGTGAATCTTAAATGGATATACTGTGATGATCAAAACTTTGATAGTGCTTGTTGTGGACCTCCCAAGCCACAATGAGAGCGTGGGTGCCTAATAAAAGTAAAAATAGAGTTATTCGCCACCGGAAAATCAAAATTCATTGAAAACCAATGCAACAACAATACTATATTTTATTTGCAAACATTGAAAATTCATGCATACTATCACTAGTTGTATTTCCCCTTCTATGAGTTGACGTTTCCTTGTCTTCAAACTAATACTAAAATGAAACCCCAGATTGTAAATAAGTCATTAATTAGTAAAAAAGGAAATGTATAGTATTTATAACTCAACAGTTCAATCTGTATTGCGAACAAAAATGACAAAGAGTGTGCATCTTCTCTTATTGGAAGCCATGCCATGTAAGAGAAACATTTTCTGCTCTTTGTCCTGAACTCTATACGAGATTGACAGTTCAATCTATATTGTGAAACATGTCATGTAATAGAAACATTTTATGTTCTTTGTATTCTTGATGAACTATGGGAATCAATAAAGTTAATTGTTCCTTAGATTAGGACTAGTGATGAATTATCTTTATGTTTGTATCAAGGTTGTGAGACTTGGGCTTGCCGAAACTTAACCATCTTGGGACTTGACAAAAATTGATAATAGGAAAAAAAAATCAAAGAAGAAGAAATTTTATTCCAAAAAAAATAGCAGGGTATGTTGAGTTTTGGGTAAGTTTCACCAAATTTGGAAAATTTCAGTTTGTAGGTGAGTTTTCACCAAGTAGACATTTTAAGATGAACTCGGAAAAACTCATAGATCTTTGTTGAGTCTCACGACATTGGTTTACATGATTATTACATTCATTTAGTAATTAGTTACATAAAAGTAATGTCTCGTGAGAGACTCAATGTCCTATATAATCAACTTAGTATTAGATTGTCACAACTTAGATTAATTAATTTTTTCTATGAGTTAATCTCTTTTTATAGCAATAATCAAGACCTAAATTTTACACTAATTAGAAAAATGTCTACAATTTTTCCTGTAGAACCTGAATACATTTCATTTCCATATAGAGCTATAAATATAGAAAATAAGCAATGCAGTGTTCCAGAAACGATGAAATCCAAACATAGTGTAGTTCTCCTCCAAATCTTACAAATATAAATTTAATTAACATTAGAAAACATAAATAAAACATATATTAACCAGAGAAGTTAAATCATTTTGACTTGGTATATGTTTCATCCTAGCTGGTGGTGTTGGTCTCCTCTCAAGATACAATTCTGTGTTTGAACTAGCAAAGCTTTCTAAGAGTGCTTCCCATGGAGGGAGATTCACATGATTTTCCAAGTGGTCAAGTAGGTCTCAACAAAGTAGAGATATGCATTTAATTCGTTCATATTCCCTCTTAATATGATGAAAGTATTGCTAGATTACTTCTCCCATTCACAAAGAGCTAAAATGTGGTTAGCAACTTCAACAAAGAGGAATTCCTTGGCCTTTTTCATCTCACTGTGCTTAGAGTTGAATTGGGTTTTCTATGTCTCTAATCACTTAATGGATTCACACAGGGTGGGTTTCATTATTGACAATTCCCATTGAACAAAAATTCATAAAATATGCACCTGCCTCACACCTCCAACAATTTTTTGGTACGGGGAATTCTATATAGCTCTCCATTAGAAACAATGAGATGTCCAGAGTAGGAAAAGATAGAGTTCAGTGGCTAGGCTCCAGGAAATTGATCACTAAGAAGGAAGGGAATGACTAACAGAGATTTTGTTAAGAGGACAAGGTGATGAAGGCTTAGAGAGTTTTCATATATATTGATGAGGGAAGTGTTGAATCGAATGTCTATACTAGTTGAGATGGTCTGCATCATATGAGAAAGGGAAGAAACTTTCTCTATCTTTCAGCTCCATAAATATCTTTCTACATTACTAATAATGCTAGTGTCCTTAAATAATTGAGGGATTTGATATCCAAAACATTATCTTGATTCTTTAAAGACATTTTCGATATAACTCACCTCGGATTACAACTTGATTTTATTTTATTTTTGGAGGCTGAGAATATTTTTATGGCCCCTCCTTTCCAAATCACCACAGGTGTACTCATGGGATTGGATTGATAATTGTGCTCTATCACTTCCTATCCAGATCTATAGGTTGGATTATGATTCAATAGGTCCTTGATTAGCCATTTCATTTTCTATGGATTTTAGATGTCTTTTAACTTGAAAGGTAGAGGAATTCTGGAAGGCCTTCAGAAGTAATGTTTCCCTTTAGAAAATGCTTGCTAGATGAGGAGAGGAGGAAGCTAGATCTATCTTCAATTGTCAAATTACTATGGTTGAGTCTCCAATTTATCTATACTATATAGTGAGGCTAATCTGTTATACAGGGTGTTTTTTGCTTTGATGTCTAGTACATGTGTCCCTGCTTTGACTGCTTATAAGGGAAGAAGGGGGTAGTTTCCCATGGAGGCTTGATCCTTTCCTTCTCAAAGGTTGGCTATATTCATGTTGTTGTTTTCTAGGCAATTCTTGAGGTTTGTTGGACATAAGTTGAAGGTTGGAGTGTTGTTGTTTTGGGGACCTGTTCTTTGATTAAACAAAGCGAATTAGGTGATGTCCTAAAGACTTTGAGGTGAGAATATTCCATTGGCTTTTGTCCCTTCACTGTATTTTGACTTCTACATTAGTTATACCATGAATGTTATTAGGGGAAAAATTATTAATTTATTTTAGGTGCAAAATATAGTTCCATCTATGAAATCATTTTAATTCGTTTTTTCTATGCTCACTACTTTATTGCTTCTTGTATGTGTTGAATCTTGCATAGTAATGTAGACATTTATGAAAATGCAGATATACCAATCTGAATGTTAGTTGCCTTCTTATTGCATTATCACTATTCATGCAACATTGAGTAGAATAGATATTGCTCATGTAAAATTAGTATTCTTTCCTTTTTTTTCTCTTTGCATGGCATATAGTTTAGCACTAAATTCCATTTGGATTGGAACATAGTGAGTGCAGGGATGACTTGGGAAAAATTGAAAGAAATTTTGAAGGGCCTAACTTTGTGATAAACTTTTCTTCTCTATATATATTCAATTCAATTTTTAGCAAATTTGTGGGCCAATCTGATACCTAGAAGGTGCCGAAATACATATATTTCTAGAATAAATTCACCAGAATTCTTTCTGCAACAATTAGATAGAGAATTAAGATGAATAGGGAATTTCTCTTTGGGTCCAGGTGAATAGCAAGAGATGCACATACTTGATTTGAATTCCCTCAGTTATATTTTGAGTTTGTCTACGTCAGGACTACATTTACATTCCCAAATATTTACTAGATTGAAGTCCAAAATTTCTACTGCTGAGGTCCTCTATGAAGGACCTGGATTGGCACATTCTGACTTTTTAGAACGAGTTAAAAAGAAACCTTGTGATGACAATCCAAATATATCATGTCCCTTGAAACTTGTTCATGAATTAACTAAACATTTTTTCCTTGAACCCATACCTCTTAATGAAGAACTAAAAGAAATTATAGCAGTTTTTCATGTTCCAAAAAACAATTATGAGCATCCTCTTAATTTTGTAATAGGCATGCCTTTTGGAATTACCTTGCATGTCACTTTGCACAATACTGAACACAAAATTTGGTTATTGATGGTTTTGGGAGACTCGGTACAGTATAACCAAATAGATGTCAATGAATTTGAGGGAAATGGTGGAGTAAAATATGGCACAGTTACTATGCCATTTTATGTTGCAAAAAAAGTTGCATCATGTTTCCCAAGAGTTTCTATTATGATGGAATGCCCCTTTGAATTTGGGAACTTGTTTCACTATCCAATGTGGAAAAAATTGATCTAGTTGCATGTATCAGGAAGAGACCAAACACATGAATTGGAAATTTTTCCTGTCAATGTCATTGTTCTCTCCCTTGTGAAAAGGGAAATCACCTTTATGCTTCATTTATAATCTACCTCCCTTTTTTGTTTTTCTTACTCTCTTTTATTGGTATATATTCATCTTTTATTTTTTTGTAAGATTTCTCCTATTCCTTTTGAGTTTGCATGAAAACTGTAGAGTAAATGTTTTGAAAGCCATTCAATATGTAGGATTATAACCCCACATCTTGCTAGAGGTTTGTGAAGTCAAGTGATTTCATAGCTTTTCAATTTCTTATGAACCTAATTTCTTTAGAGTAGTAAATGTAAAGTATTCTTTAAAATATCTACTAATCTTCTATACATTTTATCAAATATCTCTTTAAAGCATCCCAAATACATTGTGTCTAGACGAATATATTAGAGTTATGGTTTTCCTCATACTTTCCATGATCTAGGTGCCCATCGAGGGCCATCTAAAAAATGATCTTGATATTGGTAGTTTTTGGATCATATATGGTTGATACATATTTTAGGGCCTTCGAACTCGCTTTTTGAGGTTTTGGTGCCCATTGGTTGAGCATCTGGTTCAATGTGAAATTCCTCTTTCAAACGAGTTAAAGAAGACTTGAAATGGAGCAAGAAGAGACACGTTACGGTCTTGGTTTTTTCTTGCATAGTTTAGTCACTAGTGTGAAAACTCTCTTTGATTTTTCTTGGATAGTTTAGTCACTAGTGTGCAAACTTATCTCAAGCTACCTATTGAAAGAAACATATAGAGAAAACGTGGAAGCCAAAGGACAAGGGAAAATGGTGCAACACCCATAAAATCCCTTGGCACAACAATGACAAATTTATACTCAACCATGGTTATTAGATGAGATTAAAGCCTCAAAATTGATTTAGTGTGAAGGCCACCAGATCCCATGGATAGGGAAATAAAATGGATCATCAAGATAGGATCCAACACCATAATCACTGTTGAAAAGGTCACTAGAGGAGCTTGGGGAAGGTGACTGCCTCTTCCACTTGAAAATGTAGGTGAAGGGGACATCACTTCATTTCATCGTTGGTAGCAATGGTAAACAAAATTTTATCTTAGTTGAGGTTTTCAGAAGATTCCCTATTTAGTTACATCATGCATTAGTTTAAATTTTTTGTTAGTCCTACCTAAACATTTTCAATTGCCTGAGATTTACTATTTTCCCATTCTATGACTACTCTTGATGCTCTTCAAATTTTCTTCCAATTGAATCATTGTCGTTTCTCATGTATTTGTGTCAAATTTATTCCAATTCAGGGTTACTAGGCTTTTGTACCTCTCTTCTTCTAACCAACCATGATTAAATTTGTAGTGACCTAACTTTATTTTCAGTATAGATAATATGGTTAGAGCCACCTCCATCTCCAACCCATGACTCCAACCCATCTAAATCTTCTAGAACAATGTCTGAAACCAGGAATCTGGTCAGTGATTTTGACACTCCGTCTATTCCACTTATGAAATTTCTCCAAGTTGGAACTATCTAAATAGTTTCAATATTACACATAATGAGGTCTTCAAACAATTGGACAACATAACCAGTGATGGGATCTTGAATCTTCTCTACCTACTCCCCAAGTTCCCCCGCCGTTCATTTTCAAGTTAAATTGAAGTCCCAATATTACATTACGCTCTTTGATCCTCTCAAATTTTTAAAATGTTTTCCTACCATCATATGGCCCATGAAAAGAAAATATAAATAACTCTTCCCCATATTATTTAGATTTTAGATCTATTTTGACACCCAGAAGCAACAAAGATGCATTAATGAGATCAATTGTATCTTTCCAGAAAGTAATATTGTAGTTTTATCTTTCCTCACAATCTACCACCCTGAGAACCCTGAAGTAAATCTGCAATATTCACCCCTCCAGCTTGAAAGTTCGCCAAAGCTAGAATCAAGTAGTAATCCCGGCGATTTTCAGTTTCCCCATCCCCTACCCCCGCCGTAGCCCCCATCCCCCTACTCTTACAAATACCCCTCCCCTCCCCCCTCCAAGAAGAATTATGGCCGATGATATTAAGCTACCTATCTTTAAAGGGATTGGATGAGAGGATCCAGAGCAGTTTTGGTTCTTATGTGAAGAAGTATGGACAACGAAGCAGGTCCATGAGGAAAATATGAAGAAATTATAGCAAATCAGATCATGAAGTATTCAAGCAAATCTCAAATCAGATCATTTGCAGAAATTAAAACAATGCTGGTAAAAGAATTTAAGAAGTCGAAGTCTGAGTCACAGTATATCACAGAGTTAAAAGAAATCAAATAGAGACTTACTGAGTCTGTTTGGGAATTTGATCAATGATTCAAGATATTATTGGATTAGGTGAGCTCTGAAATAGCTCCACAGCAACATAAATAATGGTTCATAGTTGCATTGCTTCAAGATATAAAGCTGCATTTGTCGCAACAGAAGATAGAAACTCAATCCAAAGCTTTAGAACTTGAAATGAAATTAGAAGATTTGCTTATAAGGGATATTAATGTAGGTGTGCATCACATCTAGCAGAAGTTGGCGAATTTGACTCTGCAGATACAAGATATAAAGAAAAGTAAGGAATTCAAAGAAGAAGTGTGGTGTACAAAGTGTAAAGTAGAAGGCCACTCTAAAGAACAATGCCCTCTCTTCTGAAACTACATGGCTAGTGGAGCACTGAATCCTTTGAATCCTAGATACAACTTATGTTACAAGATATGTAAAACTAGAGGAAAAAAGTCGAGCAAAAGATTGCTTTTTATTACAAAATATGTGCAAACCCTTAGGAACCTATATTGCAAGTTGTACAAATCAATGGGACATGAAGAAAACAAATTTTGAGCTTATGAATTGATAATGGAGCGTAGTAGTGATGCTTATAGAATGCAAGTTGAAGAACATGGACATGAGGAACATGGAAAAAAAGTGGTTGAGATGGTTATCCAGGTCGAGGTTGAGGTGCTAGTCGAATTGGAGGAGTTGGTCAAGGATGAGGACCAATTATCTGCTATAACTGCAGCCAGCTAGGACACTTCACAAGAGATTTTCAAAATCCCACTACCACATGTAAGTATTGGAAAGATTTTGATCATGTAATTGAAGATTTTCTATACTTATAGAAAATATGCAAGAAAAAAGAAACCAACAGCTTACACAAAACATCAAAATGATGATTGCGGAACTAAGGACCGATGAACCTCGCGTTAGTATTGTAACAAGGAGTGGAATTGTGACTGAAGGTGATAAAGCAGATGAAAAGAAGAAATTTGAAGCTACATGGGTTAGAAATACTACTGAAAAATCTCCTGTGTTTGATATTCAAAAGGAAAAATAGGTATTTTTGTAAGTGAAGCGAAGCTTTATGGATGTAGGAGTTTCGACATCTAACATGTAACAAAATTAGAAGAATAACTCTGGTGTATCATCATCGACACATAAGGCCAAGCTCTGACAATACATGAATAGGGTGAAACATATAAGGTAGATACTTTAAAATATTTTCTTCAAACTTGTATGAAATTGTTGTGAGATCAAAGAGCTATAGAAGGACTTCAGGAATTGATAAATTCCTGCGCATCTAAAGAAGTACCATGGAGTGAGATGCACGAAGTTAACAATTTACATAGACAAAAGAGAATTGGAAAGGAAATGAGGCTTAGTGCACAAATAGGAGAGTATGACATGGACCAAGTTATTTTAGATATGGGATCGGAAGATAATGTCTCGACAAAGCAAACACGAGAGTTAATGGGTAAACCAAAGTTGCAATGGTCACCAATTCAGCTAAGAATGACGAATAAACAAAAGATTATTCCTCTAGGAAGATTATTAGGCATTATAGTGGACATTGAAGGAGTGCACACTACTACTGATTTTGAAGTGATAGAAATTATGGATGACAGTACCCCCTATCCTACATTACTTGGACTGGATTGGGCATTTTCCAATATGGCTATAATCAACTTAAATAAGAGGAAAATGATATTTGAAAGCAACAATATGCGAGTGATCGTTCCCATGGATCCATTAAAAGGAGCAACATATGCTGAACTAGATAAAGAGGAGTACAACACAACTGATATATATAAAATCTATCCAATGATAGAAAAAGAACAACACTTTGTTAACCCTATTGAAGGTGGGTTGAGTTGGGAGCATGACAATTCGTGTGCTTCAAATTCAAAAGAAGAATAAAAAAATTGGAAAAACAGGTTACATGAAGTATCTATGAGACGATATGCAAGAGTTACTAAAGGAGTTCGCTATATGACAGCTGAGGTATGTGACTTACCTTTTTAGGATTGTTTGGATGATATAAATACTTTTATTGAAGAATATGAAGAACATGTACCAGAGTGTCAAAGATTTTTAGCTCTGGATATAGCCCTAAGAGCTACTCTTGCTAGATGGTGGGGTACACATAAGAAGAATATAGGAACTTGGCAAGAATGACGAAGTTTGATATGGATAAGGGTTGGTCAAGTAGAAACAAAGTTGGTAGATAAATATGATGGTCAAACTGATCTTAGAGAGCACATCTAGCTTCGCATGATAGCCTAGAAGGAGATTCCATGAGAAGAATGGGTGCATGGGTTCATCCATACATTGGAGATAATTTCTCAAAACGGGTACCTAGAAACAAAACTTCGACATGGTACTGCGAACTGGGAAGAGATGGTTTATGGGTTTATATTGACATTTAGTTTTGAATATGATTTTCCATATATAGATTGAACCCTTCAGATAGTTAGAAAAAAGATTTTTGAGAATGAAATTCCACTCACATGGCAGCCTGATTGGGTTGTGCAGCTACAGAATGTGTTGGAATGCTACAACATCATTGCAGAAGAAGATGAAGACCCTCACAATATTGACATAGCAGAATATGAAGGCTACTGTGAAGTGAATGGACCTAAGTTAGAAATGTCTGATATAACAAAGCCATTGAAGACAAAGAATGTGAATATAGGATCATAAGAGGAGCTAAAGTTTGCAATGATAAGAGATTATTGGGATGAAGAAATAGTCAGCAAAGTGACAGATATTTTGCATGAATACCAGGAGTTATTTCCCACTATGTTTTCAGCTATTAAGGGCGTAGTAGGATATTTAGGAGCTATGAAGATTCCTCTAAAGCCTAATGTGAAGCCAGTTAAGCAAAGGCCTTATAGACTGAATCCAAAGTACAAAGAAAATGTGAAGAGAGAACTTGACAAAATCATAGCAACTAGAATCATTGAACCTATGGAAGAATTAAAGTGGGTAAGTCCTATGGTGGTATAAGAAAAGAAAACATAAGGAGAAATCAATATTTGTGTTGATTTAAGGAAGTTAAATGATGCATGTCTACATGACCCATTCCATGCTCCTTCCACTGATGAAGTATTGGACAATTTAGGAGGTCAGGAAGCCTATTCATTTATAGATAGATTTTCAAGATATTATTAGATTAGAATTGCACCAGAGGATCGACATAAGACCACGTTCACTACAGAATGGGGTTCATATCATTATACAGTGATGCCTTTTGGATTGAAGAATGCCCCTGCCATATTTTCAAGAGTGGTGGTTGCAACTTTCAAATAAAATATTCACAAGTTTTTAGAAATACACTTCGATGATGGGACAGTATTTGGGTTATTGAAGAAACATGTTGTGAGCTTAAGACTAATGTTCGACACATGCAGGTAGTATCATATTTCTCTGAATATCAAGAAGTGCATATTTTTTGTATCTTTTGGTATACTGCTGGGACATATTGTGTGCAAGCAAGGATTGATTGTGTATCCTGTGAAGATTGCTATTATTGTGAATTGACCTCCACCAAAGATAGTGATATAACTTTGCACCACATCGGGACATACAGGATATTACAGAAATTTATAAAAGGATATGCACAGATCACTGCGCCTATGAAAAGCTACTTAAGAAAGATGTAACATTCCTATGGAATGAAGAATGGAAAAAAATCCTCAACACACTAAAAGAAAAGATGTTAAATGCTCCTATACTGGTATTCCCATATTTCAATAAGGAATTTCATGTTCATGTGGATGCTTCATGCATATATTTAGGAGTGGTATTGGCACAAGTTGGTACAGGAGAAATCGATCACCCTATAGCTTTTGCAAGTAGGAAAATGTCTAAAGAAGAGAAGAACTATAAAACTACTTAAAGGGAAGGACTGGCTATGGTATATGCTTTACAAAAGTTTAGACATTATTTGTTGGGATCGCATTTCAAGATGCTTATAGATTAGTCTGCACTAAAGTATTTGGTCAGTAAGCCTATTTTAGGACGAAAAATTTGGAGATGACTATTATTATTTTATGGGTATGCCTTTGAAGTTGTTGTTAAGCGAGGAAGACTAAATGTTGGACCTGATAATTTTTCAAGGTTGGAAATAGGAGAAGAACCAATGAATATAGAGGATAATCTTCCTGATGCGTAGCTTTTTGCGATCAGAATAGCAGATGATCACTTCGCTGATATTATTCAGTTCTTAACCATAGGGATGGGTCCTTTAGAATACACTATGCAGGAGAAGAAAGAATTGGTGGTTAAGGAATCAAATTTTTCACTAATAGAAGGCCATTTGTATAATATGGGACTAGATGAAATGTTATACAAGTATGTGCCTAAGTACGAAAGACACATAATTCTAATAGAAGCTCATAGTTGCACAAGTGGTGGAAATTATGTAGGGAAAGCTATCGCGATGAAAATTTTAAGAGCAGGATTACGATGGCCTACACTCCACAAAGATGCAAAGGAGTAATGTCGAGATTGTGATGTTTTCCAACTAATAGGAAAACCTTCAAGAAGAGATGAAATGCCACTAGCACCACAAGTAACAATGCAGGCTTTTGATAAATGGGCTATTGATTTTGTTGGGCCTATCAATCCACCAAAAAAAAGGACTGGTGTGAGGTATATAATCACTGCGACTGATTATTTGACAAGGTGGGCAGAAACATAGCCAGTGAATGGTTACATCATAGAAAATTTTGCTAAGTTCATCTTTGAATACATATTGTCCAGATTTGGGTGTCCAAAGATATTGATAAGTGACCAAGGGTCACATTTCTTGAATAAGACCATTGAAGCATTAACTAAGGAATTTCAAGTTTACCACCAAAATAACACTCCTTATCATCCTACGGAAAATGGAACTGTGGAAACATTCAATAAAAAAATGGAGAATGCACTAACCAAGGTATGTAATGTAAACAGGGATGACTAGGATCTTATGATTCTAATAGTATTATGGGCTTATAGGACTAAATGCAAAAATTTGATAGGTCAGACACCCTTTAGATTCGTTTATGGGTAAGAAGTTGTTATGCCCATGTAATACATTGTCCCTAGCCTGAGAATTGAAGCTTTTATAAATATGGTAGACCCCAACATAATGGAAGAAAGGAAGTCACAATTACTTTCTCTAGAAGAAGACAATTTTATTGAAGGATTTCATTAACAAGTACAAAAAGCGAGAGAAAAGGCTTTGCATGACAGGAACATTAAGTAAAAGAAGTTTTAGTTAGGAGACCTTGTTCTCCTATATGACAGTAAGTTTGTGAAATTTCCAGGTAAATTCAAAACCTAATGGTTATGCCCATATGTTATTAACTATATTATTGATAGAGGTGTAGTGCAGTTAACAAAGTTAAATGGAGAATCAATTCAGGGAAAAGTAAATGGCAGTAGGTTGAAGTTGTACAGGGACAAGCTTGCCCCTACAAATTTTCCATAAAAAAGAAATAAGGAAAGTCATAGTGTCACATGTAGTTGAAAGTGGGCACTGGACTATAAACTACGCCGTAGAGAGAGCTTCGACGAAGAAAGTACTTTTCTACAGTTGGGGATATTTTGAAGTTTGCAGGAAGCCACAACGTAAGACAGAGGTGCACTACAATAGGGAAAGTGTTGAAGTTCTCTAGGAAAGTATAAATATGACCATTAAAAGGGAAAAGAAACACACAAAGTTGCATTTAAGATGACAAATTTCCAAAATTTAAGGATAGATATACATTTAATGACAAAAACTAAACAAAATCAATACAAAATCAAATCTAATGATGAGGTTTGAAGGTCAGAATTATTATAAATAGCTAACTCCCTCTTAGATTAAGAACCTTAGAGAATCAATAACTCGAGTGATTAATAATGCAAAGAAGTTGCAGAAGACTTCACTGTGTATGTCGTTTGAGTGATCTTGGGAGGAGATTGTGTGGAATTTTCGTGAGAATGGATTTTCTAGAGTCATGGAAACCATTGATATGTCCACACTAGTAGTTGAAACACCTAAAGTAGCATCACCCACAGTGGCAGCAACGTCGCATCAAAAATCACTAAGGAAGAAGCCAACCAATGAAGAAAGAACCAAGGAAAAGCAAGACAAGAAGCCTACCAAACTTGTGAAATCCCAGAAGCAACCTGAGCAGATCAATATTGGTGAAGAAGAAGTGGAGGAAATATAGGTAGAGGATAGTAACATAGTGTTCATCTCTCCTTTTCCCTTATACATCCCATTGAGGAAGCCAAGTGCCAAACCAGTAAAGGATTACAAAGACACAAAATATGGGATGTTTACACCACTATTTCCAGAAGTTGTGCCATTTTCATGAGAGATTTTAGAGAAAATCCCACAGCTCAAATTCATAGATTATGATTTTAATGACAAAAATAAGTACCCTTAGTTCACACTAGATTGGTACTTGAAGCAGGTTCACTACCCAGAGAGTGGAGTGATGAGATTGGAACCATAACAATGGGTGAATGGGTTGGCACAGTTAGGATTGCTCAATATGTTGAATGTGTCGCACTTTGGCAGAAGTTTAGCAAACACAACATGTGTGTGACTATTTTTGGTATTAATACATGATGGAAACCTGTGGATGGGGAATAAGATCCCCATAGAGAAAATTTTGATCTGGAGGATCACAAGATTACCATACCAAGGGTAGAACCTTGTGAAGGTGTTCGTGGGAAAGGATCAAGATCAAAATTTGGTAGACAATATGAAGAAGAAGTATGGGATGATCAAAGGAAAAAGGGGCTATGATATAAAGTTGATCAGTGAACAAGCAGTCCACTTCAAAGCACACATTTTGGCTAGAAAGATTATGAGGAAGTGTCGTGCAAATGAAGTTCCTACGTCGGTGGTGTTTTAGCCGCGTAGTTGTAAATGGAGTCCAGTATAATTGAGCTGGATAGTTATGCTAGGAATTCCTCGATGACTATCATGAGGTCCAGGAGAAGGTACATCTTTCTGCTATGCCTGGTTAGTCTTGATCATTTCTATGTTATTGTGGAAAGATTTGGAGGACACACACTTCCCTTTGGTGCCTTCAGATGTATGTGAGGCTGTGAGGTATGTTTCGTTGTGGAATACCACTCAAGCATCACGAGCGTAGGAGAATATAATATTTTTTACATTATATCAAATGGATCTACACATGTTAGTAAACTAGAATCCGAACCTTTCAATGAGTTTACACAAATAGTACAATCCTGTGGCAAGGTTCAAGGCATATTTTCATAAATCGTACATACAGGGGCACAAAGACACAAAATGGAAATGGCATGCATTTCAATATATGGTCAAAGATGATGATATGGTAAAATTAGTATAGACATGGCCCACATAATGGATGACTCCACTTGAGGAATTAAGAGACAACACGATAGAAGAAGAAGAGTTGGACACTTCGCAGCATGGCAAAGCCAGTGGAAAAGACAAGGAGAAGGAATCAGAGGAAGAGGAAGAAGAAGAAGAACACCACGAAGAAGAACACCATGACAAAGAACAACATGAGGAGGACCCTCAAGGAGGTGAGGATACGACTAAGGAGACAAAAAAGGTAGAAACAAAGAAAACTATTATGGAGAAAAGAAAGGTCCTAGGAGAAGCTACCATTAAGAGCAGAAAGAAGGATAAGGCAGATAAAACGAAAGAAATCACACCAATGGTTCTCACAAAGGGTGACCTGGATCAAATCGGAAAGAAGGTTCACGAGATAACAATTGAATCCTGGAATAGGGTGGAATATCACTATGGTGAGCTTATCAGAGGTGTGCAGTAGAGTACTGCAGAGTTGAAGATTTTGGTGCAAAGATGAAGACCACCAACTTAGATATGCCATAGAATCCAACTAGAAAGACTGATAGAAACAACATTTGGGATGAGGATAATGTAGATACTTGTCAAAGCTCTATAGTTAGACTCCGCCAATGTCAAGCAGCAGGAAAAATGTTGGGACCATGTCAATATGAACATGGAAACACTAGCCACTCTGGTCCTACATGACTTGCACCAAGGTATGACAAATGAGCTCAAGGAGCATGAACAATGCACCTCACACTTAAACATTCACATAGAACAAGAGCATCTTGCGCTAAAGAAACATCTCGAACAGGCCATCAAGGACAAGGAGTAGGTCGAGCTACAAAAAAAGAGACTGAAAGAGGTGGTCGAAGCCAATTGTAACAAAGTTTCGAACATGGTTGCCTGCGAGGAGGAATCAACAGAACATAAGGTCATGAAGCTCAGCCTTGCAATCAAGGTATCTAAGAAGAAAATTGCAGATGTATAGTTTGAATATGAGGTAAATATCAGTGATTTGTAATTAAAGTTGCAACCGTCCATGCCATCAGAAGTGTGTGAACAGAGGGAGATTGACTTAAAGACTGGGATGGGAAACATCTCCACAACATTGGCAGACTATGGAAAATTGTTGGATGAGAGCATGCAGATTTGGAATTCACTGTAGGAAGATCCAAATGTTTAGAAACTGCAGGAGGAAATGTAGCAAAAGAATCTTCAATTGGAGGAGAGTCAGGCAGTTGCGAAGACTTTTCCAATCTCATAGAGGCTCACAAAAATGAATGAGTCAAAGGATCTACAAAAGAAAATCAAAGAGTTGAAGAAGGAGGAGCAAAGTCTGATAGAAAGGACTCAACCTTCATAGGATGAGGCCCTCCATCTATCACATGCAATGGATGAGAAACTTCAGTAGCTTTGACAAGGGGAGTCATGATTGGCAAAGAAGGTTTTGGTACATGTCAAAGAAGCATTATTAGAAGAAGTGCACAATGAGGAAAAAACTACTGGCAGAGATTATAGAAAATTTAAACAAGACCTACAACAACATTGCAGACAAGATCAGAGGAAAATCATCTAAGTGACTTGGGATGAGTCACATGTGAGTGTTGGGGGTTTGTTGGGCGCAACCCAATTTGGCCTGATTTTGGGCAATGAATCCAAATTTTATGGGTGAAGCGTGCAATAGAAAGGATGTCGTGGAGTGCGAAGTGAACCGTACAGCAAAGAAATAGGGAAAAACGAGGACTGCACAACAAAATCATTGTCTAGTATAGGGGATTCATGGCAAAGCCCCTCCCTTTTTGTAAAAGCATATAATATTGTAAAAGTTGAATGGCTTTGGACTATAGTCCCTTGTATTTTGGATACCAAGGTATTGGGTCCATGGTAATGTAGGGATGTAATCCCTCAATGTAATAGTATATATAGAGATGAATAATAAATAAGGAAGGCATGAAGGAATTAGTTGATCTAGATAGAAGAAAGGGGAAGGTTCAACAACTGAGTGCACAAAGGCTCGCGTCTGCAACTTCGTGCACAGACCATCTACAACTTAGTGTGTAGACAACCTGGAACTATGTGTGCAGGTGAAGAATTATTTTTTGTACCAAATTATCTATTATAAGAAACATTTCTTGTGGATGTAGTCCCACATTGGAATGAACTGCGATAAAATATGTGTCTTCATGTGTTTATTTTCTTATTATCTGCGCTTTATTCATGTATTGTGAAGTTTATGGATGTTTACGATATGTTTAAGTGATTAATGTAATTATGTGAATAATATATAAGTGAAAAGTAGTTCATGAATGTGAAGTCATTTATAAGTGCTAAAGCATAAGAAAATACAAAAATGCCACATCACAGTATCCCTTAAGGCTGTAGAAACTTGGTTTTGTAACCTCCCATAGTCACTTTAGGTGAGACTGCAACATGGTTGCAGGTCGTTGCTCAAAAGGCCAGTGATTGAGAGTTTTGTTAGTGCGTAGTAAAGAATCGAACCTAGGTCAGCCCAACCTAAGCCAACATGGTCCTTCCGATATCAAGCTCCAATATGATCATCTCCCAAATTTTAGATCTTCCTTTTACATCTCCCTTCTAAATTTCAGTTGCCGATTTTTAGCTCTCTGTTTGATTTCGGCTTTTGAAATTCGGCCCTATCTATTGGCTTTGCCATCCAGATCTCGGATCTCCATTTTTTAGTTAACCCAGATTGCACTAGTCTTCCTCTGAACTAGGGATGTAGGATAGGAGCATTTGACCCAAATTCAATAGGGTATGATAGGTGGCAACGGGTTGCATGCACCTAATTGTGAAACTATTAGCACTTTCTATAGAAGAGTATTAAGTAAACATTTCACTTGTTGTTTGTCTCTGATCCCTCTCAAGAAAATCGATGTACTTATAACCCAATAAGTGATCTACTCTGATAACATCCCTATTGTTTTAAATACCTCTCATAGGGTGGTTGGTTATACTTCTTAGTGGCATGATATTCTATTCGTAGTGCCCTCACTGGGTTGATTCATCATTTCTTATAAATTGGAATTTCATGGTGAATCAGGTACATCAAAGGTGGTTTAGTCTGGTGTGTCTTCACTATGTCTTTTGATGCTATGTTTGTTGTGTTGGTGGATATCATAGTACTATGCCATATAATTCAACATGCACCAAGTATTATTATTCCACCATAATATGCGACACAACCATGGCAATCTAGGTGGTGGCAATCATTATGTCGATGTCACATTATAACCTTAACACTTCAGGTTGAGGCGAGGGCCTTAGCTTTGAGGGCCAACAACCCATATGACCACAAACCTAAACCAAGGGAAGAAGCCAACACAATGGAAGACAAACATTTAGTTGAAGGATCGATGAATGGGGTCAATATGGGACCTCCCCTTTTATGATGTCAACAAGAGGGAGGGGAACCCTCGCTTAAATCATGACCATTAGTAGGGAATTGCACCATAAATGGGTAGGATCGTCATGGGACCTGTTCTCCTTTGATGTTAGTGGGGAGGGCGAGGATCCACTAACTGTTGGATCCCTTGATCTCTATGGACCAATGTATGTGGTTGGAACCTCAACGTGGATAATAACGGAATATCCCCTCCCATGATGTCAACAGGAGGGGGGGGGGTAGCACTATTGCATTGAGACCATATGATGGAAAACATATTGGTGGACTATTAGATTATATGTATGGAACCTCACAATGTAACGTTGATAGTAGAATACCACTCCCCCAAGGAGGAGGCGGGGGAGTGCTTTCATTCTCCACCTTTGTTTGAGCAAATGCAATATGGTTTGTCAGATAGTATGTGTGGGTCGCCATAACCATACAAGGGCCACGACATGGTGTATTGTTTGGTGTATACATATATATATATATATATATATATATATATATATATATATATATATATATATATATATATATATATATATAGATAGATAGATAGATAGATAGATAGATAAACACACATAATGATTGGCCAATGGGGAAGCATGTTGGGTCCTTCATTTGTTGGTAAATAGCATGATCAATATTTGCAAACGGAAAATGGCGAAAGTGGTTAGAAATGGGTCACGAAAAGTGTAAATGTAATGTCGCCTCCTCTCACATCTACACACTTTCACTAGCTTGCCTGGGGTAAACATGAGATGAGGGTCACTATGATAAGACATAACCTCCTATGCGACCTTAAGAAAATGGAGTCAACAACTTGTGACCTTACTGAATTCCCTCAAGTGCCACAGGACCACCAGGAGTAACCCATCCCCTCCAAGTGTCCAACCCCTGAGACAAACCACTTTTTCCCTGAACCAAAGTCCCAGTCACTTCCTTTCCAAATCCTCCATGCGAATATGGGTTCCCAGTTTCTCCCACAGGCCTGCATTAGTGCTACTGTAGCCTTTTTCTTCCATTTTTATGCCAATGACTACGAGAATTAAGGCTACTTTTCAGCGCCAGGGCTTAGCCTCTGCCCAAAAATCTATGAAACTTCTAGAACTCATGAAAGATATGAATACAATACTTCTAAACTAAAAACTAGAAATAGGAATTGACTTGACCATCCCTAACCAGGACTGACATTCTATCAAACACTTGGTAGATATCTAACCTACAGGTCATGAATGCATGTTTGAATATAAGGGACTGAAAACTTATCTCAGGTTTAGCAAGAATGGTCACTACCTTATCTCATTAGTTGTCTTAACACTAATTGGGTCTTGCATTCATTATTTATTCAGTTACAAGTAAAAACATGAATAGAACCATGACTAAAATATGTCATATAACCATGCTTATAACTAGCAAATAACCAGATAAGAGAACAACCATTAAAGACACATAATAAAAAATACATTTCCTTACTAAAAGCAAGCGAAAATTAAATCTTTATTAACCATAGTAAATTACCAATGGGTTTGTGACTTCCACATTCCACCTGACCATAGATTTGTTGAACTAGATCTTTCTTTCAACCAATCACCCCTGTGCCATATTCCAAGCATGAATGTGGGATATCATGGGATAAACCAATCCAAAGACAACCAAGGGAATCCAAAGGTTAAACCACCTCCATCCTCTCCATACTGTGATCACACCTAAACCGATATCAAGATCACAATATTGAATCGAGCTTGGATGCCTCCAGATTCCTTCACCATCCTTGAGGAATTTTCTCATCTCCACCCTCAGTATTTACTATGTATCCTGCCATTACTGGTCAAGGGATTCC
Source organism: Pinus tabuliformis (assembly GCA_031772625.1). NCBI lineage: Eukaryota > Viridiplantae > Streptophyta > Pinopsida > Pinales > Pinaceae > Pinus > Pinus tabuliformis. The sequence continues at coordinate 489,650,364 of CM062807.1, read as the reverse complement.
TAGCCCTTTGGGAATTTTGTTGAGACCACCTCACCAAGGATTTTGAAACCATCCAACAATCCAAATATCAAACTGAGAACAATCCCATCACACCATGGCTATCTGGTAATGACAAGGCTGGGCTAAAATTCATTGTCAAATCCCCAAAAAGTCCATGCCAATGACAACGAAAGAACCATATACCAACATGCACATACCATGAATTTCAAAAATAGCTAGGAGATCACACATGCAATCTGTAACCTGCAAGTATTCTCGCTGAAGCTGCTTGATCCTTACCTTTCTTTGTTTTTCTTGTCCTTCTTTGCTTTTCATTTCCTTTCCTTGTTTTTTCCTTTCCTTTCCTTTCCATGCTTGCTTACTTTCTTTCTCCTCCTGGTACTTTCTCCTCTTTGAGATAAATTCTAACACTAACTGACAAAAGGATGTCAATTGATTCTCATAATCCTTTTTATCATTGTTGCCTCTATTTTCCCTTCAATTTCCTCCTCACGTGTAACCTCTAACCTTTCACCTCCCTTTTCTCCTAATTTCCTTTATTTTCATAACTAAAAAACCAATAGTTCCTTTTTGCCTTTCCAAAGCCTTAACCGTTTCATTTGCCAATTTCACTTAGCCATAAAACATAACAAGTGATGTCCACTAGGATATTTTCCCCAACATTCAGCTTGGAATAAGTGCCCCTTTCCCGTGGTATTATTTTACCTTTATTAAACTTTATTACATGAAATTTAACCCGAGGCTATTACAAACCCCTCTCCCTTAGGGGAACACCATCATGAGTGTTAAACCAAACCTATACCCAGGGAAACCATTAAAAAGAAAAAAAATACTCCATTTGGATATTTATAACCCAACTCATTGCAGTATTTACAATGAACAACCTGTTGAATACATGAAATTCATACTGTGTACTAGAGCTTTGTAAAACAACTCATTACAGTATTTACAATAACAACCACATATACTTATGCACATTTTCTTCAACCAAAAAATAAAATGATACGATTCTTGCATCTACAACAAGGGAGTTCAAAGGTCCACACCTCCACCCTCAAAGTAATTCCAGGATCTACTGCCAAAGTCAAAACTACATCCAATGTCTAGCGCTACCATCCTTGCACTACCTATTCCCTCAGTGAACAATTACTAACTCATTGTTCTAAGGTACACTCATAATTTTCATCTAATTCCATCTAGAAATTCTAATGACCAAAACAAATCCATTCCTCAGCCTTCCCTACTCTGTTACATAGTCCCTCGAGAAATATTGTCATCCCATTCCTTGCAGTCACTCACCTTCCAAGTTCCTCAACATCCCATATCCTAGGTGATCCATCACTTGGAAAGGCATCCTCGCATCAAAAGATCAAACAACCAAGGTATATGCCTACCTCAAAACCATCATACTAGTCATATCATGCTTATGGCAATCAATGGACACTATTAGGTACCAGTGTCCCACAATGTCCCTACTCCTAAAGTGCTTTACCAACATACGATTGGATGTTTTGATTCCTCTTGCCACTACTATGAATCCTTGCAGTCTGTTTCAAACCCTAACAGGGAATTTCCATGCTTTCCTCTACCAAGCACATAATTTCCATTAGACAAAAAAGAATTGAGATAAATTCAAATCATACCTCATTGGTGGCCCCTTAATAAGGTACACTTACAATTGTGTTTACTTCCTATCATAACAAGCCAAACTAGATCTTTGACCAAATCACATGTATAAACCTATCACATCTGGTTAGCTCAAAAAACCATCATAAATCAGAATCACAGATCAAATGCATAATTAAAACTGAAATAAAATACTTATACTTATCTTTTAAATGGTTCTTTTCTTCTACCTTTGTTCTTTGTCCTTTCTGTACACATGCTGAATCATTTGCCAAACCCAGAAAGCACCTGGTTCCTTCTCTTTAATCAACAAGGAAATCCAGAGATTGAACTGCCTCCTCCCTCAATATCAGCAACAGGGGTATCGCGATACTAAATCACCTCAACTATTAATAACAATTAAGGTATCTAAAGACTTAACCGTCTCATCGCTCAATAGAAAAAACAAGGGCATCCAGAGACTAAAGCATCTCAACCCTCATTATCAATGACAAGGCCTAGACAATCCCATAAATGTCTGTCCCATCACACTATAAAACACATACACATACATAGTGTACAACATAACACATACACCTACCCCCAGTGTACAACATGACACATACACCCACAACCTATGTACAACACAAGGCATACAACCACACCCAGCGTACAACACAACACATATACCTGCACCCGGTGTAAAACACAACACATAAACCCACACCAGGTTTACAATGCAACACATATATGTACACATTGTACAATACCATGAATACACATGTCATGATACAATGACTACACAATACTTGTAACACCATACGAAATATACCCAACACAACATGTATAATGTGTACACAATAACACATGTACAATAATACATAATGTACAACATGTGCATAGTACCACCTGTACATAGCGCCACCTCCACAATGTGTAACCAATACCACATGTACATGACACCACCTGCACAACATGTGCACAACACCACATGTACACTGCACCACTTGCACAACATGTACACAACACCAGTCGTATGACGTGTACATAGCACCACATGTACACAACACCATCTACGCAACATGTACACAACACCACATGCATGCAACACCACATGTGCCACATGTAGACAACACCACATGCACGTAACACCACATGTACAATCATGCACACCGCACTATATGTACACAACATTGCATGTACAACTTGTACACTCCACCATATGTACATAGAACTGCATATACAACATGTACATTGCACCAAATGTACATAACACCTCATTCACAACATGTGCATATTGTTGGGCACGAGATCCCGCAAGGGACGTTTTGGGGCTAAAAGCCCAGATTTTGGCTAAAAAGTGTAAATCTGATGTAAAAACTCCGCATATTAAGGCACGGAGAGCGAAGTTGTAAATGAGCCATAGGGTTGTCCGCCCTCAGTTTTGTAATGTAATGTCAGCTTTAGAGATCTACCCATGGTCCGCGGACCATGGGATTATACAAATAGAGCGAGGCTATAAGTTGTATATAAGAAAATAATAGAAGAGTTAGAATGATGATGGACTAGAAGGATAGCAGAAGATCTATGTTTAGAGTCAAGTATTTGGGTTGTAGAGTAGGAGACGACTCTGTAGCTGAGTGTCCAAAGGCCTAGTAGTCCGCAGTTGAGTGCGTGAACCCCTACAGCTAAGTGTGCAGGGCAGGTTGAGTCTGTAACAGTTGAAGCATTATTAAAGAGAAGTTTTATACCATTCCTGTGTATTTATTTACTGTTTTCTGCATTGAACGTATTGGGTATAAATTACATTTCTGTTATTTATATGATGTACAAACATGTATGATTGTGTTAATTAAGTAAATGTGAGATAAGGTATCTGTTTACGCGAATATAACTAATAATTGTAAGAAGATAAGTAAGATACGTGGTGTACATTGTGGAAATAGCGCAGATCGCTGCCCTAGTAGCACAAAAGCATCTCAGCCCCTGGTTAGGGCTGCACGAAAGGTGATCCTAAAAAATCGCGAAGGTCTCGCAGGTCAAGATAGTGCACAAAGTGACCTGCGTGAAGGTGTTCACAGTTGGACTAAATCGACCCCTCATACATCTCGATGGTGCATAAACATGGTTCCATCATCCCCCCATACTACTTCAGGTGAGACTTCAGTCCGCGCACTGTGGGCTGATGCCGAAAGGGACATTAGTGTAGGGATCTGTTTGGCTAATTAACTCTGAACCTGGGTTGGGCCCCATCAAGCCAACAAATGGTTCCATTGCCAGGACCGGAATCTGCATAGAGATGTCTGATGTCGTATCATTGGAATCCAACAAAGAAGGAAATTGAAGGTTGGTTGGATAGGAGGATTCACGAGTTTGCGATGGAGGAGAACAGGAATCTGTGACTGACAAAATAAGAGTGGTTAGACTGCTACCTATACACAAAAATCCATGAGAAATTTTTCGCATCTTTCCCTACTGAGCTGTACGAGTGGATCTCGAAGCTAGCAGATAGCCAAGGAAGGTGGAAACTCGACAGTCCTATTGTGTGGACCACGGAGTTGGTGCATAGATTGGAAGCATCAGAGGATCAGATCATGTGTGTTGTTGATCATTGGCTTAATCAGATTATAGGAGGATTCATTACTGAGTTCGCGGTAGACACCTCAGTTAGCTACAATGAGGTAGAATGATGCTTTCTCAAAGGATCGTGAGGTAAGTACGTAAAGTCTCTGAATACTTGGATTAAAATGTTATTGTGTGAAAAGAGGGTTATGCAATTACCTTGATGTTTGGAGCTACACGAAGCGGTAAAACCTACAGAAGCAAAGGAAGTAAGGGACTGGAGAATAGCCCTTTGATTTCACCTTTGCAAGGGGATGAGGAAGAGCTCGCGAAGGTCTCTCCACGAAATGTGATCCATCTGATAAGGCAAAGAATTCCATGAATACCACCCCCACCCACACCACCACCAGCTTCACTGCCTTCACCTCCATCTTCACCCGTACCACCTTCGCCACCACTGCGAGTTAATATGGCAAGCAAGATAAAGTTGCCTGTGTCAAAGGGAGTGGGAAATGAGGAACCAGACCAATTTTGGTTCGTCATAAAAGCCGTATGGGAAGCACAAGGAGTTATAGATGATAATATAAAGAAAGTGACGCTGGTCAACGCTCTGCATGATCACATGCTGACCTGGTATATTAAGCACTCTAATGATAATCCAAATGTGGGAATCACGTATATCCAAGTAGTGCTAAAAAGAGAATTTAGCAGGGAATCACGGATAAGGACCATTGCCCGGTGTTCGCAAATTACCTCGCGGGAGGAGGACCGATGCCATTAAGACCGGAGGCACAAGCAAGTTCTAGCGCGTTTCTTGCTTTGTGTTGTTCGATTTTTCAAATAGGAGGGAAACACACTTCAGAAAACTGCAATTTGCTACAGAAGTATACAAAAAATTCACAGAAATTATTCTGTAACTTTTGTAGATCAGTGGGACACGATGAGCGCACTTGTAGAAGCTATGAGTTAATGATGTATAGAACCCCCACCTACTGATTTTAGACCAAAACGTGACCCCTAGACCAAAACGAAGGAGTGGTGCAAACATGATTTTAGGGGCATAGACGAGGCTAAGGTGGAGGAGGACCTGGAAGAGGTTGTGGACAACTGATATGCTACAATTGCAGAGGGTTAGGACACTATGCCCGCAATTGTACGAACCTAATGCATCCATCATTTCTGTATTGTAGCTTGTTTGATAATGTGATGGAAGATTGTCCTACGATGATAGCTAGGATATGCGACAAAGGAGCGCTACTGCCTCCCCCGACTCAAAATCTACAGATGATGAGGTCTGAGCTGTGTGAGGAAGATCCAAATGTGAACATTGTGCTCCGAAGAGGAATCGCGATGGGAGATGACAAAGGAAAATAGCCCGAATATAGTACTTGGGTTCGCAAAGCTCTGGCAAAAGAGGCAGAGTTTGATTTGGAGCGCGCTAAGGAAACCTTTATGGGAGCTAAGAAGAGCTTCGCTGATGCTTCCACTTCAGGAAGCAGAGATAGAACAGAGCTGGATATGGACCCATCTATGCTCACGACGTTCTTGGAAACATGCATGAAGTGACTGCACAACAGTAAGGCTATAAAAGGATTGTAGGAACTCATTAACATATGTGCTAGGACCGTGCCAAGAGAACCACGCGTAGTCCAGAAGATTGGAAAGCATAAGACGGGGACGGGAAGAGAAATGAGGTTAACTGCGTAGATTGGAGAATATGAGATGAAACAAGTAATTCTGGATTTAGGATCGAACGTGAATGTTCTGCTGAAGCAAACATGGGATCGCATGGGGATGCCTATGCTGCAATGTTCTCCTATTTAGCTGTGAATGGTGAACCAACAGAAAATAATACCCATGGGGTGATTTCAGGGAATCACTGTGGATATTGAGTGAGCGAGTGCACTAGCAGAATTTGAAGTAATAGAGTTTGTTGATGACAACAATCCCTACCCCACGCTCTTAGGAATTTATTGGGCCACTGACATGAATGGGGTGATTAATCTGAAGAAGCGTAAGATGATTTTTGAGAAGTCTTTGCGCGTAGTTATACCCTCGGACCCTGCTGAAGGATCATGCTACAGAGCTGATGCGCGACTATGAAAGTGATGATGATTTGGATGGCATCTACAAAATAACCACACGAGAGCAAGATTGGGTAAATCCCACCGCAGACGAATGGATCTCACGGGAGCGTGAAAGCTCCCATACGTTGGATTATGATGAGGAGATAGAGCGATGGCAGAACCGGTTACACGAGGTAACCACACTAAACTATAATATGATGATAAGATCGTTGCCCTGTGTATTGATGGAAGAGAGGAATATGCCTACTTATGATGGGTTAAGTGAGGTAAATACTTTCCTAGATAAGTTTGAAAGGGAAGTGCCAAAAAAGCAATTCTTCCAAATCTTGAATTGGGTACTACGCACTATGCTCGCAAAGTGGTGGGGTACACAAAAAGGGAGCTTTGAGGGTTGGTGCGAATGCAGTAGAATGATGCACACACAGTTTGGGAAGCCTAGAGTTCGATTGATGGATAAATAAAATGGGGAGGATAATCCACGTGCACATGTAGCCAAATGAGTGCCCACATATGGAAAACAACCTACGCGGATGCACATGAACTCTGTGCTGAGAAGGTATGGTCAATAAGCTTGTGTTGGGGGGGCAGATGTGCAATTGGCTCTTAAGGTTGGACATACAATATGTGGGAAGAACAATCCTGTAGAAGGTTATACACGCGGAAGCATTTGAAAAGGTGTGCAATGCACTGAACAAAGTATGCAACACAGAGCAAAGTGGTTGGGACCTGCGCATACTCGGACAGATGCCTTTACGGTTGGCTGATAGAGTAGAGGCTGTAATACCTATGAAGTCTATCATGTCTATTCTGCACATAGTGGTGCTCGTAGGGGAAATGGACCACAGAGCCATGGAAGAAAGGCTCGTGCCATTGGAAGAGGTTGAAGACAAATGATTCGGACTCGATGAAGAGATCCAACAGGGTGATCTTAGGCTCCAAGAACTCATGAATGAAAGATTTTGGTTGAGGGAGAAAAGCGCCATCGCAGAAGCGGAAGTCAAGAAGCTTGAGGAAGGAATAAAGAAGGACTTTCTTGATAGAAAGACTGTAGTGATAAAGTAGGACGAGCTCAACTACTTTGACAAACTTGGGGACCACCACCAAGAGTTTCTTAGTTTGCTGCATGGGATGGGACCGTATGTTTTTAAGGAAATCACAAATGGTGGCACAGTACAATTGGAGAATTTAAATAGTGAACTCTTCCGGGGGAAAGTAAATGGCAGTCGTTTGAAGCTATACACAGGTGGCTCGACTAGATGACTAGCTGTAGGAAGAACAGTCTTAGCACTCCAGGTAGCTAAAAGGAGGAGCGGGACTATAAACTACTATGCCCGAGAGATCCATGATGACAGGACTGCGTGCAGTAGTGAGCTATCATAGGGTTCGCGACAATGCAAGGGTAGTTGTGTTGCCATGTGGGTTGGCTGGAAAGTGACCATTATAGTCACTATTCACGATGTGATGCTTGGTTTGAGACCAGATGGTGTGGGCGACAGGCATTTAAGGTGAAATTTATGGGCTAGATTTTGGAAAATCTGCCGCCAAGGGAGCATTAATGGACCGGATTTTGCGGGGAATGGTCAAATTCGAATTCAAAGGGTGTTATAAATTGCAAAGGGCTGCCCAGAAAACAACACTTGGCCATTTTGAAAATTAAGATATTGCGTGCGCAGAGATTCATGAACCTCGATTTGTTCGATCTTTTGAAGTCGAAGGCATTGTTTGAGCACTTACCTGAGTTGTTGAGAGATTTATGGAACAGCAATATGAAAACATCTGAAGAAGCCATGGATATCTGAGAGATGACTGTTGAAGAGGCCACGAAGGCCATGACAATAGGAGATGCCCCAGAAAGCACCGGGATAGTCGCAAAAATCCCTAAATTGCTGCGCACGCCAAGACCCAAGAAAGATAAGCAACTTATTGTACCAGTGGTTATGTTCCCTAGAAACCCCTTGAGAACTAAACTTACCATTGAAGAAAAGGGGAAGGTGATCAATTTGGAAGCCAATGAGGAGGAGGAAGACCTTGAGGAAATCCTGGTGGAAGAGGAGGAGGAAAACGAAATGGAGGAAGAAACCTAGGGTACAGACCCTCTGACCAGGTTGCCCTCTTATGTTCCTCCACGGAAGGGGAAAGAAAGGGTGCCAAAGGACCTAGATGAGAGCAAGAGCTCTCTACAAACTCCACTGCTACCCGATGATACTGTTTTTGATGGAGCACACTTGGGACGGGTGCCGGTTCTAAAATTTGAAGACTAGGATCTCGCGGACCACGGGAAATTCCCAAATCTAGCAACCACGTAGCTAATGTGGCCAAAGAAAAATATAGTGACGGAAGTCATAGAGTTTGAGCCACACAGGTGGTTGCGAGGAGTAGAGAAAGCAGGGTTGTTAAACTTTCTCTAGGTTCCACATTACTATTGCACCCCAGTGACTATGTTTGTCATCTGGCAACTGCTTTGACTGGTGCATGATGGGTGTTTGTGGTTGGAGGAGCCCACCCCATCATAGGCCACGTAATCCATAGAATTACCCAACTCCCTTGCAAGGGGGAGGACCCAACGGATATTTCAGAGGGTAAGAGTAACGATCTGGCCATTGCGGAGGCCATGAAGAAAAAATTCAAGCTGGAGAAGAAGAAGAGGGGGTACGTGATCTCTAGTATTAACAATAATGCGGTCAGAGTCGCGATGCAGATACTGGCTAGAAAGGTTATGTGGAAGTGTCGCGTGGATGAGGTGCCCACGCCGGTGGTTGTACTTATCGCGCAGTGCACAGAGGGGGTCCTGTTTAACTGGTTAGAGTACTTGTGCAAGGAGTTCTTGGATAATCGTCACGAGACACAGGTACAGGGGAAGACTTTCCACTATGCATGGCTTCTATTATCCATAGTGTTGGTGGCTTGGGAATTGCCTGAGAACAGCCAGTTCCCCATGATTGCGAAGGATCTTCTAGAGGCAGTGAAGTACGCTTTGCTGTGGGAAACTAAAGATGCGTAGAGGATCCGAGACAGAAAAATATTCTGGGTGTTCATGGAGATGAACATCAGAATGGGGATTAACTGCAAGCCATGGTTATCACCCACTATCTATAACAGTCTGCAGATCTTCGTGGAGTTCAAGGTAGAATTCCATCATATATATATCAGGGCCCGCAAGGACCCCGTGAAGAAATGGAATGAGCCACCTTACTTGGCCACGGACGATGTCATATTCATTGTGCTTGAGTCGTGGCCGCTAGAGTGGCACACTCCTGCCATCTCTGCAGTGGAATCAAAGAAGTCTTTTGCAAAAAGGAAAAAGGAGGAGGCAGAACTGTGGAGTTGGCAGAGAAGAGAAGGAGTGAAGCGGCATTAGCTAAGGTGCAGGAGGCGCGCGACGTCACGAAGGTAGTAGCAGAACAGCAACAGGAAACAGAGAAGGAGCATGAGGTCCAGAAGTCACCCTCGCCTAAACATGAGCCCAAAATGGAGGAAGGTGGTGTGGACCCACAGACAACGTCCACATAGCTAAAGAGACCATGCTCGAGAGAGTAGGTGGGGCCGTAGAAGAAGTCAAAAGCCTCCAAGACTTCTTTTGACCCAATCACCCTCACTGAGGGGGATCTACATGATATATGGGATACGGTGCGTGATGTCACCATAGATGCCCTCCAGCAGTTCTCGGAGGAAAACCAGATGGTGTTGGAGGCCCTCTGGACACAAATACAGGAGCTGTAGGAGCGCACTCCTCAAGTTGGTACTCTATCGACCAGCCTTGCAGTAGGCACGACCACGGTCGAGGAAATGTTGTGTGCCCACACAACCAACACTATAGTGGTACCAGAGGGGGAACTGGTTACAGAAAATGAGGCCGACAGGCCTATGGTCAATGCGCTAAAGGGATTTGGGATAAACATGGTTGTGCTCCTGTGAGAGATTCTCTATGTTCTGCAGGATGGAGTGATTGCTGAACTGCGGGCCAGAGAGAATTGTGTGCTCTAGGTGATGAACGAGCAACAGATTAATATGGAACAACTGAGCCTACAGCATGATGAGGTTGTCACACAGAACATGAAGCTAGTGCAGGTGGTCGAGGAAGCCTGCCATATGGTCCCTAAGTTGGCCATCCTAGCAGAGGCACCAACAGAGGTGCGCATCCAGAGACTAGTAGTAGGGGTGCGCGAGGTGAAAGAAGAGATGGCTAAGGTTCAGCTAGAGCTAAACCTACAGATAGTTAAGCTACAATTAAAGGCACAACCTTCAACTCTGCTAGAGGTGAAAGAGCAGCACGCCAACACCACTACAGCAGGAATAACAGAGATCAGCAGTGCAGTAAAGGACTGCACCAAACTATTTGAAGAGTCGTTCAAGGTCCTCACCACTCTACAGGAGGACCCGGACATACAACACCTGGAAACAGAGGCGCACGAGTGGTAGTAATAGTATGATAACATAAAAGAGACTGCGTAGATGGTGAACCTTACACAAATGCTCACGCGGATGTAGCAGGTAAAAGCGCTCAAGGAGCAAATAGATGCTCCGTGACATAAGGAAGTTGTCTTGAAGGCGCGCATACAACCATGGATCGATGTGGGTTTTGTCATTACAACCTTGATTGAATCCAAGCTCACACAGATTTAGGGAAGGTAGGAATAGGTGCAGGGTAGCAATTGAGCTACAACAGTCTCTGAACAACGTGTACAGGAAGTGCAATAGGCAGCTGCTCAGTCTAGCAAGAGTTGGGAGGTCTCCACGCGAATATATTGACACCAACAGAGTGACTCAAGGGCAAGACATGATGTTTGTGTTGGGGACCTATTGGGCACAGGATTACCCAAGGGAATTTTTGGGTCTAAAATCCTAGATTTTGGCTAAAAGGTGTAAATCCAATGTAAAAACTTCGCATTTTGTGGGCGCAGAGTGCGAAGTTGTAAATGAGTCATAGGGTTGTCCACCCTCATTTTTGTAAAGTAATGTAAGGTTTAGAGATCTACCCACGACCTATGGACCATGGGATTGTATAAATAGAGCGAGGCTCTAAGTTGTAAATAAGAAAAGAATAGGAGATTTAGAATGATGATGGAATAGAAGGATAGAGGAAGATCTAAGTGTAGAGTCGAGTCTTTGGGTCCTAGAGTAGGAGAAGGCTCTAGATCTGAGTGCACAAAGGCCGAGTAGTCCACTGATGAGTGCACGGACCCCTGCAGCTGAGTGCGCAAGGCAGGTTGAGTCTGTAACCAATGAAGCATTAATAAAAAAAATTTCTATACCATTCCTATGTATTTATTTACTATTTTTGGCATGGAATATATTGGGTATAAATTACATTTCTGTTGTTTATATGATGCGCGAACATATATGATTATGTTGATTAAGTAAATGTGAGATAAGTTATCTATTTACCCGAAGATAACTAATAATTGTAAGAAGATAAGTAACGGGGTGTAAATTGGGGAAATAGCGCAGATCACTACCCTAGCAGCACGAAAGCATCTCAGCCCCTTGTTAGGGCTGCGCGAAAGGCAATCCTAAGAAATCGTGAAGGTCTCGTAGGTCAGGACAGTGCATGAAGTGACCTGAGTGAAGGTATTCACAATTGGACTAAATTGACCCCTTGGACATCTCGAGGGTGCGCAAACTTGGTTCCAACATCCCCCCATACTACTTCGGGTGAGACTTCAGTCCGCGCATTGCGGGCTAATGCCGAAAGGGCTAGTAGTGTAGGGATTTGTTTGGCTAATTAACTCCAAACCTAGGTCAGGCCCCATCAAGCAAACACATATCACCATCTGTACATAGTACTTCTTATACAACATGTACTTAGCACCATATGTACCTAGCAATGCATATGAAATCTTGCACACAACACTATATATGCAACATGCACACAACATCTTGTATGCAACATGAAAAAAACATCATATGTACATGATATTGTATATGATATATGTACACAACACCGATTCTGCACATCCTAAGACCACACTATCCTTTCCAAGCAATCTTGATTCTAGTTTCTTAGACATGCTTGTCCCAACATGTCATGGATAATACTGTTATATACCTAGGGGGGATAATATGGGGTACCAAGGGAGGTACCCAAGGTAATAATGTAATAATGGGATGGGCCATAGTAATAAATAAGGTGGTTAACCCATGTCATGTAAGGGACCACAAGTAGTTAATAATAATGTAATGGGCTCATGGTATTAGTTGATCGTATGAGGGAACCATGGTAATGATGCATGGTATTGTATGTATGAGGCCTATATAAAGGCTAGAGACTCCACATGGAGAGATATGAAGATGAAGAGAAGTATTCTTGTATGAACAAGCATATGGCTTTTGGAGTGTTCTCCTTCCTTAAGGAGTGAATGTATGGTGTTGCCCTACCATAAGGGTTTGATAATAAAGAAGCATTTATCTATAATTTGATCTTGTTATTATTGGGTTATTGCTATTATCTTATATTCTTGGGTCAGATCTACAACAATTGGTATCAGAGCTACAACAATTGGTATCAGAGCTATATTTTCATATCAGATCTACAACAAGTGGTATCGGAGCACTTTCTTGGGCAAACCGTGGAGAATTTTTTTTCATTTTTTGCAGGGATTTTTGGGTGGCGAAATTGCAGATCAGATCTGTATGTTTTGGTGCTAGATCTGTAGAATCTAATTACATATCTGTATTTCTTGTGAAAAAATACCCAAATTCAAAAAAAAAATTAGTTGAATCGGAGTTCGGATGAAGGAGATATCGCTGATTTAAAAATCAGTGGGGTTGCAGACAATTTTCAGGACAGCGAGTTTGCGGCACAGATCTAGAAGTCTTGGTGCTAGATCGGCAAGATATACTTGTAGATCTGGAATCTTTGTAAAAAAACACATGATTTCAAAAAAAAAATCAGTCGAATCGGAGTCCGCATGAGGGAGATATCGCTGAATTAAAATCAGCGCTTTTTGCAGAAATTTTGGGTGACGGCGGGAGAGTAGCAGCGCAGATCTGAAATTTCAAGTGCCTGGATCAAGATTTCTACCACATGGACAGATGCAGAGTGGTTGTTGCATTTCTAAAAACAGGTTATAATAGAGATTCTGAGCAATATTGACGGATCTGTGACCATTTCAATTTTTCACCAATATTTTTGTGATGGCGGGCCTAGATCGGAGTTCGAGGAACTTGTATAAATTTGACGGTTCTCACACGTCAACATGGCTAGCACAAATGGAGCAGTATTTCAGATTGAATCATATCCTAGATGATTGGACTAAGCTTAGTGTGGTGACCATGTACTTGGACAATGAACGATCGCTATGGGCGGAATGGCATCAGCGTTGCAATGGACCTTTTCAGAATTGGGATGCCTTCAAAAAAGCTCTTATAGAGCGCTTTGACCGTAAATCAAATCTTGTGGATAAGTACACACAGACAGACACACAACCTAGCAAAGCTTTTATTTTTACAGGAAAGAAGGAAACTAAGGAACCAAAGGGTTATTTTTGGTTGGTATCTCTGTATTACAGGTTCATGGATTGATTCAAAAGGAGAAAATCATTGTGTCTATCAATCCGAGTTGCAAACAAAATCTTATAAATGTCAACTTGGCAAAGAAATTGCAAGTCCCAGCAAAACAAATTGAACATACAAAGGTTGATGATAAGGATGTTCAAATCTATAAGGATTTGAAGCTTTCTATGGATAAGTATGTGTTTCATGGTAATTTTTATGCTTCAGATATGGATAACATGGATGTTGTTATGGGATACCCTTGGATGGAATCCGTGGGTACTATCAATATTAATGTGCAGAAGAAATTCCTGAAGCTATGGTATAAAAAGAAGAAAATTACATTACAGGATATTTCCATCCATAAACAGGTAGAGCACATGGAGGCTGAAGCAGAAGATGTTCAAGGGACTGACATATCAGATGATGAGGAGTTGATGGTCGACAATCAAACACAAATAGAGGCTGAAGCAGAACAGGTTACAGGTGCTGACACATCTGACGAGGGTTCAGTGGTTGAATTCATATTAGAAAAGAAGCCACGACAACAGGCACCACAGCAGGGTGAATTAAAGAAAAAGACACCGTGGGTTAAAACTTCAAAATATCATCACCCACATCACCCCGCAAGAAAACAACCAACAAGATGGCAACCAACTAGCCACAAGGACAACAACCCCGGTATGATGGATAGCAAGGAGCCTAGATCCACCTACTACACATCAACACAGAAGAGCTGCCATGGTCAACTTCCATCTCAAGCGAGCGAGGCACCAGCGAGATCGAGGGTTCACCTTTCTCTTGGATGGCTAGATGCACGTGCATGGTATCAGTGGACTACTCTTTTGAGTAGATCTTATTATTTATGTTCTTCCCATGTTTCGGGGACGAAACATGCTTAGGGGGGTGGAATGTTATATACCTAGGGGGGATAATATGGGATACCAAGGGAGGTACCCAAGGTAATAATGTAATAATGGGATGGGCCATAGTAATAAATAAGGTGGTTAACCCATGTCATGTAAGGGACCACAAGTAGTTAATAATAATGTAATGGGCTCATGGTATTAGTTGATGGTATGAGGGAACCATGGTAATGATGCATGGTATTGTATGTATGAGGCCTATATAAAGGCTAGAGACTCCACATGGAGAGATATGAAGATGAAGAGAAGTATTCTTGTATGAACAGGCATATGGCTTGTGGAGTGTTCTCCTTCCTTAAGGAGTGAATGTATGGTGTTGCCCTACCATAAGGGTTTGATAATAAAGAAGCATTTATCTATAATTTGATCTTGTTATTATTGGGTTATTGCTATTATCTTATATTCTTGGGTCAGATCTACAACAAATACTTATTTCCTTTCGTTGATGTATCCCTCCACATTACCTATCCATAATTGTTGGACACCTAATCCTCTAAGGGTTGGCATGGAAGCTGAACAACCAAAAGGAGTTCAAGAGACCACTTGGAATATGAATCGAGGGGTCACACCATGTACTATAAATGTATATCATTTGTTAATAATAAGTGAACTCTCCTGTTTATCTTTCCTATGTTGTTGCTGCCATGTGTGTGTTTAGCATGGTATCAGAGCTGGATTGTCATTCCTGGCCCTCTACCACTTAGATTTTCTATTCTAAAACCCTTGTTAGCTATATTTGAGTTGGATTCTCTCCTTACAACCCACCATCTCTGCCGATTCTTTTGAAATAACAAAAAGAATGGGAATTTTCCCTCATATTCGGATATGTCACCAGTCTTTCTGTTCAATTCTTTAATTCATGTCTTGTATGTTTGAATGGTGCTTTTGAGCTCTGCGTTAAGCAGTTGTGCATTGTTTTTGAAAGGGTCATTGAATGAATTGTCGGTTAAGCTATTTTCCATGAATTGAATTTTGTGTTGATGTACCTGACACATTTAAATACCTAAACGTTGGTGATTCCCTGTGCATGAATATAACGCTCCTTCCCTCGGGAACATCAACGCCGTTCTCGCTGCTATTCTGTTGAGCATAGTAACGCATCAACTCCCATATCATCTATTTCTTTGACTACCATACTCCTATTTTCCTATCATGGTGTGTGCATACGCTGCTCTAGCATTGTAATTATGTTGAACATTGTCTAATATGTCGTGCCTCCCCACAGATCCCATTCAGCTGTATTCATTTAACATTATGTATAAACGTTGTGTATGCATAGTTTCATGCCACCATTGGTAAATCTGCCTCCCACTATGGTATGATGAACTAAATTCTCTTACAAAAATGGCTGCCTGAGTCTGGAGAATCAGAAGCACCACAGAACAGCTTTGCAGCAGCGTGGAGAGTAGAGAGACTCCACATTACATCCAAAGTGGAATCGATTGAATTGAGTTGGAACGCGTAGTTAAAAAGATACTCTATGGAAGCTAAAGTGATTGAGTTGAGTTGGAACGCATAACTGCAAACATACTCTTTGTATTCCACAAATCCCAACCTATTGAAGATTTGACGCAGATGAGGAAGGAGGCATTACTGATTAATCCTATGGTTCTCTTATGTTACACCTATTGATTCCAATTTCCGAACAATTCTTGGACCTGCATATAACATCTTTGGTGGTAGAAGGTGTATTCGTGTTTTGTGCAAGAATTGATTCTTTTACATAGGAAATGGTTGTATTCATATGATATTCATGTCACTATACGTGGAGAAAAAGAACTGTTGGAGACCTCCTCCATGTGTTGGGCTAAGCG
The DNA here is from genome assembly GCA_031772625.1 of Pinus tabuliformis. Classification (NCBI taxonomy): domain Eukaryota; kingdom Viridiplantae; phylum Streptophyta; class Pinopsida; order Pinales; family Pinaceae; genus Pinus; species Pinus tabuliformis. Next base: position 489,633,879 of record CM062807.1, on the reverse strand, counting down.
ATTTACTAAATGGGCACATTGGTTACTATCCTTCCACATTGATCGTAGAAGTTGTTCACACTTGCTAATCGTCTTCGTGATTTTTTGATGACACATTTATGATTTGTTGTATTTTCCTCCAAATCTAATAAGCAATTATATATAGCCATGTTTCTAAAGGCTTTGTGGTCTTTAGAAGAAGATAATAATTGATATCTAGATTCACGTTGTTGCAAATATCATATGATGTTTTGATTTTTAGGAATTGTAGGATGTATGCTTTGATCAATCGTTGGATTGATGGTTTGTGCGGAGATTGTTAGTTTCAATGACAGGAGGAGTATCGGTTTGACAAAATTGGTACATTAGTATGAAAATCAATGTTAACGTCGTTCACTGGACCCATGTAACGTGCAATACTATAAAATTTTGGTGGTGTAATATATGGTGAATATCAAGCTATTGGCTCGGATGCCCGCTTGTTTCATTTGGTGAAGCAATGACATTGCATCCTCAGGAAAGCCATGCCTTGCATAGGATACCATCATAAGATTCCATGAGCACTCATCTCGTTGAAGCATTCGGTTGAAAACTCTGAGGGTCTGCCAACTTTTCACACACAACATACATTGTAACAAGTGTATTATGTAAAAGACTGTCTGCTTTAATTCCAATCTGATTAATGTGAGCGTGTACTATTTTGGCTTCTGGTAAAGCTTTGTCCCGAATAAAAGCCTCCAACAGAGAAACGTATGTAGAAGAATCCACAGAGTTGTCAGTAAAGCATAAAATATTCATGGTTTCATTCAAGCAACCCTGTTTACACAATATTCTGACATCGATCAAAGGAAAACTATTGCCATTGGCATTGTGTTAGAGTTTGTAGTGCATTGAGGTCCTCATTGTTTTACTACTTTTTTGAGGCTAAAAAAAATAGAGAAAAATGGCTCCAATTGGTGCAATATTAGAGTTACTGGACAATATAATACTCTCTACCATGGATAATACAATCAAAATAAGCAAGGATTTTCTCACTGATGTTCACAGTTGTTTACAATATGTACACGACAAGATTGAATTTTTGCAACTTGAAACTCAGCTACAACAAGTAGAATTAAAACAATGGAGTCGTCATTATGAACTTTTTTCTGTTTATAACAATGAAACAGACTCCCATAAATAGCAAGTCAATAATGTTGCAAATTCAAATTCACTACCTAATGGAACAATAGTTTTGCATGCAAAAGAACAAATTCTGTTTGCATTTCCCAAACCCATCATCAGACCTTGGGAAGAGTTTGTCCATAACAAGCACATAATTGGTCTTGGATATGACAAGGACGTGTCCTTTCATATCCCAGATTACTCAAAGCCCATTCACTTTCAGAGTGTTGGATTCCTTCATGACAGTTCAACTTCAATTGTTCCAGATTATACCCCTCTTCCACAGCAACAACAATAGCAACAACAATAGATTGTGAAATGGCAACACTGTGATCGAGTTGGCCATCTAAAAGATCACAGTTTTGATCTTCATCCATGTAAGCACTATCATAAAACCAGTCATTCTTCAAACAGATGCTTCAAAGACAAACCTCCTGCAAGAACAAAGATTCATCTTGGATGGATCACTTCTTGGCAATGGGCATCAATAGCCAAGAAGATATTTCAGTCATATGTCCGAACTTGTTCTAGAGTATTGAACAATCTTGCAGTTGAGTTTTCTCCATCATCTCACCTTGTATCTGACAGGGGGGGAATGATGGTCATCTACAAGCTTCAAAGCCAACAAGCTTCAAAGCCACATCAAGTGAGTCTAACCCACAACCTGCCATACCAGATTCAGAGTTGTAGCCAAAGACAAAGATTCCCTGAGCATGCCTTCAGTCAGTGATACCTCTTCAAAGAATTGGGGACACTTCCTCTAGAAAAATACCTGAGCTTCATGCTAGACTTGGAAGAGTTTTGGGAACTGCATTAAGCATTCCAGTGTTGGTGGTCAGCCTTAAACCATCACCCTTTATACCAACATTTTAGAGAGCACATTCAGCCTAGTACTGCCATGCATTTTTTCACATTTTGTATTGGAGATCTCTTCTTGGACTCATACATAACCAATCAGATTAAGGGGGGGAATGTTGGACACCTAATCATATAAGGGTTGGTGTGGACGCTGAATAGCCAAAAGGAGTCCAAGAGACCACTTGGAATATGAATCCAAGGGTCCCACCATGTACTATAAATGTATATAATTTGTTTTTTTTTTCTATGTAAAGGCTATTCTATTAGATTAAAAAGAGAAAAAGTATGTACAAAGAGGTTTGAACCTCTGAGGGGACCGTAGCCAGCCCTCTATCAAAAAACCTGTGCAGATATTGTTGTTCCTTCTGCTTACAAAAATGGTAGTCATGACTTTAAACCCTGAACAGACCTATATAGAGATGAAGCTAAACAGTACATAACTCTTCAGAGAGAGCTGCCATACTACTGATTACTATCCTATTACAAAAAGGAAATGAAAAATAAAGTCCATGAGGTACCGTGCGCACTGAGAATAACCCCACGATCCTGAAACCGGAAAACTGATAAACCGTCCTGAAGCTGAAGGCAAATGGAATTAGACCTGCTTATGCTCACCTGCATCCTTGTCATTGACCTGGTCCGGTAAGCGCTCCCAGGTAACCATCACCTCGTCTTCGACTTCCATCAACTTGCCATCCGGCGGAGGCACCAGGTGCAGGACACTTTCGTAAAGGTGCCCTGACTCACAAGCAATGATTTGCTCCTGAGGAGAGTTCAGTTGAGTGCCAGCCTCTTCCTGATTATCCTCTTCGTGCACCTCAGCAGAAACCTTGAGGACAGCATCCGCCAAACTGCTCTGAGAGGCATTGGCATTCTGAGAAGACGACTGTTCCTTGGGGTCTTCGTCTAAGCTGGCAACCTCGTCTTCTTCCTCCGAGAAGATGACCGTGATTATGGCAGAGATGAGCGGTCTGTTGAGCCTGCTTTTGAATTTGAACCTGGATGTATGAAGAGAGCTATTAAGGGAGGGACCAGAGTCATCCGAGGGCAGAGAGGAAGGTGAGGCAGTGGCTAATGCTGTAATACGATGAGGCGCAGAGCTCCCACACCCCCGCGGCCCTCCCCTGGACCCCGAATTGCTCCTGCGCCTGGGAATGCCCCAACGACGGGCCATAATCGAGTATAAAAATAGAGTGATGAAACTAAGGGACGAAGGGTAAGGAAAACCCAACTGACCGACTAAAGGGCCCCAAAGTGAGAACCAGATTGAAATATGAAAGACACAGACTCTAAACTCACGTGAGATAGACCCAGCTACCAGACCATTCCCAACCACGACTGGGTGAACCCAATTCCCAAACCAGACACCTACAGCAGGGACAGAGACCAAATGCCTTACAGAGATAATGCCAAAGACAGACCTGAGACACCAGACATAGAAGGCAGAAATTGACGAAGAGCGCCCAACACCTTCGAGGAGATTCATGGTGGTTTTCCTGAGACTAACCAACTGAAAATTGTTAAGAGACCAAGAAGACTTCCTAATTCTCTGGCTAACACTGAGACTTTGAAACCAAGACCACTAGAGGAGACCTCTACTTGCAACGATCGGACATACAGCGATGCTTCCGGCAAGAACCAGAACAAATGAAGCCTGGAGAATGCACAATATCCCGCTAACCTCCAGCTACGTACCTCGAGCTTGTGGCTGCATTAATGACAATTAATTGCCTGCCTTAAACCGACTTGCCTTGCGTGTGTGCTTGCCAGTTGCCGGTTGCGCATGCATAGGCTTTAACAACTATTAAAGACACCCGCATCCGGGTGTGATTCTTCCCTCATCTGCATATCTCTTGTTAATATAGAATGGAAAGTAGAAAGTTGGTTCTCAGAAGCTATGCAAGGTAGTGATCCTTCAAAGAATTCCTTCCCACTGTCCACTCCTAAGTTAGCAAGAAAATCTGCCAGTTTGTTCCCTTCCCTTCTGATATGCTTGAAGGAAATAGCTTGATTATGACTTAGCCATTGTTGTAGTCGCTCAAGTCGGGTGGCCATTCTCCAGCTGCTGCTGACCTTGTGGACCGGGGATCCCTGTTGAAGTTTTGAGGCCATATTGATGATGATTTGGGAGTCCCCTTCCACTATAAGAGGAAGGAACCCTTGATTCTGCGCTAGATTGAGCCCTTTCCATAATCCTTCCAATTCCGCTGCATTATTAGTATTCCAACCGATTGAGCCAAAAAAAGTGATGAGAGGAGTACCCTGGTAATTTCTGATGACTCCACCAAATCCCGTTCTCCCAGGATTTCCTTTCGACGCACCATCGAAGTTGAGTTGAAACACATTGATTGGCGGTGGAGTCCAGCTGACTGTAGTCTCTTGATGTCTGGAGGAATTTTCGTTAGAAGAGGTCGGACTCTGTAATTGTATTTGCCAATTATCCCATATAGCTCGTTCCGGCGGGAGGGATGGAAAGTCCTCTTGAGACCAGCCTTTAATAGATAGAGTTTCTTTGATGTTATTGTGCAACCCAGTCCATATCTGCTCAATTGTCATTGATTGATCTTTGAAGATCCGTCTGTTTCTCTCCTTCCAGATATTCCACATCAGTAATCCCGGTATGATTTGCCAAAGTGTGTTTAAAACTTTGCTTTGATATGGCTTTTGGCTCCAGTTGCGAAGGGTGCTTTTAATATCCCCCATCACTCTGCCATCCTTCCGACAGCGGAATATAACCTTTTCCCACAATTTCCTTCCAAGCGAGCAGGTTTGCATAAGATGTAATGCTGATTCCTCTTCCTGTTTACAGTTGAGACATATAGATGGACCAGAGAAGTTCCTTTTCCTAAGGTTGTCCCATGTGAGAATTCTATTGTGTGAAAGAAGCCATAGAAATGTAGAGACCTTCGGCCAAATGGGCGGGTTCCATATATTGTCCCATAATTTGTCTTTGATTACTCTGTTTCTGATAATAATTTTGTAGGCTTCCTTGGTTGTGAAGGTACCCTTTTCCTCATATCCCCATCTTAGAGTGTCCATGCCTTCCAACTTTAGAATTTTTCGTTTTTGAAGTTCTGAGGAAAGAGAAAGTTGAATTTTCTCCGAGCTGTGAGGTAGGATATGACTAGCTTCTTTCCACTCTCTCTGCTCTTGGTCAGTGTGTGGTCTCCAAAAGTGACTAACCTTATCATGCTGGTTTATGTCTCGATCTGAGATTCCCTGAATGATATCTTTGAGGTTTGGAAGCTGCTGCCATGAGTCCTCCCAGAACCTTGCTGTAAGGCCATATTTCACCTCCCAAAAACTGTGCTTTTGAATTATATCTCGATGTTGAATGGCTGAGTTCCAGATGACCGAACCCTTACTGACTTCAGACATTCTAATTCGCTCCTCTAAGGGTAAGTTTCTAGCATATTTCGCTGTCCATAAGGAAGCCCAAGGCGTTCTGGGATTTGAAAGCCACTTCCACCAGATTTTAGCCCCCATTGTCATGTTGCTGTGCTCTGGGTCTCTTAGTCCAATGCCTCCTGCTTTTTTAGGAAGACAGGCTTTCTCCCATTTGACAAGTGCCCATTTTCGATTTGGCCTCGAACTTCCCCATAGAAAATTACGCTGCAGCTGTTTGATAGCTTTGAGCACCCACTTTTGTGCTGCCAAAATGGAGAAAAGGTAAAGAGGAATAGACTGTAGAACTGCTTTGATTAGCACTATCCTGCTAGCCATATTAAGAGCTCTGTGTGTCCAGAGGAATAACCTGGCTTCCAGTTTTTCTAACAGGCTGTTCCAAGAGGAATGCTTGAGAGCCGAGGCAATTAGAGGAGCTCCCAAATATTTAGAAGGGAGGGAAGCTATGGTGAAGCCTAGAATGCGGGCTATAGCTCTTTGGGTAGTGGGAGGTGTATTGAAGAAGAAAATCTAAGATTTGACTTTATTAATGAGGGCTCCTGAGGCAATCGAGAAGTTTTCAAGAATAGATTTAAAAGAACGAGCTTCTTGAACAGAGGGATGACCAAATAGCATGTTGTCATCTACGAATTGCTGGTGCAAGAAAGCAGGGGCTTGGTGGAGAGCTAGGCCCTTGAGATTATGAGAGTGGATAGCTGATTTAATGCTGCGGCCTAAGCCTTCAGCTAAGATGACAAACAAAAAGGGCGATAGCGGATCCCCTTGTCTAATCCCCCTAGAAGGGCGGAAGGTGGGCGACGGTATTCCATTAATGAGGATAGAGAAGAATGACGAGGAAATAAGGTTGCTTATCCATCTGATCCAGGAGGGGGCGAAACCAAAGGCTTTGAGGATTTTTTGCATATATTCCCAACTGATACTATCAAAAGCCTTAGATAAATCAATTTTGAGCATCATACCTGGTTTTTTTGACTGCTTGAGAGAGTGGATTATTTCATGGGTTAAAATGATCCCATCCATGATCTGTCTTCCTTCTACATAACCAGATTGTTCTGGAGATATGATGAGGGGAAGCATGGTCTTCAATCTCGAAGCTATGACCTTGGAGACAATCTTGTATATAATGTTGCACAAAGCGATTGGTCTGTACTTGTCTGGGGTATTGGATTCCTCTGCTTTGGGGATTAATGCAATGAATGTTGCGTTCAGACCTGGATACATCCATCTTAGAGTTCGCGATTCTTCCACTACCTGCCAAACTTCCCATTTGATTAGATCCCAGAAGTGCTGAAAGAAGTTTGAAGTAAATCCGTCTGGTCCTGGCGCTTTCCCTGCTTTTAGTTGATTCACCGCAGTCTCAACCTCCTGAAGACTTATAGGCTTGAGAAGAAGAGTGTTGTGATCATCCGTAATTAATCTGGGTATATGTCTGATAATTTTATCAATGGCCTCTATTCTGTTTATGTTGGGTTCTTGATTCATCTTCTTGAAGTAGTTGAGGAATTCCTGTTCTATTCCTTCGTGGGTTTCTATTTTGGTGCCTTGCTCATTGTTGACATAAGAGATTTGATTGATCATTCTTCTTTGGACTGTGGTTTTGTGAAATAATTTCGTATTCTTTTCACCCTCCTTCAGCCATCTAACTCTCGATTTTTGCCTCCAGAGAGTTTCCTCCTGTAGGTCTCTTTCAAGGATTTTGTTTTCTGTAGCTTGCTCTTTCTGGGCTAGCTCTTCAGAACGTCCTTCAGAGATCATTCTTTGCTGTATATCTTTCATTTCTTGAATGAGGATTTCCTTCGCTTTGAAAATGTTGCCGAAAATGGATTTATTCCAGCGTTTTATCTCCTCTTTGAGGTGCTTCAGCTTCCTTTGGAATATTGACATTTTTGTTCCATCCATTGGATTGAAATTTTGCCAAGTTGTCCTGATAAATTCATGGAAGTCCGGATGAGTCAGCCAAAAAGCCTCAAACCAAAAGGGTCGCCTTATGCTGCTACCAGGCCGATTCTAGTGAAGGGCTATGGGCCAATGATCAGAACCTGAAAAAGGGAGGATGGAGGCTGTAAATTCTCCCCCTATATGAACTGCATTATCAGAGATAAAAAAATGATCAAGACGCGAAGCTATTTGCATTGGAGCTGCCCTTTTGTTGTTCCAGGTGTAGAGGCCATTGTTTGTAGGAAGGTCTATCAACCAATTGTTTTGAATGAAGTCTTTTAATATGGAGCCATCCCTGTTTATTCTGCAACGTCCTCCCTTCTTTTCCTCCATTGATGCGATCATGTTGTAGTCTCCGCCTGAAACCCATAGCGGGTATTTCCTCTCTGCATTAAGCTGCGTTAAAGCTTCCAGGATCTCAACCTTGTGCTGGGTTTCTTGAGGAAAATACACATTTGTTATGTGACCATAGATATTTGTTCCAATTATATGAAAGATAGCTTGAATGAAATTTTTGTTTGCATGTATGTTAACTAGTTGTATCATCCTTGCATCCCAGAGCACTGCAAGTCCTCCTGAGGCTCCCTGAGCATCAACAGCTGTGACTAGCCCACCTGGCCAGGCCTTTGCTGCTATCTTTTCCAAGACTGTCGAAGTACATTTTGTTTCTTGCAAAAAGAGAATTGCGGGTTTTTCCTCCATTAACATGTTTTTTAAAAGTCTTCCTTTCCTTGGGCAATTAAGCCCTCTAATATTCCATGATATCAACTTCATTGGGAAGGTTTTGGGTTGGTATTGAAATACTTGGATAACTTGGCATATCTGCCCGAATCTACCAATACTTCTCCAATCTTGATGGTTCTCTCTAAAGTAGTTTTCCTTCCTCTTTTTTTGCTGTCTTTGGAGATAAATTTCCCATCCCATTGACTGCTGACTTGAACCCCTAGTGAGTATTTTTTTTGGGCTTTCTTGAGGACTGCCATTAGATTGTCCACTTGTCTATCAGGTATTTTTTCAAAATTACCTGTTTTGCATGCTTGTTCTAGGCCCAGTATATCTAGCTCGCCGATGTCTATTCATTCCATATCCTCCTCCATGATTTGAGGTTCTTGATAACTTCCCTCTCCTTCCTTCTCTTTTTCTATACTGGGGTCTATGCCATCTATCTCCATTTCAGGGAGGCTCCAAGATTTTGAAGCGGTCTTGATCTTATTACCTTCTTGTTCAGCAACCTTTTCCCCCTCTTTCGAATGAGATCCTTCAATCTTTTCCTGGTTAGATCCTTTTTTATTGGAGGTTAAATTTTCCTGATCCTGCAAATCTTCATTGGCAAGAGCTACAAAGCTGTTGCTAGTAGAGGGTTTTGATTGATCCCCTGGAGTTATCTTTGTAGGTGCTACTGATTTTTTATTTCCTCTTCTACGATTTGTCACCTTAGTGAAGCCATCTGACGATAGGTTTTCCTGGTCAGCTTGAACCGAGGGTTTACTATTTAAAGGGCAATCTCTGTAAAGGTGTCCTAGGTCATGACATTTCCTGCACCTAAAGGGTACATGCTCATAATCAATTAACTGGATCCATTCGACATCTTCATGAAAGAGACTTACCGTATCAGGCAGAGGTTGTTTCAGGTCCATATAGACGCAGATCCGTGCGTATGAGGTATATCTCTGCGTCTTTGTTTCTTCTGCTACCTTGACGAAGTCGCCCAGTACTTTACCGATTGCTTTTAGAGACTCCTCTTCCCAATATTCCCATGGCAACGAGTACAGCCTGATCCAGACCGGTGCCCAACTTAGATCTTCCTTATCAGGGTTGAATCTTTCAATCCATTCTCTTAGGAATAGCCCAGCAGAGTTAAAGAAGTACGGCCCTCCTTCAAAAACTCTGTTTCTGTCTTCCAAGCAGTTGAAGACTGCGGTGAAAAACCCTTTCGGCCCTAGATGCAAGGTGATGTGTCCTTTTGGATGCCATTTAACATTAATCCAGGCTCTCAACGCTTTCTCATTTGGCCATATTCCAATAAATTTGCCTATGAGAGCATGATCTCTCATATATTGAATTCTGGCATTGATGCGATGACTGGGTAACTCCACTTTTGGCCTGTACGTAGCTACTGGCTTGCATGTGGACGAACTTACTTTCGGCTTGTCTTGCTGTGCTTGTTCAGTCTGCTTCTGCTGAGTTTTGTCTGTGCCTCCATCATTGTGCTCCTGTTCCCTTTCAGAACCCTCGAAATGCCCTTGCTGATTGTCGTTTGTTGGAGGAGGCGCCCCTCCTTCCCCCTGATGGGGGTTCATCGTACCCGCCTGCCAAAACCTACGGGCTTAGGTGTGCTGCTCTGCCGCTTTCGGATCTGATGGCCTCTGTGCGCAGGTCCTGCCATTGCAGGTTAGCTTAGAAACCCTAATGCCGTGTCGCCGAACCTCGCTCAGTCATCTCCTTCTCGAATGAAAGCTTGGTATATAATTTGTTAATAATAAGTGAACTCTCCTATTTATCTTTCATATGTGGTTGTTTCCATGTGTGTGTTTAACATGGAAGCACTAGGTTGAATGTGCTCTCTGAAATGCTGGTATAAAGGGCAATGGTTTGAGGATGACCACCAACACTGGAATGCTTAGTGCAGTTCTCGGAACTCTTCCAAGTCGGGCATGAAGCTCAGGTCTTCTGCTAGAGGAAGTGCTCCTGATTTTTTGAAGAGGGAAACCTTCAACCATGAGAGGGAGGTCTCACCCCACATAAATTGGAGAACCTCAACCTGAAAAGGGAGGTCTCAACTTGTGATGGTTTAAGGATTACCAACAACTCTGGAATGCTTAATGCAATTCCTGGAACTCTTCGAAAACAGGAAAGAAGATGAAGTCTTCTGCTAGAGGGAGTGTCCCCAATTCTTTGAAGAGGTATCACTGACTAAAGGCATGCTCGGGGCATCTTTGTCTCTGGCTACAAATCTAAATCTGGTATGGTAGGTTGTGGCTCAGGCTCACTTGATATGGCTTTGAAGCTTGTAGATGACCATAATCACATAATATCAATTCACATCGACATGATATTAACCTCATAGATATGTCAGGGCTAATATTCACATTCTCCTCCATAAATAATCATTCCTCCATAAGAATTATCCCTGACACCCCTGTCATCCAGTGACATAGACACACACACACACACACACACACACACACACACACACACACACACACACACATAGATATATATATATATATATAAACATTAGTATAAAACAATCATTATCATGTTAGAAAATGACATACATACATACATATATACATATAAAAATTAGCAAAATGAAATCATGATCTCTGAAGACACTGTAAGACAAAGACATACATACATATATATACACATTAGCATAATCATGATCACCACATAATTAGCAGTTACCTTAAGGTCTAATTTAAGAGAAATCCCTTTATTCGTGCAACGCATGCACAACATTGAGAACAATAGTTCCCAACATAGCTAAGGAATTTGACACTTGAAATCCATTTACCTTACCTTTCCTATTGCCTTTCTCGTGATTGTCCTGCCATCGTCCATTTACACCAATGGACCCCACCAATCCAACCAATTGTCATACTCTTGCCTTTAGCTACCCTTATACATGCACTGAGCTTCATTCGAGTCCTACATTACTTGTCAGATGCCACACAACTCTCCCCCAGATCTGCCAACTTCCCTCTTTCCCCAAACAATTCTCGAGACCATCGAGACATAAAAGGTAAGAACAAGAAACAACAAGAAGAAAACCATGAAAACCAATAGCAATATGACCCCACAGAAAAAGTGGCATGGCCATGCACCAGACATAAATAAAACAACAATTCAAGCACAAACAAATCACAAACTAATAACAAACCCGATGACTCAATCACCATGGGTTCCCAGTGCTTCCAAGGGAAAATATCAACCCAAGCCTTCTTCATATTTTATGGCAATCTCTTTTTCCATGCAATCTCTGCATCATACTACCATAAACACATAATTGTTAGTGTATAAATAACTATAACAATATACCAGTTATCTTACCTTGTGGTGCCAAGCAGGCTGCCTTGTAACTGAACACACATGTCTACCACATGTTCCAAATATCAAGACATCATATCTATCAATTTTGGATCAACCTTTACCAAGTCTAACCACCATGTCATAATCAATAATCAACTCACATTCATAAGTCATAATACATAATGTTGCAACTATCACCAACTTACACTCAAGTACCTCTCAGTTGTTATCAACACATGTGTTAGTGCAAACAAGATCATTCCTTAATGCAATATTATATATACAAAATCATCTCATGCAATTAGTCAAACATTCAAACATTAGATAGATGACATAATAGACACCAAACACTAAAACACCAAATGGATGACTTAATAAACATTCAAGCACCAAGTATAAGACATAATCAAACTCATACCAAATAGGCAACATAATCAAACACTCAAAAACCAAATAGATGACATAATCAAACTCATACCTCAATGTATCTCAGGGGAGGCTATATTTTTTGCACAATCAATCTAGATTAGCATGATATAACTTCACAACATATCAACCTAAACACAGTTAATTTCATGTTATCCATAACAATAAATAGCTAACATGTTCACATCATAAACTCATAAACAATTGTCATTCATGCATAACAATCTCATATGCACAACCAGTCTAGATTAGTATGTCATAATATCACAATATCTTAACTCATACCTTAATTTCATAACTCTAACCATCTGTATAAGGCAATCCAAATTAGTATGATACATATAACATCAAGATCCTAGGTACAATGACCATAACCATAATGCATATGACCACAATGCATATAACAACAAGTTACTATAATTCATGACCATCTGAAACATGTGCATATGATTACACTGATCAACTAACATCTATCATACATATAACCGAAACAACCATATATTGACAGACATGTACATAACCCTAATTCTTATAACAACCATGAACCAACATATCTACATGCCAATCATACAATACATATATGATGATTTTCTCTTGCCGCAAAGTCTAGCATTGTAACCTCACAGTGATGATCTGCATATCCTGCTCTATCTTGGAGAAAATGTTAGCCTCATAACATACCAATGGCATCATTATGACATAAAATACATGTAATGACCTCATGCACAATAACCTTAACCATGAAAATTCATGCATAACAACATGCATCTAGCCCATCAGATATCACACAACGAGAATGGAAACTAGAAACCACTAAAAGATAGTGAAACCCGCTCTGATACCACCCTATGGTATCAGATATTACACAAAGAGAATGGAAACTAGAAACCACCAAAAGAGAGTGAAACATGCTCTGATACCACTGTGTAACATCATCTCCTCTCACACCTACCCACTTTCACTGACATGCCTAGGGTAAACATGAGTTGAGGGTCACTATGATAAGACTGAACCTCCTAGGTACCTTAAGGAAATGGAGTCAAAAACTTATGACCATATTGAATTCCGTTAGGTGCCGGAGGACCTCCAAGAGTAACCCAACCCCTCCAAGTGTCCAAACCCTAAGACAACCCACTTTTCCCTCACCTAGAGTCCCAGCTGCTCCCTTGCCAAGGCCTCCATGTGATTATGGGTTCCTAGTTTCTCCCACATGCATGCATCAGTGTGATCGTAGCCTTTTTTTGCAAATTTTGTGCTAGTGACCGCGAGAATTAAGGCTACTTTCTAGGATTGGGGCTTAGCCTCAACCCAGAAAGCTATGAAACTTCCAGAAATTGTGAAATACATGAATAAAATGCCTGTGAACCAAAAACTATAACTAGGACTTGACCTGACCATCCCCAACCGGGACTGGCATTCTGCCAAACACTTCATAGATATCCAACCTAAAGGTCATGAATGCAAGTATGAACATAAGGGACTGGAAACTTATCTGAGGTTTAACAAGAAGGGTCACTACATTCTATCATTAGTTTTCTTAACACCAATTGGGTCTTGCATTCATTATTTATTCAGTTATAAGTAAAAACATGAATAGAGACATGACTGAGATCTGTCATATAACCATGCTTATAACCAGAAAATAACCAAATAAATAACAATAAGAGAATAAACATTAAAGCCACATAATAACTAGTACATTTCCTTACCAAAAGCAAGAGAAACTTAGATTTTATTAACTATAGGAAATTAACAATTGGATTTGGGAATTCCACATTCCACCCGACCATCGATTGACTGAACCAGGTATTTCTTTTAGCCAATCACCCCCTTTCCATATTCCAAGCATGAATGTGGGATCTCATGGGATAAACCAATCCAAAGACAACCAAGGGAATCCAGATGTTAAACCACCTCCACCCTGTCCATACTGTGATCACACCTACACCAGTGCCGAGATCACAAAACTAAACCGAGCTTGGATTCCTCCAAATTCCTTCACATCCTTGATGAAATTTCTCGTATCCACCCTCATTCTTTATCGTGCATCCCACAATTACCAGTCAAGGGATTCTTAGGCCTTTAGGAATTTCCCTGAGACCACCTCACCTTGTATTCTGAAATGATCTGCAATCCAAATCACAAACTGAGAATAATCCCATCACACCATGACTATTTGGAAATGGAAAGGCTAGGTTAAAATCTATTGTTGAATCCCAACAAAATCCATGTCAATGACAGAAAAAGAACCATATAAGAACATGCACATACCACGCATGTCAAAACCAGCTAGGAATTCACACATGAACTCTATTACCTGCAAGTATTCCCACTGAAGCTTCTTTATCCTTTCCTTCCTTTGTTTTCCTTATCCTTCTTTGCTTTTCCTTTCCTTTCCTTTCCTTTCTTTTCTTGCTTACTTTCTTTCTCCTCTTGGTACTTTCTCCTCTTTGAGACAAATTATAACACTAACTGACAAAAGTCTGTGAACTGATGCTCAAAATCCTTTTTATCATTGATACCTCTATTTTCTTCAATTTCCTCCTCACATGCAAGCTATGACCTTTCTCCTCCCTTTTCTCCTAATTTCATTTATTTTCATCAATAAAACACCAATAATGTGTTTTTTCCTTTCCAAAACCTTATCCATTGCCTTTTCCAATTTCCCTTAGCCATAAAAAAAACACGTGATGCCCACTAAGATATTTTTCCCAACATTCAGCTTGGAATAAGTGTCCCTTGCCCATGATCTTATTTTACCTTTATTAACTTTCATTACATGAACTTTTAACTCGGGGTTGTTACATTAAAAGCGATAGAGAAGTAAAATATTGGGACTTACGCAACAAAAAATCAGGGACACACATCGCAAAAGCAGGAAAATGGACTCAATTTTAAAGAAATCAACATGAAAAAGGGAAAACGGTTACAGGATTTTGGGAAAAAGGGACCAAATCTACATGGGATCAAGGAACTATAGAAGAAAGCTAGATCAAGTGATCATGCATATAAAGGAAAGCATAGAGGACCAAATTTCAGTAACAATTTTCCATATATATCAAGTTTATGTGCTAGTGTATTTGGTGCCATAGATCTTTGTGTTTGCATAGAAAGATCTAGCATATGTTTTGTAGAGGTTGATGTAATACTCTAATTAATAGAGTCTCGTAGATTTGCTTGGTATCTGATGTAATGCCTAGTGTTAATAATAAAATGGAGTTTGGGAAATTATGTGTTGATGTTGTAATTGTGTGACAAATTTATGCCCCCCTTTAAATATTCAATTTTATTTATGCAAGAAATGATCTAAATTATTTTGTAATGGTTATATGTTTCAGTTATGGTATAGTTGCATAGATGACATTTAATCATAATGTGAATTACATTATGATATTAATATAGAATCCCTTCAATTTTCTTTGGTTCTAGCCTGCCTCGAGTGACACACTCCTTTACAAAAGGGAGTGAAAATTCCGACAAAGATCTAGAATATGACAACTTCCTTTTTTGGCAACTCAGGTTGAACCTGGGTCATTAAATATTCAAAATTTCCCTCCAACAAATGGTTCTGTTGTTGGGACCCTAAGCTCAAAAGGAGATCTAGATCATGGTATCTATAATTTTAGGTAAGCATATTCATAATTCGTGGCATGAGAAAGCTGATCACTTTTTTTTGCAACAATCTCAACTATGATAAAAGAACATAGACTGGGTTAGGTCATAAGTTCTGTATGTTGAACTTTCTTGCGATCAATATGAAATATTTGGGTGTGAATTTCCTTAGAAGATACAAGATTAGTTAAAATGATTGCGAATCAAGGTGGGGGTTAGAAGTCGTCCTGCGATCTGTAGAGACTGGTCAACCAATGATCTGGCTCAACAAAACCTATTAGATACAAATCTGACAAGGGCTATTGATTTTTGGGTAAAAGCAGCAATAGAAGGTTATATTATTGAATTTCCAGTCGAAGATCATCAATCATTTTCTAGAGCAGAAGAAGTTTTCAAGTTTATGTTATGGGTAATTGTTTAGTCAATTTAGTTTCCCAAATTGCTTTGCATAAATTATCAACCGAGGCTCGTAAGATGATGAAGTGTAGTGCACTGTATGCGCTAGTTAACCCTTCTTACTTTGTTGTTTTGTATTTTTATATTGTTTTGTTTTTGAGGTTTCCTTGATTTCTAATGATGTACAGTCTAAATTATGAGAAACTGAGTCTAAATTTCCGAAAGGTGAACTAACCAAAATCTAAGTTAAAGATAGGAAAACAGAGCATCTATCCTATCTTGTCATTTAATCCTAAGTCAAAATTTAAAAGGTGAAGTTGAAAGGAAAATTGAAATAATTACAGAGAATGAAAACTGGCTAAAGCACTTTTAGTTGTTCAAGCCTCCAATTTTGAAAGATAACTTTCTTGAGTTGGCGAACAAGCAACTTATTGTACTTAATAGTTTAGAGAAGTAATCAAATATGCAGAGAGTAACTAATTGATTTCAATCCTTGTGTGAAGTGAATGTTTAACCATTTAGTTAGGATGGATATCAGCTTGAAATGGTGACCAAAAACATTTATCCACCCAGTGCATTGGAAATCTGAACTAGGAAATAAATAACAGAGGAAACAAATAGTAAGTAAACTAATCAACAATGCATCCTTGTTACTTTTCCACCTTACCCTGTTAAAACAAAACAAGTTTCATTTATGAAATAAATAGGAGAAACAAGACTGCACCATCAAATTCTAACATTATTCTACTGAATAGAATTAAAATAAAACAAAATGCAGGAAATCAACCTAAACCACAATTACTGCTAAAAGTAAATAATGAAACTAAACTGAATAGTAAACAACATAACAAAAGAAAAACCTCCTTCAGTACTGCTAAAAGTAAATAATGAAACTAAACTGAATAGTAAACAACATAACTAACTGAGTTGAGTTGCTAAGTAGCTGAAGATACTCTTTCAAATGATCACTTGGTATAACACGGCTTCCTATTGTTAACAAAAAAATAAGTTTTAAAATTACAGAGTTGTAAGTCTGAGCTTAATACATATAGAAATTCAAACTCTTTCTCAGTTCTTTCCAACCAATATTTGAAGAAGCATTCCTAACTATCTTTTGAGAGAATTTAGCTACAGGTGGTCTCCACGTATTACAACAGATCTACGTAAATGGTTGATCAGCTACAGGTGACTTTAAGTCAGCAAGATGGTTGCATGAAACTGTTATCACCAGTGGATGGTTTGAGTTAATGCTACAACAAAACTGTCGGATTATTAATTAGCCACGAAGAGTGGACATAGAGTCCTATTGCTCCCAGGTTTCTTCATTTGACTCCACCTTTGACTGTGGTCTTGAGCTAGCTTTTTTGTCGATCTGGGCTGGGTGACTAGGATAGGATCCATATAGTGACCATTCCAGAGATGCCCATGTGGTCGGTTTCCTCACTTGACACCTGTAACCTATTCAACCATGGAAGTAGCTACGGAACACATGGTTAGCTGCATAATGGGTACGTTCCGTAGCTAATTTGGAGAAACTTATTTCAAATAGCAAAAACATAAAAGTATAACATGTCAATAATTTAATATCTTCCTTGAGACAAGGTCTATCATTTCTCAGTGATGGGGATCTGTCTTTTATGGAAAAACAAGAGAAAGAAGTGAGAAAAGTTGTTAAAGAGAGATTAATTTTGAGGTCCAACAGTAATATTGTTGAAAGAAATTCCTCTGTGGATCAAGGTATTGATGGTTGAAGAAAATATGTTATTGTTCCAAGAACATTGAATGGCAACATAATAACCTAGGTGCTGGGGGTTGGAATTAGGGGGAGGAATGTTGTCCAGTTAAGAAAAATGAGGGCCTATTGTGATGTATCTAAAGGAGTTGTGCAAGGCATGAGATTTTAGAGCATTACAAAGGCTAAGAATAGCTTACGAGTGGCAAGGAAGGAAGTTGTGAGAGATTAGGTGTAGGAGGAGAGAGTTGAAGATGATAGGAGAAGTGATGACAGGTTTAGCATCATGGAAGTATAACATGTATAGTCCTGAGTTGTAGAGCAGTGGAGGGCATCAGGGACTTTCATACAGTGCAATAGGAGTCACTGAAAATAGCTTTGCAGGGAATTCAATAGGGATTGGTAGACCCCACTCAAAGTCAAAAGGATTTCATACACCCGAGCCACCAGTGCAGCCAATTATGATGTCATGAGAGCATACTCTGATAGATGATGACATGAATTTTGTAATGAGATTATTATTCATTGAATATGAACTAGTAACAATCCGCAACATACAACTACAACTTCTCCTGTCCATAACATTCCTCTAGTACTGTATAAAAATCTTGATCATTTCTTTTCTAAGTTAACTAAAACTATCAAATTTCAGTAAGTACACTCTAGGTATAGTGTTAGTAACTCTAGTGGAGGAAGTAGTACTAACAGTGGTGTTTAGTCTAGTTCAGTCAATAATTTTTAGTTAGATTCCAAGGTATTTATAATCATTCAGCTAGGGCACACAGACATGGTTGGATCACTTACCCAATGTCCATAATTTTTAGGAAGGGCTGGTAAAGATGTCGAACATTGGTATCTTTCTAAAGCTATTTGGATGACTCGGAAGACTTCTGATGCGACTAAACTTGATGAGTTCGAAACTACCCTACATGATCAGGCACTTGGATGGTTTATTAAGTGTATTAATGCTAATCCTAAGACAATTATGGATGTTTTCAAAAGAAATTCTTCAATAATTCAAGTTACCTCAGTCGAATCAGCAAGGCTTAGCAGAATTGTTGGATATCCATCAAAGAGAAGGAGAATCCACTTAGCAGTGCATGCAGTGGTTCAATGATTCAATCATTAAACTATCATATCCCATTGATCCTCATCATCAAAGGGATTGCTTTATTAAAGCTTTTATACCTATGAATAGGATTCCACTGTCACAATAGAATATTTCTACATTGCAGGATGCTTTGGAACAAGCAACAAAGATTGAAGCAATGGAAGGATATCTGCAAGTCTATAAATTGGGTGCTCCCTCGTTTGACCTTGCTATTATGGGACTTAAAAATCAAATTGATACTCTTACTGATAGACTAAAGGATCTTTCTCCTTTGAAACCCATGTAACCTCAAGTTTGGTGCACACATTTCCAAGTTGAAGGGAATCATTTCGCTCAATGCTCACGGCTTAGGAGTCAAGGGTCAATGAGTTTGCCTATGGGTCCTCCACCGTCACTACCACACAATTCCGGAGTTGTGAAAATTTCTTCAGCAATGCCATTTGAGGGTCTGAATTAGTATCAAGCATTCCCTCCACATCAAGGTATGTCCATGAATGAGTATTGTGAAATTTGTCAATCCAGTGGCCACTCATCTCGATTATTACCTATTTTACAAAATTATTCCAATGTGCCCAACAATCTATTTTTTGAATTATGTGGGTTTCCCACACATCATACGAGTCAATGTCAGTCCTTAGATGCTTTGGATGATCACCTAGAATGTATGGCTTTTCGCCTCAATGAACCTCCTAAGGGACGAGGAGGCGACATCCCGGGGGGGGGGGGGGGGGGGGGGGGGGGGGGGAGGATAGGAGGAAGAGGCCCAATCAGATGTTATAACTATGAACAAGAAGTTCATGTTGCAAGGGAATGTCCAATGCTAAGAAGACCTTGGTGTTCACACTGTCAGGTGAATACATATTCTATAGAAGATTTTCCCGAGCTAATTTTCCATTTGGAAGAGTGTAACTGGATGAAGGGAGATAATTTGATTAATGCTAAACCATAGGATCCAGAGCCTATGGAATAATCAAATATTTATATTGCGACCAAAGGAGGGAAAAGAGCTAGAGTTGATATTGGAACCTCTGAGCAACCAACTATTACAAGGCCAACGTCACCAAAGAAATATTATGATTCCAATCAAAAGAAAGAATACTATAAATATGTAGCTAAATTATTCCAGAAATTAATATCTTCCCAAGGTCCGCCAATTTAGCAACTAGAACAAGTACAAATAAAAAATCCCAAATCACCACAAGAGACATCTCAACCAATCTAGAATGGTTTAAGTTATTCTTATAAATAATGAATGATGAGAAACTTGTTGGTCAGTTGCGCAAAATGTTAAAAGTTGTTGTGAAGGATGACCCATTCTTAGAAGAGTCTATCTCTTCTAATATTCCTAAAAGACATTCGATAAACTTTTGAAGAAATAAGAAGAGAGCCGAAAGAGACTTTTATGTTGAAGTTCAAATTGATGGATATCAAATCAAGGATTCCATGTTAGTTCTTGGATCATATGTTAATATGTTACCGCAAAAAACTTGGGAGACACTTAGGAAACCTAAATTAACCTTTTCACCCATCCAATTATGCATGGAATCAATAATGTATTCTACCTATTGGCCACATGGAATATGTTGAGGTTGATATTGAATATGTTAAAACTTATGCAAATTTTGAAGTACGAGATAGAGATCATTCCAAGAAGGGAGGTAGAAACATTGAGGGAGAGGTCCGGTTGGCAACCGGGAATTGGGACCTCTCGAAAGAGATAAGTACATTAATAAGTAGCGGCAACACCCAGGGCATGTGTAGTAACTATTGCACTAGCTACGTGTATCCCCATATTAGAATCTAGAAGCCTAGAACGAAAGGCTTACCATCTCACAGCAGCACTCTTCAACTGATCGTAGTAGTCACCCAAGAGCCTCATGAAGGCGGAGGGTACCATTCCCATATAGCGCTGACATTATGGGTGACAAGGATCAATATCCATCTTTGTTGGGTATCAATTGGGATTTTGAAAATTATGCAGTGATCGGTCTAAAAAAAGAAACTATGACTACTTTTGAGGTGGATGGAGTTTGGGTCATACAACTGTTTGATTTGTATCAAGATCCAAGGTTTACAGAGCTTGTAGATTATGTTGAAGAACCCAATTTGTTGGATCAATTATATGAACTGACTTCCGGGAGAAGGGAGGATTATTCAACCCAATGGTTGTGGGATCTATTATCTAGAGAAGTTTTCAAAGCATAGAGGTAGGGTCTAATGTCGCGATGGAGGATTGGCAGCAAGGGGATCACGATCTTCATTTGTGGCATTGTACGACTATCAAGTGTCTCCACTAGATCTGTGCTGAGGTACATAATTATCCTATTTTCAATGGTACTGAATCTGTTGTGAATTTTATTCAAGAAGTTGATTCTTGAATAGAGGAAGGTCAAAATATATCTTTGATGAGTTTTTCTTTACAATCGACCCTTACAAGATGGGTGGGAAGCCCATTGTGATTAATTTCATGATAAAATATCCTATTAAAATTGCTCTAGTTTATAGATTTTCACCTTCAGACATAATCTCAAGTAAGATTGCTATTTATGATGGACATACTAGCCCACAAAAGAATATCAAGAATTGTTGTTCCACTTGGAAGGATGATGGGGCACTAGTTGCAATGTGGACACATTAGTTTATTCTTACATTGGGCACTATTCCACAAGATTGGTAGTTGAAGGGAGAGATGAAAAGACAAACAACAGACTGGGATAGAATAATTGATTAGTTCTACAAAAAATTTTCATTTCATCATACTCATGAAAATATAGTTGAAGCTCTCAAGGCTATCAAAAGGGTGTTATTTCCATTTGGGAGTGCTCTTTCAGAATGCAACAAATATGGAGATTTATCACATCACTATTACTTTTGTTTTCATGAAGTTGTAGTTTACAGGAAAGTTAATAAAGAACTTGATGGTGATTTAGAAGAATTAAGGCATTTATCATTTAAAGTGTTTGAAGGGGAGCGAAGGATAAAAAGAATACTCTATTACTAACGAACCGCATTTGCAACAAATCAAGTTGAAAAACCTAAATATTGGGGCTAAGGAGCGACCCAATCTTACTTCTATTGGTGATTACTAAAATGATTAGACTACCAAGAAGGTTTTTTATTTTCGTAAGGAGTATGAAGACTTATTTCTTTCTTCAGCTTCAAAATTAAAGGGCATCAAAGGAGAAAGCGGAGAGATGAAGATAGCATTGAAACCAAATGTAAAACTAGTTAAGAATCAACCTTACAAGTTAAACCCAAGGGTCAAAGAGAATGTTAAGAATTAAATCAACAAGATGCTAGATGCTAGAATTATCTTTCCGGTTGATGAGGCTAAGTGGATAATCCCTATTTTCATTCAAGATAAGAAAGAATCTCATGAGATTAGGGTGTGTGTTGATTATAGAAGTCTCAACAATGCTAGTGTACATAATCCATTCCTCACTCCTTTCAGTGGTGAATTTTTGGACAATGTTGTGGGTAATGAGGCCTACTCTTTTACTGATGGCTTTTCAGGTTATCACCAGGTCAGGATTATAGAGGAGGAAAAGAAGAAAACTACATTTACCACTGAATGGGGTTCTTATGCATATAATGTCATGCCATTTGGTTTAAAGAATGCTCCCATTGTCTTCTCACGAATTGTGATATTTTCCTTTCGATATTATATGCACAAATATCTTGAGGTTTACATGGATGACTAGATAGTTTATAGTTTGCTAAAGAATCATTCTAGTTTGTTAAGAGTGATGTTTGACAGATGTAGGCAGCTTCAAATCTCTTTAAACTTGAAGAAATGAATTTTTTTTGTCCCCTTTGGAACATTATTGGGCCACATAGTGTGTAAGGAAGGAGTGTGTGTGGATCTCGCAAAAAATGTGGTGATATTGAATATGTCATCTCCAATTTTGTGAAGCATTTATGGTCAAATCTAGAACATTCCAGGTGTTATCATAGGTTCATTCAGAATTATGCTTTAATCACTCCATCGTTGGGAAAGCTTTTGAAGAAATCATAAAGGTTTTTTTATCTGCTCAGTGTGATTTTGCGTTTGACAACCTTAAAGAGAAATTTGCAACTGCCACTATTTTTTCTATCTCGATTGGAATAAGGAATTCCATGTCCATATCGATGCCTTTAGAATTGTGTTAGGAGATATATTGATGCAACCTAGAGGGGGAAATTTGGATCATCTCATCTATTTTTCTAGCCACAAACTCTTTACTGTTGAGAAGAATTATACAAATACAGAAAGAGAACCTCTTGCTATGGTATATTCTCCCCAAATTTTTTGACATTATCTATAAATTGGGAGGACCGTTTAAATTTTTACAAATCATTCTGCATTAAAATACTTGTTTAACAAATGAGTGTTGGAAGGAAGAATTTGTCATTGGATTTTGATATTCCATGAGTTCACCTTTGAAGTTATTATTAAGCAAGGGAGATAAAATATAGGTAATGATCATTTTTCTCATCTTGAATAAGGAGAAACAAGGGGATCATTTGATGACCAGTAATCAGATGCTCAATTATTTTGCATTGAAGCAACTCTAGATTATCTAGAAGACATTTCATTTTTTATCACAACAGGACAATGCTTGAAGGAATATACATCCACATAGAAATGACATATGGTTTTTCATGCCATTGGTTATCAATTGATTACAATCCAGTTGCATAAAATGGGACTTGATCATATTCTAAGGCGTTTTGTAATAAATCATGAGCAAGATAATATTTTATGGGAATGTCATGCAAGTGTCGCTAGAGGTCATGTTCGTGGAGAGGCTACTGCTCATAAGGTGTTACAAGATGGTTTATGGTCTCCAAGTTTGTTCAAAGATGCCAAGGAATATGCAAATCGTTGTGATGTTTGCCAACAGGTTGGATGAACATCGCGACTAGATGAGATTCCTATACATCTAGTTCAATCACTAGATATAGGTTTTAACTCGATACAAAAATTACCTGCATATGAATTCTAAAACATAGGAAATAAACAATGCGAGAGCATAACACATAAAACTCATTGTTGGAGAGGTAAATCCCCTCTACGGATAGAGGCGATCCCTACTAGCCCAAAATGGGTCTAGCAACAATCAGTCAATGCTACTATGCAAGTTCCTAATTGCAAATAAGAGATAGGCAATGAACACCTACTTGGATTCCAACGCTATTGTTTGATGAAGAGATGTCGTTCTCGCTCCTTCACTTTGGCCGGTCACGATCTTCCACGATCCCCGTAGATAGATACCTGCACACATGAAGAGAAACACAAACACAAGCGTGAAATCTAGTAAATGCAATTATACATCAGTCAGAAAGGATGTAATTCACATTAATCATTACAAAGAAAAATGAGAATGGAACCATAATAGTAGTCATCTATTATTAATCAATAAGAGAGAAAGGTACAAACAAAGTTCTGACGTTGAGTCCTTCTCAAGAGGGTCCAGCCAGCAAGTCTCTTAAGCATTCACCCTTGGAGGTAGATCTCCCAAGACAAGAAACTCTCTCTCACACAAGAAATACTCACAACCTTCCTTAAGCTCTCTAGAAAATCCACACTTGTCACACCAACTACCTACTAGCAACAGCACTCTAAGCACTATGAATTCCACACTATCCAAAAACTATCCAAAACTAGCTGCTCATGGCAATGGTAGAGGCTTAAATAGGAAGGAGTCTCCATGAATGGTGGGAGGATGAGCTTATCTCCAAGGAAGCTGTCTCAAATGACAAAACAGACATGCCAGAGAAGGGAGGGCAACATTTACAAGGCCAACAACCAGGTCTGGAGTCATCTAGAAGGCCGGCTGTTAGAACAAACTCGCCCAAACTGGATCAGCGCGGGTCCATAACTGCACTAGAGCGTTGACATCGCAGCTGAATAACAAAGAAGGTTATGTCAACGCGATCAGATATGAATAACAAACGCGCTGGCTCATGAAATTCGATCAGCGCGGGAAACACGTGTGCTTCCGCCCTGGCAGCGCATTCGGTCTGTTATGGAGCGCCCATCAGCGCGGTTATTTTGACAAAAGTCGCGATGATAGTAAAACTTTGTCAAAGTGGGTCATTTGGCAACATTAGAGAGCATGAGCATGATTAATTTGAACTCATGACATAGTAGGAAGACTGACAGGGAGACAGTGACAAATTACTGTGTAACAGATGCCCCCTAAAGCATGAAGCCTGAGAGAGTGGGAGGGGTGAAATGCTTTACAAAACTCGCTGAACTGGAACACCAGCAGGAAGAACCTGCATGTATGTACAACTGATATCTCGGAGAATCCATGACATGTAGTCTAGGCATGGGCGCAGCCATCCAAAAGACATACGAAGAAGGTCTGTGGTATGGACGCAGCCACCCAGCTGAAGAGACCATGATGATAATAAGGTATGTTCGCAGCCATCCCAAAAGACTCAGGTATGGGCGCAGCCATCCATCAATGAGTCATGTAATAATAATCCACAAAATCGCAACCTGGATTGCAACAGACAAAAATCCAAGGTCTTGCGCTCCATCCCGACCTGAACAAAGTACAAGTCCAAGCATGTGAATACATGAGCTGAAGTCGAACATGCATGAACATCGTCTGATTACCAGTCAATAATAAAAACTATTAACAAACGCGAGAGGTACCACCAATAATGACAATGGTCCTCAAGGTACTTATAGGTACAATCTGCGGCGTGTGAATCAATGAGCTGGTGTCGAACAGCCACAGAATCATTCGATCGGAGGCCAATGATGAAAACCTCACGTTGAACATGAAGAACCTGCCATTGAGGCATGCAGGCTCCAAGGCACCTAAAGGGAGTCTCTAAGTCGCCTTCTTGGATAATGAGCTGAAGTCGACAGGAAGTAACCTTGATCGAAGGTGGGCCATAATGCTTCCCACATCATCGACACGAGACAGAGAAGGATAAGATATTTTGTGTGAGGTATCAGAGGGAGGTTGTAAGTTTCTTGCAGAGGTCAACTTCTCTTGAACATATCGGCGGCACAACAGTGGATTTGGCAGTATCTGACATCAAATGAGCAGAGGTCGTGGTGACGGGGCAATGAGCAGATGAGAGGTCAAATAGGATAACCCAAACCCACGGAGGCTAGTGTAAAACAAGATGAGAAATCCCCACCCAAACACGAATTCAAACTAGTGCCATGTTCAAGAGCGACATACTGCCGACACGACGATTATTACAGTTCCATTTTCTCCACCATTTCTGGCAGGTACCCCAATCATTTTTGGATGACAAGCTTGACGGGGATAGCATATGCTTGGAAAGCGTCATTTCGACGATATCCAATGTCATTAAGTTTTAACGAGTCTGACAAAGGAAGAACTCGGCGTCTTTTCCTGTTTAGAGAGTCTGAAAAGACAGCAGAAAAGAAAACTCCAGGGGGGTCCTTTTCGTAAAGTTGTGTCTCTCGAGCCCGAAAAAGTATAAAACAATGCTCGAAAGAACCGCCCAACCAGTATGATCGAGGAGTACTTTTCGTAAGTAGTGACTTCGACCCGAAAAGTAGAAAAGCGGTCAGAAGCACGTCGTTTTGGAGCCAATTACAAGTTCAAAACGACAAAAACCCGACAATCTTTTTAGTTTAAACGGTCGAAAAAAGAGCTTTAAAGGCGACCGCCTCTCATTTCTTTAACGAGTCGAGAGGGGGACTCGACAATCTTTTCATCTTTAAACGGTTAGAAAAGAGCTGAAAGCAGACCTCCATTTTTATTCTCTTTAACGAGTTAAAAAGGGAAAAATACTCAGCAATCTTTTCACATTTTACGAGTCAGAAAAGAGCTTAAAGGTGACTCGTCCTAAAGGAACGAGTGGTATAAAAGGTAGCAACTGGTTCCGACAATGGTGGAACTGCTCAAAACATGTAATGGTCAAGAGGCTGGCTAATAAAACCATTCATCGTTGCGGTTCCTTAGGAAAGGATAAACAACCAGGTGAGAGTATATGATCGGCCAAAGAGATGGTAGCAATGGAATGAAACAACCAAGGCTCATCTAGCAGAATTCAGCGGATAAAAATGGCAATCACGAGATGTAAATCGGGTATGGGTTCATTTTTACACAAGCTTGAACCATGGAGAACTCTGCTTGGATTCAGTTTCATGTTTACACAAGCTTGAAACAAAAAACTATGCTTGTTATAAGTTCGCATGCCCCTAGCATAATAATGCAAATCGAGGTACATGCCCCCCAAGCTTCATTGCATTCAACAAAGTGGATGGAATGAAGGTTCACTCTCGAGGTCTATGAAAGACTCGACTTATATTTTACGAGATCTTAATCAAAAGACTCGATTTGGAAAGGGAGATGTTTCATTTTTTAATGAGGTTGACACAGTAAAAGAACTATCCTCATTACCCTTGTTTCATTTTTTAACGAGCTTGACACAAGATCAGGAACTATGCTCGACCAAACCGAGTTTCATTTTTTAAGGAGCTTGACATCGGAAAGGAAGTATGCTCCAACACCTAGTTTCATTGTTTAAGGAGCTTGACACGGGGAAACAAACTATGCTCCAACCAGACCCAATTTCCTTTTTTAAGGAGCTTGACATAGGAAAGCAAACTATGCTCCGACCAGAACTTCATCATAATGAATAGAAAGTCGGGGCTTCCAAGATTGCCACTCCCGGTGGAAAGACCACATCTTGGAAGTTAGGACCCAATGCCCACAGGACACTATGCACAACGGTGTCATCACTGGATACAGGCACGGGGTAGGTGGCCACGTAGTTGATCTGTGGTGGGGCAGATACAACTGGTGGATAAAAACTAGGAGGGGACGACAACTGCATAGGAGGCATCGGGGGACTAACGAATGACACTTGATCGATAGTCACAATTCTTCCATCGTGTGGAAAACAAACCACACAGAAAAGCGAAGAAATGAGGGCCCCCATGGCGTAAACATAGTCGCGACCAAGGAGAAGACTAAAGTCTAAAACACCTTGGGTAACCAAGACGTCTATATAGACGGTTTTGCCTCCCAAAGTAATAGGGAACTTTGGGAGAACTCCTAGAGATGGACAGGCTCCCCCGCCGAAGGCCAACAGATTCTGAGTGACTGGCCCAAGCTGCGGGGAACCTAAGGCTTGCCAAGTAGTGTACGGAATAAGACTGACTGACGCCCCTTCATCCAAAACAGTGCCAGGTACTGCCTTAGCACAGGCATGTACTGTGATCTCGAAAGGCATATGGGATGGAAGGCGACCGGCGATCAGGTGATTCCAATCAAAGGAAGCGACCAGACTACTTGGTGGGGGAATCGTATGACTGCCCCCATGTGCTAAAGGAACCGAAGGAGAACCTTCGGGAGCAGCTGGGTTAAGAGAGTCATTTTGGGACTCAGGAGAATCTGAAGAGACGAGAAGAACATGGGCGTGATTCTCTTCTGAAACAGAGTGAGCGAGCGGCGGACTCGAGTCGACACTCTTTCCGACCAATGGTTGGTCTGGAACAGGCTGGACACAGCCGGGTTCGGGAAGAGAAGAATGTGAACCAATCTCATTGTCGGGAGGCGGATGATCTGCAGCTGCAGAAAGACGTTGATATCCAACGGGGAGTTGGGGTGAGGGAGCTGGGAGACTTTCCAAGACACTGGAGGCTTTATCCATGAGTGGACAAAGGTGAAGGGGATGATTGCCTTCACAAAGTCTACAGGGGATTCGAATCTTCCCTTTTCCCTTACCATTCCCAACTGATAAGGTAGCATCACCGTGAGCTTCATAGGACGATGAGGGGCGGGTCGGATCGCGAGACCATACTTCTAGTACCTTGGGAATGCCAGGACAATCGCGAAGAAGATGGTCCTCCTTGCATAATCGACAAGGAAACTTGATCTTCCGTGGAGGAGCAGAAGGTGGCCCGACTTCAAGTGTACTCGGAGTAAGAGCTGTACTTCTAGCCTCTCCCTTGGGAACCTTCTTCTTCTTTGTCTTCTTCTTCTTCTTCTTAGCCACCTGTTTATTCGAATCGAGACTTTCACCAGGCGAAGTACAAGAGGAAGACGTAGAAGTAGGCGTTGAAGGGGAGAGATCCACCTTAGGATCAACATGATGTTGTTCAGGTGGAGGGACTGATGGACTAGCAGCCGATACGGTAGGGACCATAGAGGTTGAAAACAACCAAATAGGCAACCCGACAGTTAACCCCAGAAGGCATAACGTTGCCATATAAGGAGCACCAACATTCCCAAGAGGAGGGAAATGACCAAGATTCCCGTCAGGAGGGGAACTTGGGTTGGTGAACCCCGGAAAAGTTGCCATGGCAAACAAAAGAAGCCTACTCAAGCTAACGCACACAAGATCTAACCAGGTGATGTTAATGTGGCCGAATAAATTTTTAAGACACAAGAACTAAACTTGACCTTTTCATGTTTCGAGAGTCGAGAAAAGGACGAAAAGATGACTCTAGTCTCCTTCGAATGTTTAATGAGCACGGAGTGACAAGACGCTCACTGGCACCTTTTCTTTTAGGGAGTCCGAAAAGGATCAAAAGTGTCTGCTCTGGAGATTCTAGGCAAAGGGTTTACCAAGCAATCCGTAAAACTGCTTATACACCTTGGCAATCGTATGAGAACCAAGGACTTTCCGTACTGCAGTCAATCTTCCTGAATGCTGTGTTCGGTGCATTACGGTTCGCAGGGTGGTAGACTCGGCTTCCTATGGATCAAGGATAAAAGCCTAGTGGGGTCTCCCTATATACGCGACGGTACGTGGGAGCACAATCCGTGTTAGACCACTATCGAGTCACAGAAGGAGGAATCACCCAACCGTATTGTGAAACAATAGTGACTATGTTTAAAGACGCTGGAACACGTCTCTAGCCTAGACCTCTAGATGTTTGCGTTAAGCTCCAATGCATTTTTAGGTTTATTCAGTTTATTTTATGGTTTATCTTGAATTAAGTTTCGGTTTCAGGCCTTATCGTGTGATCTCTCACAATTACCTAGATGCAAGCTACATGCCAAAGAATATCATTTCGTTCGATGAATTCTAACTATGAGAGGGTTAAGAGTTTTCAGTCAAACAAAATGAACTCAATCAATCAAGCAATCTAATGCCGCTAATGGCAAAGAAATGAGACTTTTCTTTTGAGAATACAAATCAATGAAATGCTCTTATTTTCATTAACTATTGAATGCAAAAGGCATTAGTTCGATTCCTTTTTAAATGGCACTGTGCACTTAAAATGAATTTTGAGAGACAGCAACACCGAGTAAAGAGAAATAAAATCACTCAATGAAAAACAAAACAAGTGCGAAAAGAGCTGGTTGAACCCAAGCAATTGTGATCTGTGTCTGGGTAGTGAGAAGTAATCGAAACAATCCGAGGACTGGTTCAATGACAATCACCTAAACAACCAAGCAAAGAAAGAAAAAATAGGAAGGTTTTCACACTAGCAAAGGCAAGTAGCTACGAATCTTTGTGAACGAGTGATAAAACAAAGTCAATCCAGCGAAAACGGGATGATGGCATTAGGTCACAGGACACAAAAAAAGATTCGTCTGACAAGACTTCGCAAGCAAGTGTTTCATAATTCAAATAATAAAAATCAAGTCATAAACCAGGTAGAAAGAGTGGGAGATAGTCAAACCAACAGTCTCAGGAGGCAAAATTGAAACAAATTCAATTCTACAGGATCAGTGCGGGTAACTCGCAGCAACAATGCACTGACCAGAAAACATGCGTAGCAACAAAGCGCTGTCAGCGCGGAAGTACACGACTTAAGCGCGCTGGTTCGATTTTAGAACCGTCGCGACTGTTTAACGTGCAAGCGCGATGACCACGAAGTCAAAGAAACAGCTATGCGCTATCAGCGCGACTGTTTTGATATAAACCGCGCTGAGGCTAAAAAACAGGCAGAATCAAGCCAAAAGCTCCCAAACCAAGGCAATAACTCTTTAAACAATTAAGACACCTCCCAGACTGAACCAGGAAGTCTAAAAGCAGAGAACTAATCCCCAATCTTTGACAAGAGAGTAACAATCAAACTCAAAAACAAGAATGAACAAAAAGAGACAAAGGCCAGCTCCCCAGTGGAGTCGCCAAATTGTTGGAGAGGTAAATCCCCTCTATGGATAGAAGCGATCCCTACTAGCCCAAAATGGGTCTAGCAACAATTAGTCAATGCTACTATGCAAGTTCCTAATTGCAAATAAGAGATAGGCAATGAACACCTACTTGGATTCCAACGCTATTGTTTGATGAAGAGATGTCGTTCTCGCTCCTTCGCTTTGGCCGGTCACGATCTTCCACGATCCCCGTAGATAGATACCTACACACACGAAGAGAAACACAAACACAAGCGTGAAATCTAGTAAATGCAATTATACATCAGTCAGAAAGGATGTAATTCACATTAATCATTACAAAGACAAATGAGAATGGAACCATAATAGTAGTCATCTATTATTAATCAATAAGAGAGAAAGGTACAACCAAAGTTCTGACGTTGAGTCCTTCTCAAGAGGGTCCAGCCAGCAAGTCTCTTAAGCATTCACCCTTGGAGGTAGATCTCCCAAGACAAGAAACTCTCTCTCACACAAGCAATACTCACAACCTTCCTTAAGCTCTCTAGCAAATCCACACTTGTCACACCAACTACCTACTAGCAACAGCACTCTAAGCACTATGAATTCCACACTATCCAAAAACTATCCAAAACTAGCTGCTCATGGCAATGGTAGAGGCTTAAATAGGAAGGAGTCTCCATGAATGGTGGGAGGATGAGCTTATCTCCAAGGAAGGTGGCTCAAATGACGAAATAGGCATGCCAGAGAAGGGAGGGCGACATTTACAAGGCCAACAACCAGGTCTGGAGTCATCTGGAAGGCCGGATGTTAGAACAAACTCGCCCAAACTGGATCAGCGCGGGTCCATAACTGCACTAGAGCGCTGACATCGCAGCTGAATAACAAAGAAGGTTATGTCAGCGCGATCAGATATGAATAACAAACGCGCTGGCTCATGAAATTCGATCAGCGCGGGAAACACGTGTGCTTCCGCGTTGGCAGCGCATTCGGTCTGTTATGGAGCGCCCATCAGCGTGGTTATTTTGACAAAAGTCGCGATGATAGTAAAACTTTGGCAAAGTGGGTCATTTGGCAACATTAGAGAGCATGAGCATGATTAATTTGAACTCATGACACAGTAGGAAGACTGACAGGGAGACAGTGACAAATTACTGTGTAACACTCATATACAAAGATATTTTCCCCTGGATCCCAAAACCGGGACTACCAGCTTGATTTTTCATTATTTTCCTTTCAATGTTACAATACTTATTTATACATTCCGAAGCATCCAATACCATGGACCGAAAACCATCGCGTCCAAAACCATGTGCAAAAAATCATGCACAAACCATAGGTACATCCACAAAACCTAATATAGGGTCCAAAAACAAAATTTTCCAGGGCATTACCTCGGACCCCATAGAGTGGGGTTACCTGCACCCCTAAAACCCCCTGTGACTCCCCCCGCTAAGCAATCGGTGCAACAAATGGGAGGCTCCACCCCCCTTCTAACTTCTGGGTTAACTATGTGTGCTAGTCGTGGAAAGAATATAACACAACCCAACATTCTCCCACTTGTTTTTTTCTTTCCACAGGGGGCCACAAGAAAGCTTAGTCATTTATCTAGCCTCTCAACGCCCATTGTTTCTCTACACCAAGAGAACTTCACAGAGCTCACAGATTTTTTCATTGCATCTGTAGTATTCTTCTAAGTGTCCACCTTTACCAGCAACACCTTTTTGTCTTCTATCATATCCCTCACAAAGTGGTACTGAACATCAATGTGCTTTGTATTTGAATGATACGCAGGGTCATTTGACAAGAAAATTACACTTTGGCTGTCACAGTCTATCCTTATAGCTCCATGTACTAACCCCATACTTGAACACAATCTTTGCAACCAAACTACTTCCTTGCTTGCATGAGTGGCTGCCATGTATTCTACCTCTGTAGTTGATAGTGCCACTACGGATTATTTCTTACTCATCCAATTGACTGCATTTCCAAATAGGTTAGACACATACCCACTTGTAGATCTTCTTTGATCCAGATCTCTAGCACAGTCTGCATCAACAAAGCCATGAATATCCAACACTATGTCCAATCTTGGTCTTGTTTGGTAGTACAAACCATAATCACTAGTGCCACGCAAATACCGGAAAACCCGCTCCACTATTGTCTAGTGCTCCTTCCTTGGTTTTGACATAAACTTGCTCAATACTCCCACCGCATGTGCAATGTCTGGTCTAGTACAAACCATCGCATACATCAGGCTACCAACTGCACTTGCATATAGAACACGGGACATGTCCTCTTCCTCTTCTTGTGTCTTGGGACACTTTTTAGTAGATAAATTTACACCTACAGGAATAGGAACCTTCACTGGTTTACAATCCTGCATATTAAACCTTTACAGTATTGTCTCAACATACTTCCTCTGGTTTAACTAGAGCTTCCTCTTTGTCTGATCTCTTTTGATTTCCATGCCCAAAATATAGTTTGCAGCACCAAGATATTTCATGTCGAATTTGGAGGACAAATGGGTCTTCAAATCTTGGATAATTTCTTTATCATTTCCAACCAAAAACATATCATCCACATGCAAGACTAGATAAATAACATGGTCACCAATTAATTTCAACTACACACAGTGATCTACTTTTCTTCTAGTGAAGCCAAGTCCCCGTATAAATGTATCAAATTCCTGATACCACATCCTTGGTGACTGTTTTAACCCATACAAAGACTTCTTTAACTTGCATACCAGTTCTTTCTTACCATTCACCGCAACGCCTTTAGGTTGCTTCATGTAGATCTCCTCTTCCAGATCCCCGTGAAGAAATGTTGTCTTCACGTCCATTTGTTCTAATTCAAAATCAAAAGTAGCAACAACAGGTAAAATTAGTCTAATAGAAGTTACCTTGGTAACAAGAGAAAAAATATCACCAAAATCAATTCCCGACACATGGGAATAACCTTTTCTACCAACCAAGCTTTGTATTTCTCCACCTTTCCTTCTGCATTTGTATTCTTCTTGAACACCCATTTGTTGCCAATGGGTTTCCTTCCAGATAACAACTCTAGGAGATCCCAAGCCTCATTTTTTTGCAAAGATGCCATTTCATCAACCATGGCCTCTTTCCAGAGTTTTCCATCCTCTAAATATACTACTTCCTTCACAGTTCTGGGATCATCATCAGTAATAGATAAAGCAAAATTTGAATAGAAAGTAGATGGACTATACATTTCTGGTTGCCTTCTTTCTCGAACTGATCTTCTCACACCCACACTTTGTAGCTCTTCATCTTCTGATTCCTCCTTCGCTGTAGAGTCTAATTCTTCCTCCTTTAGCTCAAACTCTATCTTCTCAGGTTCCTTTAGTTGGACTTCATGTTTAATAACATATTTCACCTCTCTGAACACCACATCTCAGCTGTACACAACCTTCCTTATTACTGGGTTCCAAATCTTATAACCCTTTAAACCATCCTCATACCCAATAAAGATGCACTTTTCAAATTTACTATCCAACTTGGTTCATTTCTCCTTTCGAGCATGTACATATGCATCACATCTAAAGACCCTCAAATGTGAAAGAGAGGGTTTCTTACCAGTCTATACCTCTTGTGGATTCTTATCCTCCAACATTGATGAAGGTGATCTATTGACCAAGTAACATGATATCTCCACGGCCTCTGCCCAGAATTCCTATCCTAACCTGACACCACTGAGCATGCTTCTTGCCCTTTCTATCAACGTCTTGTTCATTCTTTCTGCAACTCCATTTTGCCGAGGTGTATATGGAGTAGTATTCTGATGTGCTATACCACACTTATTACAGAATTCTTCAAATTCCTTACTGCAAAACTCTCCACCGTTATCTATCCTCAACACCTTTATCTCCTTCTTTGTCTGGTTTTCCACTAGAAACTTAAATTCTTTAAACCTATCAAAGACTTTAGATTTCTTCTTAAGGAAATATATCGATGTATTCCTTGAGAAGTCATCTATAAATGATACATGTACACAGACTTACCCAGTGATGGAACCTTCATAGGTCCAAACACATCACTGTGCACAAGCTCTAATATTTGTTTCACCCTCTTACCACCAGAGGGGAAACTCACCTGATTTTGCTTCCCATATACACAATTTTCACATAAATAAAAATCCAGAGAGCTATTACTCATACCTTCTAACATACCTTTACCATTAAGTATTCGAGGGCTTTTCTCTCCAATATGTCCAAGCCTTTGATGCCACAGCATGGTCTTCTCTCCAGAGACCACTAGATTTTCTTCTCCACTTTCAAGAACCACGTAACTGTTGCACCCATCAACAACAATGTTACCTTGCAGCTTGTATAGAGTTCCAATTTGAGCTCCCCGCATCTATACCAGTGCCCCCAAAACCATCTTGCAGGTATCCTTCGCAAACACTATTTTTACACCTGCATCATCCAACTTGCTTACAGAAAAAAGATTTATGGCTAATGTAGGAATATGCAGAACACCCGGAAGTTTTCTAAGCCTTCCACCTTACAACTTCAACTTTACTTTTCCGCGACCAATGATTCTAGCCTTCCTGTCATAACCCAAGAAGACATCACCACCATCATATTTCTCATACTCACAGAACCACTCTCTATGGGGAGTGAAGTGAAAGGATGCACCTGAGTCAATCAACCATGCCTCATGATCTACATGTGTACTTGAAGAAGCCAAGTACACATCCCCACCTTCATCTGACGTGCTTTTCGCCTCTGCAAAAGGAGCACCATCAGATCCCTTTCCTTTGTCTAGAGCTTTAGATTTACAGTTCCTTTTGCAGTGCCCTTCCTTTCCGCATTTCCAGCAAACCACCTTTACAGGTTTTCCTAGAGATTTAGATCTCCTTCTAGATTTAGATCTCCCACTCGATGACTTATTTTTGTTTTTATTCTAGGACCATCCTCGTACAGACAAGGCATCACCATTCTGGCTCTCCATATTTTTCTGTCTGATCTCCTCTGTCAGCAAGGATGAGACTATTTCATGAAACTACAAGGCAGTTTCATCACTACCTATTGCAATAACTAGCCTATCCCACGAATCTGGTAGAGAAGAAAAAAAACTAATGCACTTATCTTCATCTGAAATTTTAATATCAACAGACAATAACTGGCTTACCACAATATTAAATGCATTCAAATGCTCTGTCACCGAGTCTCCATCTTTCATCCTCAGGTTATACAACTTTTTTCGTAGGAACAGTTTATTGACCAAAGACTTATATTGGTACAAAGTCCCTAACTTGTCCCATAAAGCCTTCACCATAGCTTCCCTTGATACATTCATCAATACTGAATTTGAGACACACAATCGTATTGTGCTCGTTGCCTTGTGATCCAACTTCTTCCATTCTTCATTGGACACTCCTGTTGGTTTAGTACCCAGATCTACCGCGATCCACTGATCTTTATCCACCAACAGATCCTCCATCTTGATCTTCCACAACTCAAAACTCTGACCGTTAAATTTCTTGATCTCTATCTTTCCACTGCTCGCCATGTTATTTCACCACCAAAATTGATCCCATAGATCTTCCATTGAACAGAGTCTACCATAGGCTCGAGCAAAACCCCTTAGCAAAAAAGGTGTCCCCTTGAAGCCAAAATAGCTTTGATACCAAATATAGGTTTAACCCCGTACAAAAATTACCTGCATACGAATTCTAAAACATAGAAAATAAACAATGAGAGAGCATAACACATAAACCATATACACAGAGATTTTCCCTCGATCCCAAAATCAGGACTACCAGCGTGATTTTTCATTATTTTCATTTGAATGTTACAATACATATTTATACATGCTGAAGCATCCAATACCATGGACCGAAAACCATTGTGTCCAAAACCATGTGTGAAAAATCATGCACAAAACCATAGGTAGGTCCGCCCAACCTAATATAGGGTCCAAAAACAAAATTTTCTGGGGCGCTACCCTGGACCCCATATAGTGGGGTTACATGCACCCCTCAAACCCCCTGTGACTCCCCCCGCTACCCAATCAGCTCAACAAAATGGGGGCTCTGCCCCCCTTCTAACCCCCAGGTTAACTACGTGGGCTAGTCGTGGAAAGAATATAACATAAACCAACACTATAAGCATTTGAGAAATGGTCCAGTGATTTCATTGGACCAATCATCCTGCTTACTCATCATTCCCACACTAGATATATCATCACCACAAAAAATTATTTGACTCATTGGGCAAAAGCAGCCCCTGTTAAGGAATTCACGGCTGATATAATAACACAATTCATTTTTGAAAACATAATTACCAGATTTGGATGTCCTCAAAGTCTTACAAGTGATCAAGGTTCCCACTTCATTAATGAGACAGTTCGGATGCTGCTACAAAACTTTATGATACAACACCACAAGAGTAGTCCTTATCATCTGCAAGCAAATGGTACTATTGAAGCGTTTAATAAGATTTTGGAGAAAGGTCTTACTAAAATTTTCTCAGTGAATAGGGATGAATGGGATGAATGGGTTCCTACAACATTGTGGGCTTACCGCAATATAACCAAGGGATTGCATAACTATACCCATTTTCCATTGGTTTATGTTTGGGAAGGCGTGGTTCTAGTAGAATTTATAGTTCCTAGCCTCTTTATTTCTCATGCTACCAAGATGTTAAAGGATGAATCTGTAGACTTCCATCAGGCAATGGAGAAAGGAAGACAAAAATATTGACATGACGAGAACATCAAGAAGAAGTCATTTTCTATTCAAGGTCATGTTTTACTTTATGACAATAAGTACCTGAAGCATCCTAGTAAGCTCCAAATGCATTGGATTGGTCCATTTTATGTTGTGGAAATTTCAAATTATGGCACTATCAATATTTCTCAATTAGATGGCATCCACTTTCCTGGTTGGGTGAACAAAGCTCGCCTAAAGCCCTATTTCGGTTCATCAACTTCTAGTTAATGTGCTCTCTAAAAAGGGATTATTAGTTAGGTTTTTAGAGTAGTTGTGTCATTTATAGTTAGTGTTTGTTCCTTTGATAGTTCTGATCGTCTCAGATAGAGTATGTATTCTTTTGTTATAAGCTAAATAAGGATTTTAGGGTTGTAACCCACCGCAAGTGATTGTGTTCAGGGAGGATTTTGGCACGTCCTGTTTTGTCATTTGATTTTAATACTTGTATTTTTAGTCATTAAGTCCAGTCTTGTCTTAGTTAGTTCATAATCTAATCCTCTCACCTATCGATAAGATTTCCCATTACTCGTCGATTCGAGGTGTCAATCATTTAATTTTTCAAATACTGTTGAGAGATTTCGTATAATCATTAGGGATTTTCAGGTCCAATGCATATCGATACCATAATGGTCAATTAATTTCAACCTTTCGTTGTACATCTCTCTATATAATGATATATTGGTGTCTTTCACATGTCATTCCACTTAAAATTTCCCTAGTTTGTAACCCTAGCAATTGTGTCATGTTCTACTGAGTCTACAATTTCTGGTTTACCCGTTGTGCATTTTTTTTATAGTCGGTTCTCTGATACCATAGGTCACACTATTAAAATCGTCATGCCTATTTTCCCCATCGACTCCTATATTCATTCCTA
Organism: Pinus tabuliformis; assembly: GCA_031772625.1. Classification (NCBI taxonomy): domain Eukaryota; kingdom Viridiplantae; phylum Streptophyta; class Pinopsida; order Pinales; family Pinaceae; genus Pinus; species Pinus tabuliformis. The sequence goes on along the minus strand of CM062807.1, from coordinate 489,595,564 downwards.
TGATGACCTCATTGGAAAATATGACAAAGCCACTGTAGTCGAAATGATCTCTTGGACCTTGAAGTTTTTCACTGCCTCCGCACTGAAGTTTTCATGGAGCTAAATGTCATACCTAGTGCTCGATTTAATCTCAAGATCAAATTCAACTTCCACCCATAAAATCAGTCCTGCTTAGCATGTCTTACCTATGTTTGGTACCACAGGGGATGTCATGAGGTGTACTAAGTTCCTAATCATTCGTCTGCATGGAGGTTCACTATGGTTGGATCGAGAATTATCTGATTCATGTTCATATTTCCACACACTCACATGACTCTTTGACTATGGATCTGATGCTAATGCAACATTCCATAAGGTCTCAAAGTGGGGCAAGAAGAAGGATGAGAATAGCCTCTACAAAAAGTATGGCACCGAGAGGAAGGGATGAGGAGTTTTCATTGATATGATCAACAATCTACCTATCAAGGTTTCCTTCACTATAATCGCTAGCAAGCTCATGTGACATTTCATGAGAGGGGAATGTTCCTCTAGATATAATTTATGTTTCCAAGGCCTGTGTTCGAGAAGATCAACTAAATTTGTCCAAATACCTACTCAATGAATTGTTTGAAGTTGCAGAAAATGTCCATGCCAGGGCCACTTACTTTATTTTTGGGTATTTACTTATTCCTCTCGCCATGTACAAAAGGTGCACACTCGATGGAAGTGAATTAGAACATGTTCCTAAAGATGAACTATTTTCTTATGCATATTCTTCATGGCAGAATACCAAAGATACAACCAATCATGATTTTAATGAATTTGCCTTTGGGGATTGGTACAATAAGATGGTCAGTGTCACCTATAGATTTTTAAGAGTGCCTCTTTCACTCCTAGACAGATATGCTCACCAAATTTGGTTCAGGATAGGCCACAATCATTGTTATATTCGGCCAATGAATGTTAGCCATGGAACTTTATCCATGGCTAGTTTTCCCTCTATCTCAATCAAAATTCATTCCATAACGAGGTTCTTTCATGTCCTAGCATGCTTGCGTGGATGCAGGATGATCAAGACTTTTATTCTTTTGATGTTATGTGCTTGTTAGCTCCATATAATACTAGTGTATTCCCTTATTATTATTTTCATTGTATCCCTTCATTGTTATTTTTGTGCCCATGTTGTCCCCATATTGTTATTATTGTGCCCCATAGAAGCCCACTATTGTTATTGTTGTGAACTTACATTATTATTGTAATGTCAGATCTGATTATATTGTGACCCATTAGACTCCTATATATAGAAATGAGGTCTTGCCATTTGTATCAATGAAGAATAGTTCATTTGTGTAATGTAAAGGAGGTTTCCCCATCGAAGAGGCTACTTTTGAAGTTGTTGATCTATCTCATTCTTCTATTTTGTGAGTTGGTTGCATAACAATTGGTATCAAAGCTTCGGATTCTAGGTTTTTGTTGCTTCAAACATTTTTTCTACAAAGCTTCAGAAGAGGAAATTAAAACCCATTTGAGACAAACCCCTAATGAACCCTAGGACTAAATTACAAATCTTGTCTCGCTATAGTTTCAACGATATGAACTAAGGAAGTTAGAGTTTTTGCAGGCTCTCGAATTCGATCTCAAACAGGTCACGTTGGGGAAATCATTATAACCTTTTATCTGAGTATCAGATTGCAATTTTGTAAATAGTTATAGAAAGAGGATGGACTGTAGTTTTTTTGTATCATCTTCAGGTTCAAAGGTCGCAACAGTGACATGTGGAACTTTGTACAAGTTCGCTCTACTGAACTAGTCTATAATCAGGTCATTGTGGGAGACTTGACATACATCTTTCTTGGAAAATCCAATCTGTATCATACTTATGGGGTTTGAAAGAGGACATAGACGGATATCACAAGATGAAATTTCATACCTTGGAGATCTGAAATTACAGATATACAACAGATTCAATATCGATATCCTACAAAGAGAAAAAAGGTGTGTAGTATTTTTAAATTTGTTTTTCATAAGTTTGGTTTGAAAAATTTGTTTGAAGTGATTCAAAGGGCACAATGAAGAATATTTATCATTAATTGATGCCCTGAAGAAATAAAATGGAAACACCTAGTAAGCAACCTGAAAGCTCTAGCATGACTCATGAAGAAGAGGAAGAAATGCAACATGATATATCAAAATTACGAGACCAAGTGCAAAAAATTTTACTCTCACAAAAAATAACATAAGCTTAGTTGAATAGTTTAAAATTGCATGGAAGCCAATATGAACAGTTTAGAAGTAAACATTGAAGATTTGAAGAAATAGATGGAAGGTTTGAAAGGAGGTTTAACAAAGTTGCTACAAGAAATGCTTCCTAATGGCAAAAAGGTAGTAGAGGAAACTCATGATGAGAAAAAAAGAAATGTTAGTCATGATTTCATAGACTCTAACGTTGGATTGAATACCCATCATGTTCCAAAGATCAATGTTTGGTCAATTTAGAGTGTCCTAAATTGCTGTATTAATTGTCAATCCGGGAGTTGTAAATTGTTGAAGTGTGGCGCACTATATGTGCAAGATAACCTATTTCTTACATTTTGTCGTTTTGATTTTTTATTTTGTTTTGGGGGTTTTTATCTTCGTTTATCTCCCAATGTGAAATGGAAATTCTATCCCTGATTTTTAAGATTAATCTAAAAGACAAGTATGGATATAAATTTTCAAGGAAATTATGTCCTTTATAATGATTTCCAAAACTTCAAACTTCAGAGGGTCTTAGAACATACTAATGATGAAATTAATTCCTAAAAGGAAATGAAAATGTGCCACTATTCTAATCAAACAAACAATGAACTATTGATCATGAAACCATTATCCCTGCTGCTGTCTAAATACAAAAGAAATGAATTAAGCTACTGCACTCAAAGAAATCCAAAAATTGCAAGCAAAGTAAAGCTAAAATCAAATTACATCAATTCATAGTCTAACCCCTCGCTAGTTAGTCTAGCTATGGCTTTCGGAGGTAATCATCAACAACATGAGCAATCTGATATGTAATTGCACAAAAGTAAAACTTAAAATCAAATCACATCAATTCATAGTCTAACCCCTCGCCAGTTAGTCCAACTATGGCTTTCGGAGGTAATCATCAACAACTTGAGCAATCTGATATCTAAACTATCTAACGAAGCAAATGAACTAAACTGAAATCAACAAAACAGAACTGGAATTAAAAGCTAAGAAAAGCAAGTCAGCAGAAAGACTGATTCCATGTCACTAGTTTTTGCAAAAGGAAATGTATGAATATGCCTGGGCCTACTGTAATCTGGAACATACACATTGATTAGAATTAACAACAATGTACAAAGTATGTAAAATTATGAACAAGAATGAAGCGTTAGTACCATAGTAAATGAAATATACATAAGTGAATAACTATGGCATATTTGCAATAAACATAAAGAAACACGACATGAAACTGTACAGCAGTAAGAAACAAAACCTCGGCATGTGCAGGGGCCCTCTGCACAACCTCGGGTAGCAGCTGTCAATCAAGAATTGCGCTCACGCAATCATGTAGAAACAAATTCTTCGCATATATTTCAAAACGCAGTCACAACAATGAAACTAGTGTCACGACACAATGGGCTTTTTATCAGCAAAATTATATTCAAAAGACTAACTCCTATGCGTATAGAAATTCATTTTTTATAACAAAAGGTTACATAACTATTTTCCTGTAAACTACGCTGACAGAGGACACGTAAACGACAGCGTCCATGGATTTAGCATCATGGCTGTCGAGATTATGCAATCTATTGAAAAACGCTTGTTGGATTCACATCGTGGGTAGCCTATAGGTGTCAGCGTGCCTCCAAAGATCTAGAAACGGCCATGAAAATCTTTTACGTGCTTGGAAACAGAGTCTTGTTGTCGTAGGACTCTTCTATTTGACCACCGCTTGACCACCATTGACCACGACTTCCCCTGATGAATCCGACTGAGCCAATAGCACTTGGTCCATGTCCAAGTCATTTCCAACTTGCCCATGTGGCTCGCTTTGCCTGATGACACCTATAGTGTAGACTTTAACAAAAACAGCTGCGGAAAGTTGAAGCAGCTGCGAAAAGTGACAGGATTCCGCAGCTCAATGAGCAAAAATCTAGTTCAAACAGTAGACACAGAACATAGTTAAAAAACCACTTTAAATGCTCTTTTATGATTAATATGCAATTATGTTGATAGCTTAGGATATCGAGGTGAATGGAAAGAGTCTAGGAAAGTGTATAGGAAAGATGTAAGTTTAGGGCTCAACAATCAATATGAAGAAGTTTGATGGCAATTATCCCTTAACATGGATACTACAGATGGAGCAATATTCTGATCTCCATAATGTGCAAGACACACAAAAGGTATGCATTGCGACATTATATTTGGAACCCAATCAGTTTTTATGGTATCGATGGCTTTTCTCTCGTATACAAATTGTCAATTACACAATTTTTATGGAATAAATGATAGCACATTATGAGGATACAAAAAGAAACACCTTTTTTAACCAATTGATAAATATCAAACAAAAGGGTTCAATGGTGGAGCACATTGAGGACTTCCAAAAATTGAATATAAGGGTAAAAGATATTCCAGAGGAGCATAAGAGTGATTTGTTCATAGGGACTTTAAAGGATAACAACTAACATGAGGTTCACCTTTGGGAACCTAATTCATTGGAGAAGGAATTCAAGTTGGCAAGAAAAATTGAAAGTAAAATTATGGCAACAAGGAAGCCCACCAATCACAACTATAAAGATGGAAGTGTTGTTGCCCCTAGCCTTCCACAACCTACAAGGTTGACACCACAACAATTGGAAGAAGAAAAAGCAAATGGCCTTTGTTACATTTGTGATAGAAAATACACTAAAGGTCATAAATGTGCTTAGAAGATATTATTTTACATAGATTGTGAAGATGAAGAAGAAAAGGAACAAGAAACATCAAAAGAAGAGGATACACACCAGGAACAAACCCTAGAGAAAGAATAAATGAATCCAACCATATCTTGTAATGCATTGGGTGGAACTACCACTCCTCAAAATATCAAGATAGAAGGACATATCAAGAAGAAAAAGGTAATAGTGTTGATTGATTCAGGCAGTACCCATAATTTTATTCATCGTAAGATAGCGAAGGAATTGAATTGCTTCCTATATCCAACACCAGAGTGTTAAGTGATGGTTGCAAATGGAGGAACCATAAATTTATCTAGAAAGTTCCATAATATCAAGCTATCCATGGAAAAATATTTGTTTAATAGCCTAATGCTTTCCATTCCAATGGGTGGTGCTGATGTTATATTAGGAGTCTAATGGCTACAATCTTTGGGTACGATAGCTTTTAGTTTTCAAGAAATTTTCTTGAATTTTTTTCAGAAGGAAAGGAAGCTGAATTAAGGGGTATCATAGGGAAACAGGTAAAGATAATCAACTCTAATGGCATAAAAAATCTTCTAAATAAATAACAACGTGGCGTAATTTCACAATTATGTTCGCTAGAGGTTCCCACATCGAAATCATCTATTTCTCTAGATCTAAAAAACTTCTTCAACAATCATTCCAAGGAATTTGAGACTCCCAAAGGCCTCCCACCTATTCTTGATGATGATCATGCTATTCATTTGATTACAAGAAGTGTTCCTCCAAAAATTAGGCCTTATAGATATCTCTATGCCCAAAAGAGTGAAATTGAACGTATGGTTGTAGAAATGCTAGAGGCTGGTATAATTGAACCTAGTCAAATTTCTTTCTCTACTCCAATAGTATTAGTTCACCAGAAGGATGGATCATGGCGCATGTGCCGAGATTATAGGAAGCTCAAAAAGCTCACTATTAATGATAAATTTCCCATTCCTATCATTGATGAATTACTGGATGAATTGCATGGAGCAATTTACTTCACCAAGTTGGACCTTCATTCAGGATATCATCAAATCATAATGAAGACTGAAGACATTCCAAAAAAAACATTTAGAACTCATGAGGATCATTATGAATTTTTGGTCATGCCTTTTGGCCTTACCAATGCACCTTCTACATTTCAAGGTTTGATGAATTCCATTTTCAAACCCTTGCTTAGAAAATTTGTGTTAGTATTTTTTGATGATATACTAATCTATAGCAAGTCCTAGAAGGATCATGTTCAACATGTTGATAGAGTGCTCAAACTATTGGAGGAGAAACAATTATATGAAAAAAACCTCAAAATGTTTCTTTGGAGTACAAGAGGTGGAATATTTTGGTCATATTGTATCTCATGAATATGTTAAGGTAGACTCTAGAAAAATTAAAGCCATTAAGGAATGGAAAATCCCCACATCCATAAAGCATCTGTGAGGATTTCTCAGATTGACAGGGTTACATTATCACAAGTTTGTTAATAATTATGGGAGAATAGCAGCACCTCTAACAACATTACTGAAGGAAGATGTATTTTATTGGACTCGAAAATAAACGGAAGCCTTTGAACATCTTAAAGAGGAAATGTGCCAAGCACCAGTCATAGCTACGCTAGACTTCACAAAAACCTTTATTGTGGAATGTGATGCCTCAGGAAATGGAATTGGTGTTGTTTTAATGCAAGAATAATTACCCATTGATTTTGAAAGTCGTCCAATCAAAGGAAGATATTTACACAAAGCTATTTATGAGAAGGAAACGTTGGCAATACTACATGCACTGAAGAAATGGAGACCTTACCCAATGGGAAGACACTTCAAGGTAAAAATGGATCATGATATCCTTAAATACTTTTTAGAACAAATATTATCTTCAGAAGAGTAGCAAAAGTGGGTCACAAAGATGTTGGGTTATGACTTTGAAATCATCTACAAAAAAGGGAAGCAAAATGTTGTTGCAGCTGCACTCTCAAGAAAGGATGAGGATGTGGATGCATTGCTTTGTGTCATTTCTATTATCCAACCAGATTGGATAAACAAAGCAAGGGATGAATGGAAGAATGACGAAGAAGTGCGGGAACTCATTCAAAAGTTGCAACAAGATCCTAATACATCTGATACATTTAGCTAGAAAAATGTTTTGTTATGGTACAAAGATTGCTTATACCTCTGTAAGAAGTCCCAACTCAAACAAAATATTCCTCTGGAATTGCACACATGTCCCTTAGGAGGGCATTCAAGATTTTTTTAAAATTACCACAAGGTTAAGAAGGAATTTTTTTGGGATGGCCTTAAATCTGATATTCAAAATTTTATGGCAGAATGTTTGGTTTTCCAACAAAATAAAGTTGAGACAATTAAGACCCCAAGTCTATTACAACCTTTATCCATTCCAAATCAACGTTGGGAGGATGTTTCAATGGATTTTATCACATGTTTACCCAAGTCTGAAGGAAAGAGTGTCACCATAGTGGTAGTTGATAGACTTACCAAGTATGCACACTTTTTTGCATTATCTCATCCATTTAAAGCCAGTACAGTTGATATTGCATTTATGGAAACAATTCAAAAGGTACATGGAAACCCAAAGATTATTGTAAGCAATAAATATCCTATTTTCACCAGAAATTTTTGGACAAAGTTATTTTCTTGTCTGGGTACTCAGTTAGCTCATAGCTCATATTATCATCCTCAGTCTGATGGGAAAACTGAGATAGTGAACAATTGTTTGGAAGGATATATTTGTTTCTTTGTATATGATAAACATACATAACGGGTCAAATGATTTCCTCTCGCTGAATGGTGGTATAACACTTCCTTCCATACTACAACAAAAATGACCCCATTTATGGTAGTTTATGGATATCATCCACCGTCCATCACATCATATTTAATATAAAATTCTAAGGTTCAAGCAGTGGAAGATCACATCGAGCATCAACAAAAATTTCTCCAACTCTTAAAGGATAACCTGACTTTGGCACATAATAGAATGAAACAACAGGCAAATCAACATCGTAGCGAAAGAAGTTTTGATGTAGGTGACTGGGTATTTCTGTGACTACAACCATACAAACAAATGTCCCATAAGCAAGCTAAGAAGGATAATAAATTATCACCGAAGTATTATGGTCCATAAAAGGTGTTGCAAAATTTTGGTACTATGGCATACAAATTGGAACTTCCTGCATCTTCCCGAGTGCACCCAGTTTCCATGTTTCATTCTTGTAGAAGGTTATAGGTGACAAGCTCTCAGTTCAAACAATATTTCTAGAACTTGACGAGGAAGGAAATCTCATATTGGAACCTCAAGAAATCACTAAAACAAGAACTCAACAGCTACGAAATCAATCAATTTCAAAGTATCTCATCAAGTGGAAGAACTTACCCATTGAAGATTCCACATGGGAGGATGGTAATTTTATAAAGAAGCATCCAGAACTACTCAAGCGTTGAGGATAACACTTTTTTGAAGGAGAGGGGCATGTTAGGTCTCTATAATACTAGTGTATTCCCTTATTATTATTATCATTTTAGCCCTTTATTATTATTGTTGTGCCCATGTTGTCCCCATATTGTTATTATTGTGCCCTTACATTATTATTATTATGTTAGCTCTAATTATATTGTGACCCCTTAGACTCCTATATATAGAAAGGAGGTCTTATCATTTGTATCATTGAATAATTTTTCATTTGTGTAATGGAAAGGAGATTTCTCCCTCGAAGAGGCTACTTTTGAAGTCGTTGATCTATTTGATTCTTCTATTTTGTGAGCTCATTGCATAAAAATGCTCTAGAGATTCCATTGAAGATGTTCCTTATTCCTCTCGCAAGAATCCCACTGATACATATGAATACCTTCAACCCCTACTAAAGAAAGCACAAGAATGAATTTCCTCGATGTATACCACTTGGTCAAAGGTAAGTTCTCTTATTCATCAAGCCAAAACTATTCATTCCATCCCCCAATGTCTATTTCACTGCCCACTATTACCTTTGAATAAAATGATGCTCGCTCATTCTTAAACAAAAGTGCCACATGGGACATGTCGTGTAGGAATGTGTCATTGGATTCTAAGAGCTCTTCCAAGTATTAGTAGCATGTTGTGCCATGTGGTAGAAAATAGGAATATGTTAATTTTAATTGAATAAATTTTAAAAGAGCCTAACATAAGATTCCAAAGTTTGATCTGAATAAAATTTGTGTCACCATAATTGTGTCACTGAGACAAACTTGATGAAAACATGTAAATTTTGTTTTGAAGATGTTGAAGAAACATCAAATTATTATTTTTAATTATCCCATTTCTCTAACTATACCAAAATAGTTGGGTAAGTATAGTGAACACATTCTCAAGGTTAAGGGGTGTGTTTAGAAGTGGTATCATAGCATTCAGTTTTAACACTTGGAATGGACAGGCTCTATCATTGGCAAGTAACAATACAATTCCCACAATGGGGTCTTATAATTAATTTTAAAATTAACTAAATTAGTGTTTGAGTGTTAAAATCCAATCTATACTTGATTGATTGCACACATGGTTGATATGTTTAAATGGTGATTTAATTATGCAGCATGGCACTAGCAACGGATAATATTTTATTGTTATTTCTGAGCTAAAAATCTATGTTGACTAACATATGTTTGATGAATATGCATGAAAATGTGGTAATGGTTGTGGCTTGATGTTGATTAACATTGATGTACTAACATGACTTGTTTTCTTACAACTAGTTTATTAGGGAAGCTCCATAAAAGCAAGTTCATGCCCATGATTTTTTTCATTTATTTATGTCATGATGTATCTAATAGTTTTGTGTGATTAAAAATACATCACAAGAATCAAAAGGACAATGAGAATCAAAGCATGAGTAGCAGGATGGGTCAATACAGTTCTAATAGGTCACAATCTGGGCATGAAGAGGCTTCATTGGACAACATGGGAGGAGAAAAATCTCCAAATTAGATGGATACCTTGGGAAGCCTAAGGGATGAGATCAAAAAGCTTCAAGGTATATAATGAAAGTTTGGTAAGGGCTTAGAAGAAGCAAGCTGAGGTAAATGAAATCATACTATAAATCCTCTCAGACTTAAAGAGATAGAGATAGCATGAGTTAGGTGTTATCCATAAAGACAAGCATAGCCATTTTGGATCAGAAGAGAGGAAAAATGGGGTAGATGGGAGAAGGCCTAGGAAGAGGCACACACATGAAATCAAAGACATCGTGAAAGAGAACACACCATTGATCATCCCACAGAGAAGAACTAGCACTTATGGGCATCTCTCTGGTAGAAATTCTAGCTCTAGTACTAGGAGGAACCATCATCACTCTCATCAACACCATTAACATCAAAGAAAGAGACAACGAGAATATATTCCTAAGGAATTCAAGAAGTCAAAAACACCCACATTTGATGGAGAAATCAATAAAATGAAGATGCAGAATCATGTTTATTTGGCATGAAGAAATTCTTTAGAATCCATGTCTATTCTAAGAATATGAAAGCAAATGTAGACATCTATATTTTGAAAGGAAGGTTAGACATATGGTGGGAAGATTTGAAGAATGTAAAAGACATAACTAAATAGAGGCTGGCTTGGAATGAGTTTGAGGGATCTTGAGAGATAAATATTTATCAGACAAATATTACGACATAAAGGCAAACTTGGAAGTTTATGAGCTCAGAATGGGGCAAATGTTGGACAAGGAATACATCACCAGGTTCCTAGAATTGCTAAGATATGTGCGATATCTCAAGGATGGGAAAGAAAAATTTCAATGGTTTATCAGTGGGATAGCTCATATCATTCAAAGATCAAATTGAGTTTTATGAACCCCAGACCTTGGATGATATCATTGAAAAGCTAAACCACTACTATGTGAAAGAAAAATGTAGGCCATAATTCAAGGATGATTGGAAAGAAAAGAGTTTCATTAAGGATAAGAAGAAATGAAATAAAAATATTGTGAATAAGAAGAAAAGCACAACTGAAGCCAATGCAAGATGATTTCAACAGAAATTTGGTCTAGCTGAAAAGGCCATGCACATCAGCCTGGAAAAGAGCAGCATAGATCTGCGATAAAAGAGCCATCAAAATGTTGGACACGTGGTTGACCTCTTTATTTTTGTAGGTCAGAAACTGTTGAAGTGGCTGCATTGGAAGTTTGACTTCACATGACCTGATCTCCTCTCTAGTTAAATTAAGGTTTTAGGTTTAGACTAGTTTAGGGTTTACTTGTTAGGGTTTTCTAATTAAGGTTTACCTGTTAGAATTTTATTATTAGGGTTTACTTGTGAGAGTTTTCTAATTAGGGTTTTCTTATTAGGATTTTATTTTTAAGGTTTTAGATTTAGATTGGTTAAGTTTTAGATATGCTTTTATTGTGTTTTATTTATTCTAGGTAGTTAGTTTGCTACATAACATTTCACATTTATCAGAAATTCATCTTTTTGCTTTGCATTACATCGTCCTTTAGTCGCAATTAGTTGATTTTCTTACATTACATTGCATTGCACTAAATTTTTGTTTCATGTATTACATGTAGTTTTTCCTATTGTATTACATCACGCATTCATCTTACATTACAAACATTGTTTGTTTACCTAGCATCATATTTGTTCTCTATGCTGCATGGCACCAAATCAACTTTCACATTTTCATGTAAGCCTTGTTCTATGTGTGCCCCCTACAAACCTTTAATGTCGTGATTATATTCTCTTATGTTTCTTTGAACATGTCGAAACCCTAAAAGAGCTTCTCTAGTCACTTTTCCCTAATGCTAAAACCCTAGTCAGATGGTTGTGTGTGTTTGTGATGGTTACTCCTAGAGGCAACCTCTCTTATATTTATTTATTAAAGATGCACCTTGAACGTAATTAACATAAGTTTGACTCATTAACGAGGAAAATATGAATAGGTACTTATGGGGAACCCTAATTAGTGCATATGACCTACACCTTAACCTGGACCCTATGTTCGACATGATCCTGAATATTTCAATGATTTGTTTTCAATTTTCACTTGTTAATTAGAGATGTGATGTAGAAATGTGGCAAGAGGATAAACCTAAGTTAGAAAAAAATACATTAATCTATGAAAATAAGGAATAACCTCTCTTTCCTGTAAAATAAATTGGGATCCCTCATCTGACTTTGAGAAATAAATTCCTAAGAAATGACTGCAATGTGCATGATAAAGAAAACAAATGAATTAAAGGGTAAATGATTGAGAAAGGCTTCTTGCGTAGAGAGGTGATGTGAGCAACTTCATCAAGGTACTGAAAATGGCTACTGGCAGCGAAGCAATGCTTGTGATTTCTTGAGTGACTTCGTCGGGATACTAAATAGCCCTGCCGGCAGTGGGTCACACCAAAAACTTACTTTAAATTTTTGAATACAATAAACCATCTTTCATGTTGTCTGCATCATCATTCAAGTCTTACGGGTTTGAGCTCATGTTCTAATGTGTAAAGACTAAAAGGACCCACTTTGGATTCATGGGAAGGGAATATTTGTACAAAGTAAGGTATCTCAAAGCAGTACCCACAGTGTCTATTGAATACTTCCTTGGGACATTCACAAGAATTGATATTTGTTAAAATTGTAGAAATAAAAAGGCTCCATTTGACTTGTGCTTTAGTCAAATGGAGCTTTTTGATATTCCACATCAGCGGGATGAATTAGATTGAAATTAGCTCAAGTGACATGGCTTTATATCCTAGTTAAATTAGTAAATTCAAGTTATATGATATAGGTAGAGTTGTGAATGGATTGATTGCTAAATGTAGCAATCTAGTGTAGTTATTATTAGTTAAAATCAGTTAAATGAGCTCTTGTCTTTAGTGGAGTCAGTAGGATTTCAGTTGAGTAGTTATAACAATTTTTAACTCACTGATCTCTCGGTTAAGTAATCAAGTTGCTAAAAATAGTCTCATTCATGCATGGAATTCTAATTTCCAAGTTGGATTGGAGGAAAGGCACATTGTAAGTATCAATTGTATACTAGCTAAGTGTATGGAGGTTTTGCATCAGAGCAGGTGAACAATTCCTTTTCAGAATTTGCATAATGAAATAGGGAATTCTCCTATATTTTAGGAGCTAATTTCCTCAAGGATTGTGCAAGGAAATAGGAAAAAAGGTTGATGCTTATTTTTCCTAAGTGTTGTTCAGAGCAGGTCAGTGAGTAGGAGATCAAAATTTTAGTGCGAGATGTGCTTCAGGATTGAAGCAAGACATTCTGATTGATCCATATTCTCATATCATTTAATGCAAAACAGTAGAGGGGTTTTTCCCAGTTGGGTTCCCTTGTAAAATCATTCTATTCATTATTTTTTGATGGTATCATGTTGTTATGCTCTTGACTTATGAGAAATTCCAGAATTCCAAATATGCGAAGAAATACAACCTAGAACACAGAACAAAATGAGAAAAACAACAAGTATTTTATTATTAAGAGATGAAAGCAATGTTCACTTGCCTCTTCGAGCGGGCAACCTCCAACAGAGCAAGGCTCGATTACAAAATAAGACTAGATATGTCTTAATTGGGAGTCTCTATCCTTTACATAGGATTCATACATACAATACCATGGGTCATTACCATGGTTCTCTCAATACCATCTATCTAATACCATGGCCCATTTGCTACTAACTATGGTCCCTTTATTAAATGCGGGTCAACCACTTACAACTATTAATATGGGCTTTTTTGACTATTTGAATAACTATAACTATGACTTGACCATATTACATAAATAAAGGGGTTATGGTTGGACCTTAACATGCCCTCCCCCATCAAAAGCAACCTTGTCCTCAATGATGAAGCTACGGAAACTGCTAAAGAATAGTGGTTGGTTCCCAGGTCACATCTTCTGGAGAGGTATGTTTCCACTTTATGAGGACTTATTTGATCATGCGGCCGTGCAGATGTCGTTCTCATGTATCGAGGACCTATTCAGGTTGGAGCCAAAGTGAACCTTCTTCATCAAATTTAGGTAGACTGGTTTGAATTTTGCAATTGTTCCCCACCACTTTCTTGAGGCATGATACATGGAAGACTGGATGGATTTTTGAAGTTGGTGGCAAGGCCAGCTTGTAGGCTACTGCTCCAATGCACTGAAGTATTTGATAAGGTCTGTAGAATTTTGGAGCTGATTTTTGGCAGCCCCTTTCTTTTAGCGATGTTTTCTTATATGGTTACAACCACAGGAATACCTGATCCCCTTCTTGAAATGTGTGCTTTGAACGATGTTTGTCTGCTTGTTGCTTCATTCTGATCCGGATCTTGGGAGGAGGCCCCCAAGATCTGAAAGATTGAAATGGATCTTGGGATAGAGACACCCAAGATCTGAAAGATTGGAATGGATCTTGGGGGAAAGGCCCCCAAGATCTGAAAACTTGAATTGCCAGAAGAAAAATAAGGAGAATGCCCAATAAACAAAACCACAAAGAAACTTTTTTATTAAAACCGATAATAACTGTAAAGGCTACATTGTGGCGGACCATCTATCCTTTTACAAAATATGACTTGTTACTTATAGTATTTTTCAGTTACAATACCACGGGTCAATTCCATGGGTGAATGAATACCATGGGTGGATTTTACAATACCACGGGCAGATGCCATTTACAATACCATGGGTAAATTCCATGGGTGAATGAATACCATGGGTGGATTTTACAATACCACGGGCGGATGCCATTTACAATACCATGGGTAAATTCCATGGGTCAATGAATAATATGGGTGGATGAGTACCATGGGTTGATGCCATTTTCCATTCGGATCATTCCTCCCTCCTTAAGAAGCAATGGTCCCCATTGTGTAAAGTTCCCTCCTGCAAAGCCTTTGTTGAATATGAAGATCCACTGAAGATAAGGGTTTTACGTGGTTAACCCAAAACCCTGATAAATGAAGATCCGAGGATAGAGATACCCTGTAATGCTTGTGACCAACTGTGATTCTGACAGTGTGTGGCCTAGCAAATGGACTTCGATGAACTGTGGGTTTGTGGATGACCCATAACCATGAAGAACGAAGATCCGAGGATAGAGATACCCTGTAATGCTTGTGACCAACTGTGATACTAACAGTGTACAGCCTAGCAAATGGACTTCGATGAAGTGTGGGTTTGTGGATGACCCACAACTGTGATGTTGGTTGCTGATGAAGTAGCAGGTGCCTACATAGCCTGGGGTGGGAGGGCACATCTCCAAATAACCCAAGCCGATTGCTGCTATGTTGAAACTGATGAATGTGAAGCAGGTGCCTACTAAAGTGGGGTGGGAGGGCACGTCTCCAATGGAAACCCACTCCGAATGCTGCTCCAGAATTCAAATGGACATAAGTCGGCCAATATAACTCAGAATATTTATTATAACCTGTTTTTGGAAGCAGAAGGACCATTTTGCATCTTCCCATGTGATGGAAATCCTTATCTGGGCACTCTGAGATCTCAGATTTGTGCTGCAACAGTTCCGCCGTCACAAAAATTCTGATAAAATAGCTGATTTTAAATCAGCGATATCTCCCACATCCGGACTCCGATTTGACCCATTTTTTTTTTGAAATTGGGTGATTTTTCGAGAGGAATCCAGATCTGGTATTTGATTTTGTAAATTTTGTACCAAATGTTTCAGATCTGATCTGCAAAGTCGCCGCCCAAAAAAAAATCCTGCAAAAAAATGAGAAAAGAAAAATTCTTCCTGCTTGACCCAAGAAAGTGCTCTGTGGAGGTTGTAGCACATGCCTAAAGTTTGTTGAATATTGCTGCAAAATTTGAAACTGAAACATGCATCAAACCCTCATTCACATGGAATCATAACCTGCTCCGATACCACTGATCCGAATCTTGGGAGGAGGCCCCCAAGATCTGAAAGATTGAAATGGATCTTGGGATAGAGACCCCCAAGATCTGAAAGATTGAAATGGATCTTGGGGGAAAGGCCCCCAAGATCTGAAAACTTGAATTGCCAGAAGAAAAATAAGGAGAATGCCCAATAAACAAAACCACAAAGAAACTTTTTTATTAAAACCGATAATAACTGTAAAGGCTACATTGTGGCGGACCATCTGTCCTTTTACAAAATGTGACTTGCTACTTATAGTATTTTTCAGTTACAATACCACGGGTCAATTCCATGGGTGAATGAATACCATGGGTGGATTTTACAATACCACGGGCAGATGCCATTTAGAATACCATGGGTAAATTCCATGGGTGAATGAATACCATGGGTGGATTTTACAATACCACGGGCGGATGCCATTTACAATACCATGGGTAAATTCCATGGGTCGATGAATAATATGGGTGGATGAGCACCATGGGTTGATGCCATTTTCCATTCGGATCACATTCACTTCTGAGCTTGATGGAGATTATCTTTGAGATGGGCTAGCATGGCTGCATGTTTTTGTAGGATTTGATCCACAACTTTCACCTTAGAGCATCCATGGATATAAGAAATAGGTGAAGGTGGGAGTTGGCCATACACTGCTTTGTATGGAGTCATCTTGGTGGCTTCATGATAGTTATTATTATAACACCATTTAGCTAACCATAGCCATTGTATCCGTTGATGTTTCTTTTCTGAAGTGAAACACCTTAGGTATGTCTCCAAACATTTGTTGACTGCTTCAGTTTGACCATCAGTTTAGGGATGATAGGAAGTACTTAGTTGGAGTTGGGTGCCTTGTATCTTCAAAATTTCTTGCCAAAAGTTACTTGTGAAAGTCGGGTCATGATCAAACACAATGGAAGTGGGCTTGCCATGCAATTTGAAGATATGGTCCATGAATGTTTGATCCACCAAAGTAGGGGTAAATGGGTGGGGTAGAGTGTAAAAATCAGCATATTTAGAAATTTTTTCCACAACCACCATGATGACTGATTTGTTGCCTGACTTGGGGAGGCCTGTAAT
Organism: Pinus tabuliformis; assembly: GCA_031772625.1. Classification (NCBI taxonomy): domain Eukaryota; kingdom Viridiplantae; phylum Streptophyta; class Pinopsida; order Pinales; family Pinaceae; genus Pinus; species Pinus tabuliformis. The sequence goes on along the minus strand of CM062807.1, from coordinate 489,578,713 downwards.
GAAATCCATAGAAACATTAATCCAGATGGAGGTAGGGATTGGCAATGGTTGTAAGGTGCCTGGTAACTTGACTATTTCTCCATTGTGGCATGACACACATCACATTCAGCTACAAAAGTAAGAATTTCAGTTTTCATGCATGTCCAAAAGAAAGAATGACGAGTGGGAACTTAACCTGCATGGCCTACAGTGGGAGATGAGTGCAACTCTACCAAGATGCGCATTTTGAGGTTGGATGTCGGCAATATAATTACTCTATCCCTGTAGTGAAGAATCTCATCCTTATAAGAGTAGCCAACTGAGGAATTAGGATCTTCTCTAAAGTTATTAATGAGTTTGGAGATAGAGGGGTTTGAAAACCATTCCTTACGGGCTTCTTCAATCCAATATGGCATGGTAAGATAAATTGATAGCAGGGTGCTTTCATCCTAAAATTTGCGTGATAAAGCATCTGCTACTACATTATCACACCCTTTTTTGTAAATTATCTCATAATCATATCCCAACATTTTGGCTAGCCATTTATTTTGTTGGGGCAAGGATAGATGTTGCTCCAAAAAATATTTCAGGCTTTGACGGTCTGTGCGGATTTGGAAATGTCGCCCCAATAAGTATGGTCACTAGGTATCTAATGCATGTAAGATGGCTATCATCTCCTTCTCATAGGTAGAGTGTCCCAGATGTTTCCCACTCAATTGTTGGCTGGTGAAAGCCAAGGGTCGACCTTCCTACATTAAAACAACACCAATACTAGTACCTAAAGCATCACATTCAATCACAAAAGAACCTGATTTGACCATGGTTCCAAGAAAAACCTTCCTCTAGATCCGTCTAGCCAAAGCCTCAACAATCCTCTTTGAAATTCATACACATAGATGTCATATAAAGGAGATGGACATATCTATGAGGAAAAAAGGGTTTCCTATAGTTGGGAGTGTAGGAGACACAGGGATAAATTAGAATTGATCAGGGACCAATTGGATATAATATCAATATCCTACCTTTCTCTCGCCTTAGGCCTTCCCATGAGGTGCATTTATACACCCTAAAACAATTGTTTTAGTTGGGGTACAGTTAGGCTATGAGCTCCTATAGGTGGGCTTCTGGTGTAATCCATAAACCCCTCCCATAAAATAGGGATTTTATATTTTTTTAATATTTTAAATTATATACATGGTTTATGCATAGTTGTACCCGTGTGTGCATGCACTTTTTGAAGGGTAGAGTCACGTATGGAATTTAAAATAATGTTTTTTAGTAAATAGACCAAGTCTGAAGGGAAAGGGGTGCCTAAGGCCATGATTGAGAGAACCAAGTATACAAGGGTGATAAACGATGCTATAAAAGAAGCTTAAAGGAATAAATAAGGATTTGTAAGGCAAATAATGACATAATCATACAAGCATAAGAGAAACAAGAAAAGGGAAATTCTATACTTCTTTAAAGTTTGTCAAAATTGCAACGGCAAGGGCCTCTTCAGATCTGCCATGGACAACAGGACAAAAATAATGGGGCATATGGTAGTAGGTCCCATGGTGGTCACCTTTCAAATAGATATGAGACTATTAGAGATGGCAGGTTGTTGGATACTCCTAATAGCATAGGTGATGGATACAGGTACTATTGTAGTTCTAGTTCTAATAGACATCATGATTGTCATTGTTATCATCCTTACAGGAGGAGTGATAGGGGGTACTTTCTAAATGATTTTAGGAAATAAGGCCACCTACTTTTGATGGAGATGTGAAGAGTCCAGAATATGCAGAGGCTTGGATACTTGGGATGAACAAATAATTTGAGTTGCATGAGTACACATATAACATGAAGGCTAGAGTAGTTGTCTTTAACTTGAAAGGAAAAGCAGACATTTGGTTGGAAGATGTGAAGCAGGTTAGAGACATCAGGACAAATGACTTGAGTTCGCATGAGTTCAAGAGGCTTTTCAAGAAGAAATACTTGTTAGAAAGGTACTACAATAGTAAGGCCAAAGAATTTGATGAGCTAAAGATGGGGTTAATGTCAGATGAAGAATACACGACCAAGTTTTTGGAGCTATTGAGATATGTACCGTATCTTAAGGATAAGACGGCTAAAGTTTAGTGCTTTTTCAGTGGTTTTCCATTAGCATTTATAAATCAGATTGAGTATGATGAGCCTTAGTCACTTGAGGAAGTCATTAGGAAATTGAAGCATTGTTATGAACATTCAAAGTGTAAGAATGAATCTTAGCAAGGATGGAAAGGGAAAAACAAATGTAAAGGTAAATGGTAGCCTAAGAGAGTAGGGCCTCCAAAAGCAGATGAGAAAGAAAATGTGGCACCACAAAAGAGGTTCAATGTAGCTAGACATGGACATGCATCACAAAAAAAGCATAAAGGTGATGGTATTGGTCAGTTGGAGTGTTGGACATGTGAAAAGGAGCAGCTCAAGAGAGATTGTCCACAAAATGAGGGTGGTAGGCCTCAAAAATATAGTGCACAGGAGGCACATACTGTTGGGGATGTTGGTGAGAGTGTTCCTCGTATTTATGCAGCATTGGATAATAACTAGGTAGACCATCATGCATATATCACTGAGATCTATGCTAAGCATTGTGATCAATTTATTTCTATTATAATTGACCCTAAATCTAATTATAGCTATGTTAGTCCTCACTTGGTGGATAAGTGTTGTTTGAGTAAGGAACTGTATGTAGTATCTTGGTTAGTGCATTTGGCTACAGGTACAAAGAAGTGATTCCATCATTGGGTAAGAGCTTGTGCATTTGATTTGAGTGGTATGCCTACTGCAACACATTTGAATTTATTACCATTGGGATCATAAAATATGTTGTTGGGCATGGATTGATTGTATCTTCATATAACCAAGGTGGATTGTAATGAAAAATCTATTGAGTGTGTTGATGACAATGGGGAACCAAGATTACTATAGGGAAAGAAGAAAGCCACATCAGTTTGGATGGTGACATTTATGCAAGTAAATCGTAGTCACAGGAAAGGATGTGTGTTATTTTTCCTACACATTTCTAGTGACAAGGGTAAGGAAGTTGAGGATGTAGTTGTTTTGAGCAGGTGCACAGTTCTACAACAAATTCATAATGTATTTCGTGGGGACATTTTAGATTTTCCACCTCACATGGAAGTAGACTTTTCTATTGAGTTATTGCCATGGGTAGCTTCAACATCAAATTACAAGATGAACAGTCCAGAGTTGGTTGAGTTGAAGTTGAATTTACAGGAAATGTTGGACAAGGGATACGTTAGACCAAGTGTATCACCTTGGAGTGCACTAGTATTATTCATGAAGAAGAAAGATGGAAATCTCAGATTTTTCATTGACTACAGGAAGTTGAACAAAGTTACTATTAAGAATAGGTATCCATTGCCGAGGATTGATGATTTGTTTGATCAAATGAAGGGAGAAAATGTGTTCTCTAAGATCGACTTGTGGTCAAGATATTGCCAAGTATGCACCAAAGAGGAGGACATTTACAAGACAATTTTCTGGACCAGGTATGGGCATTATGAGTCTGTTGTAGTTCCATTCCTTTTGACTAACACTCCAGCTACATTTATATGCTTGATGAATAGTGTGTTGCATCCATATTTGGATAAGTTTGATATTGTGTTCATCGATGACATATTGGTATATTCTAAAAATGAGGAAGAGCATGTCAAGCATTCAGAAGTAGTGTTGAGGTTATTGAGAGAGCATCAGTTATATGCTAATCTCAGCAAGTGTAGTTTCTTTCAGACTGAGGTACATTACTTGGGACATGTTGTCTCCAAGGAGAGCATTGTAGTAGATCCATAAAAGATAAAAGCCATCATTGAGTGGTAGCTCCCACGAATGTGGATGAGGTGAGATCTCTCATGGGATTGGAAATGGCAAGCTATTATAGGAGGTTAATCAAGAACTTCTCACATATTTCTTATCCTTTTACATCATTGCAGTGGAAAGGTAATAAGTTTGAATGGATAGAGGAATGTGAGGCTATTTTTGAGCATCTTAAGAAGTTGTTGACACATCCACCAATGCTACAGATTGTAGATCCAGACAAAGAGTTTGTAGGGTGCACAAATGCTTGTAAGAGAGGACTTGTTGGAGTCCTTATGCAAGATGGACAGGTGGTATGCTATGAGTCGTGAAAACTGAATGAGTGCGACTAGAACTACCCGGCACATGATTTGGACTTAGAAACAATCATACATGCATTGAAGATCTATAGGCACTATCTTCTTGGCAGGAGGTTTGTACTGATGAGTGATCACATCGGGTTGAGGTATTTGTGTGACCAAATGAATCTAAATGGTGGGTAATCTATATGGTTGGCCACAATCAGTGAGTTTGACTTCAAGATCAGGTACATCAAAGGAAACGAGAATAGGGTGGTAGATTCTCTCCGCAGGAGAATACATGTGAATCAATTAGCAGCTATGAGCTCCTATGGTACTAACTTACAAGATAATGTCTTGTAGGAACGTCACCATGATGTCAGGTATATAGAGATTATGCATAGGTTGTAGTAGAGTACTGGTACAGGTACATGTGATAGTATAGGTACAGGTACATGTACTGGTATAGGTGCAGGTGCACAGGATGTGGACTATTGTCTTATGATAAATGGATTGGTTAGACTTAGAGATAGGATATATGTGCCAGACAGTAGTGAGCTCAAGAAGGTGATCTTGAGAGAGTTTCATGTGAAACCATATTCAGGTCACCTAGGTTATCAGAAGACAATGAGTGTAATGAAGAAATTTTATCATTGGTCAAATTTGAAGAGGGATGTAGTAGGGTTTGTGGCTAAGTGTTTTGATTGTCAGCGTGTGAAGGAAGAGTGTAATCATCAAGGTGGACTATTACAACTGATTGTGATTCCAGAGTGAAAACAAGAAGTCATTTCCATGGACTTCATCGTAGGTTTTCCAAGGAAAGTGAGACAACATGATTCCATCATAGTTGTTGTGGACAGGTTGACAAAGGTTGTGCACCTCATTCTAGTGAACTCTACATTCTTAGCTAGTGATGTAGAACAACTATTCATCAGAGATGTGGTCAATTTGAATGGTGTTCCAAAGATGATTGTGTCAGATATGGATGCAAAGTTCAATTCCAAGATCTAGAAGGAGTTATTTGTAGGTTTAGCCACAGATTTGGCCTTTAGTACAACTTATCAACCATGGAAAAATGGACAGACAGAGAGGGTTAGAAGGATATTGGAGGACATGTTGAGGATGTATGTGATGCATCAACAACATAAGTGGGAAGAGTATCTTCCACTGGTAGAGTTCACTTACAACAATGGGTATTAGGTATATTTGAATGTGAGTCTATTTGAGGCATTGTAGGGACAGAGTTCTAATACTCCCATCAGCCAAAGTGATATATTGAACATGGTACTTATTGGACCAAATATATTGGCATACATGGAACGAGAAATGATGGTAATTAAGAAGAATATAAAGGTAGCACAAGATAGAAAGAATAGCTATGCATATCGGAATAGGTTGTTCAAGGAGTTCCAGGTGGGGGAACAAGTGTACTTGTGTATCTAACCAAAGAATATCTCCTTACAAATTGGATCATGTGCGAAGCTGGCACCATGGTTTTGTTGACCCTTTAGTATAATTAAGAGGATTGGGCCATTAGCCTATTGACTTGCACTACCTTTGACATTGAAATTCCATGATTTTTTCCATGTGTCATTGCTTAAGAGGTATATTAGAGATTTTGATCAAGTGATTGATTGGTTTGTATTGCAGGTGGAACCAAATGGAGAATTATAGTTGGAGGTTAAGTGTATATTGCAGAAAAAAGTTCTCATGCTTCGAAACCAAGAAATTGAGCAAGTTAAAGTGTAGTAGAAGCGCAATGGGCCTAATGAAGCTACACAAGAGATGGTGGATTAGATGCGGGCTATGCATCATTCTTGTTTTCCGATTGAGGCAAAGCAGTTTTGGTATATGTCTTGGTATATGTTTTGGTATATGCTTGATGATGTTATGGTATGTGTACATATGTATATGTATGTAAATACCACCATGAGATATGTTATAAATCTCCAATAAGTGGTATGGGTGTGATGTCATTATGTTGTCATGTTGTTATGTTGGTTTTATTTTCAGTAGGGTGATCATTGTAAATACTCCATAAAGCTATGTTATAAAGCTACATGAGCAGTATGTTTTCTTTTCAGTGGTTCTGTTGAGGTATAGGTGTAGTTGGACACTAAGGACAATGTCCCCTAAGGGGGAGGGTTTTGTAACAACCCTGGTGAAAATTCCATGTAATAAAAGTTAAAAAAGGAAAAATAATAACCACAGTTCATAGGACACTTATTCCAAGTTGAATGTTGGGCAAGACGTCCTAGTGTGGGTGTTCATAAGTTAATTATAGCTAAGGAAAATGGAAAAGGAAATGACTAAGGCTTTGGAAAGGTAAAATAGCATTTTTGGCACATCTAATTATGAAAATAATGGAAATTAGGAGAAAAGGGAGGTGAAATGTCACAAGTTACATGTGAGTAGGAAAATGAAGGAAAATGAAGGAAAATAATGGAAAATAAAGAAAATAGAGGCCTCATTCATAAAAATGCTTATAAGGATCAGTTGATAACCTTTTGCCAGATTAGTTTTGGAGATCTCTCATTATTCTCTCTCACTCTTGGAGACTTACAGTTTGCTTCGAGCATTTTGGCATGGGATCAAGAAAGGAAAAGAAGAGAAGAGGAAGCAAAGATCAAGTAGGGAAGGGCGGGTTCAACCAGATACAGTAGGATTCTTTGTAGGTATCAATTTGCATGTGTATTTTTCTTGCTAGATTTGGCATGCATGGTCTTTCATGTGGTTCTTTTTCTATTATGGCATGGGATTTTCCAGGGGTAACAATGTTTTCAACCTAGCCTTGTCGTTTTCAGATAGCCATGGTGTGATGGGGTTCTCATGTTTTGGTTGAGCTAGATTGCTAGATGGATTCGAAGCTGACTAAGGTGGATCTCTAATTGATAGAGCACATGGCCTAGTGGTCCTTGAACCAAAATTTGGATCACGATAAAGCCACTAGCATAGTGACCCCTGAGACAGACTGTGCTTTGTGGTAAAGTGAAGATTGTGTTAACTCGATGGGCATAGGAATCCTTGCCAGTGAATGGAAGGACATACGGTAAATCCAAGAGGTGGTTTTCTCTCCATTGGGCCTAGTAATCCTAGGTTTGGGATAGATGTTAAGCCTAGAGAGTGGGTCTTGGTTTAGTGCCTAGTGATCCAGGTTTGGATTGCCGTAAATCCTAAGAGACTAGGAGACAATAAATTTCCTCATGGTGTAGGTGAAGAAATCTAGTGGCATCCATGCTTTTTTGTCCTAGTGATCAGGTGGATATCATGGTAAAGCCTGTTATGACATGTTTATTGTGAAGACCTAATGATCTAGGATGGATTACAGTAAAGCCTGATTTCTATTGATGAGGGTGAGGTGGATTAGCCTCGAGATGCCCTAGTTGGTTCTTTTGGTTTGAGTCCCAAGTTCATGCTTGGAATATGGTAGGGGGTGAATGGATGAAGAGAGATTTGGCTCAACCATTCTATGGTCGGGTGGAATGTCGTAATCCCATCCCAGGTTTGGATTTTACATCATTAATGGGAGGTTATTTCTCCTTGTATTTATATGAGTATTATATTGATTTATATGTGGACCATATGGTTATGATTTCATTGGTATTTTGCTGCTATTATGTTGGTTATGTATGTTTTATGATAGTGGGTATGTATGGATCTCATCATGTTTTTACTTGTAAATGAATGTACAATTTATGTATGACCTAATAGATGATAATGCAGCAAACGATATGAGGAAACAATGGTTCTTAGCGATTCCCATATAAGTATGAGACCCCTACACTTAAATCTATTATTTACACTTGCAGATTACATATTTGTGATATGTTTGACGAAACACTTGTCATGGCTAGTAGGGGTCTGGTTAAAGGCTTGTTCAACTATTTTCTTTTACATCATTGTTTCCTTATTATTTTAGTGTTCTGGAGATGTCATTCAATTTTGGGCAGTGACCTAGGCTATGGGCTTGAAAAGGTGGCTTAAATATTGAGGACACTGACACAGAACTAGAAAAGATAGTCACTGGACACTAGCATGCCTATAGCATGAGAGCATACAAAGCCTCTTAGATGCTAGTGGACTTATAGTACGACAGCTTCCAGAGGTCAAGTGATCAAAAAATTCAATGGGACCGAGGGGCTAGTTGCCTGAAGTATTGGGATGGTTCTTAGGGGCCCTGTAGCTGATATGGAATGTTTGTATGTGGTGTTTCCATCAATTCCATTTCCTTAAGGTCACATAGGAGGTTGAATCTAATGATAGTAGACTCTCATTGCATGTTTACCCCGGTTGGCTAGTTACTTGGGTAGATGTGGGAGGAGGGTGTTACAATCCACACATATGATAACTGAAAGTAAGGACTTCTTTTGGGCAAGTGTTTCTGAGAAAACTAGTGTCTTTTCAATCTACTAGCCCTCTAGGATTGGCAGCTATCCTAGAAACAAACAATCAAAGCAATTTGGGATTTCCTCTATGTATGATAGATAAGGGAGAGGCAAAGGAACCAACCTGAATTTTCCACTTGAGTCCTTGCTTGATTTCTCTCCCCCTTGATGGAACTTGCAACTCTTCTCCTACTTATCCGCTTAAAGAATGCCTGTAGAGGCAAAGTAACCAAACACCATCAAAGCATCTCGATATATTATAACATAAGCATTGCAGAATCAGAAATACAATGAACATACAATGACATTCATAAATAACAACATTCACAAATACACGATTGTATGGAGGAAAACTCAAAGAACTTTATTAAAATAGAAGGGAGAATTACAACCTAGTTGTCTAATCCAGTATCATCCTCCCAGCATCAAAGCCCTCTTCACCTCATGAAAAGCGAGATCACCCAACAATACAATGCTCCTTCTCAAAGATAAACTATCAACACTTCCTTACAAATTGCAAAATTCCAGCCTCTAGATCTCTCACATGAGGGATCCATTTATAGATGTCTGCAAGGGTGTGAATCATCTCTGGGTTTTTTATTAGTGTCATTCCCGTTGTTGTTCTTGGTTCCACTTGGAGATTTCTTGGATCTCTTACTCATCCTTAGGTGAATTCAGAGAGGCAAGTGTCATAGGAGAAGTTTCTAGAAGATTCGATGAGCATCCACTTAGAAAATTGTCTCGGACATTTGTCCATTCTCACTCATCGCACCCCATAGAAGGCCTCTTCAGTATGCATCGCACCTGGCTAGTGTAGGAGTCAGTATGCATCACACCTTAATAGTGGAGTAGTCAGTATGGTCTAGTTTTGGCCAGTTCTGAGTGGTTTTCCAGGTGGAACTTCTGGGGAATGATGTAGTTAGTTGACCATGATCCTTTAGGGTATGAAACAACACTTTTAGTGGTTCAAGAGCCCTTGGTTTATCAACATATACGATTGGGGTTGCAGTGCCCAAATATGTCTATAACAGTTGCCCCCTAAAGCATGAAGTCGTAAATCTTTTGATGTCGGGTGAAATGCTTCATCATGAGGATCTGAGGTATTTGACCTAAAAGATGACCTGTATAAGATACAATACAATACATCATCACAACATAATTTTCCATGATCTAGCTGAGGTGGGCATTCCCATGCTCAGCTTTATAAATTCATTTTCATGTACATAGAATAGATAATCATCTGGAGTTGCAGACTGGTGATTCTTTATATGTAGAGTCATCATCCCTTAGCTTGGATGATCATCTGTGCAGCTTCTGTCTATATTTGATGTCCTTATATTCCTGAATATATCGTAGCCCAGATGGAAGAAACTAGATCTGAGGTCTTCAAACTCATTCAATCTTCGCCTGATGTACAAGTTGATCCATGTGAAAAGATGTCTTGAAGTCGAACATGGATAGACATCGCCTGATTACTAGCCAATAATATAAGTTGTTAATAGATGTGAGAGGAATCACCAATAATGATAATGACCCTCAAGGTACTACAGTATAATTCACATGGTGTGAATATATGATCTGATGTCAAACACCACACAAAATCTTTCGGTCGAAGGCCATTGATGTAAACCTATCGCCGGAAGTGAGAAACTTGCCATTGAGGCATACAAGCTTCAAGGTACTGAAAGGGTTGTTTCTAAGCCAACTTCTTGGATAATGAGCTGATGTCGGAAAGAAGTAACCCATTGTGGGAGGGCCTTAATATATCCCACATCAACGACATGAAACGAAGCAAATGATTTTCTGGAGGTGAAAAACGATCTGACGATACAAGGTTCAGGAATGGCGGTCATGAAAAATGGAGGGTGAAGGTATTCCAGCGAATGAGGCATTAACTGGATGGTGAATTCTCTGAATGACTTCTATTGAACATATCGGCGACATTGAGATGGATTGGTACCGTTAACCCCAAGAAATGGATAGTATGGAAGACCAATGGTGATATGACCAATGAATGGAATAATCCAACCTGACTCAATCATGGTGATGGAGTGAAAGTGTCATGTTCAAGAGCAACCTGCTACCAATAAAATTCTTCAATTTTTCTTCCTTTTTTCCCCAGTCATTGCTGACCAGTACCTCTTTATTTTTGTCAAGCTTGAGGAGGATAACATATGCTTGTTCTATAATTTTCCCTTTAGGAAAACCTATCACTATGTTTTAGCGAGCCTAGCGACAGTGAAACTCGTTCTTGTCTGGGTGGACAAGTTTGTCGCTATTATTTTAACGAGTTTAACAACAAGGATAACTCGATCCTTTTCATGCTTAGAGAGTTTGAAAAGGGACTAAAAGGAAACTCCAGTAGTTCTTTTTTGTAGCATAATCCCTTAAGTCCAAAAAAGGATAAAATAATATGAAAGGGATGATTTTTCGATAACTTTAGTGAGCCGAAAAGACAAGTGCTCGAACTTTTTCATGAGATAATCCCTCAGGTCTAAAAAAGGTTAAAATATATAGGAGGGATGGCACTTCCCCTTAATTTAACGAGCTGGAAAGGCCAATAGCTCAACAATCTTTTCATATTTGACGAGTTTGAAAATAGTTTAAAGGAGACTCGTTTTTGAGGAATGAGTGGCATTTTAGGGTAGAAACGGGTTCCAGGTAAGCTTGGAACTTCTCAAAACATGGTGATGTGAAGAGGGTGGCTAACAGGACCACTCGTCACAGTTGTTCCTCAAAAAGGTAAACAATCAAGTGGAAACATATGATTGGCCAAAATAATGGAGGTGATGGTAGGAACACAACCAAGGCTCAAAAGGCTGATAGTAGGGCAATCACAAATATTATTTACTAAGGGTGGATTCATTTTTTAACGAGCTTGAACCAAGAGAAACTATGCTCAGTGGTAGGTTTATTTTTTAACGAGCTTGGACCATGTGATAACATTTCTCATAGCCTAGTTCATTTTTTAATGAGCTTGAACCGTGTAATAACTTATGCTTAGTTTGTGGTCAAAATGTTTAATTCGATGTTTAGCACATCATATTCTTTCATTGGTCGTTCAACCTGCTCAATCACTCCATCAAACTGATTAGAAATACATATATATGTACGAAAAATGAGTTAAAACTAACATTTTTCTTGAAGTACGTGAATAGTAATCATAAAAGTAGTTTTACCTTTCATTTTCATCATTCTATTTCAAATTTGGGATTTGAAGCTCTGGAGTGGTTTTCCCCCTCAAATTACACCAGTTGATTTCGGGAGATCCAGTGGACTATTCTCTACACTGTCAAGACCAGGTAAGAGCTAACCCTGAGCTCTTCATTTTCATTCCATCCTTCTTTGATTCTGAGCATGTTTTTTCACATTTCTGGGCCCTTAGGGTTTGAAGATCTCGTTCCCAAATCATCGCACCTTGCCAGTATCGAAAGGTGTGATTCATACTGAGCTACCAACTAGCCAATTAGTATGCATCCCACCTTGCTCAAAGGCAGGGTGAAATGGGTGCAGAAGGGCATCTTTATACAGTGATTTTTCACCAAATTTTTTCCTATTTTTGCTCAAACTTGGATCCTAATCCATCTTTTGTTTGCATTTCAGATTTTCATTGGATCAAGATGGTTGTTACATGGTGTGAACGCAAACATGAAGAAAAGGAGATGATTGCTTTACATGACCTGGGCACAGTTGTTGCATTAAGAAATTGTGGCTTGTTGAAGTTCTTTCGCATATCCAGCATGGGGAAACAAATTAGTTTGTTGTAGTATTTTCTTGATGCTTGGGATATTATTGACCAGGTATTCTAGATTGGAGGTAAATCCATTCCATTGACAGTCGAGGACATTTACTTTCTGACAGGGTTGTCGAGACGTGGTGCCCCTCTTTCACTTTCAAGATTCGCTCGTGGGGGTGAATCCGTGAAAGATTATATTCATCAGTTCTGTAGAGATGGATATCAGCCTAATAGAGATGGAAAGATCAATATCCAAGATGTCACTGATCGGCCTCTGAGGACCATTTTATTTACCTTTGATAGATTGGCTGATAGCGCAGCTTTGCATTTGGCAAACAGATCTTACATGTAGTTTCCCTATCCTGGAACTAAAGGTGTTCAACTGCTGCGAGGCGGTACTTCCTGTCATAAAGGAACAACTCTCCAAAGTAAAGAATGGAAGAACCAATAATTTTGGCTATGGTTCCATATTGTCTGCTTTTGCCTTGGAGAGGATTCCACTGATGCAACCTCAGTACATTTCATTAGGATTGCTAGCATCGGGGGAACCACAACAAGTCGGCGTATGCCATTTGAAATGGCATCAAAGAGAAGTTCAATCAACGTGCTATACTCAACAATTTTGTTCGTTGCTCGACCAATACATATCCCTCTGAAACTCACTAACTCACTGCTTGGAGTGAAAATGGCACAGGACACAGAGGATAGGTTCCATGTACTACAACTACCTCCATTGGCATACCCAACAAATGGTTCCAAAAAGTTTGACATCTGCAACAAAAGCGAAGTGGATTACCTAACCAAAATGACAACTCTAAAAGAAAACAAAAATGTAACAAAATCATATATACAATAAGCGTACTACACTTAATCAAGCATAGTAATGTTTAAGATACAACCCGTTATGGGGCTGTGATAGAGGAATCCCATCATAATCGACCAGCTCGTAGGCTCCTTTTGTCAATACTCATTTAACAATGTAGGGGCCCATCCATAATGGTTCTAACTTACCTGCTCCCAATTTATCAGAGTCCTGATCGTAAAGCAAGACCAGGTCACCTTCCGAGAAGACACGGGGCTTGACATTTTTGTCAAATTGCACCTTGACACGTTTCTTATGTGCTTCGTTAGCCAGCGCGGTGTCATGACCGGTTTCATCCAAGTGGATTAGTTCCAAGAAATGAGCCTCTTCCTCCGAAGTTTCGGGAAGCAGATCAATTGCGAGCTTGAGAGACGAAATTTCACACTGAATTGGTAAGACAACTTCTAGACCATACACCAACTGAAAAGGCGTAAATCTGGTCGCATTTCTCATCGATGTCCTATATGCCCACAGAGCTGAGTATAGGATTAAATACCAATTCCATTTGTGTACTCTAATCATTCTCTGCAGCATGCACTTAAGGACTTTATTGATTGCCTCAACCTGTCCGTTAGCCTGCGGATAATATGGAGTAGAAATATTGTGGGATAGTCCTAATTTGGTAGTCAATTCAACCATCATGTGATTGCGAAAATGTGATCCATGATCTGTGACTATAGTCCGTGGAACACCAACTTTAGAGACTACATGATTAAAAAAAGAAAAGAGCAGCCGTTTTGTTGCTGTTGTTTAATGTAGGCATCGCCTTGACCCATTTTTTAAAATAGTCAACAAGGACGATAATATACCCATGCCCCCCCGCCGAGGTGAGGTTACATGTCATGAAATCTATGCCCCATTTAGCGAATGGCCCAACAACAACTAATAGATGCAATGGTGCGGGTGGTAATCTGGTTTTGCGATCAAAAATTTGACAAGCATGGAAACTTCTGACTGCAATTATGTAATCTTTGAATATAGTGGGCCAGAAGTAACCAGCTCGTAAGATATTTTGTGTAGTAGCGTAACCAGATAGATGCCCCCCACACGCACCTGAATGACAGTCATTCAGGGCTTTTTCGGCCTCCTCATGCATGAGGCACCTTCGCAGAACTGTATCGACACCATGATGGTAAAGTGCATCACCGATGATCATGTAGTCTTTGGCTTGGTATCGAATACACCATTGTTTAGAGCGAGAGGTATTAGGCCTAAAGGTTTGGGTTTGGAGATAGACCAGTATATCTCTGTACCACGGATCGCTTGACGTTATCAGAAACATAGTCTCATCCACAATTAATGTTTTAGATGTTAAATCATTGGATGACGATGGAAGGTCACAAAGTAACTCTGCGAAGACGAGAGACTTCTTTGATTTGGATTTGGTGAATTCCATATCAAACTCTTGCAAAATGGCTATCCATTTGGAATATTTGCCCCCTAGTAATTGACATGACAGAATGTAGGTCATAGGGTTGCAATCTAACACAATGGTAGTTTTGCAAAAGAGAATATAGTGTCAAAATATTTGTACTACTTGAACAGCTGCTAAAGCCAGCTTTTCGACATAGGAGTACTTGCTTTCTGTATCATTTAGGTTGCGGCTTAAATAATATATAGGATGTTCTATTCCATTGTCTTCTTGCACTAAAACCATGGCAATGGTTGTATCTGTAGCGGCGAGATATAGGTTAAAGTATTTTTGATAGTCAGGAGCGTACATTAATGATGCTTTTACTAGGGAACCTTTTAAAGCATCAAAGGAAGCTTGCGCAACTTGATCCTAGTGGAAGGATTCTCCTTTTTTCAAAATACACGTATAACCTTTAGTGAGTTCGACATAATGTGGAATGAACCTCCTCAGAAAGTTAGCTTTCCCTTGGAGTTTTTAAATCTGAAGCAAATTTAAAGGTGGAGGCATGTCAAAGATTGCCTGAACCTTAAATTAGTCGAGCCGAATTCTGTCCTTAGAAACTACGAAACCAAGTAATCAATCCAAACCAACACAAAACATGCACTTGTGTGAATTGATTCGTATCTTGTAGTGTTAGCAATGTAGAAATATGGCTCTCAAGTGTTGCAGATGATCAGTTCGCTATTACGAATGAGTCAGTAGGTCGTCGAGATATGGTTGAACGATGTGCTTGATGTCATGGAAGGTGTAGTTCATTGCCCTCTGAAAATTTTCCCCTGCGTTCTTCAAACCGAAAGGTATCTTATGGCACGCGATTGTGCCCCACGTACATATAAATGCAGTATTCAACTGGTCCTATGGGTGGATATTGATTTGATTGTATCCGTAAAATCCATCCATGAATGAAAATATTTTGCATCCGACGCATTCATCAATGCTCTGGTCGATGAAGGGTGTAGGGTAGTTGTCTTTTGGACACGCTTGATTTACATCCCTATAATCGACACACACTCTAATTGTTCCTTGCTTTTTCATCACAGGAACAATGTTCGATACCCAATCAGATAGAGGAATAGGGTAAAAGAAACTAGCATGCAGAAGTTTTTCAACTTCTGCCTTAATGGTAGTGGCTTTCTTTGGGTGAACAGGTGGAAGCCGTTGTCATACCAGTTTGACATCTGGATACATCTTGATTTCATGTTCAACAATTCTTGAGTCAATGCCTAGCATTTCTTCATATGACCATACAAAGACATCTCTGAATTCATGAAAGAGAGCATAATATATTTCCAGTTCTGAAGGAGAACAAGATTTGCCAACATGAATCTACAACATTAGGTTTTGTCGAGATATTAATGGCGATAGTTTCTTCAATATTGGATAGATTTCACTTGAAATCCACTGTATTTATAGTATTTGATAAAAAAATAAAAAACTGAAGGATGATTAAGGTCGCTTGAATAATATTCATTGTTATCTTGAAGGTGGGAACGATGGTGGTAATCTTCCCACGGCGTCTCTCCTATCATCATCGACTGAATGGGTCCTTCATCTGTAGAATGTATATGAGACCAAGGATTGGAAGAGGTACCATACTTTAGAGACCTATCTATCCAAACACTCACTGAGTGTTGATTTGGGTTCGCCG
The DNA here is from genome assembly GCA_031772625.1 of Pinus tabuliformis. Lineage (NCBI taxonomy): Eukaryota > Viridiplantae > Streptophyta > Pinopsida > Pinales > Pinaceae > Pinus > Pinus tabuliformis. The sequence continues at coordinate 489,562,553 of CM062807.1, read as the reverse complement.
CCCAGGCCCAGAAAATTGATTGCTACAAAGATTCTATGGGGCTTGGGGGTAACACCTCACGATGATCCACACTATCAAAATGGTCAGAGTTCTTCTTTATCTTAGACGATGTAGAAGAGATCATATGATAGGTTTCCACTGTGGCCACTTCCACCAGATTACTTGGAGGCAGGAGGGAAAAAGTACCCATTAAGGAAGGGTCTTTTAGGAGACCTACTCTGACATTTTGAAGCGATTGAGAACTTCCATGGATCAATGGAATGCTTCCAGTAGCTTGTGAACTATTGGGGAAAAAGGTTAGTTGGTCAACGATTGTAATTCCACCTTGGAAGGGAAATGCAATCTTTCTAAAATATGTAGACACAACAGCAGCCATAGCATAAATCCATGGCCTTCCCAGCAAGATATTGTAGTCAAGGTTTCCATCAATGACTTCGACCTCAATTTCTATTGTCTTGCCCCCCAGTTCAACTTGAAAGTTACTTAAAATCCCATACGACGTGTATGTTCTTCCATTGAATGCTTTTAATGTCGTTGATGATCGCGACAAGGGTGGTGAACCTAAAGTTTTCCAGCAACTCATTGACATAATGTAGGTAGATGCCCCCTCATCAATGATTGTTCGATGAACAGTTTTATTGAGGGATTTTACCTGTATAAGGAAAGCGAGTTGGGCCAATAACTGAGGTTCGTATCCTTTATGGTTAAAGGCCACAAGATTGGAATCCGTTGGATCAATCCCACCTATTGCTGATAACAAAGCCTGCTTTTGGGAGGGGAAATTCTGCAGTACCTCAAGGGTCGACATAGCAGATGGTGATTGAGCTAGATCCTCCACTATATTATAATTTTGTGCTACTTGAGCACGAGGATTAAATGTCGATTTATGTACTACTCCCTTTGGTGGCTTTATAGTTAATTCAGGAATGATGGGCGGAACAACTTCTGGTGAAGTTGTTGTCGAACTACTGGGTTGATCTATAGCCTTGTTGTTCGACGACTGTGGATTCCCATAATCTTTGTTCCTTGTTGATATCAAAGCATCATTTTTCTGTTTTGAGATGGATAGCATAAGAACTTGTGATGTGGAAGCATGATCGAGAGCAACTAGATTGGTTTCTGGGTTTGGAAATGGATCAATCAACACTGCCGAGGTACTTGAAGTTTTTAAAAATTTCGCAACCTCAGCTCGATGTGGACAATATTTCGTGAAATGCTCATCATTACATATGTAACATGGATAACGAGGTTTCTTTTGCCTAGTAGGTTTTTCAGAAGATTTTTCAGGAGTTGAATTCTCCTATTTCTTCTTATTATTTTTCCCTTTCTTCTTGCCCCCTGGTTGCTTTGGATTCTTGCCTTTGTCAAATGACACGGCATTAACCTCTGAGGCAAGCGGTTTATCATTTTCTTTTTGACTAGTAACTACAAGGGCTTTACCAGATGGAGCCTTTGCGATTTCCGTGCTTGAGATACCGATCACGCCATTATCGGCGTGAGAGTCCCTGTTCGATTTAGGAGGAGGGGGAACAAAAAATTCTAGTCTAGGAGCATTAGGAATTTTATCATAGAGTGTGCCAAATTGAGTATAGATCAAGTCTAAATATTGTGCATGAGAAATGACTTGCTCTTCAGTGACAACTCCTCCCCTCGCCACATCTTCAGTAATAGAAGTCAATAAGGACTTAATGAACCACTCAGATAGAAGCTAATTAGGAACATACATCTTTACCATTCGATGATGGCATCACCACTCATGAATATGATCGGATATGTGAGTGGATGTGGTCTATTTAAAATTGGTAAGGAGTTCTGTTCCCATTTCGTACCTTATGGGTAACTGGAAGTGGGTTAGAAAAGTAGTGGAAAGGGTGCTGAAGTTATCAAATGAAGCTCTCGGCAATTCAATATACCATTTCACTTCCGGACCAATAAGCGTTCTCTAAAAAGGCGAAGCCTAATCAAATCATCATTTAGGGTGTTAGATGAGCACCACAAATGAAAATTCATTACGTGATTCGATGGATCTTCGCCTCGATTTCCATTGAATTTAGGAATATCGGAGGGAAGTTTATGAGGAATCGTTGGTCACCAAGGGGTGTATGCAATTGGATCATTAGTCAACTGGTTCAAATCTGGTAATTCTAGAGTTGCTACAAAAGGCAACTGTTTATTCAAGTTATGTGAAGCATACCCAGGATAAGATGGAATCACCTGAGCAATAGGTCTTTACATACCATCATAATGTATCTGATGCTGGTAACTCTGATAAGGTTGTTGGTAACCACTATAGTGTGGGTGTTGATAACTGTTTTGAAAATGTGGTTATCCATTACCTACAAAGCCTTGTTGCTCAGGTCCTCAGTATGTTTGCTAGAATTCAGTTGTTGATATTGTACCAGCCATGGTTGTTGGACCATTTGCTATTGCCCAATTCTAGAATATTGACCAAGATGTCAGGTGATAATACTCATTTGAGCCTGAGTCGTTCGAGGTATGGAAGCACTAACCTGAGGTTGTGATTGAGCTGTAGAGACAAGAGGTTGTTGTATTGCAACCTGAGAGACTTGAGGCTGACATACAACAACCAGTGTTTGTACTTGCGACACAGTCACAATAGCAGGTGTAGTGGGAATATTTGACATAGGTTGGATCGGTTGCATTGAATATACAACCCTTGGTTGTTGAGGCAGTATTGGTACCCAACTGCTGGATGTAATTCCAGTTTGACCTGAATCTTTTTGTGAACTCTCATATGGTTGTGTCCCGGGAGGGAACAATGAAAAAGCATACTGCCCTCCATATGTGTTATAGACATTTTTGTGCCTTACAGCTATAAGCATGAAATGTCCATAATTCAAGGGATCCAAAGTCCCTAAAGATGTTGTTACAGCTCCTAAAGGAACAAGGTCAACCAATGACAACTTCTCCCAGAAGTTCTCCACCAAAAACCACTCAGAAATAGTCAATTCAGGATCAATTCAGAGGCTCCACTAGCTTCCTGCATTGAAATGCAGAGACTACACTGGCTAGGTGCACTGAAACACAGGTGGAAGCACTACCAGGGTGCGCTGAGTGAGAAATGACAAATGGCAAGCTCATTCAACGAGGTGGAAAGACCCTGGAAGCTTCCAGAATCTTCTCCAATGACACTTGCCTCAATGAATTCGACTAGTGATGAGTAAGAGGTTCTCAACCTCCAAGTGGAAGCAAGAACTGACAAAGAGAAGCCACAAGTCAAAACATAAGCTGACTCATCCTCTCTGCTTACATCTATATATGGATCTCTCACCCAGAGGTTCAGGAGGCTGGAATTTTGTACTTTGCAGAGAATTGCTGTTGGTTTGAGATTGAGATTAGTACATTGGGTGATTTATGCTTTGTTGGAGGAGAGGAAGGGATTCCTTTGCTGGGAGGTAGATGCTAGATCGGAACTCACTTGGTTGTATCTCCTCTTGGACTTTCTTATTCTAGCAATAAACTACTTGAGTTTCTCCTACATGTTGTGTACCAATGATGTTCTGTTATGCTTACATGTTTATCTTAATCTGATCTTGAGCTTTTTATGAATGTATATCTGTATCTTTGTGTAGTTTCTCTCTCTTGTGATCTTGCAAGAATTCGGTGAAGCTGCACCGGTGAAGGAGCAAGAAGCTGGGAGCTACTGAAGAGAGGAGTGATTTGGATCGACAAACTAGCGGAAGACACAAGTTAGTTACATCCTTCTTCCTCATTTACATTTCATAAAGAAGAATACTCAATTAGTTTACTTCGTTTGTTGCTAAGGCACTATCACACCTTAGAGTGGGATAGGGGCATTCCGAATTAGATACTTTTCCCAACAAAAAATTGGCGACTCCACTGGGGAGAGTATCTTGTTAGTTTATTTGCGTTTCTATTGTTGTTCTTCTCATAAACTCAGGAGGGCCGAATCGAAATGCATTTGCCATTTTCAAATGCAAAGTAGAGATCCGCCACTCTAGTCCACTCACTGGGCCTGTTTTTATGATCTGAACAAACCAATCCACAAGTGCTCTAACAGCCCTTTGTGATAGATCTTAGTCCTCCTTTAAATCATCCTCCTAATTGTACCTAATTGATAGCTTTTATCCGGCCAAAACTGTAGATTAAACTGCAAACCGTGACCCAGAACCTAGAGACAACTCTCGTTTCTGCTTCAGCGCAGACTCTGTGAAGAGGTTCTGCATTTCAACGCAGGTCCCGTGAAGGCTACCTGCGCTGAAGTTCAGTTTCTTTGTGCTGAGGGTGCGCTGATCAGCCCTTGCCTTGTGTAGCTGTGGTTCCCTGCTTCCTTTTGCTCAGTTTTATCTCTATTTTTGCAGCGTGTTATCAGTCAGTGTACCTATCTGAAACCCCTTTTCTTTGCCTCAATTCCGCCTTAGTTGTATAAAGAAAATGTATTTGTTCTTTGTGTATTTGTTACATCATTTGCAGTTTCCCATTACAAAAGTAAACTAGTCATACTGTTGCCCTTAGATCTAGACCTGTCGTAAGTGTCGTTTTGATCTTAGGAGTGAGTTTGTTTGCTATTCACAGTTGATTGAGCTTTTAATTTTGTCGTTTGGCTTGAATTTATGCATTTCTAGTGTCGAAACAAGTAAATCATAAAGTGTCGTAATCGTCTTTTTGATTTCGAAAAAGGAACTTGTTTATGTTTTCACTTGAAATCAAATTCAAATTTGTACAACAACTTTCTTTTTAGGCATCAATATTAAGAAAGCGAAAACAAATACATGCATATGTGCATTTTCATTTTGATAGTTTGCATGCTTTGATTTAGGAAAAGTGCATTTACAGTGTGCTCTATGCTCTTTGAGAAACGTTTGTGTCTTCCTTTTCCCCTTGTAGCTAGGATTTTCATTGTTGAAAAGATATAAAAGTTTGCTTATCATCTTTAGACTGCATTTAGGAATTGTATCATACATCTCGTGGTGATCCAAAAAGGCAAACTTCTAAGAAATATCAACCTAAAATAAATTAAATGAACTTAACAACGCTTTGTAACTTAACGCACAACATAGAGGTCTAGGCTAGAGACGTGTTCCGGCGTCGTAAAACTTGGTGACTGTCGGCCTCACTGATGGTTGGGTGATTCCTCCTGAGAGACGATAAGCGCCAGTACGGATTGTGCTCCCACGTACCGTCGAGTATATATTGGGAGACCCCTATAGGCATAAAACCTTTATCCTTAGGAAGCCGTGTCGGCCGCCTTACTGATCACAATGCACTAAACACAGCATTCGGGAAGATTGACCGCCCGTACCTTAAAAAGTATTCTGCGGTTTTGCAAAAAGTTTGGCACACCCTCTACCTAGAACTCCAGAGCATTTCCTTTTGGCCTTTTTCAGACTCTATAATGGAAAAAGTCCATCTGAGCATTTGTCACTTCGTGCTCGTTAAAACATCGAAGGAGACTAGAGTCATCTTTAGCTTTTTCTCGACTCTTTAAAATTGAAAAAGCAAGTTGTGTCTAAGCGTCGTTAAAATTTATTTTAAACGGAACAATCACCCCTTTTTCCCACATTGATCTTTAGGTTGAGAAAATGGAACCCACCAACCAAGGAATTCCCCTTGGTGGAAATCCTAGTCCCTTCTCCTCTTGGGGAGATGTTGGTGCGCCCCATATGGCCACATTGTCGCTTCCAGGACTGACAATTGGCTTGCCGGTCTAGCTCTTCTCAACCAATGTCGTTCAGAACACCACTATTCCTGAACAGTCGAATCAACAGTTAGACCAGTCTAGAGTTACCCACCAGCCTTCTACTTCCTCTAATTCTTCCTTTCCTCCTTCCTCTTCGCTTGACAGAACTGGTAAAACAAAAAACCAAGTTCCTAAGGAGAAGAAGGAAAAGAAGAAGAAAGAGAAGAAGAAGAAGGAGCCAAAAGCGACTGGGGGCAAACAAGTGTCGTCTAACAAAAATCCACACATAGCACTGACTAGGCCTAAATCGCCATGTGTCATATGCAAGGGAGACCACTTCCACAGAGATTGTCCCTGCATCCCTCGGATACTAAGGGATTGGTCTCCCCGTTTGCACAATCCGGTGGCATCAACCTCTGATAGCCATGTTGAATGCATACCGTCAACTAGCGAAAGTGAAGTCCTTGGACAAAAAGGGAGAGCTAGATCCCCCTGTAGACTGTGCGAAGGCAACCACGCCATCCACCGTTGTCCCTTCTTAGACGAAGCGAAAAGAGTTTTGGATGATCATCCGGTTTCGCCATTATGACTTCCTCCTGGATATAAAAAACTCTTGCCGAGTCCTTCGTTAGTTGAAAATCCAGCTGGCCCGCTCAAGTGGTCAGCTGAAGCGCCGGTCATTGAAGATGAACCAGCTGAATCCATACCCGACGAAAGTCAAAAGGTCGAGGCGGCAGTTGACCCGGTCTTGCCTTCAGAGGTTTTGTCTTCGAATGATACGGTCCCTGAAGAGGATAAAGATGACACCATCTAAATTCTCTTCATCAACACAGACTCCGACGAACCCGGGGGCAATCCCCCCATTCCTTTATCGCAGGAAGGAATTTCGTTAGAGCGATACCCGGCCGTCTACTCGGTCCCACCACCAAGCAACCTAGTTGTCTCCTTCGACTGGAACCAACTAGGCAGACCCCGTTTGCCAGCAAGCATACCATTCAGAATTATCGTCCAAATATACAGAATGGTCATGGCTGGCACCATCATTGATGAAGGGGCATCTGTGAGTATCCTTTCCTCTATTGCTTGGAAAGCGCTTGGTTCGCCAACGCTTTTGCCTGAAATGAGAAATCTGACAGGCTTTGATAAAGGAACCAGTCGACCTTTAGGGATCCTCCCCAATGTGCCCATAACATTGAAAGGGAAGACCATTCAAATGAACGTGATGGTCGTTCAAGGACCCTTGGATTATAACCTACTCCTTGGACGAGACTATATATATTGCATGGGAGCCATCGTCTCCTCACTCTTTAGAGTAATGTGTTTTCCGCACGAAGGAAGAGTGGTCAAGCTTGTGGACCAGCTTTCATTTCCTGGATCATGCATCGTGAATAGTCATATACCTTCCCTAAATGGTCTCTTCATGCAAGAAATGTCTCAACCCATGGTCCGTCCTCCCGATGAGCGCGAGTAATTCGGAGGGATATGACTGGAACCCAGGGGGCATGCGTCCTGGTCTGCTTCGGTAGGAAAACTTTGGGTATAGGGTAGGTTTCCGCGGGAGAATATGACTAGTCTATACCCCGTCCGTCTTGGAAGAGGGGTTATTCTAGAATAAGATTCTTTTGTCAAAGTTATGTGTTTGGCGCTCGTTGTCACTCACCTTTTTCTATCTCGGTAGACACCGCCGAAGAAATGTTTTGTTTGAAAGATTAATAGAACAATCTTTGGGTAACCTAAAAGAGGTAGGCCTTTCCTGGTAGAACAAATGTTTTATCTGCAAATTGAGGGGTAACCTTGAAATCGTACTTTATGCTTGGGGGCATGCAAACCTTTTTGAGTGCAAGCAAGGGGCGACTATTTATTTTTTAAATTTTTAGGTCCTCCCTTTAAACCCGTAGGTCTAACCCTTTAAACTCGTAGGATTAGTCGTTTCCGAACTTGCATAAAGAAAGGATTCCAGGAGCATAGCTTTGTGAGGCACAAGCTCCATAAAAAATGGGATCTTACATGAGACATTCTTATCATATGACTGGATAATCGAACAGTTTTAGCACATAGTTCATGCTCGTTAAAAAATAAACATAAGACCGAGCAGTGTTTTTCCGCGTTTAAGCTCGTTAAAAAATGAACTACCCTCCGATAAATAACCACCGTGAATGTAAAATTATCAGCCACTAAAGCCTTGGTCATGTTTGCACCGTCACCTCCACTTTTCCATTGGCCGATCGTTCACCTCCATATGATTGTTTACCCATTTTGAGGAACAGCAGCGAAGAGTGATTTCACTAGCCATCCTTGTGACACTGCCGTGATTGGAAAATTCCAACCCTTACCTGGAATCAGCTGCTAACCCGTTTTATCACTCGTTCCTCAAAAGACGAGTCTTCTTTAAGCTCTTTTCATATGACTCGTAAAATATGAAAAGATTGTCGAGTTTTGGCCTTCCAGCTCGTTAAAGCAACCGGAAGTGCTATCCCTCCTCTAGATTTTAATCTTTTTGGACCTGAGGGATTATTGCACAAAAAGATCGAGCGCTTGTTTTTTTCGGCTTGTAAAAACTATCGAAAATTCATCCCTTCTGTATTGTTTTATACTTTTTCGTACTTAAGGGATTAGATGACGAAAAAGGAACTTTGGAGTTATCTTTACGTACCTTTTTAGACTCTCTAAAAATGAAAAGGGACCGAGTTATCTTTGTCGTTAAACTCGTTAAAAAACATTAATAGCGACAAACTTGTCTTTAGACGAGAACGAGTTTCACTATCGCTAGGCTTGTTAAAACATAGCGATGGGTTTGCCCGAAGGGCAAATTATAGAACAAGCATATGTTATCCTCCTCAAGCTTGACAAAAATAAAGAGGTACTGGTCAGCAATGACTGGGGAAAAATTGGGAAGAAACTCAAAGAACTTTATTGGTAGCAAGTCGCTCTTGAACATGACACTTCCGCTCCGTGCCTGAGTCGGGTTGGGTTGTTTCATTCACCGTTCACATCACCATGGTCTCGCCATACCATCCATCTTTGGGGTAAATGCTACCAATCCATCACACCAATGTCGCCAATATGTTCAAGAGAAGTCATCCAGAGAAGTCAACTGTGTCCCATCCACTACCATACATTATCCTTCATTCTTTCATGACCGCCACCCTGAACCATATATCATCAGATCGTTTTCACCTCCATCAAAATCATTTGCTCCATTCCGTGTCACTGATGTGGGATACATTAAGGCCATCCTTTGACGGATCACTTCTTGTCGACATCAGCTCATTATCCAAGAAGTTGATCTAGGGACAACCCCTTCAGTACTTTGAAGCTTGCATGCCTCAATGGCAAGTTTCTCACTTCCGGCGAAAGGTATACATCAATGACCTTCGACCGAAAGATTTTGCGTGGTGTTCGACGCCAAGTCCTTTATTCACACCATGTGAATTGTACTGCAGTACCTTGAGGGTCATTATCATTATCGGTGATTCCTCTCGCGCTTGTTAACGGTTTACATCATTGACCGGTAATCAAGCGATGTCTTTCCATGTTCGACTTCAGAACATTTCTCACATGGATCGACTTGTACTTAGAGTGAAGATCGAACGAGTTTGAAGACCCCGGATATAGTTTCATCCATCCGGGCTGCGATATATATTTAGGAAAAATAAAGACATTGACATGTACTGTTATAGCTCCAAATCTCACTCTTATGGTTTGTGATGCTGCACTTATGGCCTAGGGCAACCCCTCCTTCCAGACCTGGTCCAAAAATTTAAAAAACAGTGTTTTATTCCCTATACGTGACTTTGCCCTGTGTTAAACGCGTGTACACGCGGGTCTGTCATACCCAACCCGCGTGTATCTATTAAAACACTTAAAAAAATAATAAATTCCTCTTTTTCGGGCGGTGATCGCGGGTTTACCTGCTGGATCACCTGTTAGTGCCCGTGGCCCAACTGTTCCCAACCAACTCCTAACTAAAAAACTACTTTGGAGAGGGTATAAAAAGACATCAAAGGGAAGGCCAAGGGAGAGAGAAAAAGGAGAGCAAGATTATTATGCTGAGATTTTTCCCTTAGACCAGGTCTGAAGTCCTTGGTGCATTCTGCACTTCCCCCATTTTGCATAGGAAACCCTTGTTTCCATGTGTATTGGTGATCATTCATCCTTGACATCATCATTGAGTAAGACTTGGAAGGAGCTCTTGTTGGAGGCTTGAGGCTGGAACGAATCCGGGAGGAAGCTTGCTTGGAGCCTGCTGAAGGTGTTCAGGTGATATCTTTCCGATATATGTACTTTATTTGCCTTTATATATAAAGAAACACGTCTTTGTTCCCGAATAATCTTTCTTTATGCTTATGAGATTCTTGTGTTGAATTCTTATGAAAGTGGTTACTTAAAGATTTTTTATAACTAACTTTATAGCATGAAGATGATTTATATATAAGTATTTGCACATGTACTGTTGTGTTCTTTGATTTGTTTGTCTTGCAGGTCAAAGAAAGAAGAAGGGAACTCCAAGAAGGGTTTGGACCCTTAAGGTCTTCTCGAACGTAGGACCTTAGGTACGCACCCTTAACGTTAGCATTTCCTTAAAAGTAAAATGATGGCTGTGTGTGTGTTTCTTTGAATAAGCAATTTTCATTCTGGTAGAGTCTTAGCCCAAAGGACCCTAGGGGTATTTTCCCTTCAACCAGAATTGGCGACTCCGCTGGGGACAACACTCTTGTTGTTCCTAGTTTGGGTAGTCCTCAAGCCAATCAAGGCTCAGCCCCTCTGTTTGTTGGCTCTGACTGTCTGATCTTTTCTTGAAATCCAAGCTTTTCCAGTTTTTCAGTCTGTGTTTTTTTATTTTTCTTGAAAGACTTCAGATACGCTCTTTTTCTAGATTACAGAAGCGTATATATGCAAGTTACACTAAGTGAACCCGCGTATACGCAGGTTTCCTTAGTTACAGGCGCGTATACACGCATTCTGCAAATAATTGCAGGCGCGTATATTCCATAATTTTCAAGATTTATAATTTTTCTTTTTGCTGAATATCTGTCTGGTGGTTTGGGTCAGTTTAAAGCAGTCAATTCCCTGTGACAGTTCTCTGTTTAACAGGGGGCATCTTGTTCTGAACTCTCTCTAGTTATAAGGAGTGCTAGTCTTGTTTTTCGTTGATTGCAAGCGTCATTGATTTTTGACACACAAGATTTCTGTTTAAGAATCTTGATTGCTCTGTTTCGGCAGAGTGGGAAGATTGTCTTCAATCTTTGTGTCCATTTTGTTTTCATGACATTTGTGTTTGCTTAACGAAATCATTTTTATGACCATTTACTCCTTTGTTTCGGGAAATTTGTTTGTTACCAGTTTCTTGAAACTTGTCTTTTGATATTTTGGACTTTCATTGCTGCTTTTGATTGTCAAAAGCGATTTCGAACACATTTTATTTTTGTTGAGTTCTCATCATTTGAAAGGTGTCAATTCACAAAAGTGTTTGGTTGCTTGTTTATCAATCATTAGTGTCAGTATTTTTGAGAGCTTTCCTTTGAAAAAGACTTTTTGGTTTGATTGAAAGAAAATCTTTTGAAAGTTTTGAGTTTCGCTTTCTTAAACTTGCTTTTCATTTGATTTCCTTTTTGCGAAGTGAAAGTGCTTTGTTTTTATCTTAAAACTTGTTTTTATTGTTTGGACGAAATGATTGGCAACACATCATCTTCTATCTAAGCATTTTAGTGGCAAGACAAAAATTTGGTAAAGCAGCAACTTTCCTTCTTTGTTTTTAGAGTAGTCTTTGAATCTTGCATCCACATATAGTTCTTGCATTAGGGTAAGATTTGCATCTCTTTTTAGGCATATTTAGTTTTGTTAGTTTTTGTGAGTGTGGAGTCTGAAAAGAAAAAGATTTTTTTTTTTTTTTATATTACAAGTGCCTTCTGAACCTCATAGAAATTGCTCTTCATCGAAAACAAAAGTGCATGTGCATATAGCTAAGTTTTATTAATTTCTTTTGCGTCCATAAAAACACCACAAGTTTCACCTCCATCACCTTTGACTTAAAGAACAGCCTAATAAAATCAAGCGCTTAATTAAAATCCACTAGAACTTTTTGTTTTAGTTATTACACCAACAAGTTTAGGATTTTAGGGCCTTGGATTAGGCGAGTGGAGAGTTAACTCTCCAAGGCCACACAAAACGTCAAACATAAGAGTCTGATTAAAGAGAGTAAATCCAATAGCGTTAGGAAGACCAGGAAAGCTCTGGATCTGGGAGTTAAGCACAAGGGTCTGTGAAGACAGGGAAGAGAGATACCCCCTCTCCTACTTGTCCGAACTTACCTCACGACTGTTCCGCCTGGCTTCTGCGACGAGTTGGTACCCATAGTTGCCTCTCCTAGGGATCTGCATAGGTGGCTGCAGAGGGGAATCCTGTGGCACCTGAGGTCGACGTTGTATCACTCTCGACAGTACTTCCGGAGGGCACCCTTGCGAAGCTTGGGGGCTTGCACCGGTGCAAGCTGTTGTTAGGAGGTCAGCGTAACTTCCTCTGATACCTTCGCTGATAGGACTGGGCCCTCATCATCCCAGACTATCTTCGGAAGGCCCTTTGATTCACTTTCTCATATTTTGGTATCCGGTCCTAATCACCCAGAGTGGAAATACTTGAAATTTGTTTGACTGGCTGTATCTTTAGGAACTTTATAGTGTGTGCTCTGTGCTCCTAGTTAGCCTAGCTTTTAATTTTTTGAGTCTTTAGATAAGATCATAACAAAAAATTCAAAGTGGCTGACCGGTCTCCAAGACGGTCTCGAAGACTTCGTGGTCTCTCGCCACCTAGTTTAGAGCCTTCTCCTAGAAGGCGCAGAGGGAATACTACCGGTGGGGTCCGTCCCACGCCGGTTGACGCATCGGGGATTGATCCTCCTCTCGGGGATATTAGTGGCCAAGCAAGGCCTGGTACTTCTGAACAAGAGAGGGACACTCCAGTCCTTTCTCGAGTTCGCTTTCAAGCAGAGAATAACGTAGAGGTAGAAGAACTTTCAGAATCATTAGTGATTCCAAATTCTCCACTACCATCTAGTTATCCAGACGTATTGCAATACGTTGGGCCTCCATTATATAGACCAGCGAGTCCAGGTTACGCTACGCGCTTACCATTTATGATCACTACTGGAAGCATGGCTTCTACGGGTGCTGCGACTATGCAAACCCCAACATCGGTGCAAGGGGGAGGAACCATTTCCATCCCCTCCGCTTCCTTGTTCGGATCGTTTGCTAGCACATCTTTGGTTGGGTCTACCTCCATTCCGTCCACGAGTGGAAATGCCCAAACCAATGCTTTTAGTACTGGTTCCTTCCTTTTTGGCACCCAATCACAGGGTATTCCATCAGTTCCGTTCAGTGCCGCTACGTCCATGATGGGCGGATCAGCTTCATTTCAGGGTTTTCCTTTTGGAAGTGGTCATATCCCACATTCCAACCCAACGGTAGGATCCATGCCTTTTTCTTCAATAGGACAAAGCAGCAATCCTTTCCAAGGTTGGAATAACCCTGGGGTTAGTAACGTAGGAACTGCGAATCCATTCATTGGCCAACAAGGAAGTAGGCCATATTCCACGGTTAGCATGTTTCAAAGTATTCCTCCCCTCGCTTCGGCTTGGAACCCATATCAGGGGTTATCGACTCCTTACAATTCTTTAGGAGGAAACTTTGCAAGCTATGGAGCTTATACGGCAGGAGTTGGTCAAACTCCGAATTTTGCTAGACCACAAGGCTTGCCTTTTGGTTCAGCCGGTTCTACTGGTCACTTCGGGCAACCTGGTGCCTCCCAAATCCCAGGACAATCTTTTCAGAACTTTGGGAGTTCTGCCCAGTCTGGGTGGAATCCCCTAGGTCCTCCTAGGCTTCCGTTTCTGGCAACGTTAAACTTGCCAGATCTCACTAAGCTAACGAATGACCCTATCAGGTATAATCCGGCCTGGCCTCCGGTCCCAACCAAACTCCCTTCGGACATTCCAAAATTCGAAGGGAAGAGTGGTGAAGATCTGGGCGATCATGTAACCACATTCCATTTGTGGTGCTCATCTAACTCCCTCATTGAGGATTCGATTAGGTTGAGACTCTTTCAGCGCACCTTGACTGGTAATGCGGCTAAATGGTATATAGAGTTGCCAGGGGGCAGCTTTACATCGTTCGCTGACTTAGCCAATATCTTCTTGAATCACTTCCAGTTGCCTGTCCGCTATGACGCCGGAACTGAACTTCTGGCTACCTTTCGTCAGGATAAGGCAACCCACATTTCTGATCACATTCAGGAATGGAGACGGAGAAAGAGGCTCATTAAAGCCGAAATCCCTCCGGAGTACCGTCTAGAGTGGTTTTTGAAGTCTTTGCAACCCGAGATCTCCAAGGATGTCTCCATGTCTGGGGTCTATTCTGAGGAGCAAGCCATTTTCAGGGCCCAGCAATTAGAACTGATCTACTCTCAGTCTGGGATCCTCCAAAAGTACTTGCCAGATGCTCCTGGATCTAAGGTTGATTTAGCTAAGCCAAAGCCAGGTCCGCACGCGGATGGTATCGTGGGGTCAGTAGACTCGACTACAGTGAACTTGTTGAATCAATTGCAGCAGTTGTCATTACAAACTGCTCCTAACAACCAAGTCACAATGTCTAATCCTCAAGCCTCCCAAAATTCTTCCATTAACACCGTCCAATCCGATAACCCCAAAGGAAATCAAAATTCCAATGGGAAAAAGAAAGGACGTGGTAAAAAGAAGAATTCGGATGGGAAGCCCGATGCAAATAAATCCGGCAACAACGCTGGTGGTGGTGGAAATGAGTCGAGAAAGAAAGTCAAGTTTCCTTGCAAATTGTGCAATGGAGACCATCTAACTCATCTCTGCCCCAAGATTCAAGACGCTCAGCGCTTGTTAGGGCAGCAAGGAACTTCTAGTTCTCAAGCTGTGTTAACTAACCCGTTTCCCCAAGGGCAACAACTTCTTGCTGGCGCGAATTCAAACCCTGGTACCTCCGCAGGGGGCAACCAGGAAGGGGACAAGTCTTCAAATGTATTCATGATGGGTGCTCACGCTAATGTGGCCACACGGTCACGCGATTATGGTGAAGGTGAAAATTATAAGGGTAAATCAGTTCCCGAAACCAACAACCCACTTCATATTGAGCGACCTTCTGTTGAGACTATACCTCGGGTGCCGAAAGGTTCCGCTAAACGCGCGACTATCAACCCTAATCTTAGGGCAGCCCAGAATTACTCCATTGTCGAGGATCTGGCTCAGAGTCCATGTGCTATGTCCGCGTTAGAGGTTCTCCAGACATGTCCTACTCAACGAAGTGCCTTTCTATCGGCAATGGGGGCAGTCGATCCAAGTAATTCCTTAGCTCTCTCTTTTGATATGAGTAATGTCAAAAAGAGACTTCCTCATCACATGGCTTTCCAGATAAAGTCTACCTACCAGAAAACGAATATTTTCCGGACGGTTGTAGATGAGGGAGCTTCCATGTGTGTCATGTCTATGTCATGCTGGAAGGCCATTGGATC
The DNA here is from genome assembly GCA_031772625.1 of Pinus tabuliformis. Classification (NCBI taxonomy): domain Eukaryota; kingdom Viridiplantae; phylum Streptophyta; class Pinopsida; order Pinales; family Pinaceae; genus Pinus; species Pinus tabuliformis. The sequence goes on along the minus strand of CM062807.1, from coordinate 489,547,360 downwards.
ACCGACGGTTGTTCCTTCGCCCACCCTATTGACAGCATTTGATGGTCACTCTCATAGACCATACGGGATTATCCCGGCTTTTCCTATATGTGTTGGAGGAAAGGTCGTTAATATTGAAGTAGAAGTCATAGACGCTAACCTAGATTATAATCTCCTATTAGGAAGGAACTGGGTATACGAGATGGAAGCCGTTGTTTCGACTCTATTTCGTGTCATTTGCTTTCCTTATGAGGGGAAAATCGTTAAGGTTGACCAATTGGACTATTGTCCAGCTGATCCTCAAGCAAACTCTGACTCTACCATTCCTTTAGTGTGTAACCCCCGTCCGCCTATTGAGAGTCTAGGAGTCGGGATGTACTCTTCATTGATGGGTACGTTTAATCTTCCCCCTCCTACAGCTGGTATAGATACAATTTCATCCTCCAGGGATCCTTTACGGAGAGAGTTTGTTCAAACTCCTTATTCATCGAATCCTGGAACCTTAGCTTCATCTGTGACCACATCAGGTGACGACAAGGTGGGTGAAATAGAATCTCTTATGTCTGCAGCAGAACCTAGATGTGAATCTATCGACAACTCTGTAGATAACCATTCTACTATTTCCTTTGGGAAAGAAATAGATGGTGATGTGGCTCATTTTAGGACCCTTGATTCCACCACTGCATTGGATTGCTCAGATATTGTTTTTCCATCGGATGAAGCGGTATTCGAAGCAATGACGGCCGTAGATCGACCTTTGGAAGATTTACATCGTCGGTTACACTTTCATTCCCCTGTGCATGAAGTAGAATCTCGGTCCTCCGGTTCGACTAGTGATGTTTGTACGGTCCCTTTGGCTCCAACACATTTATTTGCCGAAGAGAGTATATTCATTGGTTCGATTGTCGTACCTATAAACATCCCTCGGAGTCAGTTGGCGGAGCCCCCTGACGGGCTCTACCTCAGGAAGTGCTTTGCTTAGCTTTGGCCAGGCAATGGCTTCTTTGTGTTTTAAGTATATTTGTACATATCTTATCGAGCGTTTTCTGATATCAGCACTTTTTGGTCTGCTTTGGCAGGTGTTGATGGATGATTTGGTTTATTTTGGATTCGCCGATGGTGCTAGTCGGCACACTCGGAATCTTGCTTCCGCAGCTTGGGTAATTTATTACCCAACTGGTCAGTTGATGACATCGAGAGGCGTGTGTATCGGTCCTGCTTCAAACAATATGGCCAAGTATACAGCTGTTATCAATTTACTATCCGAGGCAATCTCTTATGGGATCAACTCGTTGGTGGTGTATCTTGATTCTCAATTGATAGTGTCTCAGTTAAATAACATTTATCGGGTTAGAGATCCATCATTATATCGCCAATATTTAAGGGTGAGGTTGTTGCAAAGATCATTTACTTACATTAATTATTTGCACATTCCAAGATCTCAAAATTGGTTAGCTGATTCTATCGCTAATCAAGCATTAGACTGGCATATCAATCATTCATCATCATAAAATCATGCATCAAAAAGTCAAACTGTATATATATATATATCGCAAAGCGTCTCGAGTGTACATATGTGTGTCCAAAATATACAAAATTGGGACTCAAATGCCCATAATCATGTCAGGCATATCTAATGCCTCGGCTCTGGATGAGCAGCTAAATAACTAACTATAGCAGTGGCCACGCGCCGAAAGACGCGAACCCAGTCACGTGGCATCCCAACCACATGACGCTACATATCTGGAGGAAGGTCCTCTATCTCGGCCATCGGTACTTGGTAGCTCAATCTCGCCAAGTGTCACTGGACGTTGGCGAGGGTCCTTTGCGCATCCGCAGCCGCCTCTTCGGCTCCTCGGCCACGCCGTCCGTGCCGTGGGAATCCATCTGGTCGCACAGGCCCAATGTCTGGAAAATGATCATCATATTAGCCATTTGAATCTCATCAAAAATATTTTTTCAAAGTTCATCATTATATTTGAAAAATCATAAAAATCATAAAATCATAAAAAACAAAAAATCTTACCGATCTCGCCCCATGCTGCATCCGGTGGTAACACTAGATCAGGATCTCCTCGGAAATCCAGTCCAACATAGGGGTAGTCATCTATGGCGATGATCTGTTGCTCCCACCAAGCAAAAAAGTCGTCGTCGAATGCATTCCTGGGCACTTCCCCACCCCCCAGACGTTTCATCAAGTCAGCCCACCGGCCCATACGTGGATCACGTGGACTACTGATGGGAACTGCTACCCTGGGGCGGAGTGCGGGAACCTTCTCGAAGAAGAAAGTGCATAAAATGGTTCCATACCCAAAGTTCTTGGTCTGTCCCCTCCTGATAGAAGCAAGTTGTTCCTTCATGTTGGCAAGTAGAGGAGTACACCAGTCAAACACCGTGGTGAGACAGTCCACTGCTACGCTCATGTTTACCCGTGATGCCTGATGTAGCGAGGATGATCCGTTCACTCGAGCTATGGTGAACAAGATTATCCGCAGTGACAAACTCGCCACGTGTGGGATCGAGATCTGACTCCCGACCTTCCGATGACCTGGGCAGTAAAGTTGTACATAGTCGTCTACACTGAGACTATTCCGGGTCCTGCCCCGGGAGTGTACTACCTCTCCCCTTCGGGAAAGGCCCGTGATGAAATATATATCTTCCACTTCTACCCTGAGTGGCATCTGATCAATCACAAAAGCTTCTTCCTCGACATCCCAATAATCAATGAGTCTCTTGAGCAGACGCACATTTGCTTTCATATTTGGCAACTTGAAGAATTTTAACAATCCGCATCCCCGTAGGGCGTCTAATGCCTCATCATTGTTCATAACTTCATTATCTACGGTTGAGTGCTCTCTTTCACGCCATGTGAGAGTCATCCTGGAAGAAAAAATCATTTTCATCCATTAGTTTTATGTATAAAAAATTTTCGCTGCGCACACGCGGTTTACCCTATACACAGTCGCGTGTAGGGCCGTCGTATACGCGATTTATATACATCCAACCCGCGTGTACGCCGCAGAACGATTTTTTGCAAAAATCTAACGGTGAAACATTAATTAAACTTCCTAAAAACTATCACAATTGATTGCAAGACAAGTTTAGTGCTTACCTGGAAGTTTTCGGCAAGTTTGAACGGTTGAATAAGTCACGGGGAAGTTTGCTCCTTTTGCTCCACAATTTTTGCTCTCCAAGTCAAACGGTGAAAATGGTAAGTCCAAAATTTCTTTTTATAAGTTTTGAAAATGCAAAATTTTTTCAAAATTTTATTTTGTTTGGTTTCATGTCACTTTTAACTTGGGAGCTTGGAATGTCGAGATTGAGTTGTTTTTCAGGACATTTTGGACATTTTTCGATGGTTCGAGACGGTTCCATGACTGCTGACCCGTCATGGCAGGTATCGTGTTCTCACTGGCATATAGGTTAGGGACACCATTTCTCCGTTGCACTATCCATACTAGCCTCCATTTGACCGATACATCTGCCGTAGGGTCGACCCCATCATGTTATGGTTCGCAAGCCATTTTCACTCGCCGATTCTTTAAATCATGACATGATGGTAGAGCCATCCTTTTACATGGGCATCCTAGTTAGCACCTCACTGACATTTGTTGCCCATGCTGCTTCGTTTTGAGTAGGCTCGGGAGTCCTCTGTAGTCCCGCCATGACTTATGCGTTGAAGACTCATTCTTCTTTGCTTCTTCGCTTCGTTCTGGCCTTATACCCTAGAGGCTCCTATGTGTGTTGAGTTGTACTTCTGCATTGCATGTTGACCATTTGCACCTTTTGGCCTATAGCCGGCTTCACTTGGACTCGTGTTTAAGCCCACTTTTGACCATGATGTCTGCAAAATCAACCTTGCATACCCTTGACCTCTGCAGCTTGACATACCCAGATCCGTGGAAGGAACATACCTCTGAGTGTCACTGACCAGTTTTTCACCTCCCTGCATTGAGCATAGGAACGTTCCTTTCCCAGGAACTAGATCATCTGTTTCACCGACACTCGTTCTTTCCACTGTACCATAGCATTCTTTTATTCTTTTTTCGGCTTATCAGAAAAAGACAAAAAAATTAAATATTCCAAAAAGAGCGGGAACAGGGACATTATTTCCATTTATTGTTGGCAGCTAGAGTCAGTCGTGTCGCCCTTGAACAAAGCACTCAAAACAAAGTCTCCTCCGCATGGGTGGGATTTAGTTTGACTTAGGTAAGCCATAACCTTGTTATCGAGTCAGTTCTCCCCCGATTGGTTATCTCTTCCAATCATATGGAGGGTTCGTTCGTGCCTCCTGCATGACGAACTTATACAGATTCATTATATGCTGCCACATAGTCACATTGAGTCGTGCTTTTGTTCAAGGGAAGTTAGCCTGAGTCGGCCTTTCTGCGGTGTCTCTTGACTCATTTTTCAGTCGGCCATCCCTGGTTGTCAGTGTCATGTCTATCATCACATCAGTTATATTGGTCCTTCACTCGTGCCGGTTTGAGAAGGTCCCCATTGACTTCTTGCTGGCGGGTCTTGTCCTTATCGACGACGACACATTGCTCTAAGGGCAGACCTAGAGACCGCACCCTGGCCCTATTTTCATTATTGATAGGTCACCTTGTGCTCAGCATCGATCAGTATCATGGGTCTTTGACTGAGTGGTTTCCCTTGTGTTCGACATCAGCATACATTATCACACATTGGGATTCGTGCAGTACCTTGGTTTCCATTTGACCCTATTGGTGGATACCTCGCCTCTGTGTCAGCTTTCATTATTGGTTGGTTCAGAGGGTTTCTGCCGTGCGCTAGCCACATCTTGTGTACGCCGGAAACGTACTTCGGTTGGGTTACTACATCTTTTTCGTCCGATTCCTTCCACATTATTGGCCTACGGGTTACACTCGCGCTAGATTGATGGAGGATGCCTTAATGCCTTCCTTCTAGCGGATCTTTCCCTATCGACTCCGACTCATTGCTCTGGGGCAAAGATCTAGAGTCCATTTGGCAGTACCTTGGGGTTTGCAGTCATTAGTGGCAGATTCCTCGCTATCGACAGTGGGAAACCATCATTGTCTCCTGATTGATAGATTCTTACAGGTGTTCGACTTCAGCTCATCTATTCACACTTGTTAGATTGTACTGGGTACCTTGACGCTCATTATCATTATCGGTGAGTAGTCTCGCGTTTGTTAACGGTATACATCAATGACCGGTAATCAAACGATTTCTCACATGGTCGACTTCAGATCATTTATTCCCATGGTGTAGAAATGTACCACGGCGGTCGGTGAAGACCTCAGGTTGTATCAGCATTCATTGGTTCACTTGACAGTTGCTCCTGTTGCTGCTAGTTGATACCACTCCACCTTATATGTTGCAGTCAGTCATGGCGACATTCTATATGCTGGCACCTGAGTTTGTAGTGTAGTACCATCCTATTCCATCATGTTCAGTTGGTACCTTATGGGATCAGTCTTTGATTTCAGTGATCCGTTGCATCTTTCAGCATCATTGATAGTTTTATATGTGATATTCAGACATGTACTTACTCATTATGATCAGATGATCCATTATGTATTTTACAGTCATTTATACTTGTATACTTAGTGGATCCGCTCGTACTTGATATGCGGACATGCTTTACTTTTCCTGAGCATGGGTATGCCCGCCTCAGACAGTGTTTCTTTCTGATCTCCTTTCGGTGGCTTGGCAGGCTGAATTCTGGTGAAGTCCTCCTCGGTTTTTCGGCAGAGTTCCTTTCCTTGTACTTACTTAATATATTTCGGCCATCATGTTCCCCTTCTGACCTCATACATTAGGGGGAATCTGTTATAGCTCCAAATCTCACTCTTATGGTTTGTGATGCTGCACTTATGGCCTAGGGCAACCCCTCCTTCCAGACCTGGTCCAAAAATTTAAAAAACAGTGTTTTATTCCCTATACGCGACTTTGCCCTGTGTTAAACGCGTGTACACGCGGGTCTGTCATACCCAACCCACGTGTATCTATTAAAACACTTAAAAAAATAATAAATTCCTCTTTTTCGGGCGGTGATCGCGGGTTTACCTGCTGGATCACCTGTTAGTGCCCGTGGCCCAACTGTTCCCAACCAACTCCTAACTAAAAAACTACTTTGGAGAGGGTATAAAAAGACATCAAAGGGAAGACCAAGGGAGAGAGAAAAAGGAGAGCAAGATTATTATGCTGAGATTTTTCCCTTAGACCAGGTCTGAAGTCCTTGGTGCATTCTGCACTTCCCCCATTTTGCATAGGAAACCCTTGTTTCCATGTGTATTGGTGATCATTCATCCTTGACATCATCATTGAGTAAGACTTGGAAGGAGCTCTTGTTGGAGGCTTGAGGCTAGAACGAATCCGGGAGGAAGCTTGCTTGGAGCCTGCTGAAGGTGTTCAGGTGATATCTTTCCGATATATGTACTTTATTTGCCTTTATATATAAAGAAACACGTCTTTGTTCCCGAATAATCTTTCTTTATGCTTATGAGATTCTTGTGTTGAATTCTTATGAAAGTGGTTACTTAAAGATTTTTTATAACTAACTTTATAGCATGAAGATGATTTATATATAAGTATTTGCACATGTACTGTTGTGTTCTTTGATTTGTTTGTCTTGCAGGTCAAAGAAAGAAGAAGGGAACTCCAAGAAGGGTTTGGACCCTTAAGGTCTTCTCGAACGTAGGACCTTAGGTACGCACCCTTAACGTTAGCATTTGCTTAAAAGTAAAATGATGGCTGTGTGTGTGTTTCTTTGAATAAGCAATTTTCAGTCTGGTAGAGTCTTAGCCCAAAGGACCCTAGGGGTATTTTCCCTTCAACCATGTACAACATTGCAGCACAGACAATCATCCTACCAAAGGATGATGATTTCAGCAGGATCATCAGTCTATCATCAGACAATTGTCCGTCCTATGTACATAAAAATGAATTTATAAAGCTGAGCATGGGAATGCCCGCCTCAGCTAGATCATGAAAACAGTATGAAAAATAATGTATTGTATTGTATCTTATTACAGGTCTCCTCCCAGCATTGAATGAACTTCAGATCCTCCTAATAAAGCATTTCACCCGATAAACGACCTCATACTTTAGGGGGCAACTGTTATAGACATTTTTGTGGCTTACATCTATAAGCATGAAATGTCCATAATTCAAGGGATCCAAAGTCCCTAAATATGTTGTTACAGCTCCTAAAGGAACAAGGTCAACCAATGACAGCTTCTCCCAGAAGTTCTCCACCAAAAACCACTCAGAAATAGTCAATTCAGGATCAATTCAGAGGCTCCACTAGCTACCTACGTTGAAATGCAGAGACTACACTGGCTAGGTGCACTACAACGCAGGTGGAAGCACTACCAGGGTGCACTGAGCGGGAAATGACAAATGGAAAGCTCATTCAACAAGGTGGAAAGACCCTGGAAGCTTCCAGAATCTTCTCCAATGACACTTGCCTCAATGAATTCGACTAGTGATGAGTAAGAGGTTCTCAACCTCCAAATGGAAGCAAGAAATGACAGAGAGAAGCCACAAGTCAAAACATAAGCTGACTCATCCTCTCTGCTTACATCTATATATGGATCTCTCACCCAGAGGTTCAGGAGGCTGGAATTTTGTACTTTGCAGAGAATTACTATTGGTTTGAGATTGAGATGAGTACATTGGGTGATTTATGCTTTGTTGGAGGAGAGGAAGGGATTCCTTTGCTGGGAGGTAGATGCTGGATCAGAACTCACTTGGTTGTATCTCCTCTTGGACTTTCTTATTCTAGTAAAAACTACTTGAGTTTCTCCTACATGTTGTGCACCAATGATGTTTTGTTATGCTTACATGTTTAGCTTAATTTGATCTTGAGCTGTTTATGAATGTATATCTGTATCTTTGTGTAGTTTCTCTCTCTTGTGATCTTGCAGGAATTCGGTGAAGCTGGGCCGGTGAAGGAGCAAGAAGCTGGGAGCTACTGAAGAGAAGAGTGATTTGGATCGACAAACTAGCGGAAGACACAGGGTAGTTACATCCTTCTTCCTCATTTACATTTCATAAAGAAGAATACTCAATTAGTTTACTTCGTTTGTTGCTAAGGCACAATCACACCTTAGAGTGGGATAGGGGCATTCCGAATTGGATACTTTTCCCAACAACAATATGGTGACAATCCAGTGTTCAAAGGCTATATCAGTCTTTGAAGACTAGTCTGCCCAAATTGATACTAGCATGTAGGTTCAATTTGCTGAGTTTCAACATAAGAAATACCAGATGGGATTCTGGATGAACAAATAGGAACATACTATGTCGTCAAAATAGTCCCTGAGTGGACTCCAGCTAGTGATTTATAACTAGTTGGGACAGATGGTATACCAGAGAACGTTGTAGGAATGGTAACAGGAAGCTCCGCTATAGTTGTATCAGATGATATAGTCCTAGATGTTGATGGTTGCTCAAACATGTTTAGTCTATCCAAAAGATTTCCTAGCGATTCGACAAGAACTTGCGATGAAGGATGATTAAAAGAACTAACTTCAGGAGTAGAAGGATACAGATGAATCCCAGTCCCAAAATGTAATGGGGTACTGGATGGAAGATCCTCTACTATCTCCTCTATAGCAATCAGTCCAGGTGGAAGAGGTAGACTGTCAGGTCCGTAAAATATTTCTGGAGCCGAAGAAGGTATAGCTTCTGCAGTGACAGATACTAGAGGGGTGACACCTTCTGAATTCTGGGACTCAACTTCTAGATGTTCAGGTAAGTGGACTTTAGTCTCTGGATCAACTCTAGCTGGAGTTGTTTCAGGTATAGAAGTGTCTACCATTACACTAGGATTAGTTCTAATGTCCTCTTGTAACTGCGGAACTTTTTCTGTAAAGGTAGTTGTACCAGAAATGATCGGAGTAACTGTAGTCTCTAATGATGTTGAAACACAAGTTTCAAATAAATCAGGTGAATTGGACTCAGTTAAACGAGACCATTTTGCCCAGAATGGCTTCATTTCCGGAGTTAAAGATGGTTGACTCACTAGTCTCCGCGAATGATGGGGTTTTGATTGACTTTCTTCCACGATTGCGGATTACTTGATCAACTCAAAATTAAAGGGAAAATGATGTTATTATGAATTAGATAAATTTTAAATGCGCTTTGACACAACTTTTCTTTTTCAATTTTTAAGAGTCGAGAAAAAGCTAAAGATGACTCTAGTCCCATTCGATTTTTAATGAGCTTGAAGTGACAAGTGCTTAGATGGACCTTTTCTTTTAAGGAGTAAAAAAGGAACAAAAGTGACTACTCTGGAAATATAGACAGAGGGATTACCAAACCAATCGCAAAACTGCAATATACACCTTGGTGATAAACTAAAGAGAAATTACCAAGGACTTATGTACGGTAGTCAATCTTCCCGAATGTTGTGTTCAGTGCATTGTGATTGATAGGGTAGCAGACATGGCTTCCTATGGATAAAGGATGTAAGCCTATTGTGGTCTCCAAATATATAGTCGATAGTATGTGGAGCACAAGTTTGTGCTAGCACTTGTCATGTCAAAGAGGAGGAATCACCCAACCCTCGATGAAAACGATAGTTACTATATTTTACGATGCCGGAACACGTCTCTAGCCTAGACCTCTAGATGTGTTGTGTTAGGTTCCAAAGCATTGTTAAGTTCATTGAAATTTATTTTAGAGTTGATCTTGTTTAGAAGTTTTCCTTTCAGTGGTTCACCGCGTGATGTAGATGTGAAATTCCTAAAAATGCAATCTACAATGATAAACATTCATTGTTTATTTTGATCAATGAAAATCCTAGCTACTAGGGAAAGAAAATTACAATTGTTTCAAACAAAGAGCAAGGAGCACACTCTAAATGCACTTTCCCAAATCATTTTTTGCACATAATCTAAATGCAAATGCAAATGCATGTATTTGTTTTCCATTCCCTTAATGTGAGGAAATGCCAAAAGAAGAACTAGGTATAGATCTAAAACATTTCACTCAAAGCGACATTTCGACAATTTCTTTTCAAAATGGAAAGGAAGACTAAATGACACTTTTCAATTTCTAATAGAAAATGCTTTAGACACTTCGAATAACAACAAATCAAATCAAATATATAACAAAAAGTTCAATCGACTATTTAGAGAAGAAAGACTTTACGACACTTCTCTTTTTTGACACAAAACGACAGATCGATTTAGGCAACTTTTTGACGAAGGATTATAAATGATGGACAAATACATAAAAAACATTTACTAATCCTATCAATGGAGGCTGAACGATATAATGCAAGTATGATTCAGAAATGAGATATTGTTCATAAGCAACAAAAACAACTAAACAGAGCTGAAAACAAAGACAAAAAACCCCAACTTTCAAGGAGAGAAATAGGCTCAGTCAGTCATCGCACCTGGGCTTCACAGAAAGAGGGATGCATCACTCCTACTACACTCAAGAAGTGCAATGGATACTGGCTTCCAGTGACAGATAGTGCGATGGGCCATGTTACACTAAAATTTGTCACCATGACTATTTGCAGTTAGTATGGCTCCATCAACTGTCATACTATCCTCCTTGGCAAGTCTCATACCTCTCCTCTTCATGTCAAACTCCAAGAAAGAGAGAAAGTCTTTAAAAATCTATATATCTATGGGTACGCAGTTTCTCTTAGCCTTACCTGCGTGTACGCACCCCAAGTTCACAATACCTGCGTAATTGTACGCTCTGTCTGTAAAGGGGAGGGTGCGTACTCCTGTAAAGGTCAAAAGGTGCAAGTTTCACTCCAAAAAAGTTACTTGTGGTCATTTCTAGAGCATTCTAGAAGCTTGTTTGACGTGTATTGAGCGCCTCCAGATGGTTCATGTATCCCTATGAAAGAGGAACTTATGATATCCCATCAAGAGGGGAGCTATCCCATTCAAAGAGGGGCTTATCCCATTGATGGTGGACCTGATTAACTTCCTCTAGAGCACTATAAATACAGGCATTGTGCCAGAAGGAGTGGAGGTTGAAAGCTGAACATTCCTAAGGGTAGATGCTGCTGGAATTAGGACTCCCTTATAGAGCTTGAGAGGAGATATTCCCATCCTTTCCTAGCCTTATTTGGAAGTGGGTGAGCTGATCAAAGTAAAGGAAAACTCTTGCTGGACCCTAGGAGGGACCTGCACAACACCAAGGCTCAGGTTGTAATGGTTTCTTCTGTTTCCACTTAATGCAAATAAACTCATTTTTCTCAACAAATTGTTATCCATGATTTGTTTCATATACTCCTTGGTCTGTATGATGAATATGTGTTATTTTATAAGTTTATCAGGTGCTATGTAATCTTTTGGCTTGTTAGTGAATGCAGGTTTCGAAGAGAAGGAGGAGCTCATCCGAATCAGCGACGCTGGACTACTACAAAGCGTTGGACTAAAGGTATGTTATAATCACCTGATTACTTGTATTCTAAATGCATGTTTAGAGAAAGGTAGTGTTTATTTGTCTTGTTTGTCACTAGAAAGCCTTAGCTTCTAGGGAGGTTGGTTTTGTCCACAAAATCGACTCTTTCCGCATGACAAAATGGTGACTCCGCTGGGGAATCCATTGATGTGAATGATTTTTCCTTTGTGTGAAACTTTGATCTGAGAAAAGTCGTTTGTTTTCTGGTTTTTGGTTGTTTGACTGTGTATTTGGGTAGGATAGCTTAGGGTTAAATTAGATTTTAGTTTTTCTTGGTTTTGCTAGTAGTACGCACCCTCTGAGTTAAGCACAGTGCGTACCTGTACGCACTGCAGCTTTGTGCACAGAGCGTACACGCACCTGTGCAAACAAGTTGCCTGCGTACCCTGTCAAAATTGAGAAAATTTCAATTTTCTCCTTTTTTGCCTCTTAGATTTTGTTTTTAATTATTTTTTGCTGCCCATATCCACTGGTTACTTGTCATAAATCTTCACTTAAGCTTGTTTCATCAGTGTCAAGAGTTTTAGTGAAATTCATAGAGATTTTGCCCTAGGGTTTGATTTTTGCATTGGTCCTGTAGTGACTTTGGCTTTAGAAGTTGTAAAACCTTGGATCTCCCTGGTCTTTTCAGTCTTCTTAGGAGTCGGACCTGTCATAGAATCCACCCTTGTGAGAAACCTACCTTTGTGTTGTCTCTTTGCCAAATCTCGAAAAAGTTTGTTAATTGAAATTTGAATTTTATTCTTAAGAAAAAGAACAAAAGATTTTGATTTTTGTTTTTGACTGGTTTTTTATTCTGCATTAGCTAGTCCTTAGTTAAATTTTGACTGAGTAAAACATCCTGGAATCACACTTGGTAGGCTTTTGCCTCATTAGATTTACTTTTAGGTGCATTTCTCTTCGATTTTATTTTGTGTGAAATTGAGTTGATTTGATTGCCATAGATTTTTTAACTTTGATTTCTGTTAAAGTAAGTTTTACATGCTTTGCTAATATAGGGAAAAATACAAAAAAAAAATTCTTTTGAAGAAAAGTTTGCTTTGGTAGCATTTGAGTCTTTGAAAAGAAAAGGAATTTTTGTGAAGTAATTAGTGGTCATGTGTTGTATGTTTTGGAAAAGATAAAGAGTTTGTTTCTTTGATTTTCATTGCCAAGAAAGTTGTTTTTATATCCATTTGGCATTCTCCAACTCTCTTAGCTAGGGAATTCATTGAAAAAGAAAATTAGTATAAATCATCCTAAGTGGATCTTTTTAGTGGATTTGAGTCGAGTCTACACACCATCAGTTTCATCTCCGCTACCTTTTGTCCTAAAGAAAAGCCATAAAAATTAACGCTTAAAGTAAAATCAACTTAGTAACTTTTTATTTACTAGGGCTCTGAAACACCAATATAGATCAGGCTAGTGTCTTGGAGTAGGAGAGTAATTAACTCTCCAAGACAGTAAAACCAAACAAGTAGCTCATATTGTGGTAGGATAAATCCAACTATTTCATTTGTACTCTGGGAAAGCTCCTCTTAAAGGAGAAGCACGAGACCGTGTCCGAACCAGTGAGGGGATCAATCCTCCTTCATTGGGAAAGACGTCAGATACGCACGTACTACAAACGGTAAACCTTGGATTATTGTCGAGGAGCCTGGGGTCACTTGTCGGTAAACCTTGGATTATTGTCAAGGAGCCGGCAAGGGGATTGAGCTTGTTACTCTGCCCTTGCGTGCTATCGGGTCATAGACTATTCCCCTAGGTATATTTGTTGCTGTTGGTAACCTTAGTGACCATTATCTTTAGGATTCTACCGAGGTGACGGTGGAGGGAAGATCCCACTGTACCTGGAGCAGACGTCGGCTAGACTCACTTGGATTTTCCAGGGGGTTCACTTCACTCGAGACGGTTAAAGTGGAGGAACTTGTGCCAGTCTATTCATTAAGCAGGTTTCCGGGGTAACTGTTCCACCCACCACTTCTGTACTGAATTCCGCGATGTTGGGTTTCATCTCCAACTAGTGTATTCGGTCTGGAAGGCTACTATTTGTGTATGGTTTGACGCCCTAGATTCTTTAGGCATGTGATTCGAATTTGTTTGGTTCTTTAGAGACTTTAGGCGGTTTACTTTGAGATTTTACTTTGTTTGCGTGTGCAGTAGTTAAAAGTTTTTAACTGTGGCTGAATTACCGAGACAATCCCGTAGACTTTGGGGCAAGTCTCCTGAGATTGTTACCGTGGCCGATTTGTTGAGGAAGTCCCGTAGACTTCGGGGCGAACCTCCTGAAGATGTCCTGGGTCATTATGAAGGTTTGAAAGTCCTTGTAACTCCTAGTGGCAGTAAAGTAGGTTCACCTGAAGAAGGAGAGTCGTCATTGGTAGTCCATCCAGATTACCAAGGTCTAGAAACAGGTTATAATCCCGAAGCTGTTGCAGTTTCCGAGCTTGCTGGTAGTTTTTCATCTACTAGTGATATAGGCGAAGAACCTGAAATATCTGAACCTGTTACTCCAACTTCTAGTGCTCCTGATTCACCTAGGGTAGAAAGAGTCATCACCGAAAATCTTCCTGCTGGTTTAATAGCTATTGAAGAACTTGCTCCAGAAGAAGAATTTGGCGCCTCTATCCTTGAAGATCAACCTACTATTGATCTAAGGGAGCGTGAATCCATCTTTTACAATCCTCCTAGAAGCACTACTTGGTATCTTTCATTAACCAATTATTTGGACAACTCAGGGTTAAGTTTTTCTCCACCTCGTACTCCTTATCCGCCTGGAGGTATTTATACTCCTGTAAATATGTCTGGTCAGTCTTCTGTGTTCACTCAATCTCCTGAATCTTTCTTGTACGGCGGTCCTTCTGTTCCCTTTGGGTATCAGTCACTTTCTGGTACTTTTGCGAGAGCATCTCCTCAACCCATTGAACATGGGTTATTAGCTGGAAAGAATGGTAATAAACCGTTGGGTGTAGGAGACATTTACATGATGTTAGGTTCAGTTCCCGGTTCTCAACCTCAAGGTGGCCAATTACCGCCTGGGGGCAGCCTCAATTAACGCCTGGGGGGAAACCTCAAGGTACACAAATTGCGTCTAGGGGGAAACCTCAAGGACAGTATGTACCCATAGTACAATACATTCCTCAAGGTCAACCCCAGCCTCAATATGTACCCCAAGGTCAACCTCAGTATCAATTTATAGCTCAAGGTCAACCCCAATATCAGTACTTACCTCAAGGGTATCTACCTCAAGGTCAGTACTCGAATCAAGGTTATCAACCACCCCAAGGTCAATCTTATGTTCAAGGTAAGGGAAATGTAACTTTCAATTATCAATCCTACCCTCAATCCGGTTATGGATCTCAATATCCTCAACCTGTCATGGGTCAATACTCTAGAATGAACATAGTGTGGGATCCATCGCAAGTTCAATAGGTGTTGCAGCCAAGCGTACAGTTGTCATCTCAAGCTGGACAACCCTTAGTTGCTGGTTCACCCCAGCAACCAGTCCAGTCTAATGTTCAAACTTCTGTACCTTCGGTAGTTACTGAGTCGCCCATTGCACCTAGTACTCCATCTCAAACGACTGCTACAACTACCGCAACATCTATTCCTTCCACCACACTTACTTCTGGAGTATCGACAGCTCCGGTTTCTATTATCTCTGCAACTACTCCTTAGACATATTTACCATTTTCTGGATCTACGATTCAAACTACGGTTCAGATGCCTGTAGGACAACCTGGTTTAAGTACGGTTGTTACTAGTCAACCACAATTCGCTTATCAACCGTACCAGGGATAGTACCAATATGGCCATGCTGTCCAACAGCTAGTTTACCAGTATCAACCGTATCCTGGGTACACTTATCAACAACCTCAGCAACCCCAGTACGGTCCGGTTAATCCTGGTTTTCCAGGAGGATACAATATCCCGAATGCGATTCCTATTCCAAGTTATCCTGGATATCCTCCTCTTAGGACTGGTCTTGTGACCCAGAGTTTTAGGGATCCTAATCGGCAATTACCGTTTATCGCAACTTTGGATTTACTGGACTTGTCGCGCCTAACGAACGATCCAATAAATTATCTTCCGTTTTGGCCGCCAATGCCAAATAAGTTGCCCAGTGACATTCCCAAGTTCGAAGGTAAGTCTGGAGAGGATCCGTCAAATCATGTGATGACTTACCACCTCTGGTGTGCTTCAAATTCCATCTCGGATGATTCGATCCGCTTACGTCTTTTCCAGCGTACGCTCATTGGTCTCGCAGCCAAGTGGTACATTGAGTTACCACGGGCCTCTTTTTATAATTTTAGTCAGTTAGCTACCTCGTTCCTAACTCATTTTCAGTTGCCAGTCAGATATGATAATGGCACGGAGCTACTAACTTCATTAAAACAGTCGACGTCCACTTATATTTCTGATCACATACATGAATGGAGACGTCGAAGGCGATTAGTGAAAGTTTTTATCCTGGACCAAATCTTAGCTGAATGGTTTGTTAAATCATTGTTACCAAAGATTACTGAATACGTAGCTAAGGCCGGAGTAGTTACTGAGGAGCAGGTGATTGCTCAAGCGCAGTACCTTGACTTAGTTTACACTCAGTCAGGTACGTTACACGAAAAGATCCCAGATCTTCCAAAGTCAAATCAAATCGTTGCTGCTCCTTCGAGATCTCATGCTGCTGATGGCATGATTGGTACGGTGAATACTAAAAGCAAGAAGAAGTCTTCAAAGAATTCTTCGCCCATTATAACCTTACCAGATTCCCCGACAGGAGAATCTTCTCCTGAAGTTTCCACTGATATCCACGTTGTAGAGTCATCTACGGCTAAATCAAAAAACGGTGGGAAGAAGAAAGGTAAGAAGAAGAGTAAAGCAGACAAGACTCCAAAGGAGAAAACAGAAAAGTCGGAAACCAATGACGAAAAGCGCAAACCTCAATATCCTTGTCTTATTTGTGAAGAGGATCATTTTACAAGAGATTGCCCTCATCGCGCCGAGGTTGTGAAAATCGTCAAGGGTTCCCCAACTCCTTCTGTTTTGAAAGATCCATTTCCAAAGCAGGAGAGTAAGATGATAGGTTCTTCCTCAAGTGCCAGTGAAGAACCCATATTGATGATGTCTCATGTAAGGATTGTGACTCGATCGCAAGATTATGGTAGTAAAAGTCCTGTTGATGGATCGAAAGAAGCAGAATCTTCTCATTCAAATCCATCAACCTCAGCTCCCAGTTCCGATCCACTACAAATCGAGAAACCTAACCCTGACTTAGTAATCAAACCGCCCGCCAAGGGTGTACTTTGAAGGTCTGCTTTCAGTCCACATGCGAGAGCGGCCCAGAATTACAACATTGTTGAGGATTTAGCTGTTTCACCCTCAGCAATGTCGGCTTTAGAAGTGCTGCAATCATGCCCAGCACAGCGAAAATTACTTTTGTCGGCTATAGGAGCTGTTGATGTTCAGGACCCGAACCTAATAATCTTTGATCTAGAAAATAGTACACTGCGTTTGCCTCATCAGATGGCTTTCCAGATCCCAATGATAGTCAAAAACAGGCCTATTCATCGGACTGTAATTGATGAGGGAGCTTCCATGTGTATTATGTCGATACAGTGCTGGAGATCGCTTGGTTCTCCTTCACTAAATCAATCCCCGTCAATTCTTAAGGCCTCTGATGGCCGTGGGTTCCATCCATTTGGCATTCTACAAGATTTGCCTATAGGGGTTGAAGGAAAAACCGTTAGTCTAGATGTGGAGGTGGTTGATGCCCCTTTAGACTACAACCTTCTTTTGGGTCGAAGTTGGTCTTACGCTATGACAGCGGTCGTTTCATCGGTCTTCAGAGTAATAAAATTTCCACATAATGGCAAGATTGTAACCATAGACCAGCTGGCTTACTTTTCATCCGACCCAGCCTCTTCAGAGAGTATCCAGCATGTCGGTAAAATGACTATCCCTTACAAGGATGTTGGCGTAGGATTAGTTAAAGATGCCGGTTTACTGGGAACTTTTCCTTTTCCTCCAATCAACGTCATGTCTTCATTTGCATCTATTCATATGATTACTTCAGACACCATTGTTTATGACGATCCTTGGATCGTTCCTTCTTAATCTGAGATAGACTCATTTGGTGATGCAATGCCTTTGAGTCCATATGAAATTGCCTATGAAGCCGTGCAGTCTTTTACCGACCCGAATTCAACCAAAATCAACCAAATGAATGTGGTGCATGAGGAATCCCTTTTCGCGTCAACCTCGGAGTTAATAACGTTTCCCGAAGTTGTGTCATCTGACGAACAACTTTGTGAAGTCCTGTGCGTAGACGATTTACCATGGGAAGATCTCCATCATAGATCTTCATTTTTACCTGAGGATGATCATTTTGAAAACGATTTTTCATCAATCTTTACGGCAGAATATGTCAAAGAAGCTCAGAGTCCAATGAAACATCCTGATTCAGAGCTGAATTTGGGAAACATTTCTCCCACTATTCCCATTGATATTTCAGTCAAGCTCGAAATTGTTGAGCACATTCATATAGGTGCCTCGTGTTCAGATAACGAAATTCAGACATACAAGGCCCTATTTCAAGAATTTCGTGACGTGTTTGCCTGGTCTTACGAGGAAATGCCAGGAATTGATCCCGCCATTGTTGTCCATGAGATTAAGACTTACCCAGACGCTAAACCCGTCCGACAACGTTTGCGTCAGATTCACCCACGAAAAGCGACTGCAATTAAAGCAGAAGTTGAGAAACTGTTCAAAGCAGGTTTCATTTATCCGATCCCGTTAACGGATTGGGTGTCGAATATTGTTCCGGTTAACAAAAAACAGGGAACAATAAGAATATGTATCGACTATAGGGATATCAATCGTGCTTGTCCCAAGGACAACTATCCAGCACCCTATATCGATCAAATAATTGATGATTGTGCCGACAGTGAAATATTTTCCTTTATGGATGGTTTTTCCGGTTACAACCAAATCAATATTCTACCTGCCGATCAACCAAAAACGGCTTTCATTTGTCCATGGGGGACATTTTCTTATTGCAAATTACCTTTTGGGCTTAAGAATGCCGGAGCCACGTTTCAAAGGGCGATGTCTT
This sequence comes from Pinus tabuliformis, assembly GCA_031772625.1. Taxonomy (NCBI): domain Eukaryota; kingdom Viridiplantae; phylum Streptophyta; class Pinopsida; order Pinales; family Pinaceae; genus Pinus; species Pinus tabuliformis. Next base: position 489,528,864 of record CM062807.1, on the reverse strand, counting down.
ATGCATTTCATGACATCAAACACATTGTGCAACCGTATCTCGATGATTTGCCCGCTCACTCCTTATATCGAGCTGATCACCTTGTCCATTTACGAGCAATTTTTATGAGGTGTAGGCATTATCGTATACGGTTGAACCCACACAAATTTGTCTTCTGTATAGAAGTGGGACGATTGCTAGGATTTGTAGTTTCAAAAGCCGGCATTCGCGTCAATCCCTCGAAGGTAGAAGCTATCATCAAATTGCCTCCTCCTTCGAGTCTTCGCCAACTCCAAAGTTTGCAGGGGAAAGCAAACTTTTTACGCCGATTCATTCCTAACTACGCCAAGATTACCAAAGGTTTTACCCAGTTGTTGAAAAAAAAACGCTCAATTCTCTTGGGATGAGATTGCTCAGAAATATTTTGATGCACTCAAGCACGCGTTGACCCATGCACCGTTGCTGCATCCTCCCAACTACAACCAGGATTACTTTTTGTACCTCGCCGTCGCTCATTCCACCATTGGAATGGTCTTAGTCTAGGAAGACAAATTCGGGACAGAACCTGTGATCTATTACCTTAGTCAGACGTTAAATCCCACTAAGCTCAAATATTCGCATGTGAAGAAATTGGTCTTGGCAGTCGTTCAAGTTGTCCAACGTTTTCGTCACTACATTCTTCTCCATAAAACTACAGTCATTTCGGATTGAAACCCTATGATCTACATTTTGACTAAACAATTGCTAGGGGGCAAGTACTCTAAATGGATCGTTATCCTGCAGGAGTTCGACTTGGAATTTGAAAAGTCTAAGTCTAAGAAATCTTTAGTTTTTGCAGAGTTGATGTGTGATTTCCCGCGTGCTGACACAGGAACTGTGGCAGAGGAACCCATTGCAGATGAATCTTTGTTTCTAATCAGCACTTTAGATCCGTGGTATGGGGATATAATTGTCTATCTCCAAACCCAATCCTTTCGGCCCGAAGTTTCAAAGTCGGAACGTTGGAAAATTCGATTCCAGTCCCAACAGTACAAAATTATTGGAGATACTCTTTATCGCCGCGGGGCGGACTTGGTTTTTCGCCGTTGCTTAACTCACGAGGAAGCTGAAAGGGTTTTGAATGACTGTCACTCTGGAGCATGTGGCGGTCATATGTCTGGGTATGCCACAGCCCAAAAGATATTGCGTTCTGGCTACTTCTGGCCGTCCTTGTTTAAAGACTGTATCATTGCGGTCCGGAAATGCCACAACTGTCAAGTGTTTGATCGCAAGATGCACGCACCACCTGCTCCTCTCCACCCTATAATTGTCGTTGGTCCTTTTGCCAAATGGGGTATCGATTTTATTACATGTAACCCTCACTCGGCCGAGGGGTATACGTATATCATCCTTGCGGTTGATTATTTTACTAAATGGGCCAAGGTGATGCCTACATTCGAGGCAGACGGCAAGACAACTGCAATTTTCGTATTCAATCACATTATTGCTAGGTTTGGTGTCCCACAAGCGATAATCACTAACCATGGGCACCATTTTCGAAACGTTATGATGACAGAACTTACAGGCCAGCTTGGTTTGCGTCACGATAGCTCAACTCCTTATTATCCACAAGCCAATGGCCTGGTTGAGTCCATCAACAAACTTTTAGTTATCATGATCCGACGAATCATTGGTATTCATCGGTCGAATTGGCACAACATGTTATTTTCTGCGCTTTGGGCGTACCGAACCTCAGTGAAAATATCAACAGGGTTCACTCCTTTCCAACTAGTTTATTGTTTGGAGGCAGTGCTTCCCATTGAATGTGAAATCCCGTCACTTCAAATGGCTGTCGAATTACTTCCAGCTACTTCCGAAGAGGAGAAGCGTCTATTATACTTAGCTCAATTAGATGAGACTCGACGTGACGCTGCATTGGCAATCGAGACTCACGCAAAACGGATGAAAGCTCAGTATGATCGCAACGTGACCCCTCGAAATTTTTCGGAAGGAGACCTAGTGCTATTATATGATCAAGCTAACGATAAATTAGGTGCTGGAAAATTCGTTCCTATGTGGCATGGGCCCTACATTGTCAAGCGAAAGCTAGAAAAAGGGGCCTATGAGCTGGTAGATTTTGATGGGGACTCTTTGGGTAAACCCAGAAATGGACTTTACCTAAAGAGGTATTATGCTTAAATGATGGGTATGGAGATTTAGTTAGGTTAGATTTTTCTTTCTAGCTGGTGTGTTTGTTAGTATAGACAGTGTGCTTAGCTTAGAGAGTGTGTTTTTCGTCGTTATTCTGGCTTATCTTGGTTTTACTCTTGATATTGCAGATGTCGACGCCTCTCCAAACGTACATTGGATTCGCTGATGGTGCTTGTCGTAGTACATGGAATATCTCTTCCGCAGCTTGGGTTATCTATTCGCCCTCTGACGAGTTAGTTTCTATGCATGGGGTGAGCCTCGGTCAAACAACAAACAACATTGCAGAATACAATGCAGTGATTGAGTTATTGTCTGAATCTATTTCGTTTGGGATTCGGAGTTTGATAGTGAGGTTAGATTCTGAACTCGTTGTATTACAGCTTAATAGAATATATGCCATTAGAAATCCAGTGTTATTAAGGTTATTTTTGAGAGTGCGCCTCTTGGAACGTGAATTTGATTACATTGAATATCAGCATATTCCAAAGTCTTTAAATACATTAGTAGATGAAATTGCTTCTCGAATGTTAGACAGACATTTGCGATAATCATACATGTAAATTTAAAAATATTTCATCACACATGTTTAACAAGATAAGCTGGTAATAATGATATATATAGATAGGAGTGTGTCAAAAAATACATCGTCTTCGATCATAGGTTGAAAAACACCTTATGATCGGCAAAAATGATAAGTACAAAAAACCAAAATGTCACATGTGTCTACAAAAGTGACCATCCAATCACTGGTGGTGCTCTCTATATTTCACCACTGCACGGGCTACCCTACACAAGAACCTCCTAAAAGGTCCTGGGACTGCGACCACATAGCGCTGAAGTCTGATAGGAATATCATCTATAGTCGTCTCTGGTATGTCTGCCGTAAGATGCTCTAGGTCTTGTTCCAACTCAGCTAAGGTCTCTACGGCCGCGTCCTATGGGGCTGGTGCTGGTGCAACTGGTACTCTCCTCTCGAAAGGCCGGAGATTGGCCGGACGCTGTGGGACAACATCTGCATTTTGAAAATTGTCACTGTCAGTTTTGAGACGATATAAAAACAAAAAAAAGTAAATAATTTAAAAACTTGTGAAAAATGAAGTACCTGTGTCATCCCACTGTTCTCCCGGTGGAAGAATTATGTCCAGATCTCCATGAAAATCAACTCCGGCATACGGAAAATCCTGTATCGAGAAGACCTGGTTCTCTAACCAGGGAAAATACTCCGGTCTAAATCGGACAACCTCTGTGCCCTCGTCAGGATGATGGACCATCACCGCAACCCATCGCATCAACTTAGGCTCTCGGGGAGGCCTATCCTCAACAATGAGCTGTTGTGGGATCAGCATCGGAACCCTCTCTAGGGCAAAACTCACAACTAAAGACCCATAACCAAAAGTCTTCAGCTATCCGTTTTTGGTCCTAGTCAGTTGGCCCTTTAAGTTGGCCAACACAGCATCGCACTAGTTGAAAATGGTGCCCTGATAGCAATCAATCGCCATCCGCATCTGGGATCCAGTGGCAATGTGCAAGGCGGCAGCCCCGCAAAGTCTGGTAACTGTAAAGGCAATTACCATAAGTTCAGGTTGGGATATCTTATTGATTTCTATCCCCTTATCCTAGTTTTGATTATTGCACCACTCTAGTTGAAGACTAGCAATGGACTGGCCACCCGGCCTAGTCCCAGACAGAGTCAATTGTTCGCCCCTCTTGGGAAAACCAGTGAGAAAGTAAATATCAGAGGGCTCTATCTCGAGCTGGTGCCCTCCAATGTAAAAGCACTGATCCTGAACGTTCCACCTTTCAACCAGCCACTCTAGAAACCGCACCTGGGCCCTCATGCCAGGTATGGCCCAGTATTTGTAAAGATCGCATGCCTTCAAAGCATCAATGGAAGGTTGGTGATTAATCGCGGCCAAATCAACATCTTCGTGTTCTCTCTCGCGCCAATCAAGCATGGTGGACAATCTACACAACATAAAACATCTGTTAGAGTCCATTAATTTAAAAGTTTTTGGTTCATTTTGGAGAAATGGAGGTTTCAAAATCCATTCCGCGGTGTACACAGCCCGCCTTTAGAGACAGGGTGTATGTACATAGGTTCTCTTAAGGCAAGCTGTGTACGCCCGGCATTTTCCCAACTGAGAAAATGTCGGGGTACGGAGGTGTTGGGACCCTATAATACTAGTGATTACCCCATTACTATTGTAGTTATACCCCATATTTATATTGTTGTGCCCCTATTACCCCCATATTGTTATTTCTGTGCCCCATAGAATCCCTCTATTTTTATTTTTGTGGCTTTATATTATTATTGTTAGGTCGGCTGGATTATATTGTGACTCCTTAGACTCCTATATATAGAAAGGAGGTTTTGTCATTTGTATCATCCAAGAATTGTTCATTTATGTAATGTAAAGGAGGTTTCCCCCTCGAAGAGGCTGAATTCTAAGGCGTGGATCTCTCTTTTCTATCTTTTTGTGAGCTGGTTTCATAACATTTGGTATCAGAGCTTTGGATTCTAGGGTTTCGCTGCTCCAAACAGGTCATCGTGGCATTTTCGCTATAACGTTTTTTCTGTGACGTTTCAGAAGTTGCAAAAAAAACCCATTTGAGAAGAAATCGCGCTAAACATTGAGTCTGAATTTCAGAGCATTTAGAGCGATATTTGCGGAGATATGATCTGAGGAAGTTTGTTTTTTTGCAGACTCCCGAATTACATTCAAAACAGGTGACCTGGGGAAAATCGTCATAACTTTCTCTCTGGGGATCGGATTGAAATTTCGTAAGAAGGTATAGAAAGAGGATGGACTGTAGCTTTTTTTATGTGTGTTTCAGATTAAAAGGTTGAAACAGTGACTCGTGGCACGTTGTACAAGTTTGCTCTATTGAACGAGTCTAAAAGCAAGTCACTGTGGGAGATTTCATATAACTCTTCCTTGGAGAATCCAATTTGGCTCAAAATTTGGAATTGGAAAGAGGACGCAGAAGGCTACTACAGGTAGCAATTTCAGAATTGGAGGATCCGAAATTATAGAGATACATCAGATTCAATATCAGACTTCTATAAAGTGAAAAATGGTGTGTAGTTTTTTTTTTTATTTTTGTGTAAGCTTGGTTTAACAGAATTCAAAGGGCATAATAAAACATTATTATCGGTAACTGATGCCCCGAGGAAAGAAAATGCAAACACCTAGTAAGGAACCTGAAAGCTCTAGCATGACTCATGAAGAAGAGGAAGAAATGCTACATGATATATCAAAATTACAAGAACAAGTGCAACAAATGTCACGCTCACAAAAGCTAACAGAAGCTAAGATAAGTGGTGTGGAATCTAAGATAAATGGCGTGGAATCTAAGGTAAATGGCGTGGAATCCAAGATAAAGGGCATGGAAGCTAAGATGGATGGCATGGAAGCTAAGGTGAATGGCATGGACGCTAAAATTGATGGCATGGATGATAAGATGGATGAATTGAAGAAGTTGCTACAAGAAAGGGTCACTAATGGTGAAAAGGTAGTAAAGGAAACTCATGATGAGAACAAAAGAAATGTTAATCATGATTCCATAGACTCTAATGTTGGATCAAAGACTCACCATGTTCCAAAAATCGATATGAGGAAGTTTGATGGCAAGGATCCCGCCACATGGATATTACAGATGGAGCAATTCTTCGATCTCAATAATGTGCAAAACACACAAAAGGTACGTATGGCAACTTTATATTTGGAACCAAATCAGTTTGTATGGTATCAATGGCTTTGTTCTCGTAAAAAATTTATCACTTGGGCAATTTTTACGAAGAATTGATAGCACATTATGAGGATACAAAAAGCAACACTTTTTTTAGCCAATTGATAAGTCTCAAACAAAAGGGTTCAATAATGGAGCACATTGAGGAGTTCCAAAAATTGAACATAAGGGTAAAAGATATTCCAGAGGAGCATAGGATTGATGTGTTCATAGGGTCTTTAAAGGATAATATCCAACATGATGTGCGCCTTTGGGAACCTGATTCATTAGAGAAGGCATTCAGGTTAGCAAGAAAAATGGAAAGCAAAATTATGGCAACTAGGAAGCATACCATTCACAACTATAAAGATGGAAGTGTTGTTGCCCATAGTCTTCCACAACCTACAAGGTTGACACCACAACAATTGGAAGAAAAAAGAGCAAAAGGGCTTTGTTACAATTGTGATAGCAAATACACAAAAGGTCATAAGTGTGCTGAGAAGAAATTATTCTACATAGATTGTGAAGAGGAAGAAGAAAAGGAGCAAGAAAGGTCAAAAGAAGAGGATATATTCCAGGAACAAAGCCTAGATGAAGAACAAATAAATCCGACCATATCTTGTAATGCATTGGCGGGAATTACCACTCCTCAAACCATCAAGATAGAAGGACAAATCAAGAAGAAAAAGGTAATAGTGTTGATTGATTCAGGAAGCACCCACAATTTTATTCATTGTAGGGTAGCAAAAGAATTGAATTGCTTCCTATATCCAGCACCAGAGTGTCAAGTGATGATTGCAAATGGAGGAACAATAAATTGTTCTGGAAAGTGCCATAATATCAAGCTATCCATGGGAGAATATGTATTGACTAGCCCAATGCTTTCCATTCCAATGGGAGGTGCTGATGTTGTACTAGGAGTCCAATGGCTACAATCCTTGGGTACAATAGCTTTTAATTTTCAAGAACTTTTCATGAAATTTTCTGTGGAAGGAAAGGAAGTTGAATTAAGGGGTATTGCAGGGAAACCAGGAAAGATAATCAGCTCTAATGGCATGACAAAGCTTCTAAAAAAGGAGCAAAGAGGTGTAATTGCACAATTATGTTCGCTAGATGTTTCCACATTGGAATCATCTATTTCTCCAGATCTCCAAAAAGTCCTGGACAATCATTCCAAGGTATTTGAGACTCCCAAAGGTCTCCCACCTATGCGTGATCATGATCATGCTATTCATCTGATTCCAGGAAGTGTTCCTCCAAACATCAGGCCGTACAGATATCCATATGTCCAAAAAAGTGAAATTGAACGTATGGTTGCAGAAATGCTAGAGGCTGGTATAATTCAACCGAGTCAAAGTTCTTTCTCAGCTCCAGTAGTATTGGTGCACAAGAAGGATGGATCATGGCGCATGTGTCCAGATTATAGGGAGCTCAACAAGCTCACTATTAAAGATAAGTTCCCCATTCCTGTTATTGATGAATTACTGGATGAATTGCATGGATCAATTTACTTCACCAAGTTGGATCTTCGTTCGGGATATCATCAAATCAGAATGAAGATTGAAGACATTCCGAAAACAGCATTTAGAACTCATGAGGGTCATTATGAATTTTTGGTCATGCCTTTTGGCCTTACCAATGCACCTTCAACATTTCAAGGTTTGATGAATTCAATTTTCAAACCATTCCTTAGAAAATTTGTGTTAGTATTTTTTGATGATATACTAATCTACAGCAAGTCTTGGAAGGATCATGTTGAACATGTTGACAGGGTGTTACAACTATTGGAGGAGAAACAATTATATGCAAAAAGATCCAAATGTTTCTTTGGAGTCCAGGAGGTGGAATATTTGGGTCATATTGTATCTCATGAAGGAGTTAAGGTAGACCCTAGCAAAATTAAAGCCATTAAGGAATGGAAAATCCCCACATCCATAAAGCATCTGCGAGGATTTCTTGGGTTGACAGGGTATTATCGCAAGTTTGTTAAGAATTATGGGAGAATAGTAGCACCTCCATTATTGAAGAAAGATTCATTTTCATGGACTTCGGAAGCAGCAAAGGCCTTTGAACATCTTAAAGAGGCAATGTGCCAAGCACCGGTCTTAGCTACGCCGGACTTCACAAAAACCTTTATTGTGGAATGTGATGCTTCAGGAAATGGAATTGGTGCTGTTCTAATGCAAGATGAAAGACCCATTGCTTTTGAAAGTCGTCCAATCAAGGGAAAGTTTTTAAACAAAGCTATTTATGAGAAGGAAATGTTGGCAATACTCCATGCACTTAAGAAATGGCGACCCTACCTAATGGGAAGACACTTCAAGGTAAAAACGGATCATGATAGCCTTAAATACTTTTTAGAACAAAGATTATCCTCTGAAGAGCAACAAAAGTGGGTCACAAAGATGTTGGGTTATGACTTTGAAATCATCTACAAAAAAGGGAAGCAAAATGTGGTGGCAGATGCACTCTCAAGAAAGGATGAGGATGTGGAAGCATTGTTGTGTGCCATTTCTATTATCCAACCAGATTGGATAAACGAAGCAAGGGAGGAATGGAAGAATGACGAAGAAGTGTGGGCACTTATTCAAAAGCTACAACAAGATTCCAGTACTTCTGATACATTTAGCTGGCAAAATGATTCGTTATGGTACAAAGATCGCTTATACCTCTGTAAGAATTCCCAGCTAAAACAAAAGATTCTTATGGAATTGCACACTTCTCCCTTAGGAGGGCACTCAGGATTTTTAAAAACTTACCACAGGGTTAAGAAGGAATTTTTTTGGGATGGCCTTAAATCAGATATTCAAAAGTTTGTGGCAGAATGTTTGGTTTGCCAGCAAAATAAAGTTGAAACAATTAAGACACCAGGTCTATTACAACCTTTATCCATTCCAAGCCAACGTTGGGAGGAGGTTTCAATGGATTTTATCACAGGTTTACCCAAGTCTGAGGGAAAGAGTGTCATCATGGTGGTAGTTGACAGACTTACCAAGTATGCACACTTTTGTGCATTATCACATCCATTTAAAGCCAGTACAGTTTCTACTGCATTTATGGAAACAGTTCAAAAGCTACATGGAAACCCAAAGATTATTGTAAGTGACAGAGATCCCATTTTCACTGGAAATTTTTGGACAGAATTATTTTCTTGTCTTGGTACTCAGTTAGCTCATAGCTCATCTTATCATCCTCAATCTGATGGGCAAACTGAGATAGTAAACAAATGTTTGGAAGGATATCTTCGTTGCTTTGTATCTGATAAACAGACACAATGGGTCAAATGGTTGCCTCTGGCTGAATGGTGGTATAACACTTCCTTCCATACAGCAACAAAAATGACCCCATTTATGGCACTTTATGGGTATCAACCACCATCCATCACATCATATTTAAGAGAAAATTCTAAGGTTCAGGCAGTGGAACATCACATCGAACATCAACAACAAGTCCTCCAACTCTTAAAGGATAACCTCGTGTTGGCACAAAATAGAATGAAACAACAGGCAGATCAACATCGCAGTGAAAGAAGTTTTGATGTAGGTGATTGGGTATTCCTACGGCTACAACCATATAAGCAAATGTCCCTAAAGCAAGCTAAGAAGGATAATAAATTATCACCAAAGTATTATGGTCCGTACAAGGTGTTGGAAAAGATTGGTACTATGGCATACAAATTGGAGCTTCCTGCAGCTTCTCGATTGCACCCAGTTTTCCATGTTTCATGTTTAAAGAAGGTTATAGGTGACAAGCTCCCAATTCAAACAATATTGCCAGAACTTGACGAGGAAGGAAAAATTATATTGGAACCGGAAGCAGTCACAGAAACAAGAACTCGACAGCTACGAAATCGATCAATTTCAGAGTATCTTATCAAGTGGAAGAACTTATCCGCTGAAGATTCCACATGGGAGGATGAGAATTTTATGCAGAAGTATCCAGAACTGCTCAAGCGTTGAGGACAACACTTTTTTGAAGGAGAGGGGCATGTTGGGTCCCTATAATACTAGTGATTACCCCATTACTATTGTAGTTATACCCCCTATTTATATTGTTGTGCCCCTATTACCCCAATATTGTTATTTATGTGCCCCATAGAATCCCTCTATTGTTATTTTTGTGGCTTTATATTATTATTGTTAGGTCGGCTGGATTATATTGTGACTCCTTAGACTCCTATATATAGAAAGGAGGTTTTGTCATTTGTATCATCCAAGAATTGTTCATTTATGTAATGTAAAAGAGGTTGCCCCCTCGAAGAGGCTGAATTCTAAGGCGTGGATCTCTCTTTTCTATCTTTTTGTGAGCTGGTTTCATAACAGCAGGTCACCCATGGGGCACCTGCGTACCCCGAAAAGCGGACCTTGAAACCCCCAAGGCCTCCAAAAAATAAAACTAAAGCTTAAAAACAAATTCTAAACGGATGGAAATGCAAGGGAGGATGTTGTAGAATACCTGATGAGACGATGTTCGGTTTCAACGGTCGGATTCTCCGCAATGTCCACGGGAAGTTTCTTGCCAAAAGCCCTTTTTCTCTCCTCAATAGTAAAATGGTAAAAATGAAATGGTAAAAACCCTTTTTATAGGTTTTTTGAGTAAATAAATGTCAAATTTGTTTATTTTCCACCATGAAAAGGTATTTTTCAAGTATTTTTATCTATCTTTAAATAGGTATGAGTAATGTGTTGGTTTTTGCGCAGGATAAAAGGATTTTCAGGGAAAATGTCATTTTTCACAAAAAAAAACATCAGAGTCATATTTTAAGCCCTTTTATGACTCCTAAAACATGAAAAGATTGCCGAGCGTTTCTTTTACACTCGTTATAACGGAATTAAAAGACGGTCCTCTTACAGCCCTTTTCTAACCGTAAAAACACGAAAAGATTGCCGGATTTTTGTCGTTTCAAATTCAATATTGGAAATAAAATGACGTGTCCTTGATCGCTTTTTACTTTTCAGGTCAAAGACACTAATCATGAAAGTACTCCTTGGTCGCAAGATCAAGCGGTTCTCTCAAGTATTATTTTATACTTTTTTGGGCTTGGGAGACACAACTTTACGAAAAAGTTCAACCCTGGAGTCTTCTTAAGTTTTTTCAGACTCTCTAAAATTGAAAAACGCCGAGTTTCTCCTATACTGGACTCGTTAAAATTTCACAGTAAAGGACCTGTTCGATTACAAACAGGAACAGACCACTCCTTCTCAGGGTTCGAATCAAAACTAAGTTGGACTCATCCGAAGGATGAGCTTATAATCAAGCATATGTTATCCTCCTCAAGCTTGTAAAAAATAAAGAGGTACTTGCCAGAAATGGTGGGGGAAAAGAGAGAAAAATGAGCCTATTTGTTATCCTTTGTCTCAGAAGAAGCCTTATCACCACTCTTGAACACGACACTTTTCATTCACCTGGGTTGGGAAATCCTTTGCCTCACAGTTGATCAAACCACATTGAAAGTCTTCAGGCGGGTATTAACTTTGGGTCAAATGTCACTAAGCCATCTGTTGTGTCGTTATGTGTTCAAGAGGTCACTGCAAATAAACCATTCATCTGCAAAATACTCGTCATCCATCTCGACCATCCCTGAGTCAGTCCTTACAGCTACATTTCTTCAACTTGATCTATGATTTCATGTTGTGGGCTTGCCTACAACGGGTCGCTTTCTATCGACATCAGCACATTATCTAGAAAGATGACCTAGAAATCGTCAGTACCTTGAAATCTGCATGCATCAATGGCAGGTTTCTCGCCTTTGACGACGGTTTACATCATTGACTTTCGATCGAAGGATTCCGTGAAATGTTCGACATCAACTCATTCATTCACATCTCATGGATTGTACTGGGTACTTTGAGAACCATTGACATCACTGGTGGTCTCTCTCACACTTGTTAACAGTTTACATCATTGACTGGTAATCAAGTGGTTTCTACCATGTTCGACATCAACTCATTTTTTCGCATGGATAGAATCGTACTATTTCGGGAAGTAGAAAAGAAGACCCTGGATCTAGTTTCCACCATCCAGGCTGTGAGGAGTTTTTTATTCATTGTATAGTAGACCAACTATAAACAGATGGCTGCGTCCATACTGTGTCTACACAAGTCTATGTTTATGATGTACTACAAAATCATTCCTGTATCAGAGCAGTAGTTAGTTTGTTAGTTAAAGTTTTCAATATGAGTATGGGAATGCCTACCTCAGCGATGATATGATCTTATATATGTATTTTGTGTTGAATACTTGCAGGTTCCATCTGGGTTCTCCACAAGATAATCCTTGAAATGATAAAGTACTTCACCCTTCCTAGATGATATGAAACCCTAATCTACTACAGGCTTCGCACTTTAGGGGGCAATCTGTTACACTAAAATTTGTCACCATGACTATTTGCAGTTAATATGGCTCCATCAACTGTCATACTATCCTCCTTGGCAAGTCTCATACCTCTCCTCTTCATGTCAAACTCCAAGAAAGAGAGAAAGTCTTTAAAAATCTATATATCTCTGGGTACGCAGTTTCTCTTAGCCTTACCTGCGTGTACGCACCCCAAGTTCACAATACCTGCGTACTTGTACACTCTGTCTGTAAAGGGGAGGGTGCGTACTCCTGTAAAGGTCAAAAGGCACAAGTTTCACTCCAAAAAAGTTACTTGTGGTCATTTATAGAGCATTCTAGAAGCTTGTTTGACGTGTATTGAGCGCCTCCAGATGGTTCATGTATCCCTATGAAAGAGGAACTTATCCCATCAAGAGGGGAGCTATCCCATTCAAAGAGGGGCTTATCCCATTGATGGTGGACCTGATTAACTTCCTCTAGAGCACTATAAATACAGGCATTGGGCCAGAAGGAGGGGAGGTTGAAAGCTGAACATTCCTAAGGGTAGATGCTGTTGGAATTAGGACTCCCTTATAGAGCTTGAGAGGAGATATTCCCATCCTTTCCTAGCCTTATTTGGAAGTGGGTGAGCTGATCAAAGTAAAGGAAAACTCTTGCTGGACCCTAGGAGGGACCTGCACAACACCAAGGGTCAGGTTGTAATGGTTTCTTTTGTTTCCACTTAATGCAAATAAACTCATTTTTCTCAACAAATTGTTATTCATGATTTGTTTCATATACTCCTTGGTCTGTATGATGAATATGTGTTATTTTATAAGTTTATCAGGTGCTATGTAATCTTTTGGCTTGTTAGTGAATGCATGTTTCGAAGAGAAGGAGGACCTCATCCAGATCAGCGAGGCTGGACTACTACAAAGCGTTGGACTAAAGGTATGTTATAATCACCTGATTACTTGTATTCTAAATGCATGTTTAGAGAAAGGTAGTGTTTATTTGTCTTGTTTGTCACTAGAAAGCCTTAGCTTCTAGGGAGGTCAGTTTTGTCCGCAAAATCGACTCTTTCCGCATGACAGGCCAGGGAGCGCAACTGAGATAGGTTTTGGCTCAAATTTGCAGCTGATTTCAGTGAGTTGAGCTGAGATATGATGGACAGTAAAGAGCAAAGTACAGGGGTATGATCTTGAGAGGTGACTGAGCTACCAAAATGGCATCTAGAATGCTTGTAAGTTAGATGTTCAACTCATAAACTAAACCGGAGATTGACTAAAGCAGCATTCATCTACTCTACAATTACAGAGAAAGAGCAATTCAAAGGCTATCTGGCTAACTTCAGGCTCCATCTATAGTTTATAAAGCAAACAACAACAACAAACAATCAAACTATTTGATCCCCAGTGGAGCCACCATTTTTTTCTGGGAAAACTAGTGTCTTTTCGATTTGCTAGTCCTCTAGGATTGGCATCTATCCTAGAAACAAACAGTCAAAGCAATTTGGGATTTCCTCTATGTATGATAGATAAGAGAGTGGCAAAGGAACCAACCTGAATCTTCCACTTGACTCCTTGCTTGATTTCTCTCCCCCTTGATAGAGCTTGCAACTCTTCTCCTACTTATCTCACTTAAAGAATACCTATAAAGGCAAAGTAACAAAACACCATCAAAGCATCTCGATCTACTATATCATAAGCATTGTAGAATCAGAAATACAATGAACATACAATGGCATTCACAAATAAAAACATTCACAAATACACGATTGTATGGAGGAAAACTCAAAGAACTTTATTGAAATAGAAGGGAGAATTACAACCCAGCTGTCTAATCCAGCATCATCCTCCCAGCATCAAAGCCGTCTTCACCTCATGGAAAGCAAGATCACCCAACAATAAAATGCTCCTTCTCAAAGGCAAACTATCAGCGCTTCCTTACAAATTGCAAAATTCGAGCCTCTAGATCTCTCAAATGAGTGATCCATTTATAGATGTCTATAAGGGTGTGATTCATCTCTGGGTTTTTTATTAGTGTCATTCCACTTGTTGTTCTTGGTTCCACTTGGAGATTTCTTGGATCTCTTACTCATCCCTTGGCGAATTCAGAGAGGCAAGTGTCATAGGAGAAGTTTCTAGAAGATTCCATGAGCATCCACTTAGAAAACTGTCTCAGACATTTGACCATTCTCACTCATCTCACCCCACAAAAGGCCTCTTTAGTATGCATCGCACCTGGCTAGCGTAGGAGTCAGTATGGTCCAGTTTTGGCCAGTTCTGAGTGGTTTTCTAGGTGGAACTTCTGGGGAATGATGTAATCAGTTGGCCATGATCCTTTAGGGTATGAAACAACACTTTTAGGGGTTAAAGAGCCCTTGGTTTATCGACATATAATATTGGGGTTGCAGTGCCCAAATATTTCTATAACAACAAGGAAGTTTTGCAACACCTTAAGATACGACATAGTCAACAGAGACTGAGCAAAGTCTTCAAATACATTATAATTCTAAGTGGCTCTTGCATGAGGGTTGAAAATTGACTTATGAATAACGCCCTTTGGAGGTTTAATAGTCAATTTAGTAGGAATCGATAGTGGAGTGTGATATGAAAAGGTTGGTGCCAAACTGGTAAATTGATCAGTAGCCTGATCATTCAATGGATTCGCATTACCATAATCCTTTTTCTGAGTGGCTACCAAAACATTAGATCTCAGCTTTGAGGAGGAAAGCATCAAAACTGTGTTAGAGGAAGATGGGTCCTAAGCAACCATATGAGTGTCTTGATTAGGAAACAGGTCAATCAACATTGCAAGAGAAGTGGAGGACTTAAGAAATTTATTCACTTCATAATGGTGAGGAAAATCATGTGTAAAGTGTTCCTCATTGCAAATCAAGCAAGGATATTGAGGCTTCCATTTCTCATCAGAAGACTGATTTGTTTGTTTCTCCTACGGAGAGGGATATTTCTTTTTCTTACCCTTTCCTTTCTTCTTTCTTCCAAGTTGTTGTTGAGACTTGCCTTTATCATATGAAATGAAATTTATCTCAGAAGTAGAAGTCATAGGTGCATGGGATTGAGGGTTTTAAGCAGATGCAGGTGGAGCAACATGAGATGGTTTACTCGTCGTTTGCAAATTGGTAGAAACAATAATTCCATTAGCAACATGAGATTATTTACTAGGCAGAGGAGGAAAGATACTCGAAGGTCTCAGAGTGTTCAGTAACTTATTGTAGAGCATGCTAGATTGGTTATAAACCAAATCCAAATATTGTGCACAAGTAATTACTTACTCTTCAATCATTACTCCACCTTTGTCCATATCTTATTTTATGGGTGCTAACATAGATTTCATAAAGCATTCCACCGGAAATTGATCAGGAACATAAGATTTGACCAACCGGCAATGACGCCTCCATTCATGAATGTGATCTGAAATGTGAGTGGAATCACATTGTTTGAATTTGGTTAACAATTCCATTCCAGATTCGTATTTGATGGGCAAATCAAAATGTGAGAGTAAGGTTGTGGCTAAGGAGGTGAAATCATGGAAGGAAGCTCTAGGTAACATGATATACCATTTGCAGTACCCGTAAGCACTCCCTAGAAAATACAAAGTCGAAGAGAATCATCCTTAAGGGATTTTGATGAACAACATAGATGATATGTCATGACATGCATTGATGGGTCTTCTCCTAGATTCCCATTGAATTTAGGGATATCAGAAGGAAATTTGGTAGGAATAATTGGCCACTAAGGTGAATGAGCGATGGGTTCATTGATGAGTCAAGTCAAATATGGTGATTCAAGAGTGGCTACAAAAGGGAACCGTCGATTAAATTCCAACAGAGGATGACCTGGATATGAAGGAATAGCCTAGGAAAAAGACACTTTCATTCTTGGATAAGGAGGGTTCTGGTAATAAGGAACTTGGGTACCATAATAAGGAAAATTTTGATAGCCGGAATGTAAGTGACCTTGTTGACCAGCCCCAGGGTAAGCATGAATTTGTTGGCCTGGAAAAGACACCTGAGGAATACCTCGATAAGTTCTATACTATTGCCTGATGGGAGTTTTCATTGTCACATGATAAAGAGGGTTCGATTGAGACTCTTTCATGCCATACATAGCCTATCCTACTAGAATTTGAGGAATACATTACTCAAGTGATTGAGATTGGAAAGGAACTTGTAAAGGCTGAGTAAGTGGGACCTGAGAGGTACTAGATACTGAAGGAATGGGTTGAGGCAATCATAGCATCTAAAACTTAAGTTACATTTTTGAGCTTGTTGAGGTACAAATTGAGGAATAGGAATTTTAGATGAAGATGGCATAGGTTGGGAAACAAACAATGAACCCAACATCAAACTAGGTTGAATGGGTAAAGTAGGCTTCCAAAAACTAGTAGTGATACTAGGATAAGGAGGACCATAATAAGGTTGGTTATCAATTTGAGGTATACCAACAACTGGTTGCTCCCTTGCCAAAGGGGGAGGGGATGATGGAGGAAACTGCCCCCCATGTGGAGGGTACCCAACATAAGTATGGTTAGGTTGTTGAAGAGGACCTTGCCCACTAACAGAAGGGCTAACTTGGTATTCAACTGTCGGTGTAGGACGAGGAGAAGGATTAGGCTGAGCTACACTCATGAGAGCAGTGCTAGATGTAATTGTTGAAGTGGAGGACATGGGGGATGTCCACAAATAAGAAGATGCACCAGAGAAGGTACCTGATAAGGACTGTAACCTGGTGGGATAGATGGGACCCCATACAGATGTGCCTCTGGGAATGTTGAAAACATAGATGTGGAAGCGACATTTGGTGTCTCAACCATAGTGGTATCTGTAGGCTAGGAAGCCATATTGGTTCCAGTCAAAATAACCAGGCAAAGGAGTTTTTATAGGAGGTGGAGGAGGAGGAAGAGGGTGGGTTGGATAAAGGAAAATTCCCTCCAAATGAGTAGAAGGACAAGGCTCTTCTTGCGAGATCTCCTCGATACTCACAAATCCAAGTGGAAGTTTTTCACTGTCGAGTCTGAGATATATGGCAGGCAGATGTTTCTAAGTCAAAGGAAGAGAATATGGAAAACTTGAAGTAACAGGTAAAGATGACTGAAACTCCTCATGTTTGATGACCTCAGGAAATAAAGTTTCTGACTTAGGAATGTCAGATTGTATAACCTCAGGTAACAAAGTTTTAGGTAATTCAGTATTGGTTGTGTCAGCTTCACTGACAATATTAGATGTAACCTCGGGTTCGCTACTCAAGGGAGCAGATGATTCTAGTTAATCAAATTTAGGAGGAGTACCAAAAGTAATTCCCAAGTTTCCTGATCTAGTAGTTTCTGTTCTTTTATTCTTCTAATCACATCCAGGAGTAGCCTCTGGTGGAAGAGGAGGCTTATTTTTCATTCTACAAGAATGATGTAGAGGGGGATCTTGTTGTTCCAATCAACTGTGAAATACAATATACACCTTAGCGAACCAAGGAATTAAGGTATGACATCCAATCTCCCCAAATGTTCTGTTCAATGTATTGCGGTATCAACGGTGGTGCACTAAGTTACCTATGGATGGATAGAAACCTATTGGGGACTCCCAAAATATACTTGACAGTATGTGGGAGTGCAATCTGTAATATCGTTGTCTAATGCATAACTGTTCAATGAGAGCATTCCCATATACTTTACGTGTGTGGAACACCACCAATATACCCAAAGGTACATAGAGTACGATCTTATACACTCACATACGTGGAATGAGATTTCATCCCTAGGATGCAACACTGGAAAACAATGACAGCTACTACGTTTAACAATGACAAAACATGTCTCTAGCCTAGAACTCTGTGTTTGTGTTAATGTTACAAATTCTCCTTAGGTTGATTCAGTAAATTTTAAATTGATCTTGAATTAAGTTTCAGTTTTATGGCTCACCACGAATTCACCTGAATTCCATAAAATGCAAATCTAGCATGAGGAAATGGAATCTTTCTCTTCAATGAAAATCTAGCTAAGGAAGGGAAGAGACAAACAATACATAGTATAGAAAATGCAGCAAATAAAGTGCTCAATTCAACTCCATTTTCGTGCAACTATTCCTAAATAAATATAGATGCAAAAACCCTAAATGCCAATGCAATGTTTTTTCTTTTCACCACACTTAATTTTCGAAAATGAGGAAAACTAAGATGTAAAGTCTAATCACTTATTCAAATGCACTTTTCAGAATGAGGACTAGAACAACAATTCATCCAAGTGATCAATGGTCAAACAAAACAAGTTTGCAAGTGGCCTAATGATAATAAAAAATAAAAATCGAAAGCAATTCTTACCGAAGGAAATCAAACAAAAATGAAAACCAAATGGAGACTTTAGAGAGACAACAACACACTCAAGGCTCAGGGAAGGTCAGTTGGAAGTAGGTTGATCAAAGCAACACTAAGAAAAATAAGGAAAATTTTGTGCAAAAGTAGGGATCAGCGCACGTGCAAAAGAGGCATGAGTGCTTTTCAACACAAGCATAGAGAGGTCCTGGGTGGGCTGCAATGCTTTTTCAGTAGACCAGAGGGTCTATTAGTCCTGGGAAAGAGGATTTCAACACAAAAATTGCAAACAAGAATCATTGCAATCACTTCCTAGGTCTTTTCCTGGCTGATTAAAGCAGCAAAGGTCCATGAAAGAGGTAAATAAAACATAATGGACAAAGAAACCACCAAGGGAATACATCAGTCCCTAGCATGGTCACCAATTTGTTACACGGTATTTATTACTGTGGACAAAAATATCTCCCCTAGGTCTGGTGGTTAACCTAGAATAACATAATGACAAAGGACTCAATGTTTTCCTTAAAGCAAGTAGATGAGGGGATGAAACCTACCTGGGATCTATCGTATGTTTCACTCCTTTTGCTTGAATGCTCCAATCCTAGCTCTAACTACCAAAATTAGAACTAGCACAACCAAAAAAAACAAGCCAAGAAACTACGAGATCTATGTAGCATCATTTATCTACTTCATTCCAAAGATCAACATGGTATTGAAATGTATGAAATAATGACATCACATAACTCTTTGTAATGATATAAATGGATTGAGTTACAACCATAAATAGGAATTGTTCTTGTAGAAGAGCTCCTCCAAGTTGTTGTCTTGTCCATCCTTTGTCACAAAGTGTACCTCCAATCACCCTAAATGCATGAAAGGATAAATCTCACAAACACAACATAAGGGTAGAATCACTCTCCAAAATCCAACCCCTTGCATATGGAAGATTGTAAATATATATATAGGAGTGAGGTAAGTTGGGAATTATTATCCCTTTACCAATCTTAGGATTGAGATCCACTCTTGATGGGAGGATGAGATATAAGGATAAGGGATAGAAAATTCAAGGTAGGATAGGATAGTTTTATAAAGTTTTATATGAGGTAAATGGTTACAATAGATCCTGGAAGCTTTTGGAAATGGAGGCTTTAGGGTTCTCTCAATTTTTCCCAAATTTCTAGAACCAATGCAAGTGCAAGGGGGAGAAACTTGTAGGTGATCAACGCAGGCCACATTGGAGCAACCTATAGGTGAAGTTTATCCAGCAAGAGGCCAGGGTGTGTTTGTCCTAAAAATGGCTAAAATTATGCAGATTAGGACAGAAACTCTACGGATGAGAGAGTCATGCATAGGGCTTTGTGAAATGATGATGTAAAGGGGGAATATGATGTGAATGATCCGATTATGAGGTTGATTGATCAGATGAGAAAAAATAGCCTATAACAAACTTGGTGGTAAAATGAAGAAAACAAATCAAAAGAGCCCTTCTAAAAATTCTCAAGAGACACAATAACCCAAACCTAAAATGGATGGGAGCATGAATGAATAACAAAGTAAAGTTAGGTTTCCTTGAAATATTTTTTAGGGTGACCACCTAACTCATGAGCTCCCATGTATGAATGATATTAATCAAATTATTGTGAAATAGATTATGAGGAAGTAGCTTCTAATATTAACACATCTGTTCCTCACTAAATCACAACAAAAAATGGTTCCAACACCTCCTCCTCCTCTACTCAGGGTCATGGGAGGACAAAAATTTCATGGAGGCTCATCCCATATTGTTTTGCTCAATGAGACTATGAACTTATCTCTAAGGACCTAATCATCCCTACTAAATTAAATAGACCTCTTACATTAGATAAGTCTTTAGAGACAATGAATTTCTTGCCTAAATTTGTTCCCCATCAATTGACACATTCCAAATTCTATAGTTTCCCAACACTACAATATTGTCAAGGATCTAGCCTAAGAACCATGTGTTATGTCTACTTTGGATATTTTACAGAGGTTTCCTATCCAATCTAGAGCCTATTTAATTTTTATTGAATGGGTTTATCCCTTATAGTTGAATTTGATTATGTTTGACATTGATGTAAGTTGATATTGGTTATCCCATCATGTTTCTTTTCAATCTCAGTGCATATCTATAGCATTTTTTTTTTCATACTCTTGTGGATGAAGGATACTCCACTTGTATAATGGACTCATAATGCTAGAAATCACTTTGTTCTCTAGCACTTATTTAGCAAAGTACTACCCTTCAATATTGTGATGGCCACACTTTCATACCTCATGGAGTTATTTCTTCATTTTCGATTGAGCTAGGGGAAATCATTGCCATTGGTATAGAAGTTTTTTATGCCCCCTCTTGAATATAATGTTGTACTTGGATGTAGTTGGTGTTATGTTATGATTTATTTTATATCATCCATATTTTTTATTCTTTTTTCCCCATGAAGGAAATATTGTTACTATTGATCAACATGAGTATTATATGCCAGCGAGCAAATTAACTATTGCAGGCACCACCTTGTCATTTGTTGGGGATAACACTTCAATATATGGGAATGTTGGTGTGGTTTTATTTAATAACTCATCAATTATGGAAATTATTTGATGTCACTGCTCGATGTTCCATCTAACACTTGTTCTCCCATGCATATGATCACGATTCCATCACCAATGGATCACAACATCAAATGACCCTTTGGTGATTCCATCTCCTTCTGAAATATACTCGTATGATAAGCACATGTCTCTCTTAGTGGAAGATATTTCCTCTTCAATGGTCCCATCAACACCTTCTAACACTTATGAAAAAATCTATCCCATATGGCATATGATCAGAATGCTTTTCCCACATGATCTATTTCACTCCACCTATTTCACATGAATCCCTTAGCGTCAAGTTCTCTTCAAGATAGGCCATCTTGGAGGTCCTGGATTCATTTGATAATCCACATGAGGATATGCCTCATGATGCCTCTATTCCCCACAATCTATAGACGTTGGAGCTTGGAAAACAAAATCTAGAAACCGTGCCAAGGGGAATTTCTCAGATCATTCAATGAAGTGTCACCCTTGTACTAAGTCAAGTTTTGGATTTGTAATACTGAATTTGCCAATGAATTTTCCAATCAAATAACACATATTTATGAGTTCCTTGTACCTCAATAATGTCTTGATATCCACCATAAAAGAGTTTTAATCTCTCATGAGACCACTCTCTCTCTCTATATTCTTAGGTGGTTTGTGATAATGATATTATTCTAAGATTTTAATGGAATAATCAACATTTAGGAATGTGGAAATTCAAATCTATGTGGTGTGGCCCTAACATGGTGTGTCATAAGATGCCAACAATAATACATGAGTTCATACACATCAATATGAATCCTTGGCTTGTGCTTAGTAGTGTGTGCTACATGATGTAACCTATCATACTATGTTGTGACTTGAACATATGTATTTTAGTTTTGGCTTGGTGTTTGATGTTAGCACTTTTTATTTTTCAGTGTGGTTCTTTCAGTTTGATGCTTATCATGCTTTGTGCTTGATTTACACTTGATAGTCACATACTCTTGGCTTTTCATAGGCACAATCATGGTGAAACCAAGAGGTTACATATGTTATTCCTCTAGTTGTCTTGATATTTGTCACAATAATTGAGTATTTATACAAGAATTCATGTCCAAAAAACATGGATTATGAAACACATCATTTTAAATCATAAGAGTTGAACTATGCATAGGTAGTATATCATATATGCCAAAAATACTAAAATGTTATAAAACATAAAAATCAGAAATATGTGGTCTGCTTTTTCTTTATCCATATTTTATTTCTTTCATCGTGTGATTTAATCATGGGTCTAATCATTCTAGATGGTTTTGGCAACATCAGGTGGTGTTTTTATTGCAACATCCATTAGATCCTAAGTCTATTTTCTTGATGTTGGACTATAGGGGTAGGACTTTCCCTATCATCTTAGATGCAATATTGAATGTTGATTCCATCTTCCTTATGCCCTAGTTCCAATCCTATTAGGTTGCAATAATAACCTTTCTTTATTTTCACATCATAACTTGTGCAATAAGGCCTTGCTCTACATGGATTCACTAGTTTAGCACCTATTTACCATTTTGGTGTTCATATTGTGTCTTTTAATAGGCCTAAAGTCCCTCCTTTAGACTTTCCATGACTTTGAATCTAAGCCTCATTTTCCCCTTCTCTATCATATTCTAGAAATACCCTAAAATGATTTCAAAAACTTTTCTACCTTGCGATATGAATTACCTTACTCACTTATGCATGTTGATATACCATGGCTTTCCTTGTCGCCATTGTAGTCACATTTATCGTGGCCCTATTTCTAGCTTTTTCTTGGTGTTCTTACCTTTCTTAGAGAGACCATCACAATGAGTGGGTTTCCTTTTCCAACCTATCTACTTCACTTTACATAGGGTAGTTTCATTGGCTTGGTACAATAGATGACCTCTATACAACTCATTTCTCTAGGATGATCTTCCTTACTATTATTCCCATTCTCTTTAAGCATTGAAGGGTATTGAGCATCATCTTATCTGTTTTTCGGGTTCACTAAAGCCTCATGGAAAAGAAATTTTATATCAAGGATAATGGTAATTCTTTTTTTATCTTGTTAAACCATAAAGAAGAAATCCTATCAAGTATCCTTTTATATCTTTTTTTATCTCGTTAAAATTAAATGAAAATGACACTAATGAGCTTACTTATCTTCATTTTTTTTGCTCGTTAAACTATGAAGGAAATATAAAAAAATAAAAAGAGAGAGGAGGAACATTTTGGTAGTCTATCAACCAAAATGGAAATTCCAATAATGTATCCCTTGAACATGGAACATATTTGCCTAAATATCTTACAAATGGATTTTAGCTTTCCTAGGATCTATACCATACATATGAGTCTTTTTACTCCTACATCTTGTTACACTTTCAATCATTATCAAGTGTGCTTAAATGTCTTTGACATTATTGGATGATATCACGTGGTGTTCATTAGTCAACACTTCCAAGTCAATTTTTTGTTGTGTTATTATATGTTCAAAGGAAGTCTAAACCTCCATCAACCATCTACAGTCATTGTTGACCTTTTGTGTTGGCCATCACTATGATAGATGTACTTGAAGACTTCATATGTTCACATCATTAGTCATCTTAGTCCATGTTCATTATTGGGGTATACATTAAGTCCCTCCTTTTATGACTCTTCTCTAATCCGATTCAGCTCATTGTCTAGGAGATTGATCTATAAACCATTAGTACCTATGAGTGTGCAATACTTAGTGGCAAGCTTCCTCATTATTGATGTTGGTTTATTTTATTGACTTTGGATTGGTTGAGTTCAAGAATGCTTGGCATCAACTTATTTATTCACACTTTGTGGATTATGCAAGGTAACTTAGGGTCTAATTGCATCATTGGTGGGTCCCCTTGTATTTGTTAATGGTATAACTCAATGACCCATAATCATATGGTTTTTACCATGCTTGACACTATCTCATCTATTCACATGATGTAGATTGATACCATTTGTATTGAGCAGAAAAGATTGGGTTTGGGGACATATCACTCTTATATGGAACCTCTCTCAATATGTGTTGGAGTTTGTACCATATTATGTACTTTGAGAACTACCTTGGGACACCTCTCTTCTATGTGACCATAGTTTTACTAATGTATATTATGACATAGATCCACACTGTGTTTTTTTTGCTATGATATTTTGATTTATTGCATGGATCCACTATGTATTTCTTCATGGCCACGTACTAGAATTTCATGCCATGTATCTATATTGTATAATTTTGGTGTCTATATTCAATTATTCTTTATGCCAAGCATGGGCATGCCTACCTTGGGCATGACCTATTTATGATTGAGACTTTGTTTTCAATATCACTTTGATTTGGTTCCTTGATCCAAACTCCTTCCTTCCATTTTGACACCTGACTGTAATACATTTCATCCATTGTTAATCTTATGACCTCATGCATTAGGGGGAATATGATATAACCCTATTTGCAACTCCACTTTGGTAAGAGGAACCATAAATAAAATCCATTACTTTTCATCTTGAATGCATCCCTTTTCACCCTTGTATATGCATAGTTAGATACCCATCACTCCCACATCACTACCATATTGTATACTATTGCTCGATGATAGCGCACATCTTGACACTCATCCCTAAAACTACACAACATGCCTTATTTTAGTGATTGATGCATCTTATATTTTCTATAGATCAACCTTCCCAATAGGATCAAATCGAAGTAGGATGTCATTGGTTTTCTTTGGGTCAAAAATTGAGGAAGTTTATAAACCTTTCTTGGCCATAAGTGTACAGATACATCCTACTAGATCTAGGAATGGGCAATATAATGAGACCCTCTTAGGGGTGTATAGGGGAGGAGAATGTAATTATAATACTTTGTTATGCTATATAATTTCCACCAAAAAGTCTTCTCATGCTTCATTAATGATCCCAATTTTTTATTCAACCAAGGGAGGATAAAGGTCAAGGGATCAAAGGAGAGTACTTGACACCAAGATGTATAATTTTGTTATTTTATTAATGCTTTATATGGAATATGAATTTGGTTTCCCTTTCTATATGATGTATTTTCATGATATCATAGTGTGTTTATTTTGATTATACTTTTTTTCCACCTAAATTTTCTTTCTTGGAGGCAAAGGCATTGTCCTTGTATATTTGTGTATGTGTGTAGGTAATTGGACCAGGGATTTGTAGCAAGATATTTGAGTAAGATTTGGTTTTTCAGCTACTATATTACATTTGTAACTTGTATCAACATATGAGGGTATTAAGGTTCATTTCCATCTCTTTTATTTTCATTGAATGGAAGGAGTAGTTTGAATTAATTCTAGGGAACTTGATTTCTTGTTCTATCCATCATCTAGTAGATAATAAGATGGGATCTATGGGACAATAATCCCTTTGTATTTGAGTAAATTTTAGGCAAACACCAAGGAAGACTTAGACTAGAAAAAGTGTTTATAATTCACAAAACTTTGTTCATGTACATTGGGCTAGATATATGGATTATAGAATATCTATAAATAGTTATACTTTTAAAATATTTGGAGGATAGAT
This sequence comes from Pinus tabuliformis, assembly GCA_031772625.1. Classification (NCBI taxonomy): domain Eukaryota; kingdom Viridiplantae; phylum Streptophyta; class Pinopsida; order Pinales; family Pinaceae; genus Pinus; species Pinus tabuliformis. Next base: position 489,503,164 of record CM062807.1, on the reverse strand, counting down.
AAGTTGGATAATTAAAATACAGTTTATAGTTGCACTATTAACTATAGAAGATGAATATATGGTAGCCACTTATGCAAATAAGGAATTTTTACAGTTGTAGAGATTGTGTTTGAGTATTGGATCTATATAGGAAGTTGTGAGGGTACATTGTGACAATAAAAGTGCAACCTTTCTAGCAAAGAACCCTAATTATCATTCTAAAATGAAACATATTGGTTGCTAGTATCACTTTGTGAGAGATGTGCTTGAAGACAAGAAGGTGTTATACAAATATTGTTAGTGTTGTGGAGTTCTCTTGTTGTAAAGAAGTAGTAGATATTTCTGTGATTTATTGATCGTTAATCCCAGGTGCTATATATTATGCCAACCCTATGGTGGGGATCAAAGGGGGTTTGGGAATAGAAACCTTAAAAAAAATTGGTGTTTTTGGTTTTCTTTTTATTGCCCCATTTTTTGTGTCCTTTTTCCAATAGTATTTCATCCCATTGTAGTCCAATTCTAATGAAGGAATATAATCCATGTAAACAAATAGTGATTTGAGGCACTATTAGTATCCTTGGATACCTACAAGCTTTTTTTAGGAACCAAGATGTGAATTCCCTCCTACAATGATGTTGAGGGCCTTGAGAGTGATACCAAGTTCTAAAAACATGTAAATGTTGAAAAATTCACCACCTAAAGGCCAAGGATATCTTTTAAAGTTCATATACGTTAATCCTAGGCATGATGTTTTTTATATGATGACATGTTATTATTATGGTCACCTTACATCTATTATTTAAAGGCCTGAAATGCAAGATAATTATATTTCGAATTTATGGGAAACCTCTCTAAATATCCCTATATTATGCATAATAATGTCTTCACTCAAGGCCTTGGTAGTCTTTAGAATAATTATACTCATTGTTCAACCTTATCATGGGTTTCCACGCTTATTCCATTGTCTAGAAACTATAACAATTTATGTACATATATTATAATTACTCTTTGCATTCATTCACCCAATTTAGTACATCACAGTATCTCAAACTAAGATAAATACATGTCTGTCATTCATGTTTTTTTTGTACACATGACTCATGTTTGAGTGATTATGAAAAAGGAGACAGAGCTAGGTAGAGTGGGTAACAATAATCATTATCCTAAGAGAAAAGCAATAAATATATATTGTATCCTTTGGAATTTAGGTGATTGGGTAAACAAAAGTGGGCTCATAAAAATTGAATAGTCTAAATTCCCCTTTTTCGTGTCCTTCCACAATTTGATTGTTTCTTCTTCTAATTCTAACTTCATCATAGAGGGAAGTTTGGACTCCAAGAATGAATTTGAAATAAGTACTTGACCTATGATTATTGTGTAGACCTGAAAATGTTCCCCAAACGAATAGCCTTAAATGAAAAAAAAAACCCAATATCAACACTATTATTAAAATGTATTGATCTATTGTTGAATCTTAGTTTTGTTGTGCTAATTTCAACTTCAGAATTAAAAAGAAACGTATTATCATTTTCTTCATGTGCATAGGTTTCGTTTATGGTGTGCTGGGCGTGGAATCCCCCCAAGGCATGTTTTTGGGCTTAAAGCCTAAGTTTTGACCAAGTCCATTGTAAAGACTCCCCAATTTGTGGGCGCGGAGCACGAAGTCATAATAGAGTAATATGGTTGTCCACCCTTGTTTTTGTAATATAATGTCGGCTTGAAAGATCCACCCATGGTCTGCAGACCATGGGATTGTATTAATAGAGTGAGGCTCTAAGTGTAGAAGATAGTTAATCAAGGAATAGAAAAGAAGCATGATGAGTCTAAGAGATTGAGTCGAAGTGTAAAGTGTGTCTTGGGTCGTAGAGTAGGAGAAGGCTCTGCAGCTATGTCTGTAAAGGCCTAGTAGTCTGCAGCTGAGTGCGTGGACCCCTACATCTAAGTGTGCAGGGCAGGTCGAGTCTATAACCGTGGGAAGAATTAATAAAGAGAATTTTACCATATTTCTATGTATTTTTTCCTGCTTTATGTATTATTGGGTATAATTTGCAAGTTCACTGTTTATTTGCTACGAGAACTTATATGTATGTACTGTATAAATAAATATAACACAAGGCTTCCACTTACATGAAGATAGCTAACTGGTGTAAGAAGGCAAGTAATATCTCAGGTGTGATTTAGGGAAATAGTGTAAAACGTTGCTCCAGCAGCGCGGAAGCCCCACAACCCCTGGTTAGGGTTGTGCGAAGGTGATCTATCAAGGCGCGAAGGCCAGGGAAGTGTGCGAAGAAACTTGTTCGCAAGGACTAGCAGTTGGACCAAATCAACCCCTCACAATCTCAAGCGTGCAGAAACCTGGTTCCAGTACCCCCCCATACTGCTCTGGGTGAGACCTCAGTCCACGCTCCGTGGACTGTTGCCGAAAGGGCTAGTAGTACAGGGATTTGTTTCTCTAATTAACTCTGAACCTAGGTTAGGCCCCAATAAACCAACAAATGGTTCTATTGTTGGGACCGAGATCTGCATAAAGATGTCTGATGTCATATCACAAGAATCCAACAAAGAAAGTAATTGAAGATTGGTTGGATAGAAAGATTCACGAGTTCACAGCGCAGGAAAATAGGAATCCACAACTATCAAAGGAAGAGTGGTTAGACTGCTACTTATAGATAGATATCCATGAAATTTTCTTCGCATCTTTCCATACTAAGCAATACGAGTGGATCAAAAAACTAGAAAATAGCCAAGGAAGGTGTAAGCTTGACAAACCTATTGTGTGGACTCCATAATTGGTGCGTAGATTACAAGAATCAGAGGATAATATTGTGCACGCTGTTGATCACTGGCTCGATCGAATTATAAGAGGATTCATCACTAAGTTTGCGGTAGATACTTTAGTCAGCTATAGCGAAGCAGAGCGACGCTTCCTCAAAGGACCATGAGGTAAGTACGCTAAGTCTTTGAACACTTGGATTAAAATTCTACTATGTGAAAAATGGGTTATGCGAATAAATTGATGTTTAGGTCTACGTGAAGTGGGAGAATCTACAGAAACGAAGGTAGTACAAAACTAGAAGATAGCCCCTTGATTTCACCTCCACAAGGGGACGAGGAAGAGCTCACGAAGGTCTCACTAAGGTGTCCATTCAATTTGATAAGGTAGAGGATTCCGCGCATACCACCCCCACGCACACCGCTGCTAGTTTCACCATATTCAACCCCATCTTCGCCCATACCACCTCCACCACCACCACGAGTCAGTATGGCAAGCGCGATAAAGTTGCTAGTGTTCAAGGGAGTAGGAAGTGAAGATCCAGACCAGTTTTGGTTCGTGATAAAAGTTGTATGGGAAGCGCAGGGAGTTACAAATGATAATATAAAGAAAGTGACATTGGTTACCACTTTGTAGGATTGCACACTGACCTGGTACATCAAGCAATCCAATGATAATCTGAATGTGGGGATCATAGATATTCAAACTGCGCTAAAAAAAGAAGTTAGCAGGCCGAAGTCAGAGGCGCAGTCAATCATTGGGTTCAAGGAAATCACAATGCTACTGGGCGAGACCTCTTGGGAGTTGGATCAGAGACTGAAGTGTATGATTCGCGAAGCTAACATGATGCTGACAGATGGACAACGCCACGAATGGCTTTTAACATCGTTAACGCCACATTTAAGGAATGCGCTACCACAACAGAGGCTAACAACTCAGGCAAATGCCTTGGAGATCGTGATGAGACTGCATGAGACCTTGATACAAGATCCCAACCTAGGAGTTCAGCAGATCCACGTGGAGTTGAAAAACTTATGCCTTGAGATGCAGAGTCTAAAACAAGACAAGAAAGCTCGTCTAGAAGTGCGCGACGAGGTATGGTGTGTAAAGTGCAAGGGTCAGGGACATGACAAGGATCATTGCCCGATGTTCGCAAATTACCTTGTGGGAGGAGGACCAATGCCATGGAGACTAGAGGCACAAGCAAGACCGAGCACGACACCTACATTATGGTGCACGATTTATCAAATAGGAGGAAAGCATGCTACAGATAACTGCCATTTATTACAGAAGTACACGCAAAATTCACAGTAGTTGTTCTATAATTTCTGTAGGTCATTGGGACATGATGAGCACACCTGTAGAAGTTATAAGTTGATGATGGATCAGACTCCTACCTATAGAGTTTAGGCCGAAACGTGGCCCCTTGACCAGAATGCAGGGATGGCGCGAACTAGATTTCAGGGGCGCAGACGAGGCCGAGGTGGAGGAGGGATTGGAAGAGGTCGTGGACAACTGATATGTTACAATTGCAGAGGGTCAGGACATTATGCCTATAATTGTATGAATCCAACATGGCCATCATGCTTGTATTTTACATTGTTTGATCATGAGACGGAGGATTGTCCCACATTGATAGCGAGGTTGTGCGATAAAGGAGCACTCCAACCTCCCCCGACTCAGAACCTGCAAATGATGATCTCTGAGCCGCGCGAGGAAGACCCTAATGTGAATATTGTACTTCGAAGTGGAATTATGACAGGGGATGACAAAGGCAAGTAGCCTAAAGAGAGTACTTGGGTTCACTAGACTCCGACAAAAGAACTAGAGTTTTATTTGGAGCGCACTAAGGAAACCTTCATAGAAGCCAGGAAGAGCTTCACTGATACCTCCACTTCAGGAAGAAAAGATGAACTGGAGCTGGAAATGGACCCATTGATGCTCACGATGTTCCTGGAAACATGCATGAAGCTGCTGTGTGATAGTAAGGCTATAAAGGGGCTCTAGGAACTCATAAATAGATGTGCTGGGACCGCGCTAGGAGAACTGTGCATAGTCCAGAAGCTTGGAAAGCACAAAATGCGAACAGCAAGGAAAATGAGATTGACCATGCAGATTGGGGAATATGAGATGGACCAAGTGATTCTGGACCTAGGATCAGAAGCAAACATTCTACCAAAGGAAACATGGGAGCACATGGGAAGACCTACGCTGCAATGGTCTCCTATCCAACTATGAATGGTGAACCAACAAAAGGTCCTACCTATGGGGAGATTGCAGGGAATCATAGTGGATATCAAAGGAGCAAGCGCGCTAGTAGAATTCGAAGAAATAGAGATTGTTGATGACAGAAATCCCTACCCTATGCTATTAGGAATAGATTGGGCCACTGACATGAATGGGGTGATAAATCGAAAGAAGCACAAGATGAATTTTGAGAAAAAGTCTTTGTATGTAGTTGTACCTTTGGTACTTGCAGAAGGATCGCGCTACATGGAGCCAGTGCGCAACTATGATAGCAACAACGATTTAGACTACATCTACAATAAAACCACGCAACAATAAGACTGGGTGAATCCAACTGCAAATGGACAAATGTCATGGGAGCGCGAAAGCTCCTGCACATTATATTCTGATGGGGAGATAGAACGATGGTAGAACTAGTTACATAAGGTAACCACATTGAACTGTAACAAGATGACTAGATCATTGCACTGCGTATCAACGAAGGTAAGGGATCTACCTAGTATTATGGTTTAAGTGAGGTAGATGAATTCCTAAACAGATTCGAAAGGGAGGTGCCAGAACAGCAACGTTTCGAAGATTTGAAATGGGTACTGCATGCTACACCGATGAGGTGGTGGGGTACACACCAAAGAAGCTTTGAGGACTAGTGCGAATGCAAGAGGATGATGAGCATGTGATTTGGGAAGCCTCAGATGCAATTAACAGACAAGATTGTTGGACAAGACGGTCTGCGTGCCCACCTGTCCAGATGGATGCAGGCATATGGTATGAAACCTGCGCAGATGCACATAGTCTTCACATTAGGAGACACGGTCAGTAACCATGTGCAGGCAACGCAATAGCATGAACAAGCCCTCTGGTTGGAACCATGGAGTATGGAAAGACCAAGTGTGCAGAAGGTTATCAATGTAGAAGCCTTTAACGAAGTATGTGGAGCGTTGAACAAGGTCCACAATGAGTAGCGAACTGACTAGGACCTATGCGTATTGGCGGTTATATGGGCTTATAGGACCGTGTGCAAGAAACTGACGGCGCAGGCACCTCTAAGGCTAGAGTATGAAGTGAACGCTATAATCCCCATAGAGTATGAAATTCCTAGTCTATGCACGGAATCATCCACAGATATGACGGTTCGCGGAGCCTTGGAAGAAGGGATCGCACAGCCGAATGAAGCAAAATGCTTGGGACATGAGGAAGAAATCCAACATGGTAATTTTAGGCTCCAAGAACATGGGAAAGAAAGGGTGTGATTAAGGGAGAAAAGCACTCTAGTGGAAGTGGAAGTAAAGAAGCTTGAGGACGAGATAAAGGAAGATTTTCTCGATAAGAAGATAGGGTGATAAAATACGGTGCACATGATCCCGCTAACAAATTTGGTGACTATCGCCATGAATTGATCAGTCTAATTCCTTGGCTTGGACCACATATTACTACACGAATCAACCAAGGTGGTGCATGGTAGATGATAAAGTGCACAATGCCACTAGTAACAATAAAAGGTAGGTATTTTCCAGGAAAAGTGATGGATGACCAGATGAAACCCTATACAGGTGGCGCGGCCACCTGACTAGCTGTGGCAAGTACAGTATTAGTGCTCCAGGAAGTTGAAAGGAGGCATGGGGATATAAACTACTATGCTCAAGAGCTATGCGATGTTGGAGTTGCGCATAGAAGTAAAGTGTCACAAGGTCCTCGACTACGCAAGGGGGGTTGCACTGCCATGTGGGTTGGCCGGAAAGTGACTGTTGGAGTCACTATTCATGATTTGATTCTTGAATTGAGACCAAATGGAGAGGGGGGTAGGCATTTAAGACATGATCTATGGGAAACATTTGGGAAAATCTGTCACAATGGAGCATTAATGAACCGAATTTGGGGAGAACGGTTGAATTCAAATTCAAAAGGCGCTATAAATCACAAAGGGTTGCCCAACAAACAACATTTGGTCATTTGCGAATTGAGCTATTGTATAGCCCACGCATTCTGAGAAGAGCCCTGGTTGACCTATGCAGAGCATTGATTGAGCTCCCGATTCCACGAGTGATAGATTTCTGGATGGAAACGATGGCAACATTTGAGAAAGTTATGGAAATTGCAGAGATAATCGTCGAAGAGGCCACACAGACCCTGACTATGGGGGATGCCCCTGAAGGCACCGAGATTGTGGTGAAAATACCTAAATCACTGTGCACACTGAGGCCAAAGAAATAAAAGTAGCCTATGATTCCTATATGTGTGTCCTCACGAAACCCGCTGCGCACTAGGTTAACAATGGAGGAGAAAGGGAAAGTCGTTAGCTTGGAAATCGATGAGGAAGAGGAAGACCTGGAGGACCTTATCATCGAAGATGACGAGGATGAAGGCATGGAGGAAGAAACTGAGCCTATGCACCTTCCAACAAAGTTGCACACCTATATCCCCCCATATAAGGGGAAGGAAAAAGTGCCAAGGATCTCAACAAAAGCAAGAGCTCTCTCCCAACCCTGCTCCTCCTGGATGACATCATTTTTAAGGGCACATGCATAGGACAGTTTCCTAGCTTGAAATTTGAAGATTGGGATCTCGCTGACCATGAGAAGTTCCCTCACCTGGAGACCATGCAGCTCATTAAGCCCAAGCAGAACACCATGTTGGGGGTTATCAAATTGGAGCTGCGAAATTGGTTGCCTGTAGTAGAAAAAGCAGGGTTACTAAACTTGCTTCAGGTGCTACATTTCCACCACACCCCAATAACAATTTTCATCATCAGGAAGTTGCTCTTCCTGGTGCATGGTGGGTATTTGTGGCTAGATGAGCCCATCCCCATCACGGACCACTTGATTCACCACATTAACCAGATCCCATGCAGAGGAGAAGACCCCGCAAACATCTCGAAGGGGAAGAGTAGTGACTTGGCCATCGCGAAGGCCATGAAGAAGAAATATAAATTGGAGAAGAAGTAAAGGGGCTATGCCATATCCAGCATCAACAATAAAGTAGTTTGAGTGGTGACCCAAATACTGGTGAGTAAATTTATGTGCAAGTGTCGCACCGACAAGGTACCCGCGCCGGTGGTGGCACTTGCTGAGCAGTGCATGGAGGGAGTCTAGTTTAACTGGTCTGAGTTCCTTTGCAAGGAGTTCTTAGAAAATTGTTGTGAGGCTTAGGAACAAGGAAAAACGTTCCACTATGCATGGCTTCTGTTATCCATAGTGCTTGTGGTAGGGGAATTACCAAAGGACAGTCAGTTACCCATAATGGACAGAGAGTTTTCGAAGGCCACGAAGTACGCTTCGCTCTGGGCCACAAAGGATGCAAACCTATTGTGCAATAGTAAGATATTCTAGGTGTTGATGGAAATGAACCTCAGAATGGGGATTAACCACAAGACACGGTTATCACCCACTATCTACAATAGCCTGCAAATTTTTGTAGAGTTTAAAGCAGACCTCCACAACATATACATCAGAGTGTGGAAGGACCTAGCTAAGAAATGGAGCAAGCCACCCTTTGTAGCTACAGACGATGTAATTTTTGATGTACTGGAGACATGGCCACCATAGTGGCAGGCCCCAAACATCATGACAATGGAGAATTATATGGCACAAAAGAAGAAAAATGAGGACAAACTATGCATGGCACAGTTGGCAGAAAAGAGAAGGTAAGAAACAGTGGCAAAAAAAGCCTAGGAGGCACGGGTCGCTGAACAGATAGCAGCAGAACAGAAAAAGGCCGTAGCAACACAAGAGGTAGTTGAGAAGGTATGCAAGGGCTAGAAGTTGCCTTCGCATGGGAAGGAAATAGAGGAAGAGGAAGGCAACGCAGACCCACAAACCATGTCAACACAACTAAAGCACCAGTGCCTAAGCGAGCAAACAGGGCTGCGTAAGAAGGTCTAAGAATCAAAGTTGTCGATTGACCTGATCACCCTTACTGAGTGTGATCTGCATGACATCGACGAGACGGTGCGAGATGTCACCTCCGAGGCCCTCCAAAAATTTATGCAAGAGAACCAGATTGTGTTTAGGGATCTCAAAGCGCAGCTGCAGGAGTTGCAGGTGTGCACTCCTCAGGCTGGTACCCTCTCGACCAGCCTCATAGTAAGGACAATTGTAGCAGAGCAGATGCTGTGCTCCTAGACAAAAAACACCATCATGCTACCAGAAGGGGCACTGGTCACCACAAATGAGCCTGACAGGCCTACGATTAGCGCACTCAAATGTATCGAGATCAACATGGCTGTGCTCCTGTGGGAGATGCTATAAGTTCTACAGGATGGGATTACTATAGAACTGCAGGCTAGGGAGAGCCGCGCGCTGCAAGTGCTGAGCGAGCAAAATATCAACATGGAGCAGTTGAGCTTGCAGTGCGATGAAGTGGTGTCACAGAATAGGAAGATGGTACAGGTACTAGAAGAAGCCTATCAGATGGTCCCTAGGCTGTCCATCCCAGCAGACGCACCAACAGAGGCATGCATCCACCCACTAGTTGCAGGGGTGCGTGAGGTGCAAGAAGAAATGACTAAGGTTTAGCTGGAGCTGAACCTTCAGATAGTAGAGCTGCGGTTGAAGGCTTAGTCTTCCAACCCTCCAGAAGTAAGAGATCAGTGTGCCAGTGCTATTACATCAGGGCTAAAAGAGATTGGCAGTACAGTAAGGGACTGCACCAATATGTTGGAGGAGTCATTTGAGGTCCTCATGAATCTGCAAGAGGACCCCAACATCCAACGCTTAGAAATAGAGGCACATCAACTCCAGCAATAGTATGATAGCGTCAAAGGGACTGCGCAGATGGTGGCCCTCACTCAAAGGCTCGCATGAGTGCAACAGGCTAAAGCACTGAAATAGCAAGTGGACACCACACGACACTGAGAAGTGGTTCTGAAGGTGCTTGTTTAGCCTTGGATTGAAAAGGCCTTCACCATTACCACAATAATTGAAGGCAAGCTTACGCAAATGTACGGGACGCAGGAACAGATCCAGGGAAGTAGTTTCGACAACACGGTCTTGGAACAACGGGTACAGGAGATCTATTAGGTAGCCACTCATTGCGATGCCAACCTTACAGCTGTTCGAGCAGAGTTGGAGGGACTCTGCGCGAAGATCTCCACATCAATAGAGTGACTCAAGGGAGAGTCACAATGTTTGCGTTGGGGGCCTATTGGGCATGGAATCCCCCCAAGGCATGTTTTAGGGCTTAAAGCTCAAGTTTTGACCATGTCCATTATAAAGACTCTACGATTTGTGGGCACAGAGAGCAAATTCATAATAGATTCACACGGTTGTCTGCCTTTGTTTTTGTAATATAATGTTGGCTTGAAAGATCCACCCATGGTTCGTGGACCATGGGATTGTATAAATAGAGTGAGTCTCTAAGTGTAGAAGATAGTTAATCAAGGAATAGAAAAGAAGCATGATGAGTCTAAGAGCTTGAGTTGAAGTGTAAAGTGTGTCTTGGGTCGTAGAGTAGGAGAAGGCTCTGCAGCTGTGTGCGCAGAGGCCTAGTAGTCCGCAGCTGAGTGCACGGACCCCTGCAGCTGAGTGCACAGGGCAAGTCGAGTCTGTAACCGTGGGAAGAATTAATAAAGAGAAGTTTACCATATTTCTATGTATCTTTTCCTGATTTATGTATTATTGGGTATAATTTGCAAGTTTACTGTTTATTTGTTGTGCGAACTTATATGTATGTACTTTATAAATAAATATAACACACGGCTTCCACTTACGTGAAGATGCTAACTGGTGTAAGAAGGCAAGAAAGATCTTAGGTGTGATTTAGGGAAATAGTGAAAAACGCTGCTCCAGCAGCACAGAAGCCCCACAGCCCCTGGTTAGGGCTACGCGAAGGCAAATCTATCAGGGCGCGAAGGCCAGGGAAGTGCACGAAGCAACCTACATGGAGGGACTAGTAGTTGGACCAAATCAACCCCTTAGACATCTCAAGGGTGCAGAAACCTAGTTCCAACACCCCCCATACTACTTCGGGTGAGACCTCAATCCGTGCTTCGTGGACTGTTGCCGAAAGGGCCAGTAGTACAAGGATTTATTTGGCTAATTAACTCCGAACCTGGGTTAGGCCCCAATAAGCCAACATGGTGTTTGTGAATGACCATGTAAATTTTATCAAGTTTTATGTTAAAAAAATGAACAGAATAGCAAGAAAGTAAAGTGATGAACGACAACAAACAAATGTACAACAAACTATCAAAATGAACATTTAACACAGTGTTTTGATGAAGGAGTTCACCCCTCCTGGGCTACATCTCCTTGGTCCAGCTTCCATGGCTTAGGCCTCTGTATTAGTTCAAAATGGAAAAAGTGATGTTTACAATGCTCTACTACTCCTGCAACCTGCTTCAATTTTCTCAAAACATCAAAATGATCTAGGAATGCCTTTTCTTGATCCCAATTTGGTTGAATTTTGCAAACGTTATGGCAAAACCAATTTCTCCTAGGAATTCTCCAATAAAATTGGAGGAACTCCAGTTAACTCTGTTAAAAGTGGAGTTAGCGATGAATTTGGAGGAACTGCCAAAAGTTTACCAACCTAACTATAGTTTAAGTAAATGATAATCATGTATTAAATATGGACTAATCCACAGTTAGCTCAATAATTCGCTGAGTTAGGTTAATTGTCAGCCTTCGGGTTTTGTGGTCGTGGTCATGTAGGCGGTAAATACCAACGGAACTTCTGGTGGTTTTTGGTTAACCACAAACCATTAGCCACTGGTTTCAGTAGTGGTCACATGGGAGGGCACTGGTCCGTGAGCTGGCTCCCTCCACCCCCCAACTGTCAACATATATTATAATAAATATAATATGCAACCATTATATGTTAGGACTCATCATGGCGATGTAACCGTAGGACATGGAGTTAATGCGGGCCAGGTCGCGGGTTCGACTTTGCCAACCTGCCCATAAATTTTACCATTGCACGCCATAGTCAATCTGACCTTTGGGGAGGGACATGTGGTGCCCTTAGGGCTTGCCACTTGTCCCCTCCTCATTGGTCCATTCTCCGATTAATCACATTGATGAGCCTCATAAATGGGTAATTATATGGGCTCATTTTACCTCCTAACCTAGTCAAATCAACCATTCTCTTAGCTTATTGTATGATTTTCTGATTATATTTATGCTTATAGAGTGAGTTGAGTTATTTATGATGCCATGTGGTCTAATATGTGTTTAATGCAGATTATTGATGAATTTTAAGGTCAAAGTCAAGGATCTAGTGGAAAAATGGTAGCAATAGCTCGAAGTGGACAAAGGAGAGGACTTATAGGAGGGAATCCCCCTCATTTATTACTCCTCACTTTGAATTCCCCTTCATTCATCTTGGAGTACATATAGCCCAGTCATGCATTAGTAGGAAGCCGAGCAAGTGGAGGATAACTAATGATTATCTCGAGTTTTGGGAGCCAAGCCTCCCTGATTTTGAGGAAGTTGTTGGTAGCTTCATTTGTATAAGTAGAGAGGCCTAGGGCCTCACTAGGGTCAGATTTTTGTTGGATTTTTGCATATGTAAACTCTGCTCAACTTCGAGCTTATTATTTTGTGATAGTGCATGTAATCTTGCTATTGTTTTGAGAATAAAGATGGAATCCTTTTTGAGTTAGCACTGAGTTACCTCAGAGGGCTGAAGCTCTTGGGTTAGGGCCCAATCCAAGCAGCCAAGCTCCTCTTTACTTGTATTTGTATGTTTCATTTCAATTTGTAGAATAGGTTGATGTTAGATGTATTTCTTTTATCGTTAATAATAGGTTGCTTTTGTTGATTCAGTAGTTTTCTTCCATTTGTGCTTTCTATCGTAGGTTAAGCAGTGATAAAAAGAAGATTCAAAAGGCTAGAAGTAGTGCCTTGGCCTCTCTTCCTCCCTTTGGGACCATGATTTGAGGCAAAGACCCTCTTGCTGCCCTAAAAACATAGATTTTCCTCATTCATAGGATTTCTAGTGTTTGCAGCTTCTTAGTTGGTTCATAGTCTAGTTTATCTTGCTTAGAACTTCTTCATCATGCTCATTTCCTTATTTTCAATAGTCTTCTTTCATGCTTTATTTTCCTGCATGGTTATCAACATTTCCTTTCATATATCATAGTTTACTTGATGCAAAAACTCTGTTTTTTAGACATACTTATTTCCTTTCTTGCTTAATCTCATTGGTTTACTATCAGTTGTTTATGCAACAAATATCTTCTAGCAGTAGGCTAGCCTATCATCCATTCCATTCTCCATCTGATCCATTCCCTACAGGTCTCCCAAGTCTCCCCTCAATTCTACCTTAGTTTCCTGCATTTTCCATAGAATTTCTTCCTCTCTCCTTGAGCAAATCCAATCATCTTTCTATGTCCTAATGATTCTTGGTAGACCCTAGGTGCCCTAACACTTCATTCCAAACTTTAGCCACCTTTTCCACCCACTCTCACACCCTCAAAACAGCCAAAACTGCTCTCGGCCTCCTCTTGTAGGCCTCCTGTAGAACGTTTTTTTTTCCTCTTGTACATTTCATGTGTCCTCATGTAGATTTTCTTGTAGGCTTTCTTTTGAAGGCCAAGTGTGGGAAAAGCCTCTAGAGGACCACATGAGACCTCCTACGACCCATCCACACCATCCTACATCCTCTCAAGTCCCAAAACTTCCCTCCATCGCCACCTATTCGCTGCCACATTCACAAACAAATAAATTACATGCATGACACATTCACATAAAAATATATAAAAGTCCAAAAAAGATGATTTTTGCTCATTTACTTCCAGAAATAGCTTAGGTAGATGTTGTTTACTTCCTTGAGTAGGTAATGGCATTCTTTTCATGGTTTTCATAGTGCTTTTTGTAAATCTAGGATTAGTGGTTAACTAGGATTTCCTTGGTTTGCTTTACATTTCAGTCTTCCTTTGTACAAGTAGAATCAGTAGAGTAATCTCTCTTTTTCCTTTCCTCACATATAGAGCTTCTTCTAGAATCCATAGAAGTTGGCTTGAGCTCCTAGTGATCTTGTGTTGGCTGACCAAGTGACGACTTGCAGTAAGAACTAGTACTTATGCATATAGCACCGTCGCTTCCAAGTTTTTTATGAACTACTGGGTTGATGAGAAGGACCCTTAGGTGAATAGCCCAACATATTTGAAGAACCTGTAGGGGAAGAAGAAGAAGAAAACATTCCTTTAGAGCTAATGGCTAAACACATAAATGCTAGGAGGAATGGAGAAGGAATAGAGGGTACCTTTCCCATTTGGGAGACCAATGGGGACACCAAAATGAGGAATATATGCCCTTCCACCCTACCTCATTTCCATGGTTTGACTACAGAAGATCCTAACACCTTTTTGTTTGAGTTTTTTGTTATCTGTTGAAGCTATGACTATGTAGAATATGAGCAAAAGTTGAAATTGTTTCCTTCTACTCTCAAGGGTGCAGCCTTGCGCTTGTTCATGGGATTACCTGGCAATAGCATCACAACTTGGGCTCAGATGCAGCAAGCCTTTAACAACAAGTATCGAGACTATTGTAGGTCAAAAGATGTTAAAGGACCGGGTGTACACTTGACCCTGAGTCTTTGAAGTTGGTCCTGCTCAAGGGAATTTGGGAAGATCTTTTAGACACCCTCCATCTACTGGCCGAGGGAGGCATCTACCAACTGTCATATGAAGACATAAATACTGTTTTTAGAAACCATTCTAGAGTAGCTAGAAAGAAAAGTAGGGGGAGTCAACCCATAGCCAATACCTCTTCCTCTAGCTCATCCATTAAAGGAAAAATTGGAAACATGTTGGAAGACTTCAAGAGTAAGATGCTGCAGACTCTTGCCATGCAAATGGATACCTTACATATCAAAAGGAAACAAGAGGAAGAAAAGAGGGATTTGGCCATTTTTTTCCCTAGATGCAGCAGGAGGCATCCTAGGAATGAATGCCCATTGAACACTATAGAAGTTTGTGCAGTATGTGAAGAAAATAATTCTATAGACAAGTACCCTTCCTTACCCAGACTTAAAGCTATATATCAAGGGGCTGAGGGAGTCACTGAACTCTATTACATAAAACAAAGGAGGCTGCATGGACCTAGACCATACCAGCAGGGGATGCAAGGGACATCTTAGGCATACTACAACCCCAACCAAGTAACTTCCATACCTTCTTTGGCCCTCCTACTCATCCTTCCTGGTCCACATCTCCTCCTTGGTCCTTCACATCTCCATATCATTCCCAACTAGCCACCCATTCATTCCAATCCTATGCTCACCCGCAACCTTAGTGGAATGCATCTCATCAGGGGTGGAGGCCCCAGTACAACTCTCCTCCCGCTATTTTGCCTCCACCACCTGCCCAACCACAACTGTTACCTCCTGCTCCACCAAAGCAACCCCAAATGCCTGCTCAGCCAAATCTGAACCCGAACAAAAGACAGGTAGCTATATTAGAAACAAACAAACTAAAGTTACTCTTGTTTTCCTTTATGAGAGATAGATGAGAGAGAAGCATAGAGTACCAACCTCAGTCTTTCGCTTGGCTCCTTGCTTGTTTCCTCTCTCCTTTGATAGAGCTTTCACCACTCCTTTCTCACTTGTCCCACTTCAAAGAACACCTGTAGAGTCAAAGCAGCATAATACCATCAAAGCATAGAGATCTATAATCATAAACAATGTAGGATCAAATATACATTAACCATACAAATGCATACACAAATACAAGATTCAGAGATATACAAGGATATGGAGGAAAACTCAAATAGCTTTATTGATAGAAGTTGTATAAGAGGGGATTACAACCAAGCTATCTAATCCAGTGCCATCCTCCCAACATGAAGGCCCTCTTCACCTCATGAAAAGCTAGATCACCCAACAATGCAATGTGTCACAGAGAAACCAACAACACTTCCTTACAAAATACAAAATTCCAGCCTTTGGATCTCTAGGATGAGGGATCCATATATAGATATTTGTTGGTGGGTGAGTCAGCTTCTAGGATTTTGATTAGTGTCATTTCATTGATAGTTCTTGGTTCCACTTGGAGACTTCATGATCTCTTACTCATCCCTAGGCGAATTCAAAGAGGCAAGTGTCAAATGAGCAGCTTCTAGAAGATTATTTGAGTTTCCACCTAGCAAAATTCCTCTGCCATTTGTCTACTCTCGCCCATTGAACCCTACAGAAGGGATTTTCAATATGAATTTCACCCCCCATGTGCAATAGGTGAGATGCATCACACCCTGACCATGGAGCGAGTGAGATGGTCCAGTTTTGACCAGTTCTGAGTAGTTTTTCAGGGAGAACTTCTGGGAAATGATGTAATCAGTTGACCTTGATCCTTTAGGGTATGACACAACACTTTTAG
The DNA here is from genome assembly GCA_031772625.1 of Pinus tabuliformis. Classification (NCBI taxonomy): domain Eukaryota; kingdom Viridiplantae; phylum Streptophyta; class Pinopsida; order Pinales; family Pinaceae; genus Pinus; species Pinus tabuliformis. The sequence continues at coordinate 489,486,854 of CM062807.1, read as the reverse complement.
GGGTTTAGAAGCCCTTTGTTTATGGACATATGTGATTGGGGTTGTAGTGCCTAAATATGTCTATAACAGTTGCCCCCTAAAGCATGAGGTCGTAAATCTTATGATCTCGGGTGAAATGCTTTATCATGAGGATTTGAGGTTTTTAGAACTTGAAGGTGACCTGTAATAAGATACAATACAATACATTATCTTCATAATATTTTCATGATCTAGCTACGGTGGGCATTCCCATGCTCGGCTTTATAAATTCATTTTCATGTACATAGGATAGAAAATCGACTGTGAGGCGGACTGATGATTCTGGTAGAGCCATCATCCCTTATCTTGGATGATTATCAGTGTAGCTATGATTTACATTTGATGTCTTTATTTTCCTGAATATATTGTAGCTCGGATGGATGAAACTCGATCCAGGGTCTTCAAATTCATTCAATCTTTGCATGGAGTACAAGTCGATCCATGTGAAAAGATGTTCTGGTGTTGAACATGGAAAGACATCACCTGATTACCAGCCAATGTTGTAAGCTATTAACAGGTGCGAGAGGAATCACCGATAATGATAATGACCCTCAAGGTACTGTAGTACAATTCACGTGGTGTGAATACATGAGTTGATGTCGAACACCATGCAAAATCTTTCAATCGATGGCCATTGATGTAAACCTGTCACCGAAAGTGAGAAACTTGCCATTGGGGCATGCAAGCTTCAAAGTACTCAAAGGGTTGTTCCTAGGTCAACTTCTTGGATAATGAACTAATGTTGACAAGAAGTGACCCTTCGTAGGAGGGCCTTAATGAATCCCACATCTACGACACAAAACGGAGCAAATGATTTTGTGGAGGTGAAAGCGATCTGATGATACAAGGTTTAGGATGGCGGTCATGAAAGAATGAAGCGTGAAGGTATTGCAGCAGATGAGATGTTTGCTGGGTTGGTGAATTCTCTGAGTGACTTCTCTTGAACATATCGATGACACTGAAATGGATTGGTAGCGCTAACCCCAAAAATGGATGGTACTGAGGACCAATGGTGATATGACCGGTGAACAGAATAACCCAACTCGACTCAATCATGGTGATGGAGTGAAAGTGTCATGTTCAAGAGCAACCTGCTACCAATGAAGTTCTTCAAGTTTTCTTCCCAATTTTTCCCCAGTGATTGCTAGCCAGTACCTCTTTATTTTTGTCAAGCTTGAAGAGGATAACATATGCTTGTTCTATAATTTTCCCTTCGGGAAATCTTGCTGCTATGTTTTAGCGAGCCTAGCGACAGTGAGACTCGCTCTTGTCTATAATGGACAAGCTTGTCGCTATTGTTTTAACGAGTTTAATGACAATGATAACTCGGTCCTTTTCAGTTTTAGAGACTCTGAAAAGAGACGGAAAGGAAACTCCAATAGTCCTTTTTCATAGTATAATCCCTTAAGTCCAAAAAATTATAAAATAATACAAAAGGTATGAGTTTTCCGATCACTTTACCGAGCCGAAAAAGACAAGCGCTCAATATTTTTGTGTAATGATCCCTTAGGTCTAAAAAGATTAAAATATAGAGGAGGGATGGCACTTCCAATCACTTTAACGAGCTAGAGAGGCCAATTGCTTGGTAATCTTTTTATATTTTATGAGTCTAAAAAGAGCTTAGAAGAGACTCGTTACTTCAAAACACTTTAACAAGATGGAATGCTCGACAATATTTTCATATTTAATGAGTCTGAAGAGGGTTTAAAGAAAACTCGTTATTTCCAAACACTTTAATGAGCTGGAATGCTCGACAATCTTTTCATATTTAACGAGTCTAAAAAGGGTTTAAAGAAAACTTGATATTGAGGAATGAGTGATATTTTCGGGTAGCAGCTGGTTCCAGGTGAGGTTTAGAACTTTTCAATCATGGTAGTGTAAAGAAGGTGGCTAATAGAATCACTTGTTGCAGTCGTTCCTTAAAAGGGTAAACAATCAAGTGGAGGCGTATGATCGGCTAAAAGGTGGAGGTGATGGTAAGAACACGACCAAGTCTCAAACGCTGATAGTAATGCGATCACAAAGGTTATTTATCGAAGGTGGGTTCATTTTTTAATGAGCTTGAACTCTTGGGGAACATATGCTCATTGCTAGGTTTATTTTTTAACGAGCTTGAACTTCGCGTAAACTTGCTCATGGGTGGGTTCATTTTTTAATGATCTTGAACTCTGGCGAAACATATGCTCATCGCTAGGTTTATTTTGTAACAAGCTTGAACTTTGCATAAACTTGCTCATGTGGTTTGCATGCCCCCAGCATGATGAAAAGGAGAGTCTCTTGTAACCAGATGGAAATCACTGCGGTGAAGCAGGACAGCTTCGTCCAGAATAGACAAAGGTGAATGGTGTGATAGACCAATCACATAAGCTACAAGGAAACTTATCTTTACAACTAGGTGCATGCCCCCTAAGCTTCATTACATTCACCAAACTACTCACGGAAATTAGGTGGATGGAATGAAGGTTCAAGAGATACAGATTTTGCTCGAAATCCACTGTATTTACAGTATTTGATAGAAAATAAAAAACTGAAGGATGATTAAGGTCTCTAGAATAATCTTTGTGGTAATCTAGAAGATGGGAACGATGGTGGTAATCTTCCCATGGTGCCTCTCCTATCATCATTGATTGAATGATTCCTTCATCTGTAGAATGTAAATGTGACCAAGGATCTAAAGAGGTGACATATTCCTTAGACCTATCTATCCAGACACTCGATGAGAATTCATTTGGGTTTGCCCCCCAGGCCAAGAAAATTGATTGCTACAATATTTCTATTGGGCTTGGAGGCAATACCTGGCGATGATCCATGCTAACAAAATTTTTAGAAATCTTCTGAATCCTTGTAGATATAGAAGATATCATATTGGAGGTTTCCACCGTGGTCAGTTCCGCCAGATTACTTGGAGGTGGTAGGGCAAAAGTACCCATTAAGGTAGGGTCTTATAGGAGGCCTACTCCGATATTTTGAAGCAAATGAGAGCTTCCATGGATCATTGGAATGCTTCCCGTAACTTGTGAACTATTGGGGATAAAGGTTTTTTGGTCAACGATTGTAATTCCTCCTTAGAAGGGAAATGCATTCTTTCTAAAGTATGTTGACACAACAGTGGCCAAAGCATAAATCCAGGGCCTTCCCAGTAGGATATTGTAATTGAGGTTTCCATCGATAACTTCGACGTCAATTTCTATTGTCTTGCCCCCCAGTTCAACTTGGAAGTTACTTAAAATCCCGTACAGGGTGTATGTTTGTCTATCGAATGCTTTTAATGTCATTGATGATCGCAACATGTGTGGTGAGCCTAAAGTTTTGCAACAACTCATTGACATAATGCATGTAGATGCGCCCTCATCAATAATTGTTCGGTGAACAGTTTTGTTGAGGGCTTTCACTTGTATGAGGAAAGCGAGTTGAGCCGGTAACTGAGGTTCATATCCTTTATGATTAAAGGCCGCAAGATTGGAATCCACTGGGTCAATCCCACCTATTGCTGATAATAGAGCCTGCTTTTGGGAGGGGAAATTTTGCAGTACTTCAAGTGTTGACATAGTGGACGACGATTGGGCCAAGTCCTCTACTATATTATAATTATGTGCTACTCTGGCACGAGGATTAAATGTTGATTTGTGTACTACTCCCTTTGGTGGCTTTATTGTTAGCTCAGGAATGATGGGTGGCGCAACTTCGGTTGAAGTTGTTGTCGAACTACTTGGTTGATCTGCAGCCTTGTTGTTTGACAGCTGTGGATTCTCGTAATATTTATTCCTTGTTGCTATCAAAGCATCATTTTACTATTTTGAAATGGACAACATAAGCACTTGGGATGGAGAAGCATTGTCGCTAGCAACCAGATTGGTTTCTAGGTTTGGAAACGGGTCGGTCAATGCTGTTGAGGTTTTTGAACTCTTAAAGAACTTCTTAATCTTAGCTTTATGTGGACAATCTCTCATCCAATGGTCTTCATCACATATATGACATGGCCGATTAGGTTTCTTTCTCCTAGAAGGGTTTTCAGAAGATTTTTCAGGAGATGAATCATCCTATTTCTTCTTGCCCCCTGGTTGCTTCAGTTCTTTGCCTTTGTCGGTTGACACAACATTAACCTCTGAGGCAGGAAGTTTCTCATTTGCCTTTTTACTGGAAACTGCAAGGGCTTTACCAGATGAGGCCTTCGTAGTTTGCGTACTTGATGTGCCAATCACGCCATTGCCGGCATGAGAGTCCTTGTTTGATTTAGGATAAGGAGGAATGGAAAACTATGGTCTAGGAGCATCAGGAATTTTGTCGTAGAGCATGCTAGACTGAGTATAGATCAAGTCTAGATATTGTGCACGAGCAATGACTTGCTCTCCAGTGACAACTCCTCCCTTAGCCACATATTCTGTAATAGAAGGTAACAATGAATTAACAAACCATTCAGCTAACAGCTGATCAAGAACACATGTATTTACCATTCTACAATGACGTCGCCACTCATGAATATGATCAGATATGTGAGTGACTGTCGTCTGCTTAAAATTAGTAAGAAGCTCCATTTCTATTTCGTACCTTATAGGCAACTGAAAATGGGTTAAAAAGGTGGTGGCAAGGGCGCTGAAGTTATCAAATGAAGCCCTAGGCAATTCGATGTACCATTTTTCTACCAGACTAGTTAACGTTTGCTGAAAATGGCGAAGCCTAATCGAATCATCATTGAGAGTGTTGGATGAACACCATATATGAAGGTCATCACATGATTCCATGGATCTTCACCTAGATTTCCATTGAATTTAGGGATATCTGACGGAATTTTATGAGGAATCACTGGCCACCAAGGGGCGTAAGCAATTGGATCATTTGTTAGCTAATTCAGATCTGGTAATTCCAAAGTTGCAATGAAAGGCAACTGTTGATTCAGGTTTGGCGAAGCATACCCAGGATAAGATGGGATCACCTGAGTCGTGGGTCTTTGCATACCAACATAATGTATTTGATGTTGATAACTTTGATAAGGTTGGTGGGCATAGCCATTATAATATGATTGTTGGTAACCATTTTGAATATACGGCTACCCATTACCTACAAAGCTTTGTTGCTCGGGTCCTTGGTAAGCTTGCTGGAATTGTGGTTGTTGATATTGCACCAGCCATGGCTGTGAGACCATTTGCTGTTGTCCAATACTAGATGTTTGACTAAGATGACGGGTTATAGTACCCGTTTGAGCCTGAGTCGCTTTAGTTAAGGAACCACTAATCGGTGGTTGTGATTGAGTCACTGAGACAAGAGGCTGTTGTATTATGACCTGAGAGACTTGAGGTTGACATATAACAGGTAGTGCTTATACTTGAGACACTGTCACAGTAGCTAGTGTAGTGGGAATGTTCGACACAGGTTGATTTTGTTGCATTGAATATACAACTCTCGGCTATTGAGGCAGTATTGGTACCAACCACTGGACCGGAATTCTGTTGTGAACTCTCATATGGTTGTCCTCCGCCAGGGAATAATGAAAAGCCATACTGCCCTCCATATGGAGGAAATCCAGTGCTCAAATGGAAAATTGGCGTTTAGAGACCGACCTGCCCAAATTGATACTATTGTGAAGGATCAATTTGCTGAGACTCAACATAAGAAATTCCAGATAAGGCTTCGGATGAACAAATAGGAACAGACCATACTGTCAAAACAGTCCCTGGGTGGACTCCATCTAGTGGTTGAGAACTAGTTGGGATAGATGGTACACCAGCAAACATTGTCGGAGTGGCGGCAGGAGGTTCTGCTACTGCTGTATCAGATGACACAGTCCTAGATGTCAATGGTTTTTCAGACATATCAAGTCTATCCAAAATATTTCCTAGCGATTCTACAGGAACTTGCGATGAAGGATGACTAACTTCTGTAGTAGAAGGATATAGGTGGATCCCAGTTCCAAAATGCAATGGAGTACTGGATGGAAGATCCTCCACAATCTCTTCTATAGCAATCAGTCCAAGCGGAAGAGGCAGACCGTCAGGTCCATAAAATATTTCTGGTGCCAAAGAAGGTATAGACTCTGCAGCGACAGATGTTGGAGGGGTGACACCTTCCGAATTAGCCCTAGATGGAGCTGGTTTAGGAATAGAAGTGTTTACCATTACACTAGGATCAGTTCTAATGTCCTCTTGTAATTGCGGAACTTCTTCTGTAGAGGCAGGGATACCAGAAATAGTTGGAGTAACTAGAGTCTCTGAGGATGTTGAAACACAAGTTTCAAATAAACCAAGAGACTTTGACCCAGTTAAACGAGATTGATTGGCCCGAAATGGTTTCGTTTCTGGAGTCAAAGACAGTTGACTCGTTAGTCTCCGCGAATGACGGGGTTTTGATTGAATTTCTTCCACGATTTCGGATTACTTGATCAACTCAAAATAAAAAGGGGAAAATGTTATTCTGAATTAAATTAATTTTATGATGCTTTGACAGAACTTGCTTTTTCAATTTTTAAGAGTCAATAAAAAGCTAAAGATGACTCTAGTCACCTTCGATTTTTAATGAGCCTGAAGTGACAAGTGCTCAGATGGACCTTTTCTTTTAAGGAGTCTGAAAAGGGACAAAAGTGACTACTCTGGAAATACAGACAGAGGGATTACCAAACCAATCGCAAAACCACAAAATACTTTTTACGTATGGCAATCAATCTTCCCGAATGTTGTGTTCAGTGCATTGCAATTGATAGGGCGCAGACACGACTTCCTAAGGATAAAGGATATAGCCTATTGTAGTCTCCCAATATATACTCGACGGTACATGGGAGCACAAGTCTGTACTAGCACTTGTCGTATCAAAGAGGAGGAATCACCCAACCTATGATGAAAACGATAGTTACCAAGCTTTACGACGCTGGAATATGTCTCTAGCCTAGACTTCTAGATGTTGTGCATTAGGTTCCAAAGCGTTTTTATGTTCATTGAGGTTTATTTTACAGTTGATATTTCTTAAGAAGTTTGCCTTTAAGGTTCACCGCGTGATGTAGATATACAATTCCTAAATATGCAATGTAAGATGATAAACAATGATTTACTTTCTTTTTGCAATGAAAATCCTAGCTACTAAGGAAAGAGAAGTAAAATTCTTTCAACATAGAGTAGAGAGCACACACTAGACGCACTTTTCCTAAATCAATTTCCGCATGCAGTCTAAATGAAAATGCACATGCATGTATTTGCTTTTCATTTTCCTTAATGTGTGAATGACAAAAAGAACACTAAGTACAGATCTGAATTATCTCTCCCCAAAGCGACACTTTAACAATTTCTTTTCAAAACGAAAGGAAGACTAAGAAGACACTTTCAATTTTGACTTGAAAACTGCTTTCGACACTTCAAAGAAGTGATGGTTCAAATCAAATACAATTACAAAAGTGTAATCTACTATCTAAAAGAGGAAGACTTTACAACACTCTTTTCTTTGACTGAAAACGACACTTGCGACACTTTCAAATCAAAAGACGATAGTTCAATTAAGCTACTGTTGGAAAAGGAGAACTGTAAATGATGAAAAATACATAAAAAAACATTCACAATTCTTTATCAATGGAGGCTGCATAATGCAAATGAAGGGAGTTTCAACAGTGATATACTGATCATAGATAGAAAAACTAATGAATAAAGCTGAAGACAATGAAGAAAAAAACAAAATTTGGAGGCATAAACAGTCTCACTCAATCATCGCGCCTGTAACACAGGGAAACAGGGATGCATCTCACCTACAACACATGGGAGGAGAAATGCATCCAGATTTCCAATGAGAGGCAGTGCGATGGTCCAGGGACGAGACTGAGCTCGGTTTTCACTCATAGTTTGCAGCTAAGTTCAAGGGTTTAGGCTGAGCTTATGATAGACAGTAAACACAAAGTACAGGGGCTCATATAATGAAGTTACTTGAGCTACCATAGGGCACTTAGGATGTTTGCAAGTATGTTTTTCAATTCATAAACAAACCCAGAGATTGACTGAAGCAACATTGATCTACTTTGCACTTTCATAGAAAATGCAGTTCGAAGGCTAGCTGGCTTAACTTCAGGCTCCATCTGTAGTTTATAAAGCAAACAAATACAAACAAACAAACAAACTATTCGCTCCCCAGTGGAGTCGCCATTTTGTTATCGAAAAACAAGTGTCCATTCGGAGCTGCTAGTCCCACTAAGACAGGTAGCTATCTTAGAAACAAACAAAATAAAGTTACTTGTGTTTTCCTTTATGAGAGATAGATGAGAGAGACGCAGAGAGTACCAACCTCAGTCTTTTGCTTATCTCCTTACTTGTTTCCTCTCTCCTTTGATAGAGCTTTCACCACCCTTTTCTCACTTGTCTCACTTCAAAGAACACCTGTAGAGTCAAAGCAGCATAATAGCATCAAAGCATAGAGATCTATAATCATAAACAATGTAGGATCAAATATACATTAACCATACAAATGCATACACAAATACAAGATTCAGAGATATACAAGTTTATGGAGGAAAACTCAAATAGATTTATTGATAGAAGTAGTAGAAGAGAGGATTACAACCAAGCTGTCTGATCTAGCGCCATCCTCCCAGCATGAAAGCCCTCTTCACCTCATGAAAAGCTAGATCACCCAACAATGCAATGTTTCACAGAGAAACCAACAGCACTTCCTTACAAAATACAAAATTCCAGCCTTTGGATCTCTAGGATGAGGGATCCATATATAGATATTTGCAGGTGGGTGAGTCAACTTCTGGGATTTTGATTAGTGTCATTTCACTAATATTTCTTGGTTCCACTTGGAGATTTCATGATCTCTTACTCATCCTTGGGTGAATTCAGAGAGGCAAGCGTCAAATGAGCATCTTCTAGAAGATTCTTTGAGTTTCCACCTAGCAAACTAGCTCTGCCATTTGTCTACTCTCACCCATTGCACCCTACAGAAGGGATTTTCAGTATGCATCACACCCCCTGTGTGCAATAGGTGAGATGCATCGCACCCTGACCATGGAGCAGGTGAGATGGTCCAGTTTTGACCAGTTTTGAGTAGTTTTTCAAGGAGAACTTCTGGGAAATGATGTAATCAGTTGACCTTGATCCTTTAGGGTATGACACAACACTTTTAGTGGTTTATAAGCCCTTGGTTTATGGACATATGTGATTGGGGTTGTAGTGCCCAAATATGTCTAAAACACCCCCAGTGTGTCACCAAAAATAACTCCTCAACTGATCTCTGTGCGGCCGACTCCACTCCTCTCCATGTTAAGAATATAGAGTTCGGCCTAGAAAGAACCTTGAAAATCAATCCATCCCTATCCACTTCCCAGGAGAAGGAACTATGTAGCTTGCTGAGAAAACACCTAGATGCCTTCGCCTGGAGTTATAAGGAGATGAAGGGAGTGAGCCCTTCAGTATGTACTCATCATATATACATCAAGGAGGATTGTAAGCAAGTCAGGCAGCCTCAAAGGAGGATGAATCCAGCACTTAAAGATATTGTTAATGAAGAACTACAGAAATTTCTTGATGTGAGATTCATCTATCCCATCTCTGACAGTGAATGGATCTCTCCTTTGGTGCTAGTGCCAAAGAAAAATGGTAAGTGGAGAATCTATGTCGAGTATCAGGAATTGAACAAAGCCACTAAAAAGGACGATTTTCCTTTACCTTTCATAGATCAAGTGTTAGATAGTTTGGTAGGGAAAATGTTTTTCTCTTTCCTAGATGGGTTTAGAGGGTACAACTAGATTCAAATTACCCTGGAAGACCAAGATAAAACCACTTTCACTTGTCCTTAGGGTACCTTTGCATACCAGGTCCTTCCTTTTGGTTTGTGTAATGCTCTAGCCACTTTCCAAAGAGCGGTATTGAGTATATTTTCTGAATTAGTTCATGATGCAGTAGAGATATACATGGATGACTTTACTCCTTATGGCTTTTACTTTTAGGAAGCTTTATCTAACCTAGGAAAGTTTCTAGACAAGTGTATTGAGATGAACCTATCCCTTAGTCCAGAAAAATGTGAATTTTTTATGACTGAAGGGACCATGCTAGGTCATGCATTATCTCAACAAGGACTGCAGGTGGACCCCAACAAATCACAATCATCCAAAGGGTCCCACCTCCTCAAAAAGTTGGAGATGTCAGAAGTTTCCTAGGTTTCGCTAGGTATTACCAGAGATTCATTAAAGATTTCAGTAAGCTAGCCTCTCCTTTGTTTGGTGTAATGTACCCCGGTAAGCTCGCATGTAAAAGCATGGAGTTAGAATTTTTTATACAAATTACCCACAAGTAATTATCTAATTCAAAACTCCACAATTCCTCATTAACCATTATATATAATGTTCTTTAGTACATCAAGTAAATTGCAATAAAAGACAGTAAGTTGCATAACCATTAACCACCACTATGGTAGTGTAATAACATAAACTATCTCATGAATCCTTGCATCCATTTCATGATTTCCTTAACCATATTAATTAATCTCATACTTGGACATTATGGTTATGCCATCAAATAAAGAACCATCAATATCAAGGATTCATCGTCATCAAACTGACACAAAAGGCAATCACACCATTGAACACCAATATACCCTGGAAACACCATAGGGTGAAAACTAGCAAACGTTTAATCTTATTATTAAATTCTCGTGAGGGTTTTCACCCCTCACTCAATGGCTTATAAGGGATTCCATCCCTTAACCATTGTTATAAAATCATTACAACAAATTATCATTAAGTTGTCACATAACTAGCTAAAAGCTAATACATTTTCTATGAAACCCTTTTCTTACATACCGCCACATGCAACATTCCTTGTGGCATGATTTTTCTAGCAATGGCCGATCCTGCAACTCGAACTCATCTGCATGGACCATTAATCCTTTTCCTACCACAATGTTAAAAATCACTTTCCTTTGGCACCAACCGCCATCGTTTCCTGTCAATGTAGTTGTCAACAAGCTTTGGCAACAATATTAGATACATTATTAATCAATTAATAGGCAACCTCTAAAAGTGATCTTTTAAAATCTACTCATCTGCATGAGCAAGCATAACATACTAATTAACTAGTACATATATTCAAGTAAATTCTTGTTCTACTTTTCACAATGCTTATTCACACTAATGCATATTTCTCTTTAAGAGATCTAACCATTAGTTTTACAAGTCCATGTTTCCCTTTAAAACATATAACACATTAGTTATGTTTACATACAGGTAATAAACTATTGTTTCTGCGCCTTTGCACATGCGTTCCTTCCACATAGTTATTTTCCAAGAAATTAACATATTTTCTTTAACACACAAAGAACACATCTCCATAACACAATGACTATTCTTTGAGTATCCAATAGCTTATCTTATAGCCCTTCTTTAATATATGCAACACATATTCCCTTCTCTAGAACTCTACCATCATTTCATGTAAACAATTACTTACTTCTTTCTTAAAGGAAGTCATCATAACCCCATTTCTCTATCTTCCTATAAGTAAGTTTCTCATGCTTTTCCTTTCAAGAAATTATTATAGATACCCATCTTTACGCTTAAAGAATCAAGAAACAATAACAAGGTTAACTTAACCTTTTATGCACCAAAATCAAGAATTTGATCCAACTCATCTAGAAAGACAATCTTTTCAAGAGATTAATATTTCCAAGAATGTTAACATCAATTATCATTATTTACAAGAAAGTCAACATAATACTTTCTCTACGTACACACCAAATCATATTCCCAATGTCACAATAGCTACCCTTATGTGCATGCAACATGTGTTTTTCCTAACACAATTACTTTTATTTCAATGCACATAATCTTTTCATGAAACAAGTATGGATTCTTGTTCTTGTATGAACACTATTCATATGTGTCTTTTAAGGAAAGAATCTTTATTTTTGTTTTCAAGAGATCTCCCATAAGGTCATTATTTTCATGCATGAAGAATGCACTCTTTTCCTAAAAGAAACTATATTTATGTGTATATAAAACATACTTTTTCTTCAAGAAAGTTAGTATGATTACCTATGTGCCTAGAAGCACATCATTAGCAATTTCTATCATGCATGCAATGCATAACTATTTCACAAAAACTTCGAAATTAGCTAATATCCCAATGCAATAAAGCATATATCCCTTCTCAATAAAATCCAACTTAACTGCTATTTCTTTTATATGCATTCATTAAAATACTTTCTTTACCAAGAAAACATATAAAATATTCAATCTTTTACCGCATGCATTAACATATTTTCTTTACCAAGAAAACATATAAAATAATCATCTTTTACCGCATGCATTAACATGTTTTCTTTACCAAGAAAACATATAAAATAATCATCTTTTACTGCATGCATTAACATGTTTTCTTCACCAAGAAAACATATAAAATATTCAATCTTTAACTGCATGCATTAACATGTTTTCTTCACCAAGAAAACATATAAAATATTTAATCTTTTACTGCATGCATTAACATGTTTTCTTCACCAAGGAAACATGTAAAATATTTAATCTTTTACTGCATACTATTATGCATATGTTATCTATATTTGGTAAGAAATGCTTAATAAGATACCCAAATAAAACAAACATATATTTTTCTTCAAGAAAGCGAGCTAGTTACTTATCTTTTCATGGCAGCCTCCTTGTCTCCATCACCTCTGTTCCGTGTTTGTACAAAGAAATCACATCCATGGCGAGGAGGGTTCGAGTCCTAGCTGTGGAAGGAGAGGCGGTAACGTCGACGCGCTTGGCCAACACCGGTAGTTTCTTGCTACCAGTCACATGCGTGCTGGCCCTAGTTGTTGTGGTTACGGCATTTGTGCCATGCACTCGCACTTCTGCAGTAGTAGAGACAACAACAGTAGCACTTGCAGCGCTAGTCTCACTCTCACTGAAAGTAGCACTCGTAGAGCTAGTCCCACACAAAATTTCAAACCCGCGCCCATGTCCCCAGATAGGGCTCTTAACAATAGCAGTAAGAAGCTGTTGATTTCCAAGAAACAAGAAGAAAGCGATCAGGAAAATGAGGCAAATCACTGTGGTGCTAAGGTGGAGGAAGGCGGAGCAGAATCCGCGTGGCAGAGGAGAATTCTAATGGGCAAGCGGTGCCAGCCACTGAATTTCTTCAATCTAATCGTATACGACCGCCAGGGAAACAGGCTTTTCTCCATTCAATTACCAAAAAATCCCCTCCACTAAACCTCTATTCCCTTGTTTTTCATCCTCAATCCGTTTAACGAATATCAAGAATTAGTTGTAACCGATTCGTAAGTTTTCAAATTACTATATCTCAACTGATTAATTTTACACTCAGTTATTACGATAGGGATATTACATTTGGCCTTTTAGGTAAAGATGTCAAGTTTATATGGTCGAAGAACTGTCAAGAAGTCGTATATACCTTGAAGAGCAAGCTCGTGACTGCCCCAATTCTGAGAGGCCCAAACTGGGCCCTACCTTTCCACATTCACACAGATGCCTCGAACAAAGCAATAGGAGCAGCCTTGGGGAAAATTGATGAAACGTTACCTTATCCCATATACTTTATAAGCAAAAACTTGTCAAAGGCAGAGTTAAAATATACGGTGACCGAGAAGGAACTCCTCGTTGTCGCGCATTCCTTAAAAACATTCAGACATTATATCATAGGCTATCAAACCTTTGTGCACACTGATCATGCTACAATTAGATATTTAATGAACAAACTAGATGTGAATGCTCACATTATTACATGGTTTCTTTTACTGCAGCAGTTTGATTTGACCATCATTGATAAGCCTGGTAAAGAAAATGTTGTTGCTGACTTTTTGTCTAGAGTAAATTTGCCTGTAGGTGAAGAAGGAATGGTGGATGATCAATTGCTCGATGAACACCTATTTCCTATCTCAGTACTCTCTCCATGGTTTGCTGATATAGCAAACTACTTGGTTTCAGCACAGTTTCCACCACATCTGTCCTCAAAAGAGAAGAGCAAGATAGTGAGGAAAAGCACCCGTTTCACCTGGATTGTGGGTAATCTCTTCAAACTTGGCCAAGATGAGATCTTGAGAAGATGTGTTAGGGAGGAGGAGGTCTTTGACATCCTCCTGACCTGTCATGACAGGCCTTGTGGAGGTCATTTTACAGCAAAAATAACTGCCTTCAAGATACTGCAAGCAAGCTACTATTGGCCCACTCTTCATTAGGATATGAGGAGATATACTAGCCAGTGTGATCAGTGTTAAAGGATGGGGAAACCAACTCCAAAGGATGAAATGCCCATGCAACCTCAAGTGACCTTTGAGCCATTTGAGAAGTGGGGCATGGACTTCGTGGGGCCCATCAGCACTCCTTCAAAGCGAAAGAAATACATCATTATGGGCACCGATTACCTGACAAAGTGGGCAGAGACAAAAGCAATCAAAGTAGCGACAGAGGAAAAAGTAGCTAAATTTTTGAGAGAGAACATATTCAACAAGTTCGAGTATCCAAGAGAATTGGTCATGGATCAAGGTAGACAGTTTACTTCCAATTTGATTGAAGACCCGCTCACACATCATAGAATCAAGCACGTAACTTACACCCCTTACCATCCATAAGCCAATGGGTAGGTGGAGGTCACTAATAGAGCATTGGAAGGGATCCTGACACAGGTAGTAAGCAGCAGTAGAAAAGACTAGGTGGACAAACTAGTTGAGGCCACTTGAGCCTACAACACAACATGGAAGACCACTACAGGGTTCACACCCTATGAGCTGGTCTATGGGAAGAAGGCTTTGCTGTCAATAGAATTTGAATTCAATACCATGAGGATGGCAGCCCAACTAGACCTAGACCTCATCCATGCATAGAAAAAAAGATTACTCTAGCTCAATTGATTGGATGAACACAGAATGTAGGCCCTTCTCCATACAGAGGTAGTTCAGCTTCAGAGAAAGATATGGCATGAATAAAACATCAAGGAGAGGAAATTCCAAGAGGGAGATTGGGCACTACTCTATGATTCAAGATACAAATATTTCAAGGGAAAGCTAAGGACAAGATGGCTGGGACCCTATACTATGGAGAAATGCAATGACAATGGTTCATTTCTGATCATAACCATTGATGATGAAGCCATCCCCATGCCTCTCAATGGACACCAGTTGAAATTCTACAAGAATCCCTCTCCAAGCGAGAGTTCATTGAAGGTTTGAATAAAACAGTGATGGTAGTGGAGTATGTCTTAGCCTCCACTTCACCCACTCACTAAAGAAAAAGAAAAAAACAATAAAAAATTAAGGACTTAAGTGAAAACCTCCATGAGGCGCTTGAGTCCCATCATTGGGTTGAAAACCTCTCCTAAGTTAGCCCAGTGATGTAAAAAAAAAAGAGAGAAGAAAGAAAATAAAATCCCTGGGTGAAAACCTCCCTTGGAGGAGCCTAGGGTAGGCAACTAGGCTGAAAACCTCCTTGAGGCACCCTGGTTGTTTTCAAAAAAAAAAAATTGAATTTCCAGTCACATTACAGGTTTGTAGGAGGACTATAGGAAGCAAAAGAAGGTGCCAAGGGACCTCTGAAATCAATACCAGCACCTATCCTACCTTCTCACACCTTTCTCCATCATTCTTGGCATTCTTTTCACCTCAATGTGCTTCTTTTCCAGAAACTGTGTTTTCTACAGGAGGCTCCTGTAGGAATTACAAAGAACCATAAATGAATATAAAAGGCAGTTTGAGGGGTAGGGAAGCTTCATAAAAGATCTATAAATCCTCCTGCAGTCTTCAAACCTCTTTTCCATCACTTGCAGACCTCCACCACATCCCGAGCATTGTTCTTTTTCCTGCCTAAGAAAAAAACACAGAAACAACAGTTTTTTAGAAAAAAGGAAAAAAAAGAAAAAAAAGGAAACAACACCATCCACCTTACCTGAAGCCTACCTATTACCTCTCCATCTCTATCTGCATTTTTTGCATCATTCTCACAACTCCAAGCATAGAAAAACGCGGAAGTTTCAAAGGGAGAATCGGCTACAGGAGCTCTTGTAGGAATTCCTGTAGCAGCTGATCCCATTAAAATTTAGCATCAGCAACAAGAGGGTGCAAATATGAAGGTTGAAGTAGACACCTAAAGATCAGATCCAGCTAGAGAGGAACCTACACAAATCATAGCCACACATTAGCAAGCAGACAAGCATGCATCAAAATAAATAAAGGCATGCAGCAGAGGGAGAGAGCCACAACACCTCACAACAAATGCATTCAGATCTCAGGTAAGTAACTAACCCGCTCCTCTGTTTGCATTTGTATAATTAGAAGGCATGCAACAGCAACGAGATGGTTGAGGTTGAATGAGGGAAAGGTGGCCAGTTAACTTTTCCACCTTCATCTAGTTGACTTCACTCATCTGAAGATTTCACCCACACGTGCGCACAGTCAACTCAAGGGAGATGTCAAAGACAGGTAGTGGAGGCAGTGTGAACTCGATCAATCATGAGGGATGATTATGAGGAAAGGGCCATGATGAAAAGGTAGGTGGGGACCAATGGTTTGAATAGGGCCAACGTACACTTGGCCAGCTAACCCTCCATCAACGGAAAATATCCATAAAAAGCAATAAGTACTCCTCCCCGATCACTCTCACCACCTTTTCCTTCATTCTCTCCTCGAAACTCTGCTCCTGCAACCTTCTCGTGCCTCCACAGCATCGTAAACATCATTCTCCATTAATCTCTCCTGGATCCCTACTCTCGGCGTTTTCTATAGGAGCACTTACAGGTTCTACAGGAGAACCTATAGGAATCCTATAGGAGGGCCAGCAGTCTTCTACAGGAGGGCCAGTAAGTTGTTTTGGAGGGAGAAAACATGAGTTTTAGCACAATTCTCACACTGAGGAGGTAGGTTCTATGCATACCCCATTGAAAATCAAAATATGCAAGCAATGGTTTAATTTTTAGGATGAAATAAAGCCTTTAGGTGGAGGAAATACATCAAATAATTTATGCTTATTTCTTATAATAATAAAAACACAGTCTCTCTGTTTCTCTATTTTTCATCAAAAATTGTTGTCTCCTTCCCCACATTTGGATTCCAAAAGTAGCCTAAACAAAATGATAGGAGGTGTTATGAGGAAGGAGCCCACGAACTCCTCCAGGCTCCATGCACATCCCCAAGTAGTGGACATATTCACAAGAGAAAATTGGATGAACGTTTTTGAGAAATTCTGAGGGTTTGATGAGGAAATTGCTTAAGAATTTTCCCACTGTTTGGTCCCTCACACCAGAACACATGCCACTATCACCTTTATAGGTCTTTCCATGGAGATAACCCCTAAGTTTATCATTAGGGTCACTACCCTTCCTCTTGGATTGCCCTGGAGTAAGGGTGAAAAACCAATTAGCCAGGCTGCCAAGAAAAACTTCTTCCAAAAAAATGAAACCAATGTAGAGGATAAAAATGGCATTAGAAGGTCTAGCATACCATACCCTTTGGATGAGGTTAGCTATAAAATAATCAAGTATATTTCCTATGAGGGGAGGTACAACATTGTCTATGGTTACCACTTTAGAATCATGCATGAATTAAGGTATGGCATGAACACTCCAACCCCTTAGAAGATCAGCATCCCCTACTTCCTCTTGCAATCCCTCATTGACTCGAGTACTAAAGTAAAAGAAGGAAATCCAGAGTAGCTAGCTCACCATGGGTTAATCAAAATTTTAGTGGAAGAAACCCTCCATACATTCACACTCCCCATAGCATGGGAAATCTTCCAAAACATGACAGCTGAAGATGACATAAAGACCTTGACCTATGATATTGGTCCTACTGGCAGTGAGGAGGAAGAGTAGAAAGGTGGAGAAGGTGAAGTACCTGGGGATTTAGAAGAACGAGAAGGGCAGAAGGAAGAAACCAAGATAGAGGAGGAGAAAGTTGAAGAAACAGAGAAGGGAGAAACAGAGACAAAGAAACAGACAGGAGGAGAAAAATGGGCAAAAAAGATAGAAGTGTCCCCTGAGACCCTAGAAAGGGAGGTGACAGCTACTCTCACTACCCTTAGCACACTAATTAATCCAAAGCAAAAGAGGAAGAGGCAAGCCTCAATGTATTGCAGGGCTAGGAAGAGCACAAGATTCAAAACAATGAAACCCCAACCTTCTTCTAGAGTGCCAATTATTATTGAAGATTCACCTCTACCCAAGGAAAAGAATCCTCTTCCAAGGAAATTATCACTTATGAAAGGGGGATTCCTAGATCTCCCACATGGAAAGAAAAACTATAGCTACAGGACTCAAAAACAATCCTACAGGAGGCATAGACTGTTCTATAGGAGACACTATTAAAATTACAAGAGACCCAAAAGCTTGAAAAAAGGGTAGAAGGATAGCCACAGGGAAAGGAGGAAGCAACAAAGACACAAGAACTTGACCCCCAGCCTAGTCTTGGCTTATACTACAGTCTTCTTGAACGGGGAATAATAATTCCACAATAATTTGCAATTCCATTATTCTTTGAATTAGAGAAAGAAGTAATAAGGACCCATAGGTGGATGCAAATAGCCAAATCCAAAGGAGTTGAGGATATTGGCCATATGGGGTCAACAAACTCAGAGAAATGGGTACAGAGTTAAGTGTTGTTAGACACAGGGAAGCAATCACAAAAGGTCACCTTGAAACTGTGGAGTACTAAAGAAGGTATGTTTTTGATGATTATTCCAACATCTTTTCATTAAAACTTACAAACCTTTTCCATCATGAACTAGGTAGATGATAAGGAATTGTAATAAAACCTGTAAGATTAATGTGCAAAACAAAAACACTGACAATTGTCATTTTCTTATGCAGGAAGAAGGAAAAACGAATGACTACTGTTCCAAAGGAAAGGACAAGGCCAGGTTAACCGTTGTCCCTTTGACGGGGAACCATATGCAAACAAGGAAAACCAAATCAAAGTGCATCAGCCCTGGAAAGGAAATGGAGATATCGGCTTGGTGCAAGAAAGTAAAGAGATAACTGAGGACCAACAGTTCGGCGAATCCCTCAAGATCCTTTGATCTTGAGGGATCGCTGCTTTAACTATTTTTGCACCTACACATCTTTGCCTTCACCATTATAAAAAGGGGCAGCACTGTTAGCCCGGGGAGTCTGTTATGTTTTTATGTAATTTCTCTTAAGGTTGAGACTTTGATCATCGACTCTCGATTGAGAAGTGATCCACTGTAATTTTATCTTATGCATTAATACAAACTCAGTTGATATTTCATCTTCGATTCTGCAATAACTTCAAGCGGTGTACCCCTCGAGGCTAAGGGCTTGGCCCTAGAGGAACACTTGCTCTTGTACTATTACTTTTGGTTTATGCGTGGTTTGCTCATCAGCGTTATTTGGTAATATGATATGTTTTGTTAGTTTACATCACACGCTCTATTATGTTTGATTTATTGAGTAATATCATTTATGAAGAAAAAACCATTGTATTAACTTTGCAACGTATTACTATTCTTTTAAGTGCTGATATAATATTGCCGGTCTTTACAGAATACTATTTCTGTTAAATTACAGAGTATCTGTGTGTACACTTATTCATTGGTATTACTGAACTCATCTTAGGGATTATGTTCCGTTGCGATTGTTGAATCTATAGATGTTGTTGTTCCATTCTGAAATACAATTGTATTCTTTATAACTGAGATTGATCACTGGATTACTAGAATCAGATTACTATTAAGGTGTGTCGTGTGCATGTATGAGTGGCTTTCAAGCGTTGTGCTATAGTCCATTATTAATCAGTGCTATTCCATTTTTGTGTGTTGTTCGATTCATCCTTAAAAGTGGAGGATTGCCATTTGATTTCTGTAGGACACGATTACTGCATTCGATCTTGTCGACTAAGGTGTTGTTTCTTATTAGACTTAATTGTTGTTACAGTTTCCTGTTTGCTGTTCCATTTCTTATTTGCTATTCCATTTCTTATCTGCCATTCCATTTCTTGTCATTTGCGTTATTGTCACTTTGGTGTGAGGAACGATCTAAGACTGTAGTGGGCGTTGATATTTACTGTCCATTCCCCAGATCAACGATCTGTTCCCTGATTTCCTTTAGCCCATCAGTTTACAAAGGGATGAGTTATTGCTACTGAACCCTTGACTGATAAATTGCTTAGTTTTCTGAATGCATGGTTTAGTCTTTGAAAGTAGTTTGCTGTAAACAAGCATCTGTTTACTCTTGTATTTTTTAGCACTGTACTACTAGCATTACTCTGGAAAATGATAGCCTCAGACTGAGACACTCTTTGAAATAAAAAAACATTCCTGGATTGACAAACTAATGTGAGGTAATTAGAGGTGAAAGAGACCCTTTTTATAGCTCGACCCTTTTTATAGCCGTTGCAGGGGAAAGAGTGTAGCCATTTGTTTATTTTCAAAATAGTGTAAGATCTTGCTAGGGAAGAATTGGGTTTTAAAAAAGGAAGGTAAGAACCTACTTGTGGAGCATGTAACAACCCTGCTCCTCTGCCCGCTTTCCTGCAGATTTGTCATTTTTTTGTTTGGGTAGAACCTAGCAGTTGATTTGTGTGCATGACTAAGCAGGAAAAGCCAGAAAAAGCTAAGGGGCCGGTGACCCTTGGCCGATCAACCTTTATAGACGAAATTTTTAAGAAAGCAGAATCTCATCCTTCAGTAGGACCCAGGAAAGTTATTTCCAAATAGCCTACTAGTTCCCTTCAGGCCACAGGATCACCATCTGTAGCCTTTGCTGAGGTGCATAGTCAAACTAAAGAGCAGAATTTTCAAGAAATTGAAAATTTTACTCCAGAACTATTGCAAGAAGGGAATTTCAACAATCTTTGTGAAGGAAGAGGAGAGATAGGAGAAATTGAGGAACCAAAGTCTCCTCTTGGGACAACTAAGCCATTGAGTAGCCCAGATAAGGGAAGTGCTGCAAAGATCATTTTTGAAGAAACTCAATCTCCTCAGACATCAGGCACTCTCATTATCCCAGATAGAGGAAGTGCTATTAAAACCATTCCTGTTAAAGCCATTCCCTCTCAACCTAGGAACACTCTCCTAGATATCCCAGAAGGTTATTGGCATATATTTGACCAAATGGCCCAAAACTAGCCAAACACTCAAACCTCCACATTGCAATACCCCATAGTCGATACTGCAGCGAATGCACCAATGAAAGCAATTCCTCTTTAGCATATCCCTACATTCCATGGTCTTACATCAGAGGATTTGGATGCATTCCTATTTGAGTTCAATGTTCTGTGCAGGGGTTATGACTACACCACTGACCCCCAGAAACTGAAATTATTCCCCTCTACATTAAAAGGGGTTGCTTTGAGATGGTTCATGGGACTAGGTGGCGGAGTTATAAATAACTGGGATCAAATGAAAGAATCTTTTCTAAAAAAATATCAAGACTATTGCAAGTCTAGAGAACTAAAAGACGAAATATTCCAGATGGTAGCTAGACCAAATGAAACATTAGAGGAGTATGTGGAACATTTTCAGTATAATCTTCAAAGATCTCCTTATGCATCACTACCTTTACCTGATAATGTGTTAAAAACAACATTAATTAGGGGTATGAAGGAACAATGGATTGAAACATTAAACATTATGGGAAAAGGAGATATTTATCAGGAAAATTTTGCTGACATTATTGATTTATGTATCAGGAGCTCGAGAGGCAGCACAAGATTAAAACCGGCAGAACATGATCGGTTTGTAAGAGATAATAAAATTTCGACAGAAGGAGTAACGCGTGCAGAAATTGGAAATTTATTGGAAAATTTTAAAACTGATATACTAGGGACGCTAACTACACAACTTGATATTATGCAGGCCAAACAAAAGCAAATGGAGGCAGAACAGAATTTGGCAATCTTCTGTCCCCGATGCAGGAAGAAACATAGCCATAAGGAGTGTCCACTAGATGCAATCCAAACATGCACCATCTGCACAAAAGACCACCTTACGGAAAGTTGTCCCTCACTTCCTGGATTAAAAGCAGTATACAAGGAAGCAGAAGAAGAGCCAGAATCGGTGTATCTACTCAATCAGCGCCGTCAGTGGCAGCCATGACAGTCTGGTATGTTTTTGGACCCAACTTCTTCTTTTCAGTCCCCACAGTATAATGCTCAGCAATATAATATGTGGCAAAATCAACCTCAACCCCCATTTCCAAATTGGTCACCACAGTCATTTCCTTCATCAACTCCGTGGCCGAATCAAGCAAGCCAATCTAATTGGCCAAATTTTCCCTATGCCCCACCATATTAGCAAAGTAACACATACCAGCACAATGGACTCCTCCTACTTCACAAAGTCCAGCCTAGCAGACAAACTGGCAGAGACCGATGCATCAACCAGTAGGAACCATTCCGCTCCCTCAACCTACACTGCCAGCCTTACAACAAAACCCCTAGTCTAACCTGAGACCGCAACTCCTAGCCCAACCCAACCCTAACCCAAATAATAGACCGGTCCAATCTGTCCAAATTGTATAAACACCAGAAATAGGAGCCGATCTGAGGAAATGTAATGATCTTCAGCTAAGATGTGGGCGTATTATTGAAACCGAGGGAGATAAGACAACCCATGTTGAAAATCAATTACCTAGAGAACAACTGTCATAAGAAGAGGATGTGAACAAACAACAAACTTATAACCAAGCAACCACATCCTCTCCCCCATTCCCAGAACGATTAATCATACCTCGACCTACACAATATCCTGATTTTGACATTTTGGGAGAATTACAAAATTTGTACATAAAAATTCCATTCCTCCAAGCCATTCAAGACATCCTGAATATGCAAAGACTATCAAAGAATTGTGTGTAAAGAAACTAAGGAGGAATATAGCAAACAATCCAAGAGTCCAAGTAGATGGCACTCTATCTAACTTATTATCAGGAAAAGAAACACCCATTAAATACGAAGACCCAGGAAATCCAATAGTAACCATACAAATTTATGGTCAAACCTTCCCCAATGCCTTTGTTGATCTAGGAGCTGCAATCAACATCTTAACAACTACTACTTTCCAAAAGCTAGGCATTACATCTGTAGAACCCACCTCTACTTTACTAGAACTGGATGACCGATCCGTGGTTAGGCCAGAGGGAACACTACATGATGTCATGATATCAGTTGACTCCTAGGAATATCCCACTGATTTTCTGATAATAAATCCTAAAAACCGACTTGATGGACATCCATTGATTTTAGGTAGACCTTGGCTTGCAACTGCTGATGCTTATATTGGCTGCCGACAAGGCAATATGACCATAACCAAAGGATCGAATATCAAGAACTTAGCGTTATATCCTCCAGCACAGCCAAGTGTCACAATATTCAAAACTAATAAGCACCCTGTATCATACCTTACTGATAACATTAGATCTCCATTAACTATGCAAGAGGCACTTGATTTTAAAGACCAAATAGAAGACGATGCCATTAATAATTTTATTAGTCAAACTGAACTCAGATCCCGCACACAATGTCACATGATAGAGGCAGCATTCGATAACGAATTAGAAGAAGATCCTCTTAAAGATACACATGATCAAACAATACCTATTACCTCTGTTGCAAATAGTAAAGTTGTGGAAATTGAACCGGGAAAAACCTTAAACATTAATGCCAACCTCACCTCTGAACAAGAAACGAAGCTCATCCATTTATTGAGGAAATATAAAGAAGCATTTGCATGGGACTACCCTGATATGAAAGGAATTGATCCCCAATTATGTACACACCACATTTACATAGAAAAAGATGCGAGACCTATTCGCCAGCCTCAAAAGAGACTTAATCCTCATCTAAAGGATGTGGTAAAAGTTGAGGTGCGTAGTTTTCTTGGATTTTCTAGTTATTATAGGAGTTTATTAAACATTTTTCACATATTTCTACACCTCTGTATGCACTAACAGGTAATGTTGATTTTATTTGGACAGAAAAATGTGAACGTGCTTTCTAAGATCTGAAGAAGCTTGTGTCTACAGCCCCAGTCCTTCGAGGACCAAATTGGGATTTGCCATTTCAGATATCATCAAATGCCTCAGATACAACCATTGGAGAAGTCCTTGGGCAGGAAGAGGATAAAAAACCATATGCAATTTATTATATTAGCAAAAATTTATCCCCTGCTGAACTAAATTACACTGTTACTGAAAAATAATTTCTAGCTGCAATACATGTTGTCAATAAGTTCAGACATTACATTACTGGATATCCTGTTATCTTGTATACAGACCATTCCGCCATAAAATATTTAGCAAACAAGCCTATCACAAATGGCAGAATAACTAGATGGCTAATTTTATTGCAGGAATTTGATATTACAATCAAAGATCGACCTGGAAAAGAAAATCCTGTAGCCGATTTTCTCTGAAGAATGCCAAAGCCAATCGATGCAGCAGCAGTTGAAGATCAATTTCCAGATGAGAATTTGTTTTCTATTGTTGTTAAAACGCCCTGGTATGCTGATGTTGCCAATTACCTAGCAGTAGGTAACCGAAACATCTAACCCCTAATGAGTGGAAACAGATTGTTCAGCAGAGTGCTCGATTCTCTTGGGTTGGAGGCTACCTGTTCCACACATGGGCAGATATTCATATCAGAAGATGCGTTCAGGAGGACGAAATCTTTGACATTTTAAAAGCCTGCCATGATGGACCATGTGGCGGACATTTCACCGATTGCAGAACTAGACATAAGGTGTTGCAAACAGGGTATTATTGGCCTCCAAGATGCAAAGAAATTTGTCCAAGCTTGTGACAGTTGCCAGAGAGCAGGATGCCCTGGTCAGTCCGATGAGATGCCCCTGAACCCAGAGCTAGTCATTGGACCATTCGAATGATGGGCCCTTGATTTCGTTGGACCAATTAACCCACCCTCGAACCAGAAAACATATATTTTGGTGGCAACATAATATGTCGCCAAATGGGTTGAAGCAGAGGCATTGCCGAGAGCTACAGAGGATTTTGTCATAAAGTTCTTGTTCCATATATTTTTGCACTACGGTCTTCCAAGAGATATAATTACGGATGGTGGACCACAGTTTGTTGGGAACAAAATAGCTACAACACTCAAAAACTATCATGTCCAGCATAAAATCACTACTCCATACCACCCAAAGGCAAATGGTCAGGTAGAAAGCAGCAACAAAATAATAGAAGCAATCCTAACAAAAACCTTTGCGTCACATAGACATGATTGCGCTACCAGACTACCAGAAGCACTGTGGGCTTACAGAACAACATGGATAAGTACCACTGGTTACTCACCTTATCAATTAGTGTTTGGAAAACAACCCATCTTCCCCATAGAATTCGAAATCCAAACATTGCGAACATCATAGGAAGTTGGCTTAGATCTAACCGAGGCACAGATTAATCAATTACAGCAGATCAATGAGCTGGATGAAATCAGGCTCTCTGCACTCCAAAACACTGCACTGATCTAACAGCAGCGAGCTAAATGGCATGATGCTCTCATTAAAAATAACGTCTTCCACGAAGGAGGCTGGGCACTTTTGTACGATTCCAGGTTTCAGGACTTTCCCAGGAAACTCCAGACTCGTTGGTTGGGACCATACGAAATCCAGAAGATACATGACAATGGTACTCTTACTCTAATCACTATTGACGGTTCTGGATATGCCTTCAAGGCAAATGGCCACCGAGTTCGACTTTATCGCAAACCACTCACTTGGGAGTCCTTCTGCCAACAGCTACGCCAAGACTCTGATATGGAAATTTGGGGGAGGGAGAGAAGTCTTCCTCACTTGTGATCCATTAAGTGATTTATCTCCTTTCACACTTTGTACATAATTTATTTGTTTTGTTGAATTATTTTTGTATGAACACTTTGCTGTTACTTTTCGAGTAGCAGCAATTTTATTATTTTTTGTTGTTCCTTTTCTCAAAGGGACAACATTTCCATTTTTATGTTCCTTTTTCAAAGGAACAACACCTCTTGGATCAGCCGTTCATTTTGCTTTAACTTTGCCTTGTGCTTTTGCTGTTCCTTTTCCAAAGGAACAACACTTTGGATTTTTGTTGTTCCTTTTCCAAAGGAATGGCATTTATGCTTTTTGCTGTTCCTTTTCCAAAGGAACAACATTTGTGTTTTCTATTGTTCATTTTCCAAAAGGAACAACATTTTCTATTTTTGTTTTTCCTTTTCCAAAGGAACGGCATTTGTGTTTTCCGCTGTTACTTTTCCAAAGGAACAATATTTTCGATTTTTGTTGTTCCTTTTCCAAAGGAACGACATGTGTGTTTTCTGCATTTTCGATTTTTGTTGTTCCTTTTCCAAAGGAACGGCATGTGTGTTTTCTGCTGTTCCTTTTCCAAAGGAACAACATTTTCGATTTTTGTTGTTACTTTTCCAAAGGAACGACATTTATGTGTTCCGCTGTTCCTTTCCCAAAGGAACAACATTTTCGATTTTTGTTGTTCATTTTCCAAAGGAACGGCATTTGTGTTTTTGCTGTTCCTTTTCCAAAGGAACGACATTTGTGTTTTTGCTATTCCTTTTCCAAAGGAACAACATTTTCGATTTTTGTTGTTCCATTTCCAAAGGAACGAAATTAGTGTTTTTTGTTGTTCCTTTTCCAAAGGAACAACATTTTTTTTATTTTTGCTATTCCTTTTTCCAAAAGGAACACCACTTGTATTCTTTTGCTCTTCCTTTTTGAAACAACAACATCCTCGTATTCCTTTTACTTATGCTTGCTCCCCTTGCTGTTCTAAATTAAGGATGCCTGCTATTCTTTTTCTTTCAAGTCTTTTGTAACACAACTATTCACTTATGAAATGAATACAAAATCACAACATACTGAAATCAGTGAATTATAAAATCACTATTTTTATAAGAAATTGCTCTGAATTGGTAAGAGGATAGAGGGAAGGACACACTTACCCATTATCTTTTGCTGTCATTATTCCACTAACTCTGCTCTGATTGGTTATCTTTATCATGTTGGTTCCTTTTAATCCTCTTTGATTATTATTCAGGAATAAGAACAAAGGGTTTATATGTTCCTATTGAGATGTTAAGACTTCTTCCACCATTCCTACTCTTAAGGAGTGTTGAACCACCCTTTGTGTATAAATGGGAAAGTACTTTATGAAAAAGAAAAAAATAGAGCAAACAATTATGCTTTAATGACTTGTTTATATAAGTTGTCAAATGCAGGATAGGGGGTCTCATTAAGAGCCAACCTACCATGATCATGAGGAAGAAAGTGAAGTGGCATTCCCCCTATGGCCACCACACCAGGGATATGGTCCAAAAGGTATATCAAATTAAGAACCCTTGGAATAGGAGGTCTCATCACGAGACGACCTACCCACCTTTCGCTCCTTCCTCGTGAATGGCATTATGGATAACTGGTCACCAAGCCAGCATAATGGCCTACATTTTGACATCGCACAACATTTCCTAAGAATACACAAAGGATCATGGTTCCATGGGTGAAATAAACAACTCTGCCAAGGTTATGGACACCTGTCGGTAGCAGAGCACTGTTAATGGTATTGAAGTCAACACCCTTCTGTTTCTTATACCTTAGTAATAAATCACATAAGAAGAATGTATATTATTTCTCGAACCATAAAACGCATGTAAATCTATTATCACCAATCATGACAGAAAAGTTGACAATGACCGCATGACACTTTGTATGCACGGCAGCTGTCCTATCTTCCCAGCCTCGCATCATATCACAACAGTCTCTCACTTATTAAGTGATCCGACCTTGCACCTTGATTTCAGTAACCTACTACTTTTGTAAACATGGCATATGGCCATACGATGTTCCTTTATGACTCCGTTCCAGGGCAGATCGGCACGCTACTCCTTTATTTGATGACCGGGACAGCCTATCACATTGTGGGGGGGGGAGGTTAACCGCATCATTCACTGGATTACGTGTCAGACCGCTATTCGGGAAATTGTGTACTTGGGAATAGCACGGCTCAACGGTATACTATTTTTTATTTTTGCATGGCTTGCTGTTCCTAAGCCATTTCCATAGTATGCTCTGCGACATTAGTAAAGCCCTTTAGATTTTGAGCGAGTCCTGCGTCTGTTAGCTTCTCTGTGTTTTAACAGCGTGAACAGCTGTTGTTCCATTGTCAAATTCTGAGATTTTACAGGGAAACCACAAACATGGGAGGAAGATCGATTTGGAGAGAACCACAGGTGTTAACAGTCTCTGATGCTGCACGAGAAATCCTGGCAAGAGCAGGATGGTTAACGTATCTCAATCGCTTACAGGAATCCAATGAGACTGTAGCAATTGAATTCTTGTAGAACTTGCAAGAGGATCACTCCACAGTGAGGGGGAGATGCATAACAGTCACCGATGACATAATCGCAGAGGTCTCGGGACTGTCAGCCGTTGAACCTGTATGGACATTAAAGAAGGAGAGATTGCAGAAGATCATAGAAACCTTCCAGGAGGAAGGCCAGAGCCTAACAATTAGAGGAAAGGGGGTTCTACCAGCAGCATTAGGAGAACCATGGGTGGAATTGGCGAAGACCATTCAGAGCTAGATCACCAATGAAGGTAGAAAAGACGTGGTAAGACCACAAAACCTTAAACTTGTAGCTGTATTAAAGAAAAAATGCTCTGTAAACTTACCTGCATTTTTAAATTCATTACTTCATGATGTTGCACGGAGCATGAAAAAGGCACAGCATGTAGAATCAGTCATCAGTCACCATGGGTTGATACGGTTAATAGTTAGCCATAGCCTTACCCAGCAACAGAGCAGCTGGGAAGAGCTAATTGCCATGATAGATGGGGGATTGACCACACCATCCCCAAAACGTAAACATGCCACCAGTACACCTGAGCATCTAGAAAAACGAAGGAAATCGGTCCGATTAGCATGGATTAAAGGGAGGATGGAAAAGTCCCAAGGAGATACCAGCCAACCAGTAGAGGTAAACGATTCAGGGGATGAGCAACCCCCACGATTAGAAGGAGAAGAAAATGACAAAGGAATACAGGGAAATGAGGAAGGAGAAATGGAGGAAGAAACCAAGCAACCTGAGCAGGAGGAGGAAACAGAACAGCATGAAGGTAGCACATTGCAGAATCCATTGAGAGAAGATGAATTGGCCAAAATTTTGGCCAATATGGGTGAATATGGCCAACCTTCCAGCCCACCAGATCTCCATGCTGAAGAAGAACCAAAAGAACACTCTGCTCAGGATAGAAATGCACCCGAAGAATTACATGCCAAAGAGGTAGAGGAGGAGAGTCAGCCTGTTCATGATGAAAATATGACAGGAGAGAGAAGTGATGCAGAACAGGAACAATCTGTTCCTAGCTAGACTACACCAGAAGAAATTCTGGAAGAAGGGGAGGCGGAAAAAGAAGTCACCCAAGAAATTATAGAACCAGCTAGGGTTCTTGCCCCACAGCAACCAGAGCAAAGCAACGAAGAAGCACCCCAAAGATAAAATCATGGAATTGATCCAGATCATAGCCCAGGCTGTAGTAAACAGTCTACTATACCTTTTAAGGAAATTGAGGAAATTAAGAGACTACAGAAAGAATAACAAAGACTACTGAATGTAATAGTTCAGCTTCGATAGCAGATCAGGATTTTGAAAACAAGAAAAAGTGTAAAAAGGACTTCGAGGGGGAGACATGCAACCATTACAACAAAACCTCTCAAGAAAAAGGTTTGAAGGACCAGAGTCCATCCTGTTGTTCAAAACCCTGTCGAAAATCGGTCTGCTGTTCCAAATGTTGTTGAGGAGCAGTCTGTTGTTCAAAATCAAAAGGAACAACATTTGACTATCACCCATAATGTATTGGCCTATGACAAAGAAGTATAGACGGAGGCACAGTCCCCTGAAGGAATGCGAACCACGAAAAAACGCAATAGGAAGATTCAAGTAAACCTCCCGGTCTCCACTACCATGTGGGATAGTGATCCAAGGACGGTAACCCTACGAGAGGGTTTGACGCAAGCTCAGCAAGCAGCAGAAAAGCTCATAGAACAAACGGTTCCTCGAGAAAGGTATGAAGAACTACAGCAACAGCTAAGGAACGTCAATCTATCTGAAAGCCAGGCCTTTGAAGGGTGGTGAAGGGAAGAAGAGAAAGTCACGAAGGTAACTCGTAGGTTAGATATAGTTATCAAGCAGATGGATACCTTATGTTCTTTGTACAATGACGTCCTAGCATGTAGAGCCCCTGCTAAGAATTATGCCTTGTTTTTAATGGAACGATATTTGCAATTGAAAATAAAGGTTGTTAAAGCAGGCACCCCTATACAAATTAATACCATCGATGATTTTATAAATTGTTGTAAGCACTACGGGGTAAAAGTTCAAAGATTACTGTGTGAGTTTTATTTGCATAACCTTGTGTTAGACCAGGAGACCGAGCTGAACCCCGGCCCTTTTGTTGGGGATATCCAATTACAGGCATTTATTTCATTTGGGGTTAATCAAATTAAATGGCTTAAAGCCTATAATTCTTTCCAAAGGCAAGAAAACAGATTAGACTTGTGGGTAAGAGCTGAGCCTAGGGATCTAGTACAGTTGTGGAGGGAACATAGGAACCTCATGGGGACTCCAAGTGTAATTGAAGCATTAGGACCCATTCATATAGCAATCAATCGGCAGGGAATAGAATAATTTTTCACTATTAAATACCTTGCCATTGATGCGGCTAAATTTCAATACCAGATCTCTAATCCGAATATCCAAATCAAGGAACCATTTAAGTATGAAAATTTTAAGTTAGCCACCAACCGCTTGCACCTCTATGGCGAAACCATTTTGAGGGCAGGGCCATCCTGGTTAGGATATAGGTTCCGGAGTCCAATTATTTGGCACCCTGCACCTGGATACCAAGCCCTGTAAGAGATGCCTGAGGGTCAGACAGGCCATTTTTTTGAACACCTAGTTATGCATCATGGTTATAGACCTCCACATGAGATTCCATCTCCAACATACTCTCTCACTGCCTTACATGTGAACTACAATGTTTTCATGAGGGCATGAAAAAGGATAAGCAGGGGGGTGTGTGGAGTACTTAAGAAGGTATGTTTTTTATGATTATTTCAACATCTTTTCATTAAAACTTACAAACCTTTTCCATCATGAACTAGGTAGATGATAAGGAATTGTAATAAAACCTGTAAGATTAATGTGCGAAACAAAAACACTGTGTCATTTTCTTATGCAGGAAGAAGGAAAAACAAACAACTGCCGTTCCAAAGGAAAGGACAAGGCCAGGTTAACCACTGTCCCTTTGATGGGGAACCGTATGCAAACAAGGCAAACCAAATCAAAGCATATCATCCCTGGAAAGGAAATGGAGATATCGGTTCGGCGCAAGAAAGTAAAGAGATAACTGAGGACCAACGGTTCGGCGAATCCCTCGGGATCCTTTGATCTTGAGGGATCACTTCTTTAACTATTTTTGCACCTAGACATCTCCTCCTTCACCATTATAAAAAGGGGCAGCACTGTTAGCCCGGGGAGTCTGTTATGTTTTTATGTAATTTCTCTTAAAGTTGAGACTTTGATCATCGACTCTCGATTGAGAAGTGATCCACTGTAATTTTATCTTATGCATTAATACAAACTCAGTTGATATTTCATCTTCGATTCTGGAATAACTTCAAGCGGTGTACCCCTAGAGGC
Source organism: Pinus tabuliformis (assembly GCA_031772625.1). Taxonomy (NCBI): domain Eukaryota; kingdom Viridiplantae; phylum Streptophyta; class Pinopsida; order Pinales; family Pinaceae; genus Pinus; species Pinus tabuliformis. Next base: position 489,455,207 of record CM062807.1, on the reverse strand, counting down.
TAAGGGCTTGGCCCTAGAGGAACACTTGCTCTTGTACTATTACTTTTGGTTTATGCGTGGTTTGCTCATCAGCGTTATTTGGTAATATGATGTGTTTTGTTAGTTTACATCACACGCTCTATTATGTTTGATTTATTGAGTAATATCATTTCTGAAGACAGAACCATTGTATTAACTTTGCAACGTATTACTATTCCTTTAAGTGCTGATATAATATTGCCAGTCTTTACAGAACACTGTTGTTGTTCAATTACAGAGTATCTGTGTGTACACTTATTCATTGGTATTACTGAACTCATCTTAGGGATTATGTTCCCTTGCGATTGTTGAATCTATAGATGTTGTTGTTCCATTCTGAAATACAGTCGTATTCTTTATAACTGAGATTGATCACCGGATTACCAGAATCAGATTACTATTAAGGTGTGCCGTGTGCATGTATGAGTGGCTTTCAAGTGTTGTCCTATAGTCCATTATTAATCAGTTCTGTTCCATTTTTGTGTGTTGTTCAATTCATCCTTAAAAGTGGAGGATTGCCATTTGATTCCTGTAGGACACGATTACTGCATTTGATCTTGTAGACTAAGGTGTTGTTGCTTATTAGACTTAATTGTTGTTACAGATTCCTATTTGTTGTTCCATTTCTTATGTTTTGTTCCATTTCTTATCTGTTGTTCCATTTCCTGTCATTTGCGTTATTGTCACTTTGGTGTGAGAAACGATCTAAGACTGTAGTGGGCGTTGACATTTACTGTCCGGCCCCCAGATCAACGATCTGTTCCCTGATTTCCTTTGGCCCATCAATTTACAAAGGGATGAGTTACTACTACTGAACCCTTAACTGATAAATTGCTTAGTTTTCTGAATGCATGGTTTAGTCTTTAAAAGTAGTTTGCTGTAAACAAGCATCCGTTTACTCTTGTATTTTTGAGCACTGTACTACTAGCATTACTCTGGCAAATGATAGCCTCAGACTGAGACACTCTTTGAAATAACAAAACATTCCTGGATTGACAAACTAATGTGAGGTAATTAGAGGTGAAAGATACCCTTTTTATAACTCAACATTTTTACTGCTACTGAACCCTTGACTGATAAATTGCTTAGTTTTCTGAATGCATGGTTTAGTCTTTGAAAATAGTTTGCTATAAACAAGCATTCATTTACTCTTGTATTTTTGATCACTGTACTACTAGCATTACTCTGGCAAATGATAGCCTCAGACTGAGACACTCTTTGAAATAACAAAACGTTCCTGGATTGACAAACTAATGTGAGGTAATTAGAGGTGAAAGAGACCCTTTTTATAGCTCGACAGAAACTAAAAATGAATTGCTAAGAAGACAGCTGCAAGAGAAAGAGACCCAATTGGCATGCATGGCCAGCTGGTCCATGGAGGCATTGCAATGTAGGACACCAGCAAAATCTTATGGCCTGTATCTCAAGGACCAATGGATGCAATTTCAGATAAAGACTTTGGCACAAAGAGGCACAATGCCTTTCCAAGATTACAGGCAGTTTATGGACCTATGTGACCAAATCACATCAGAAGATAAGGCAAAGATGGCAGAATTCTATCTGCATAACATGGCCCTCACAAACATGAATGTGTGGGACCCCAATGCTAGGCTAGGGGACTTGCAACTAATGGCCATGGCCTCATGGATGAACCATGAAGAGTTAAGGGCAACAAAAATAAGAAGGTTGATGATAAAGGAATAGAATGAGCCCTTAATGATTAGAGTTGAGCCATTAGACCCCATGGCACTCATCAACACACATAACTTGCTTGCACATAATCCTCAAATTTCCCCTAGATATATCAATGATCATGCACAAGCCATTGCACATTTTGAGGATATGGAAAGGTTACTTAGGGATGACTGTGTGCATGCATGTATGAGGAGATGGAACACCTTACCACATAGTCTGTAGATCAGGGAGTATCATTCCCCAATGAGGATGAAAGAGGCATTAAGGAGAGTGCCAATGTATAAGCGCTCCATGCAGAGGTTGAAGGTCAATTGGATTGGCCTCAAATTGAGTCCCCCACTGCTACTAGGCATGCTAGAAGGCATAAAAGAAGAAGAAGAGCAACAGCAGTGGGAAAAGGTAGACAGGAAGGTAGGATTCTATGAAAAGGAAGAGGAGAACACATTAGAAGCATGGGATGCTAGGGAGGCCACTAGGGCCATAAAAGATGAGGAGATGGACTAAGTTGCTCAGAGGATGAGCAACACTTTCAGTAGGGGGTGATGATGAGCCTCATAAATGGGTAATTATATGGGCTTATTTTACCTCCTAACCTAGTCAAATCAACCATTATCTTAGCTTATTGTATGATTTTATGATTATATTTATGCTTATAGAGTGAGTTGAGTTAGTTATGATTCCATGTGGTCTAATATGTGTTTATTGTAGATTATTGATGAATTTTGTGGTCAAAGTCAAGGATCCAGTGAACAAATGGCAGTAATAACTCGAAGTGGACAAAGGAGAGGACTTATAGGAGGGAATCCCCCTCATTTATTACTCCTCACTTTGAATTCCCCTTCATTCAGCTTGGAGTACAAACAACCCAGTCATGCATTAGCAGGCAGTTGAGCAAGTGGAGGATAACTTATGATTATCTTGAGTTTTGGGAGCCAAGCCTCCCTGATTTTGAGGAAGTTGTTGGTAGCTTCATTTGTATAAGTAGAGAGGCCTAGGGCCTCACTAGGGTCGGATTTTTGTCAGATTTTTGTTGGATTTTTTCTTATGTAATCTCTTCTCAACTTCAAGCTTATTATTTTGTGACAGTTCATGTAATTTTGTTATTGTTTTGGGAATAAAGATGGAATCCTTTTTGAGTTAGCATTGTGTTACCTCAGAGGGCTAAAGCTCTTAGGTTAGGGCCCAATCCAAGTAGACAAGCTCCTCTTTACTTGTATTTGTATGTTTCATTTCAGTTTGTAGAATAGGTTGCTGTTAGATGTATTTCTTTTATGGTTAAGAATAGGTTGCTTTTGATGATTCAGTAGTTTTCTTCCATTTGTGCTTTCTATCGTAGGTTAAGCAGTGATAAAAATAAGATTAAAAAGGCTATCAACAGTGCCTTGGCCTCTCTTCCTCCCTTTGGGACCATGATTTGAGGCAAAGACCCTCTTGCTACCCCAAAAACACATATTTTCCTCATTCATAGGATTTCTAGTGTTTGCAGCTTTTTAGTTGGTTCATAGTCTAGTTTAGCTTTGCTTCAGAACTTCTTCTTCATGCTAATTTCCTTGTTTTAAACAGTCTTCTTTCATGCTTTATTTTCCTGCAATGGTTATCAACATTTCCTTTCATAGATCATAGTTTACTTGATGCAAAAACTCTGTTTTTTAGACCCACTTATTTCCTTTCTTGCTTAAATCTCATTGGTTGACTGTCAGTTTTTTATGCAGCAGATATCTTCTAGTAGCAAGCTAGCCTATCAGCCATTCCATTCTCCATCTAATCCATGCCCTACAAGTCGCCCAAGTCTCCCCTCAATCCTGCCTTAGTTTCCTGCATTTTCCATAGAATTTCTTCCTCTCTCCTTGAGAAAATCCAATCATTTTTCTCTCTCCTCCCTCAAAATAGCCATAACTACTCTCGGCCTCCTCCTGTAGGCCTCCTGTAGAACATTGTTTTTCCTCCTGTAGATTTCCTGTGTCGTCATGTAGATTTTCCTATAGGCTTTCTTTTGAAGGCCGAGTGTGGAAAAAGCCTCCAGAAGGCCACCTGAGACCTCTTATGATCCATCCACACCATCCTACATCCTCTCGAGTCCTAAAACTACCCTCCATCACCACCTATTCACTGCCACATTCACAAACAAATAAATTACATGCACGACACATTCACATAAAATACATAAAAATCCAAAAAGATGTTTTTTGCTCATTACTTCTAGAAATAGCTTAGGTAGATGTTGTTTACTTCCTTGAGTAGGTAATGGCTTTCTTTTCATGGTTTTCATAGTGCTTTCTGCAAAATTAGGACTAGTGGTTAGCTAGGATTTCCTTGGTTTGCTTTACATTTCAGTCTTCCTTTATTCAAGTAGAATAACATCAGTAGAGTAATCTCTCTTTTTCCTTTCTTCACATATAGAGCTTCTTCTAGAATCCATAGGAGTTAGCTTGAGCTCCTAGTGATCTTGTGTTGGCTAACCAAGTGAAAACCTGTAGTAAGAACTAGTACCTGTGCATATAGCACTATCACTTCCAAGTTTGTTACGAACTACCGGGTTGATAAGAGTAAAGTAGGCAGCCCAAGAGTTTCAGCATTATTGTTGCAATACTGGCACTCACCAAACATGAAGCCAAATCATCAAAACCATTAACCAACCACAACATGCCACTTGGCGAGTCCTTACTAGACAATGACCATCCCATTGACCTGCCCAATCACCTACCACATCAGTAGTATGGACTGCTGACTATGTCGTGACTGTACCTTTTTTTTTGGCAAAATTCCACTATTTGGCAAAGCGGAGATAATGCGATATCTTCATCATACAACCTCGATTTTGAGTGGAATGAGTTGCATTGTGATCATATCACTGAGATGGATGTGGTCATTTAGGTTTTGAGAGATTCCAAGCACTTTGATTTTTGAGCTAAATACTAAGCACCTAATCATTCCTCCCCACTGGAAGCCTTTTGGACCCCAAAAGATACTATCAATTGTTTAGTAGGTGAGGTTACATCTCCCTCACCTTCTCAATCTGCAACCATTTGGGCATACAAGGATTTTGTCCCTTCAGTCCCACTCGAAGGTATTTAACATTCCTTCTCTTTGAAGTTCTGGTTCTTTTGTCAAGTATGAGATCTTGTTATAGCTCATCAATATATTCTGGTGAGAAATCATCTATTGATGGCAGCTGAACATGCTCTCCTTGATCATCAACCAAAGGAGGCTCAAACAATCTCAAATTATCAACATTAACAATAGAGTATATTTTCATTAAGGATCCAAATATAGCTTAAATGCATTGTTACCAATCTTTTCTAGAATTTTAAAAGGACCATAACAGATTCGCTTAAGCTTTTTACCCTCCCCTTGAAGTCTCTCTTTGCTAATATATAACCAAACTTCATATCCAACTTGAAATTTATGATCGACATGGTGTTTGTCATGCCTTGCCTTGTAGCTGCTTTGACTCTTTTCAAGTTGTTCTTGCACTGTGTGATGTATCAACTAAATTTGCTCAATGAACTTCCTTGCCTTATCGATGTCACTATAACCATCGATGGCGACATATTTCTCAAAGATGAATTCCAATGGCGATCTTGGAAAGTACCCAAAACATGCCTCAAATGGAAATGTGTTTGTGGAAGAATGCTTTGCCCTGTTGTATGCATGTTGTATGTAATGAAACTGTTCATCCCACAACTTGGGATGTTTGTCACAATATCCCCTAAGAATATGATTGAATGTCCTGTTGACCACCTTAGTTTGTCCATATTTTTGTGGATGAAAGGTTTTACTCTTCTTCAACTTAGTGTCCATCATGTCCCATAAATTTTACCAAAAATTCCCAACAAATCGAGAATCTCGATCACTTACAATGGAAGTAGGAAGACCAAAATGAACCCAAATATTTTGAAAGAAAAGATGAATTATTTGTTCAGCTGTAATTTTCTTTTTACATGGTGTTATAATACACATATTGTTGAACTTGTCTTCAACTACATACAAGTAATCATGAGATTTCCTTGACAATGGAAGACCTCCTACAAAATCCATTGAGATACTCTCCCATGGACATGAAGGTGCCAGAAGTGGAGTGTACAATCCTAGTTTCCTATTGCTAGGCTTACTTTTTGCACACAAAGAACATCCTCTATTGAAATGAGATACATTATCAAACATGTGTGGCCAATAACAATACCTTTGGAGATTCACTATTGTCTTGCCTACACCAAAGTGCCCAATAATCAATGAAGTTTGTGCCTCCCTTATGATATTGTTTCTTTCTCCCTGTGGAATACATAACTTGCCCAAGTGATACAACAAATTGTTATGTTCATGGTAATCTAACTCTTCAATTTGGTTTCCTTGTATGAAGCTTACATACACATCTTGAAATTCATTATCATATGCATATTTCTCAATGTAACTTTCATGTAAAACATAATTGTGCTTGAGTGTAATAGATGAATTTACAATAGCCCTAGAAATCATATCATCTACCTCATTATAGATTCCATTTTTGTACTTGATAATCAAATGAAACTGTTGTAGAAAACCCATCCATTTGAAGTGTCATGATTGTTGCAACTTTGACTGTGACTGTAAATACTGCAATAGCTGATGGTTGGTATGGATAATGACCTCCTTCCCCATCAAGTAGTGTTTCCATTTTTTGACACTTTGTACCAATGCATAAAGTTCTTTGTGATAAGTGGGATAGTTAGTCACAACACCATTAAAAATTTCAGAATGAAATGAAATGGGCTTACCATGTTGCCAAAGAACTACTTCGATGGTGTAATCACTAGCATTCGTTTGAATCTAAAATGGTTGTATAAGATCCAAAAGAGCCAATACCAGTGTTGGACTGATCTTTTGTTTTGAAGCATCAAATTCTTTCTGTTGCACATCTCCCCAATGGAATATTTTCTCTTCACGAGTCAATGCATGTAGTGGTGCCACAATGGAAGAAAAATTAGCAATAAATTTCCTCCAATATTGTGTTGCCCCTAGAAATATTCTTACCTCTGTAACTTTATTGGGCTTGGGCCAATTCACAATGACCTCAAACTTAGAGGGGTATATCTTCAGCTCATGTTACAGGGAAAAGTGTCTATATAGAACTGCTCTATCCCACTAAGGTGTGACAGCTGCCTTAGAAACAAACAGAGAAAAGCTATTTTCGTTTTTCCTTTATGAATTATAGATAGAGAGGAACAAAAATGCCAACCTCTGTCTTGCGCTAATCTCCTGATTTGATTCCTCTCTTCTTTGATGGTCTTTAGCTACCTGCTCCCTTGCACTCCCAGCTTCACAAAGTACCTGTAAGATCACAGTAGCATAGCACTATACAAAGACATGGATCTATAATCATAAACAATCTAGGATCATATGTAAATTGACCATACAAATGTAGCAAGCATCAATGACACAAGAGCATGGAGGAAAACTTGAATAGCTTCTATTGATAAACAAGAAAGAGCCAAGAGGAGTTACAACCAATTGTTCTGACCCAGCATCAACCTCCCAGCTAAGAAGCCCCTCTTCACCTAAAAAAAAGCTTAGATCACCCAACAATTTGATGTTTGTCTCAAGAAACCAACAGCAATTCCTTACAATATGAAAAATTCTAGCCTCTAGATCTCTGGGATGAGGGATCCATATATAGATATTTGTAATGGAGATGAGTCAGCTCATAATTTGATTAGTGTCTTCCCCCTGATAGTTCTTGCTTCCACTTGGAGATTTATGATCTCTTACTCATCCTTGGTCGAATTCAGTGAGGCAAGTGTCACAGGAGAAGTTTCTGGAAGCTTCCATTGCCTCTCCACCTCGCAGAATGACACTGCCATTTGTCATTTCTCGCCCATCGCACCCCATAGAAGGGATTTTTGAAATGCAACGCACCCACATAGTGTACTTAAGTGAGATGCAACGCACCTAGCCAGTGGAGCAGCTGAAATGATCATGTTTTGACCAATGCTGAGCAGTTTTTCATGGAGAACTTCTGGGAGAAGCTGTAATCTGTTGACCTTGTTCCTTTAGGGGTTAGAACAACACTTTTAGGGACTTAGGAGCCCCTGGTTTATGGACATTTCATGCTTGTGGTTGTAGGGCCCAAAAATGTCTATAACAGTTGCCCCCTAAAGCATGAGGTCGTTAATCTTTTGATGTCGGGTGAAATGCTTTATTATGAGGATCCGAAGTTCTTTCAAGCTGGGAGGAGACCTGTAATAAGATACAATACAATACATTATCTTCATAATATTTTCATGATCTAGCTGAGGCAGGCATTCCCATGCTCAGCTCTATAAATTCATTTTCTTGTACATAGGACAGAAAATTGTTTGAGTGTAGACTGATGATTCTGATAGAGCCATCATCCTTTTGATTGGATGATTATCTGTGCGGCAATGATGTAAATTTGATGTCTTTATTTCCCTAAATATATATCGTAGCCCGGATGGATGAAACTAGATCCGGGGTCTTCAATCTCGTTCGATCTTCACTCGAAGTGCAAGTCGATCCATGTGAGAAATGTTCTGAAGTCGAACATGGAAAGACATCGCTTGATTACCAGCCAATGATGTAAACTGTTAACAAGCGCGAGAGGAATCACCGATAATGATAATGACCCTCAAGGTACTGCAGTACAATTCACGTGGTGTGAATAAAGGACTTGGCATCGAACACCACGCAAAATCTTTCGGTCGAAGGCCATTGATGTAAACCTGTCGCCAGAAGTGAGAAACTTGCCATTGAGGCATGCAAGCTTCAAAGTACTGAATGGGGTGTTCCTAGATCAACTTCTTGGATAATGAGCTGATGTCGACAAGAAGTGATCCGTCACAGGAGGGCCTTAATAAATCCCACATCAATGACATGGAACGGAGCAAATGATTTTAATGGAGGTGAAAACGATCTGGTGATATAAGGTTCAGGGTGGCGGTCATGAAAGAATGGAGTATAAATGTATGATAGTGGGTGAGGCACTGGTGAATTCTCTGAATGACTTCTCTTGAACATATCAGCGACACTGATGTGATGGATTGGTAGCATTAACCCCAAATGTGGATGGTATGATGGGACCATGGTGATGTGACCGATGAATGAAACAACCCAACCTAACTCGGACACGGAGTGGAAGTGTCATGTTCAAGGGCGACTTGCTACCAACAAAGTTTCTTCAAGTTTTCTTCCCAATTTTACCCAGTCATTGCTAACCAGTACCTCTTTATTTTTGTCAAGCTTGAGGAGGATAACATATGCTTGTTCTATAATTTTCCCTTTGGGCAAACCCATCGCTATGTTTTAATGAGCCTAGCGATAGTGAAACTCGTTCTCGTCTATAGACAAGTTTGTCGCTATTAAACTTTTAACGAGTTTAACGACAAAGCTAACTCGGTCCTTTTCAATTTTAGAGAGTCTGAAAAGGGACGTAAAGGTAACTCCAAAATTCCTTTTTTGTCATCTAATCCCTTAAGTCCGAAAAAGTATAAAACAATACAGAAGGGATGAAATTTCGATACTTTTAACGAGCCGAACAAAACAAGCGCTCGATCTTTTTGTGTAATAATCCCTCAGGTCCAAAAAGATTAAAATTTAGAGGAGGGATAACACTTCCTGTCCCTTTAACGAGTTGGAGAGGCCAATGGCTCGGCAATATTTTCATATTTTACAAGTGAGTTGAAAAGAGCTTAAAGGAGACTCGTCTTTTGAGGAATGAGTGATAAAATGGGTAGCAACTGATTCTAGGTAAGGTTTGGAATTTTCCAATCACGGCAGTGTTACAAGGATGGCTAATGAGATCACTCTTCACAGTTGTTCCTCAAAATGGGTAAACAATCAAATGGAGGTGAATGATCGGCCAATGCAAAAGTGGAGGTGACGGTGCAAACACGACCAAGGCTTTAATGGCTGAAGTGCTACATTCACGATGGTTATTTACCGGTGAATAGTTAATTTTTTAATGAGCTTAAACGCGGGGGGAAACATTTGCTCATGGCTTATGTTTATTTTTTAACGAGCTTGAACTATGTGCTAAAACTTCTCGATTGAATGGTCTCTTTTTGACTTTACCATAAATAGCTTTGTTCTTTCAAAGATCGTACTGTATTTTCAAATGCTTCATCAAACTAGTCAGAAATGAGCAATATATGCTTGAAAAATGAGTTAGAACAATGATATTTTACTTTGAACTATGTAAAAAGTAATGAAAAAGTGTTTTTACCTCTCATTTTACCATTTCATTTGAACTTTGGTTTGTTGGCGCTTTGGAGGTGCTTTCCCCCTTTGATTTTCATCAGCTGATTTTGGGAGATTCTGTGGACGATTCTCGGCACCGTTTGGACCAGGTAGGAGCTAAACCTGAGCTCTTTCATTTCATGTTTTCCATTTTACATTCTGAGCTTGCTTCCTGGTTTTTCTGAGCCTCTGGGGTTTAAAAAACTCGTTCTGCCTTCAGCGCACCTTCTGTGTATCGAAAGGTGCATTGGATGTTGGCCTGTCTAATGGCCATTTGACATGAAACGCACCCAGAGCACTACTGTAGGTGCGATGGGCGCAGAGAAGGAATTTTATGCACAGTTTTTTATGGAAATTTTGCCTGTTTCTTACCAAAATCAGGATCTAACTCTTCTCTTGTTTTTTTTTCAGAGATCTTTGGAGTAAGATGACCATTACATGGTGAGAACGTGAGCATGAAGAAGAGGACATGCTTTCCCTACATGATCCGGTTACAGTAAACGCACTGCGGAACTGTGGCTTGCCGAAGTTTTTCCGCATTTCTAGCATGAGACAATAGATCAACTTACTGCAGTATTTGCTCAATGCTTGGGATCCTACCAACCAAGTGTTCCATATCAGGGGCAAATCTATCCCCTTGACTATAGTAGACATCTATTTCTTGACTGGCTTGTCGAGGCGGGGTGCCCCCATCTCGTTATCAGGTTCGGCCCGAGGCGGTGACTCTGTGAGAGATTATGTTTGCCGGTATTGCAGAGAAGGATCTCAGCCGAGTAAAGACGGCAAGATCATCATCCGCGATGTCACTAACAGGTCCCTCAGGACTATTCTGTTTACCTTTGGTAGGATGGTTGGTGGTGCGGATCTTCATGTAGCCAACCGATCTCATATGCAGTATGCCTTGGAATGCCTCCAACCGAAGGTGTTCAACTGGTGCGACGCACTACTTCTTGTGATGAAAGAACAGTTGACTAAGATAAAGAGCAGGAGGTAGAAGAACTTTGGGTATGGTTCTATTTTGACCGCCTTTCCCTTGAAGAAGATACCACTAATGCAGCCACAATATATTGCACTCGATTTACCTTCACCTACTGAACCACGTATGCAGAGATGGGTTGACCATATGTCTAGACATGCTGGTCAGTCTCAGATTTCATTTTCTGATACCTTCTTCAGGTGGTTCGATCGTCAGGAGATGGTTTATTCTGAGTATCCATATGCTGGCATGGAATTCCGGGGTGATCCAGATTTAGTACTGCCAGATGGCGAACCGTGGGGCGCCATTGGTAAATTCTTTGACCATATTCTTGTTTATCGTTTTTTATTTATAATGTCCTTATGCTTTATTCTATCAAGACTTTAATCAAACTCATGTGTACATGCAGATGTTGGTCCTGTTCGGCCCATAGCATGCCTGAGAGTGCCAGCTGCCTCCCCAGCAGGAGAGGCTATTGGAAGGGATATCCTTCGCGACCTCGATGTGGCCGAGACTCTCACAGCATTACAGGAGCAGGTTGAGGGCCTCACTCTTGGTATTCCAAATGTGAGGACTGACGAGCTACCTTTGAGGTTACAGCGGCATACTACTAGTGTGCCAAGACGATGGACTCGTCTCTTACGCATGATCGCACAGGCTGTGACTTGCTATCACGAGCATCATTAGACTAGGGTGCCCCCTAGCATTTTGAGTTTTTGGTCACTTGACCGATTTTGTCTTGGTTACAGAACATTATGTGTAAACCATAAACAGTTATATATATTTTTTATTTTCGGAGTTTTATTTTGATTAAGTTACATGATCCAAATGCAAACATTGATGGTATGCTTCTTTTTATAAATGTTGCAAATATCTATCTAACACATAATTTGCGAATGAGTTAGTTAATGTGTTTAAATTTCTGGAAATATGTTGATATTGAATAAAATCAAATTGTCTTTCCAAAATCTTAATCCTTAGGAACATGTGATAAATAGCTGGATTTCAGACATAATAGACACCAGTGAGTTGTAGTATGACGAGTTGTGAGTCTAGCCTGACAATCAGTCGGCGTATACCATGTGTGATGGCATCAGAGAGAAGTTCTATCAACGCGCTATATTCAGCGATGTTATTTGTTGATCGACCAATACATACCCCTCTGAAACTTACTAACTCGCGGCTTGGTTCAAAAATGGCCCAGGCTGCGGAAGATAGGTTCCGCGAACTACAACTCGCTCCGTCGGCATATCTAGCACATGACTCCAATAGGTTTGACATCTGCAATAAATGTAAAAAGTGGATTACCTGACCAAAATAAACACTTTAGCGAAAACAAAAACATAACAAAAGCATACAGGTTACCATTATGCATAGTAACACTTGAGGTACAACTCGTTATGAGGTTGCACCAGTGGAATTCCGTCATAATCCATTAACTCATAGGCTCCTTTTGCTAACACTCGTTTAACAATATAGGGGCCCATCCATAAAGACTTGAATTTACCTGCTCCCAATTTATCGGATTCTTGGTCATAAAGCAAGACCAAGTCACCTTCTGAGAAGACATGGGGTTTGACATTTTTGTCGAACTAAGCTTTGACTCGTTTCTTATGGGCTTCGTTAGCCAAAGCAGCATTACGACAGGTTTCATCCAATTGGATTAGTTCCAAGAAACGAGCTTCTTCTTCTGAAGTTCCGGGGAGGAGATCAATTGCGAGTTTGAGAGACGAGATTTCGCACTGGATTGGTAAGACTGCTTCCAGGCCATATACCAGTTGGAAAGGTGTAAACCCGGTTGCATTCCTTACCGATGTTCGGTAAGCCCACAAAGCTGAGTACAGGATTAGGTGCCATTTTCTTTTGTGTACTCCAATCATCCTTTGCAGCATGCGTTTCAGGACCTTGTTGATTGCTTCAACTTGTCTGTTGGCTTGCGGATAATACGGAGTAGAGCTATCATGAGACAACCCTAGTTTGGCAGCTAACTCGATCATCATGTGATTTCGAAAATGCGATCCATGATCTATGACTATAGCTTGTGGTACGCCGAATCTGGCGACTACATGATTGAAAAAGAAGAGGACAGCTGTTTCACTAGTATTATCTAATGTAGGCATCGCCTCGGCCCATTTGGTAAAATATTCAACTGCGACTATGATATACCCATGCCCCCCGATCGAGGTGGGGTTACATGTCATGAAATCGATGCCCCATTTGGCGAATGGACCAACAACAACTATTGGTTGTAGAGGTGCGGGTGGTCTTCTAGTTTTGCTATCAAAAATTTGACAAGCATGGAAACTTCTGACTGCGTTTATGCAATCTTTAAACATTGTTGGCTAGAAGTATCCTGCTCATAAGATTTTTTGCGTTGTAGCATAACCAGATTGATGCCCCCCACACGCGCCTGAATGACAATCATTCAGGACTTTTTCGGCCTCCTCATGGGTGAGGCACCTTCTCAGAACTGTATCGATACCGCGACAGTAAAGCGTATCATCGACGATCATGTAGTCTTTTACTTGGTATCAAATACGTTTTTGTTTAGAGCAAGAGGTATTTGGCCTATATTTTTGGGTTTGGAGATAAATTGTTATATCTCCATACCACTCATTGCTTGAAGATATCAGAAACAAACTTTCGTCCACGATTGTTTCATCGGATGTTTCATCGTTGGATGACGATGGGAGATCGCATAATAATTTTGCGAAAACCAGAGCTTTCTTTGACTTGGATTTTACAAATTCCAGATCAAGCTCTTGCAGGATTGCTATCCATTTTGAATATTTTCCCCCCAGCAACTGTCCCGACAATATATAAGTCATGGGGTTGCAATCTGACAAAATGGTAGTTTTTCGAAAGAGGACATAGTGTTGAAATCTTTGTATCACTTGAACAGTTGTGAGCGCTAGCTTTTCAACATAAGAGTATTTGCTTTCTCTATAATTTAAGTTTTTACTTAAATAATATATAGGGTATTCAATTCCATTGACTTCTTGAACTAAAACCATTGCGATGGTCGTATCCGCTGCAGCCAGATACAAGTTAAAATCTTTTTGATAATCAGGAGCGTACATTAATGATGCTTTCATTAGGGATTCTTTTAAAGCATCAAAGGAAGCTTGCGCAACCTGATCCCAGACAAAGGGTACTCCCTTTTTCAAAAGACGCGTATAACCTTTAGCAAGTTCGGCGTAATTTGGAATGAACCTCCTCAGAAAGTTTGCTTTCCCTTGGAGTTTCTGAATTTGAAGCAAATTCGAAGGTGGAGGCAAATTTACGATTGCCTGGACCTTACATGGGTCGAGACGAATCCCGTCCTTTGAGACTACAAAGCCAAGCAAACGACCAGAACTGACGCAAAATACACATTTGTGTGGATTGAGTCGTATCTTGTAGTGTTGGCAACGTAGAAATATCGCTCTTAAATGCTGCAGGTGATCAGTCCGCTTTCGCAAATGAGCTGGAAGGTCGTCGAGGTATGGTTGAACGTGTTTTTGATGTCATGGAAAGCATAATTCATTGCCCTCTGAAACGTCGCCCCTGCGTTCTTTAAACCAAAGGGTAATTTTCGATATGCGAATGTGCCCCATGGACAAATAAATGCAGTCATTGACTGGTCCTATGGGCGGATATTTATTTGATTATACCCGGAGAATCCATCCATGAATGAAAAGATTTCGCATCCGACGCAATTCATCAATTATCTGGTCGATGAAGGGTGTAGGGTAGTTGTCTTTTGGACAAGCTTGATTTACATCCCTATAATCGACGCACACTCTAATTTTTCCTTGTTTTTTCATAACAGGGACAATATTCGATACCCAATCGGTTAGAGGAACTAGGTAGATGAAACCGGCATGGAGAAGTTTCTCAACTTCTGCCTTAATGGCAGCGGCTTTCTTGGGGTGCACCTGCCGTAGTCGTTGTCGTACTGGTTTGACATCTGGATACATCTTAATTTCGTGTTCAACGATACTCGAGTCAATGCCTGGCATTTCACTATATGACCAAGCAAAGACATCTCTGAATTCACGAAAAAGAGCGCCATATATTTCCAGTTCTGAAGGAGAACAACATTTGCCAACATAAATATTCTCTACAACATTTGTTTTGGTCGAGATATTTATGGTGATAGTCTCTTCAATGTTGGACAAGTTTCGCTCGGAATCCATCGTGTTTACAGTATTTGATAGAAAATCAAAAACTGAAGGATGATAAAGGTCATCAGGAGTATCTCCCTCGCAATCCGGAAGAAGGGAACGATGGTGGGAATCATTCCATGGTGTTCCTTCAATTACCATTGATTGGACAATTCCTTCGTCGATGACATGCACTCGAGACCAAGGATCTGAAGGGGTACCATATTCCTCAGATCTATCTATCCAAATGCTTGATGAGCGTTGATTTGGGCTTGCCATCCAGGCTAGGAACATTGATTGCTACAATATTTCCGTTGGGCTTAAGGGCAAATCCATTGCATGATCCATGTCGATATCATTTTCTGAGATCTTTTTAGAAGATATCATATTGCAAATTTCTACCGACACTACTTCCGCCAGGTTGATTGGAGGTGGAAGGGCGAAAGTTCCCATTAATATAGGGTCTTTTAGTAGGCCTACTCCGATATTTTGAAGCGAATGGGGGCTTCCATAGATCATAGGAATGCTTCCTGTAACTTGAGAACCATTGGGGAGGAAGTTTTGTTGATCGACGATTGTAATCCCTCCTTGAAAAGGAAATGCAATCTTCCTAAAATAGGTCGACACAACAGCAGCCATAGCATATATCCATGGTCTTCCTAGTAGGATGTTGTATTCAAGATTTCCATCGATTACTTCAACATCTATTTCTACTGTTCTCCCTCCTAGTTCAACTTTCAAGTTACTTAGAATACCATATGGGGTATATGTCATTCCGTCGAATGCCTTTAATGTCGTCGAAGATCGCGATAAGGTTGGAGATCCTAAAGTTTTCCAGCAACTCATCGACATAATGCATGTAGATGCCCCCTCATCAATAATTGTTCGATGAACAGTTTTGTTGAGGGCTTTCACTTGAACAAGGAAAGCTAGTTGATCTGGTAATTGAGGATCATACCCTTTATGATCGAAGGATACAAGATTGGAATCCTTTGGGTCTATCCCACCAATGGCTGATAATAAAGCCTACTTTTGGGATGGGAAATTCTGTAGTACTTCAAGAGTCGACACAGCGGATGGCGATTGGGCCAAATCTTCCACTATATTATAATGTTGTGCCGCTCTAGCGCGGGGATTAAACGTCGACTTGTGTACTACTCCCTTCAGCGGTTTTATTGTTAATTCAAGAATGATGGGCGGTGCAACTTCTGTCGAAGTTGTTGTCGAACTACTAGGTTGATCTTTATCCTTGTTGTTCGACAGCTGTGGATTCCCATAATCCTTGTTCCTTGTCGATATCAAAGCATCATTTTGTTGTTTCGAAACTGAAAACATTAGCACTTGATATGGGGAAGCATTTCCACTTTCAACCAGATTTGTTCCTGGATTTGGAAACGGATCAGTTAACACTGTTGAGGTTTTTGAATTCTTGAAGAATTTTTTAAGCTCAGCTCTGTGTGGACAATCTAGTGTCCGATGATCCTCATCGCATATCATGCATGGAAATTTTTGTTTCCTATTTCCAGGAGGGTTTCCAGAAGATTTTTGAGGAGATGATTCT
This sequence comes from Pinus tabuliformis, assembly GCA_031772625.1. Lineage (NCBI taxonomy): Eukaryota > Viridiplantae > Streptophyta > Pinopsida > Pinales > Pinaceae > Pinus > Pinus tabuliformis. The sequence goes on along the minus strand of CM062807.1, from coordinate 489,438,583 downwards.
TCCTGTTTCTTCTTCTTCCCTTTGCCTTTCTTCTTGCCCCCTGGTTGTTTGGTTTCTTTGCCTTTATCTGTCGATACGGCATTTACTTCTGAGGAAAGAAGTTCATCTTTTGCATTTTGACCTGAAATCTTACGGGCCTTTTTGGATGTAGCCTTTGTCGATTTCGTGTATGTTGCGCCAATCACGCCATCGCCGGCATGAGATTCACTATTTGATTTAGGAGGAGGAGGAACTAAGAATCCCGGTCTAGGGGCGTCAGGTATTTTATCATAGAGCGTGCCGGACTGAGTGTAAATCAAGTCCAAATATTGCGCACGAGCGATAACTTGCTCTTCTGTTACGACCCCCCCCCCCCTTTGCCACATCTTCCGTGATGGAAGGTAGTAATGACTTGATAAACCATACAGCTAAGAGCTAATTGGGAACATACATTTTTACCATTCTACGATGACGTCGCCACTCATGTATATGATCAGATATGTGAGTGGCCGTCGTTTGTTTGATGTTGGTAAGGAGTTCTGTTCCCATTTCATACCTTATTAGTAATTGAAAATGGGTTAAAAAGGTTGTGGCTAAGGCATTGAAGTTGTCGAACGAAGCTCTAGGCAATTCGATGTACCATTTTGCCGCCGTACCAGTTAACGTCCTCTAACAAAGGCGAAGCCTTATCGAATCATCATTCAGGGTGTTTGATGAACACCACAGATGGAAGGTCATCACATGATTTGACGGATCTTCACCCGGATTTCCATTAAATTTAGGAATATCGGATGGAAGTTTATGCAGAATCACTGGCCACCAAGGGGCGTAAGCGGTTGGATCATTTGTTAACTGATTTAAATCAGGTAACTCTAAAGTTGCCACAAGGGGTAACTGTTGATTCAGGTTAGGTGAAGCATACCCAGGATAAGATGGGATTGCCTGAGCAGTTGGTATTTGCATACCGGCATAATGCATTTGATGCTGGTAACTTTGTTAAGGTTGGTGGGCATGACCATTGTAAAATGGTTGATTTTAACCGTTTTGAATATACGGTTGTCCACTATTTGCAAAGATTTGTTGCTCAGAACCTTGGTATACTTGTTGGAATTGCGGTTGTTGGTATTGTACTAGCCATGGTTGTGAAGCCATGTGTTGTTGCCCGATACTAACAGTTTGACCAAGATGAGGGGTAATTGTACCTGTCTGAACCTGTGTCATTCCACCAGTCGGCGATTGTGGTTGAGTTGCAGGGTCAAGGGGCTGTTGCATTACAACCTGAGAAACCTGAGGTTGGCATACAACAGGCAGCGCTTGAACTTGCGACACCGTCACAATAGCTGGCGTAGTTGGTATATTTGACATAGGTAAGCATTGTTGCATTGAATATACAACTCTTGGTTGTTGAGGTAGTATTGGTACCCAACCGCTTGAGGTAATTCCAGTATAACCCGAATGTTGTTGTGAACTCCTGTATGGATATCCTCCCGGAGGGGATAATGAAAGGGTATACTGCCCCCCATACGGTGGTAATCCAGAACTCAAGGGAATGGTTTGCCCTTGAGGGCCGGACTGCCCAAATTGACTTCCAAATGGATCAATTTGTTGAGACTCAACATAAGAGTTTCCGGATATTATTCCAGATGAACAAACAGGAACAGACCATACTGTCGAAATGGCCCCTGAGTGGGCTCCTTCTAGCGGTTGAGAGCTAGTTGGGACAGATGGTATACCGACGAACATTGTTGGAGTGATAGCAGGGAGTTCTGTCGTCGTTGTGTCAGACGACACAGTCCTAGATGTTGACGGTTGTTCAGACATTTCTAGTCTATCCAAAAGATTACCTAGCGATTCTACAGGAGCTTCCATTGGCGGTAGACTAATTTCTGATGAAGAAGATTATAGAGTGATCCCGACTCCAAATTGTAATGGAGTACTAGTTGGAGGATCTTCCACAATCTCTTCTGTGGCAATCAGACCAGGTGGAAGGGGAAGACCGTCAGGTCCGTAGAATATTTCTGGTGCCGAAGAAGGTATGGAATCGGCAGCGACAGATGTTTGAGGAGCAAGACTCTCCGAACCGGTTGTAAATGGAACTGGTTCGGTAACACAAGTGTTTACTCTCAGACTAGGATCAGTACTACTGTCCTTCTATGGATGCTGAACTTCTTCTGTAGAGGCAGGGATTCCAGAAATGTTTGGAGTAACCGGAGTCTCTGATGTTGTTGGAACACTTGTTCTAACTTTAACAGGAGATTTGGAACCGGTTAAATGAGTTCGCTTTGTCCGTACTATTTTCGATTCCAGAGACAAAGACGGTTGACTCGTAAGCCTCCACGAACGACGGGGTTTCAATTGACTTTCTTCCACGATTTCGGATTACTCGATCAACTAAAATAAAGGGAAAGTATGTTTTCGAATTAAATGAATTTTAGACGCTTTGACACAACTTGTATTTTCAATTTTTAAGAGTCGAGAAAAAACAAAAGATGACTCTAGTCTCCTTTGATTTTTAATGAGCCTGAAGTGACAAGTGGTCAGATGGACCTTTTCTGTTAAGGAGTCTTAAAAGGAACGAAAGGGACTGCTCTGGAAATCTAGGTAGAGGGATTACCAAACCAATCGCAAAACTGCAGAATACTTTTTACGGTATGGCAGTCAATCTTCCCGAATGTTGTGTTCAGTGCATTGCGATTGATAGGGCGGCAGACACGGCTTCCTATGGATAAAGGATTAAGCCTATTGGGGTCTCCTAAAATATACTCGACGGTACGTGGGAGAACAAGTCCGTGCTGGCACTTATCGCCTCAAAGTGGAGGAATCACCCAACCATCAATGAGAACAACAGTTACCAGGCTTTACGACGCCGGAATACGTCTCTAGCCTAGACTTCTAAATGTTGTGCGTTAAGTTCCAAAGCGTTGTTAGATTCATTGAATTTATTTTAAGTTGATCTTGTTTATGAAGTTTTCCTTTCAGGTTCACCGCGAGATGTGGATGTAATTCCTAAAATGCAATCTAAGATGATAAACAAACTTTTTATCTTCTTTGTGCAATGAAAATCCTAGCTACTAAGGAAAGAAAGATAGAATCTTTTCACAAAGAGCAACGAGCACACTCTAAATGCACTTTCCTAAATCAAGCCAATCAGACTGTCTATATGCAAATGCACATGCATGTATTTGTTTTCGACTTTCTTAGTATATGAATGCTAAAAAGAAAGTTGATGCACAAATCTGAATTTCTTTTCAAGCGACAAATATCAACAAGTTTCTTTTCGAAATAAAAAATGGAGACGATCACAACACCTTACGATTTTGAAATGAATACTTGTTCTTGACACTAGAAAATTACAAATTCAAACCAAAAACAATAGTAACAGGATAATCGACCATCAACAGCAATCGAACTCTTTCCTACGATTGAAATCGACACTTGCGACAGTTTCAAATCAAAGGATGACAGTACGATTATGCTACATTTGCAAAGGAGAACTGAAAATGACTCAACAAACACACAAAAAAATCTACAGTTCTTTTGTACAAAGGAGGCGGAATAACAGCAAGGAAAAGGAGTTTCAAACAGACATATACTGATCACAGGTAGCAAAATTCAGGAATAGAACTGGAAAGAATGAATCATAGAAACCAAAACTGCACAGAGCCTAGTCTGATCAGCGCACCTATAACACAGAGAATTTGAAATACAGCGCACCTTGTCCACTCGGGAAGTGCATTGAAGTTCAGATTCTCTGAATAGTACCTGCACTGGGCCAGAAACGAGACTCTGTTTGGGTTCTGGGTCACAGTTTGCAGTTCAGTTCTTGGGTTTTGGCCGAGCAAAAAGCAATCAGTAATGCAACAATCAGGGGTAGATCTAAGGAGGATCTAAGAGCTATCACAAGGGCAATCAGATATTTTGTGAATCAGTTGTTTAAATCATAAACAGATCCAGTAAATGGATTGAAGTAGCATTTATCTACTTTGCATTTGTTATGGAAAATGCAGTTCGAACGCTACCTATAAGTTTATGAAACAAACAACAAAGAATGATAAACAAACAAACTAATTCCTCCCCAGCGGAGTCGCCATTTTGTTACAGGGAAAAGTGTCTATATAGAACTGCTCTATCCCACTAAGGTGTGACAGCTGCCTTAGAAACAAACAGAGAAAAGCTATTTTCATTTTTCCTTTATGAATTATAGATAGAGAGGAACAAGGACCAACCTCTGTCTTGCGCTAATCTCCTGATTTGATTCCTCTCTTCTTTGATAGTCTTTAGCTACCTGCTCCCTTGCACGCCCATCTTCACAAAGTACCTGTAAGATCACAGTAGCATAGCACTATACAAAGACATGGATCTATAATCATAAACATTCTAGGATCATATGTAAATTGACCATACAAATGTAGTAAGCATCAATGACACAAGAGCATGGAGGAAAACTTGAATAGCTTTTATTGATAAACAAGAAAGAGCCAAGAGGAGTTACAACCAGTTGTTTTGACCCAGGATCAACCTCCCAGCTAAGAAGCCCCTCTTCACCTCAAACAAAGCTTAGATCACCCAACAATCTGATGTTTGTCTCAAGAAACCTACAACAATTCCTTACAATATGCAAAATTCCAGCCTCTAGATCTCTGGGATGAGGGATCCATATATAGATATCTATAATGGAGATGAGTCAGCTCATGATTTGATTAGTGTCTTCCCTCTGATAGTTCTTGCTTCCACTTGGAGATTGATGATCTCTTACTCATCCTTGGTCGAATTCAGTGAGGCAAGTGTCACAGGAGAAGTTTCTGGAAGCTTCCATTGCTTCTCCACCTCGCGGAATGACACTGCCATTTGTCATTTCTCGCACATCACACCCCATAGAAGGGATTTTTGAAATGCAACGCACCCACATAGTGTACTTAGGTGAGATGCAACGCACTTAGCCAGTGGAGCAGCTGAAATGATCCTGTTTTGACCAATTCTGAGCAGTTTTTCATGGAGAACTTCTGGGAGAAGCTGTAATCTGTTGACCTTGTTCCTTTAGGGGTTAGAACAACACTTTTAGGGACTTAGGAGCCCTTGGTTTATGGACATTTCATGCTTGGGGTTGTAGGGCCCAAAAATGTCTATAACAGCTCACCTCCTCCAACAATGTATCCTAAATACACTAAAGAAGCCTTGCCAAATTCACACTTTGACATCTTTAAAAACAATTGTTCTTTTCTCAAGACATCAAGTACTTTGTTCACATGCATGACATATACATCTCTAGATTTTCTGAATATGAGAATATCATCTAAGCAGACAATGAAAAAGTCATCTAGAAATGGTCTCAATACATCATTCATAACTCTCATGAAAGTAGTTGGAGCATTTGTAAAACCAAAAGGCATAACAAGCCACTCAAACAATCCTTGTTTAGTTTGAAATGCATTTTTCCAAATGTCTTCTTCAGCTATTCTACCTTGATGATAACCACTTCGTAAGTCTAACTTCGTGAAATAATTTGCATCCCTCAATTGATCAATAAAATCATTAATTCTTGGGAGTGGATAACAATTCTTTACCGTTATTTTATTCAGTGCACGGAAATCTACACACATACGCCAAGTCCCATCCATCTTTGGCACCATGACAATGGGTGAACCACATGGCGAAGTAGATGGGTGTATGATACCTTTGTTCAACAATTCTTGAATTTAATTCTTTATTTCCATGCTCTCGATAATCGATGCAATACGTGCCAATGTTTGGAAGTGGAACATCGGTTGCAACTATATCTCATGTTGAATTCCCCTCTTGGGAGGTAACCCCTTTGGTTCCTAAAACATATCTCCATGCTTGCTTACCACATAAAACAAATCAGATTTTAACTTATCATCACAACCTTCAAAAGATTCAAAATCAATATCATTCTTTTTCTTGATCATGAAAAGCACACAATTTTTACTTGCATTTACTAGTCTCTTCATCTGCCCTACATTAACCAAAGAAATATTTAACTTTTTTCGATGGGCTCTCACAATGTACTTTACTCCATCTTTGAGCAAAATGCATTTTTTCTCATGGCGATAAAATACTGCTTTCCTATCATACAAATAAGGACTTCCCAAAATGATTCCTGAGATGTCAAGTGGAACTACATCTAACTCAACTTCATTAATGAATTTTTTAGTAATGGAAAATGTAAATAAGCATTTCCTTGTAACTTGTAAATTTGCATTATTTACTATCCAACTCAAGGGATATGACTGATGATGAGTTACAGTTTCAAGGTTAAGATTTTGACTAAGTCTTCTGAAATTAAGTTTGAATGTGACCCATTATCAAATAATTCATCAATCTTTGTATGATTCAAAATTACCCTTACATGGAACAATACTATCCTTGATTCTTCATTTGGAGTGTTGTCATGACTATGTGAGGAACTAGTGCTTGCAATGTCTTATTTTCCTTTTGTGACCATGGTTGAAATATTGGTATCATCACTAGAATCAGATCCAAGATCATGTTGTGTGGTAGCTGTCATCTTTTGTTTTCCCTTATTGTTTGGTTTCTTAGGCCTTAGTTCGAGATGTAATTTTCAATAGTGGGTTTCATCATGCCCCACTTTGGGACAATGTTGGCATATAGTTTTCTCCCCTTCTTTCTTCACACTTGCATTCTTCTTTCCTTTCCATTTTCCACCCTTCTCTTTCTCCTTACTTTTGAATGGCTTGTTCTTACTACCCTCTTCCTGAATGTTCTTTCCTCTTTCTTCAAGGTGCGTGGCTTACACACATACCTCATCTAAATTTCTTGAATTGAACATAAGGATAGTATATTTTACGTAGGAATTTAAACACCCAATATATTTGAAGGGTGTATGTTGGGAATTTAATTTTATTCCTAACAACAAAGCCCTCTTCTTAAACTCCTGGGTATAGTCTTGAACTATTTGGCCCTTGAGTCACCTAAAATTTTGCCAACTCATAATGGATTTTTTCATATAGGCTAAAGGATAAAACTATATTTTAATTTCATAAACAAATTCAACCCAAGAAATGGATATCTTATCGTGAATTCACATTTCCTCCTAAGTCTTTTCTTCCCACCAAACTAGTTTTGCTCCCTCTAGCCTCAATGAAGCCAACTGGATTTCTATGTTATCTTCTTGAAGGTTTTGAATTCTACAATAAACCTCCAATTGTCGAATCCAATTGTCTAACTTTTTTGCATTCACCTCACCATTGTACATGGGAAGTTCAAAATTAATGTCCAATTTAAGTAAGGGAGTTTTTTCCTTTGGGGTTTTTGAATGAGTATGAAATTTTTTGTGGTGGAAGTGGAAGATGATGTTGTTTGAGATGATGAGGATGATGAAAATGATGAGGAAGATGATTAAGATAGTGGAGATGGAGGAGACTTTCCTCCATTACCCTTTGAATCATTATTTTCATCTTTCCTCCCCCCAACTGTTAACATATATTACAATAAATATAATATGTGACCATTATATGTTAATACTCATGGTCGCAGTGTAATGATAAGACGTGGATTTAATGTGGGCCAGGTCGCGGGTTCGACTCTACCAAACTGCCCATAAAGTTTACCACTGCACGCCATTGCTAATCTGACCTTTGGGGAGGGACACGTGGTGGCCTTCAGGCTTTCCACTTGTCCCCTCCTCATTGGTCCATCCTCTGACCAATCATGTTGGATGTGGAGCCTAATTATCTTATTTATTCAGAGGTATCACCGCATTGGACCCTAGTTCGTAATGAGGTGGCAACGCTGTCCGTAATATTTGCATTGCAAAGGGGGTCCATGGGGGCAACAATGATATTTAGGAACCCCCCTCTGGTGGGGGATTAGGGGCAGTGCCCCCGAATCTAAAAATATATGTAAAATTGCCTTGTAAAATGTTGTAATTTAGTAGTCAATCTGGGTCGTTCATTAGGCGGAGATCTGATAGTATAAGTTATGTTTAATTTAGGGTTTTTTGCCCTAGAAGGCAACCCCTTGATATATATCAGGGAATTATATTGCGTGTATGTAGACCTATATTCTAAGTGAGAAATAGAGAGGAGATTTTGTGAGAGCAAAGAGGGTATTACAGCGAATCAGCTGTAGGTTGTATCTCTCTAGTTTTATGGATAATATAAAAGGAAGGACTAGCTGTTTCTCCATGGACATAGCCCAAATTGGATGAACCACGTATATCTATGTCTCTCTTGTTTTATGTGTTTTCTGTGTTTATATTTTTGTAGTATTTTTTATGTGTTCCATTTCTCTGTAATATATAATTTTCTAACAACTCGTATCAGAGCTGAAGGTCTATTTTGTTGATAAACACGCAGGAGAGAAGGGTTCCTGGTTCGAGTGGGAGTAATGGCAGAAGATGGTAGGTTTAGGGTCAAAAAATTTAACGGCCAAAACTACCAGCTATGGAAGATATATATTGAAGATTTTTTGTACCAGAAATATCTATACCAACCATTGAGTGGAAAGACAAAGAATCCAACGAGTATTACAGATACAAAATGGGATATTCTTGACATAAAGGAACTTGGAACAATACAGTTGTGTCTAGCGGCATTAGTAGCCTTTAATATTTCAAAGGAAATGACAACAGTGGGTTTAATATCGGCATTGGCCAAACTATATGAAAAACCCTCGACCTCAAATAAGGTATTTCTTGTGAAGCATTTATTTAATATGAAGATTCCAGAAGGTGGTTCTAATGTTGATCATTTAAATGAATTTAATACAGTTACCAGTCAGTTGAGTTCTGTAGGGGTAACTTTTGATGATGAAGTTAGGGCTCTGTTATTTCTGTGCTCATTTCCAGAAAGTTGGAATGGTTTAGTTATGGCCATTAGTAACTCTGTCTCTAGATCTAGTACTTTAAATTTTAATGATGTTTTTGGTGCAATCCTTATTGAGGAAATGCGATGGAAAAGCTCTGGTGAGACATCAGGTAATGCTTTGACTGCAGATACTAGGGGAAGAAAAATGGAAAGAGGAAAGAGCCCAGGATATCGTAGTAAGTCAAGGAAAGGCAAACCCAATTCTAGATCGGGGATAGTGTGATGGAAATGCAGGAAGAAAGGACAATTGAAGAAAGACTGCAAGTCTCGGAAGGGAAAAGAAGGATACGTGCAACAAGAAAATAATCATGAAGTGAATTTGATAGGTGATGTGTTGCAAGATGCTTTGATTCTTTCATTAGAAAATATTATTGATGTCTGGGTGGTAGATTTAGGGGCCTCATTCCATGCCACACTTGATAGGAATCATTTTCATGATTATGTTCAAGGAGATTTTGGATAGGTTTGATTGGGTGATGATAAACCCTCTAAAATCATTGGAATGGTTACAGTCTTCATAAAACAGTGGAATGGAAATCAATGGCTATTGAAGGAGGTAAGGCATGTTCTAGATTTGAAGAAAAATCTAATTTCAACAGGGCAATTGGGAGGTGAAGGCTATGTGACTACTTTTACAGATAAAAACTGGAAGGTCACTAAAGGATCCCTCGTAATAGCAAAAGGAGAAAAGGTTGGTAGATTTTATTTATGCAATGGTATTTCTAATTTTGTTAATGCTTTAACCTCTACAAGAGAAGGTACGGCATTGTGGCATCATAAGCTTGGGCACATGAGTGAGAAGGGGATACAGATTCTTCACTCAAGAAATTTGTTGCTAGGTTTAAAGCATGTTGATTTAAAATTCTGTGAGAATTGTGTTTATGGAAAACAAAAGAGAGTCAAACTCCTCAGAGTTGCGAAAGAAAAGAAGAGCGGAAAATTAGAGCTTGTGCATACATATGTATGGGGACCTGCTCAGGTATCATATCTCAGTGGCTCTCATTATTATGTTACTTTTATTGATGATGCAACCAAAAAAGCTTGGATTTATTCTATTTGAAATAAATCTGATGTTTTTGATACTTTCAAGAAATGGAAAGCTTTGGTTGAAAATGAGAGAGGAAAAAGGTTGAAGTGTCTCAGCTCAGACAATGGAGGTCAATATTGCAGCAAAGAGTTTGATAGGTATTGTTCAGAGAATGGAATTCACAGAGAGAAGATAGTTCCAAGAACACCACAAGAAAATGGTGTGTCAGAAAGGATGAATAGGACAATCATGGAGAGTGCAAGGTGCATGAGATTGCATGTAGGATTGCCTTTACAATTTTGGGTAGATGTTGTAGATATTCTTGTTTATCTAATAAACAGAGGGCCTTCAAGTTCCTTGGATGGTGGTATTCTAGAGGAGGCATAGACAGGTAAATGGGTAAACTACTCATTTTTAAATACTTTTGGTTGTGAAGCCTTTGTCCACATTAATAAAGAAAATAGAACAAAGCTTGAGGCAAAATCAAAGAAATGTACCTTTATTGGATATGGTGTTAACGATTTTGGTTATCGCTTTTATGATTATGAAAAACACAAAATCATTAGGAGCAGAGATGTTATATTCAATGAAAAGGTTTTGTATAAGGACCAGCTATAGGAAAAGAAACATGAAAAGGAAAATAGAGAATACGCAGTGCTTGATGAGATCACAGAAAAAGTGAAGGTGCCTGAAAATCATAATGATCAACATCCAGAACAACAACAACCACAACAACAACAAGCACCTCAAATGCCTGAAGTGGTGTTAGAAGATCTACCAGGATAAGTAGACCCCTTGAACGATACTCTCCTTTATTAGATTATGTATTGTTGATTGATTCTGGTGAGCCAGAAAGTTATGAAGAAGTAGTACAGGTAGAAACCAGGAAGAAGTGGGAGCAAGCCATGAAAGAAGAGATGGACTCCTAAGCACATAACCTGACTTGGGACTTAGTCATGTTGCTTGCACGTAAAACAACATTGCAGCAACCACAAGGATATGAGGTAAAAGGGAAGGAGAAATTAGTGTGCAGGTTGAAGAAGAGCTTGTCTGGCTTAAAATAAGCTCCAAGGCAGTGGTATCTAAAATTTGACAGGTTTATGTTTGAACAAAGTTATACTAGATGTCACTATGATCATTGTGTTTATCTCAAAAGGAAAAATGATGATAGCTATATTATATTATTATTGTATGTAGATGACATGCTTGTTGCAGGTTCTAACATGCAGGAAATAAATGTGCTCAAAATAAAATTGGCGAACTTATTTGCAATGAAGGATTTGGGTGCTGCAAAAAAAATCCTTGGTATGAGAATAACTAGAGACAGGAAGAACCGAAAATTAACATTGTCTCAAAGTGAGTACATAGAAAAAGTGTTGAAAAGATTTAATATGCAAAATGAAAAACTAGTTAGTATACCTTTGGCTAGCCATTTTAAACTAAGTTAGGAGGCGTGTCCCAAGACTCAGGAAGGAATGACTTATATGTCTAAAGTTTCATATGCATCATCAATTGGAAGCTTAATGTATGCAATGGTTTTCACAAGCCCTGATATTGCACATGTAGTGGGAGTTGTAAGTAGGTACATGAACAATCCAGGAAAAGAACATTGGATGGTGAAGAAGTGGATTCTTAGGTATTTGAGAGGTACCACAAATCAAGCATTATGCTTTGGTGGTTCAAACATTTCTCTACAGGGATATGTTGATGCAGATATGGCGGGTGATAGAGATAATAGGAGGAGCACAACAGGGTATGTGTTTACTGTAGGTGGAACAACTATTAGTTGGGTTTCCAAACTACAAAGTGTTGTTTCACTCTCAACAATGGAAGTAGAGTATGTTGCTACTACAGAGGCTAGTAAAGAAATTATTTGGTTACAAAGATTTATGTATGAATTGGGTAAGAAGCAGGAGTTGGGCAGGTTATACAATGACAGCTAGAGTGCCATACATCTTGCAAAGAACTTGCATTTCATTTCAAGACTAAATATATACGACTCAAGTACCATTTCATACAGTCAGTTTTGTAAGATAGACAGTTGAAGCTAGAAAAGATACACACTAGCTAGAATCCTGCAGATATGTTAAAAAAAGTTGTAACCAGGGAGAAACTGAGATTCTTCTAAGTTTCAATTGGTCTTCAAGTATGATGAAGAAGATGAAAAACAACCAGGTTCAAAGTGGATTCATTGTCTAGCAAATGAAGTAGTGATGGAGTTGCTATAATCAGTCTCCAAGTGGGAGATTGTTGGGTGTGGAGCCTAATTATATTGTTTATTCAGAGGTATCACCGCATTGGACCCCAGTTCATAATGTGGTAGCAACATCGCCCATAATATTTGCGCTACAAGGGGGGTCCAAGGGGGGGGGAGCAATGATCTTTAGGAGCCCCCCCAGGCAGGGGATCGACGGTAGTGCCCCCGAAGCTAAAAAAAGATGTAAATTTTCCTTGTAAAATGTTGTAATTTCATAGTCACTCTAGGTTGTTCATTAGGCGGAGATTTGACGGTAGAAGTTATGCTTAATTTATGGTTTATTTTCCTAGAAGGAAACCCCTCACTATATATTAGGTAATTGTATTGCGTCTATGTAGATCTATTTTATGAGTGAGAAAGAGAGAGGAGATTATGTGAGAGTGAATAGGGTATTACAACAAATCTGTTGTAGGTTGTATCTCTTCAGTTTGCTAGATAATATAAAAGGACGGACTGGCTATATCTCTGTATATGTAGCCCAAATTGGGTGAACCACGTATATCTGTGTCTCTCTTGTTTTATGTGTTTTCTGTGTTTATATTTCTATAGTATTTTTTATGTGTTCCATTGCTCTGTAATATATAATTTTCTAACAAATCGTATGAAGCCAAATCATGAAAACCATTAATCAACCACAATGTTCCACTTGGAAAGTCCTTGCTGGACATTAACCACCACATTGACCTGCCTAGTCACCTGCCACGTTAGCAGTACAAACTGCTAACTGTGCCATGACTGCACCTTTTTTTTGCAAAATTCCACTATTTGGCAAAGCAAACATAACACAATATCTTCCTCATAGAAGCTTGGTTTTGAGTGAAACAAGTTGTGTTGGGATCATATTGGTGAGTTGGACACAATCGTTTAGGTTTTGAGTAATTTCGAGCACTTTGATTTTTGAGCTAAATACTGAACACCTGATCATGTATTCAGTCATAAAATCAAATATTGAGACCTTACCCTTCCAACAATAATTTACTTTTTTGTATTATGCTTTGTTACATTGATTATTTAATTCTACCTATATTTTTCTCAAATCATCAATGACCCATATTGACTACCCATACTAAAAAATCAAATGGTCCATATCCTCACTAGTAAACCGAGATATACTCAGTAGGTCTTGTATGGTGTTTTGAGAAATTATTATTACTGCTAAGTATTTAGAAGCCCCACCTAAACTATAAGGCTCAGGTTTCCACCACAACCATGTCTAGAGAATGAAGATTGAAGAGTGTAGTTATAATATAAGTGTGTTTAGTTTGGATTCAACATTAAGTTATGTAAGTAGGACCATCAACCCATCCAAAACCATTTTTTAAAGCTTTAAACCTATACATAATAAACTCGAATTATACAACAAACTATTTATTAATTACACTAAAATCAATAAATTATGTACAGATAATACATTTTAATATACTATATATTTGAATAAATATTCTAATATCAATATTAATATCAACTCTACATTTATCAAATGTATTATCATGCTATATTGTTTATTATAAAAATGTATAATTTAACATCAATCATTCATTTAAATGGATGATGTATTATTGTGCACATATGTGTATTGTGCATTAGGTGCATTTCTCTTCACAATGATTTTAATGTAAAATATACCACAAACGTATTTATTTTTAATGTAAATTTAATGAGAATATAACAAATAATAGCACATTTTTATTTAATAAAACTTACACCCTTATCTTTTATGTTCAAAGTGTTATCTCTCATTTTATGTGTTTTTTTTTTAACTTAGATTTAGAATACCAAGAGAATAGTGTGGATTGCATAAGCTATAAGAAATTTAAAGGTTTTTTCCATGTGTTTTGGATAGATGGTTATCAGGTGTTCTTTTAAGGCACTTCTTGATGTAAAGTCACCAGTTCAATTCCCCATCCCAATAAAGATGATATATTGTACATGTTAAAAATATAATTCTACCAAGCTTTAAAAAAACAAATTCACAAGTTTTTTTCCTATCTTTTTACTTTGATTTCTTATTTCATAATTGTTGGCACACTCGATGCCTACAATAGCTTCCAACACTTACACATGATTACAAACAACACTTACAGATGATTGCAAACACGAAGAAGGGGTGGCCTAGAGGAAAATATAGGCACCTATTGTGGTACAAGTGCTTAGCATAGGGCCTTTTCCCTTTCGAGTCTAATGAAGAACCATAAAATGAATACCATAAATCATGAGAGCATGAGAGTTGTGACTTCAGGACAGTCTTCCACACGTTGAGGCAAGGGTACCTTGATCTGATTATTAAGGGTACCTTGATCTGATTATTAAATTTTTGTTTAAAGTGTATTTTTTTATTATGAAATTTATTATTTTTAATATAAAAATGGGCTTACTACAATATCCTTAATGCAATATGAATTTAATTAAATATTTATAATTTTTTCCATCTAAAAATAATGAAATAGCTATTATAAAATTTCAAATAAAAATACTAATTTCCATTCGATTTTTACCTATTTTAAATTTTGGACAAAAACAAATTTTTACCGCATATGAATACAACGTTCTTCATCTCAGTTGGCATCAGAGTGCCAAGTTTTACAAATATGAAAGTCAAAGATGGAAAAATAGATGGGACAATTTCTTGAAGAACTTTTTCTTCCAACAAAATTAGAATTAATTTCTATCACAATGTGATAAACTGAATGTAAAATCTAATTAAGATGATGGAACTAAAACTAGCACAACCACATTTACCAATGTGATTGATATACGATTATAAGCTTATATCAACCACATCAATAATGATTAGGTATATCTTGTTAATTAAAAACTAATTATATATAATTCTTAATAGCTATAAAAATAATAACAACCTATATATATATATATATATATATATATATATATATATATATATATATATATATTCAAAACCATAATATAATTAATATATAACATAATAATAGCAATTACTTATACGTATTTATATCTCACCATTATGTTATGGTCATATATATATAGGGATTAATAAATCCAAAGAGATTAAGACTATAAACCCAAAGGATTAATATTATGAACCTTTCGGATTAATATTATAAATCTAAGGATTATTAATATTATAAGATAAATGCATTAATAAATTCAATGATTAATATTATAAACTTGAACAATTAAATTTACAAAAACAAAGGATTAATATTATAAATGCTCGGGGCTAATATTATAAACCTAAGGGATTAATAAACCTAAGGTATTATATTATAAATCTAGGGGATTAATATAAATAGTAGCATTAATATTACAAACCTTAGGATTAATATTAAACCCAATATTAAAAACCCAAATATTATAATCCCAATATTAAACTCTAAAATTATAAATATAATATCAAACATGATATTAGAAACCCTAATATTAAACCCCAATTTTCTAATGTGAAATTACAACATGGAATAAATTGCAATGAAATGTAACATTTCAACAATCAATATTATATTGATTATCACATTGAGACAATGTTTGTCACAATGCAATGTTGGACAAATTTTTAGACAAATGTGACATTCGACCATGGTCTAGACAAAGATGGTCTTAATATGAAAATCAACCATGGTCAACCGTTGTCAACAATAGAAAATCGTCGTCAATCATCATAAACCATGGTCAATCACGGTCAACCATGATTGACCATGGTTGACCATGATTGACCATTGTTGACGACGAATGAAAATGGTTTACCATTGTTGACAACAGTTGACCATGGTTGATTTTCATATTAAGACAATCTTTGTCTAGGAATGTGAACCCTTATATTAATAAAGCCAATATATTGATATTATAAACAGAAGGGGTTAATACTGAAACCCGAAGGGATTATAAACCCACGAGATTAATATTATAAACCCAATGTATATAAACACTAAGCTAAATATTATAAGCCCTAAAATAAACATAGTTAATTGTGGTTTACCATTGTTGATTTTCATATTTAGCTCATTTTTCTCACAATGCGACATTGGACCATCATTGACCATGGTTGATCATGGTTGATTTTCATATTGAGAAAATCTTTGTCATAATGTGACATTAGACCATGGTTGACCATGATTGACCATGGTCGATGACGATTGACAATGGCTTACCATTGTTGACAATGTTTTACCATTGTAAATGATGAGTTACAGTGGTTGAAAATGGTTGATTTCCATAATGAGACAATATTTGTCACAATGTGATGTTGGAAAATGGTTGACCATTGTTGTCCATGATTATAAACCCAACAAATTTATATTAAACCCAAGGATTAATATTATAAACCTTATGAATAATATTATACCCTATGTATATGAATCCTTAGATTAATAAACCCAAGATATTGATATTATAAACCCAAGGGAATAATAAACCCAAGAGGTTAATTGTAAAATCCCAGGTGATTAGAAATCCAAGGGAGTAATATTAAACCCAAGGGATTAATATTATAAACCCAAGGTAAATAAACCCTGAGATAAATATTATAAACCCTAAAATAAACATGGTTGACTATGATTTACCAAGGTTGATTTTCATATTGAGACAATCTTTGTCACAATGCGACGTTGGACCATGGTTGACCATGGTTGATTTTCATATTGAGACAATCTTTGTCACAATGTGACATTGGATGATGGTTAACCATGATTGGTCATGGTTGAAGACGATTGACAATGGTTTACCATGGTTGATAATGGTTTACATTATTGACGATGGTTGACAATGGTTCATTTTCATATTGAGACAATCTTTGTCACAATGTGATGTTGGACTATGATTGACTAAGGTTGACCATTATTATAAACCTAGGGGATTTATATTAAACCCAAGGATTAATATTATAAACCCTATGAATAAACCCAATGGTTTAACATTCTTGACCATGGTTGATTTTCATATTGAGACAATCTTTGTCATAATGTGACGTTGGACCATAGTTGACCATGATTATAAACCCAAGGGATTTATATTAAACCCTATGAATAATATTATAAACCTTACGAATAATATTATACCCTATATATACGAACCCTTAGAGTAATAAACCAAAGAGATTGATATTATAAACTCAATGGAATAATAAGCTCAAGGCGTTAATACTAAAATCCGAGGGGATTATAAACCCAAGTGAGTAATATTAAACCCAAGGGATTAATATTATAAACCTAAGGTAAATAAACCCTAAGATAAATATTGAAACCTTAGAATTATCATGGTTGACCATGGTTGATTTTCATATTCAAACTATGTTTCTCACAATGTGATTCGCATCATGCTTGACCATGGTTGATTTTCATATGCAGACAATCTTTTGTCACAATGCAATGTTGAACAATGGTTGAATTTCATATTGAGAAAATATTTGTCACAATGTAGTGTTGGAACATAGTTGACCATGATTATAAACCAAGGGGATTTGTATTATATCAATGGTTGATTTGTATTAGACCATGGTTGAATTTTATATTGAGACAATATTTGTCACAATGTGACATTTGAGCATGGTTGACCATTTTTTATGATAATTATAAACCCAAAGGATTTTTATTAAACCCTAGGATTAATATTATAAACCTTATAAATAATATTATACCCTAGGAATACGAACTCTTAGATTAAAAAGCCCAAGTGATTGACATTATAAACTGAAGGGAATCATAAACCAAAGGGATTAATTCTAAAACCCAAGGGAATAATATTAGACCCAAGGGATTAATATTATAAACTTAAGGTATATAAATCCTAAAATAAATATTACAAACCCTAAAATAGACATGGTTGACTAAAATAAATATGGTTGACTATCGTTGACCATGGTTGACTATGGTTAACCATGGTTGACTATGGTTGGGAGTAATATTAAACCCAAGGGATGAATATTATCAACCCAATTTAATTACTTAAATTCATGGGATTTATAAGCCCAAGATATTGATATTATAAACCTAAGGGAATAATAAACCCAAGGGGTTAATACTAAAATCCCAAGTGATTATAAACCCAAGGGAATAATATTAAACCTAAGGGATTAATATTATAAACCCAAGGTAAGTAAACCCTAAGATCAATAATATAAATCCTAAAATAAAAGATAGGTTTTGATAATATTTAATATTCAATATAGATATTATTAAATGTTAATTTTTCTAGTGATCAATATTATTAATATTAATGTTACAATTTAAATGATATTAATAATTTTAAGGTTAATAAGTTAATAACATTAAATGCTAATATTTTTAAATAATTATTATGATTAATAATGTTATAATATTATTTTTTAAAGCATAAATAATATTGTATTAATTAATGATGTTATTAATAGTTTTTAATTAAAAATATTATCAATAATATTATTTTCAATATGAATTTGAATATTATTTTTATTATTAATGATAATTTATATTTATATTTTCTTTAAAAGATATTATTTGTTTATAATAATACCTATTACGGATACCTTGCAAGAAGAGACTGCGCTGGAGCGATGGAGTCCCCCGCCGCTGGAAACCCTGCGCCCTGAGCTTTTGGTAGGCCCGCTGCTGGGCCGCAGCCTCTGCTGCATGCCTTCCCACCCTATACCCGCCCCCCTGCGTTCTGGGCCTTCTGCCGGCCTCTCTCAGCTCGCGCTGCCCCTGTGGGCAGCCTCCCGCTCCTCTCTTCTTGCTGGGCCTCCTGCTCATTCCCCCTCCCTTCCGTCTTCGTTGGAGCTACTCGGATACGATGGGCTCTCCAGGATCTGGACAAGCTAACATGGAGAAAGCTTTTGCAACACTCATTCCAGAGAACAATGCTGAAAGGATCCGACCTACTGCCACAAAATTTATTAAGAAGCTTGACGAAATCCCGGAAATCCCTCTCCCCCCAACCCTTCCAAGGAGATCCGCTGTTGCCTTGGCAGAACGTGGACTGGTTGGACAGTTCACGGGGTTATGGCCTTCCCCCAGAACGGTTCAGCGTTGGGTGGAAAGAAACTGGAACGCCATGGTTCAGGGGAAAATAGCGATAAGGTTTTGTGGAAGAGGCTTCTTCACCTTCCTCTTCGAAACAATTGAGGACCGAAATCTAATTTTCAGGAATGGACCATACTTCATGGACACTAGAGGTCTGTATCTCAATCGCTGGACCCCGGACTTCGACCCAGAAATGGACGTCCCCAACGCAGTCCCCGTTTGGGTTCGCCTTCCGCATCTGCCACTCCACTGCTGGGCAGACGAATCAGTTAGAGCAATCGGAAACGCAATAGGAAAGTATGTGGACAGATCAGAACCAAAAGAAAACATGCATGCATGTGCTAGGATCTGTGTTGAAGTGGACTTGGGAAAAGGGCTACCAAAAGCAGTCAAACTCAGAGTGGATCAGTGGACGCATATTCAACAGGTGGACTATGAGCAACTCCCCTTCAAATGTAAGGTATGTCATGAATATGGTCATTTCGCAAATAGGTGCTCTAAAGCTAGATCAGAAACTAACGCCAACCCTGAATCCCAAGAGGAAGAATGGGAAGTTGTCAGGAAAAAAAAGAAATCAAACCCTCCCCCAGAACCAGAGGCACCCCTCTCTGAAACCCCTCCCCCCCCCTCTGTCCCCGCAAGCATAGACCAATTCATCCCCTCATCTTCCAACCCTTTTGAAACCCTAGCCCCAGAGGAACCCTCATCTCCCCCTCCATCCCCCAAGTGCATCAGAACCCCCCCCTCCTCCCCACCTCAGGCTTCCCCTCCTCACACAGTGGAAAGGATCATAACAAGAAACAAAACAAAGGAAAACATTGTAGCCACGGATCCCCCAAGGAAAGTTGGAAGAAAGTCAAACAAGGAAATAAGAGATGAGAATGCAGCAAAAGAGATGACCACAGGAACTCAACAACCAATAGATACATATCTGGACAAGAACAGGGGAATTGGCGAGAAGGCGAAGGACAAAAGCGGGAACCACAATAAAACAGGTAAATGATGATTTTGGTCTCTTGGAACTGTAGGGGGATGGGCTCCTCCCTTAAGACAAACGCAGTCCGAGATCTAATTAAATTAGAACAACCAGACTTCCTCCTACTCCAGGAGACCAAAATCAGCGACCAAGAATTTCAACACAGCATTTCAAAAAACAGAAGGTATGAAGGAATAGCCACGAGCGCCTTAGGAGCTTCAGGAGGCATAGGAGTATTATGGAAAAAAAGCAACTGGACTCTCATCAGTAACATCCAAAGCAGATGGTGGATCAGAATCGACATGCAAAGCACAGACCAGAAGGAGGAACTCACAATCTACAATGTGTATGCACCTCCCCACTTCAGAGACAAGGCCGAATGTTGGGATTCTCTGAAAGCAGACATAGAGACCTCACAAGGGGAGAAAATTTTCCTTGGAGGAGACTTGAATCTAATTAGGAACGCAGAGGAAAAACTAGGAGGGAAGTATTTCACAGACCCATTCAGAGACAAATTGGAGGAAATCATCCAAGCTCACAAATTCATAGATATCCCTCCTCAAAATGGGCGATATACGTGGTCAAATAAGAGGACAGGAAGGAGTAATATTAAAGAGAGACTTGATAGAATTCTTGTTCAAGAAAGTGCTGCAATCAACTTTGAAAGGATCCACAGCTCAATCATACAGGGATACACTTCGGACCACAAGCCTGTGGCACTGCACTTAGAAAAAGAGGAGGACCTGGGGCCGCTTCCCTTCAAATATAACAAGGTCTGGGATGCCAATGAGGATTTCAAATCCCTGGTGAAAGAAACATGGAGGACTGAGATAATAGGATCTCCTCATTTTGTATGGGAATCAAAAATTAAACAACTAAGGATGGCCATAAAAAAATGGGCGAGAAACTATGCTAATGAGGAAAGGATGGCAAAAAACGAGCTGCAACGAAATCTGGAGAAATGGAACCAGGATAAGGAGACAGTACAAGAAACGGAGGAGGATCAAAGAATAGAAGGTGAGCTAAACAAAGCTTTATACAACCAGCATCGAAATGAAGAGGAAGAGTTAAGGCAAAAGTCCAGATGCCTCTGGCTCAACTCGGGGGACAAAAATACATCGTTCTTTCATAACTGTCTCAAGGTTCGAAGAGCTGGAAATAATATAGGCAAGATAACCTTCAATGAGAAAGAGATCACAGATCGAGAGGAAATAAAGGACGCTGCCTCAAATCATTTCCAAACGCTACTCTCAGCTGATCCGCAGTATGAAGATATCCCAGATTTCATCAACATCATCGAAAAGAAGGTTACAGAAGCTCAGAACTGCGATTTGGACAAAGAGATATCCACAGAAGAGGTGGAATGGTCCATCAACAGCATGCCCCTCGACAAAGCCCCAGGGCCGGACGGTTTCACGGTAAGTTTCTATAAAACTCATTGGGAAATCATAAAAAAAGATTTTCTCAGAATGGTGAGAAACTTCCAAAAAAAAAACAAATTGGGCAGCAGTGTTAAATCCTCGTTTCTTGCCCTCATCCCTAAAGAGCCAAGCCCTCAATCCTTTGATAGGTTCAGACCTATCTCTCTATGCAATGTCTCTTATAAAATAATCTCAAAGATTCTGGCAAACAGGCTGAAACAAATCCTACCCTCAATTATTTCGGACAACCAAGGTGGATTCCTCCCAAAGAGACACATTACTGATAATGTAATTTTGATACAAGAGGTAATACACAGCAGTATAGCTAGAAAGGAGAAAGGCATGATTATAAAGCTGGACATGGCCCTCGCATTTGATAGGGTAAACCATTCATTTTTGGAGAATGTGCTCGCAAAATTTGGGGTCTCAAGGCTCTTCATCAACAAGGTCATGGAATGTGTCTCTCAGAATTGGACAGCCCCGCTAATCAATGGGAGGCCTTGCAGGGCTTTCAAAAGCACTAGAGGATTGCGGCAGGGCTGCCCTCTCTCCCCCTTCCTCTATATTATCATGGCGGAAACCTTAAGCCTACACCTGGAAAACAAAAGAAGGCTGAAGGAAATAACGGGAGTGGACATAATAAGAGGAGCTAAAGGGATCAACCATTCCCTATTTGCAGACGACACGCTGCTAATAGGTGGAGCCTCTAGCCTTATGGCAAGGAGATTCAAGGCCATCCTGGACCTCTTCCTACAAGCCTCAGGGGGTAAATTAAATAACAACAAATGCAAGATATACACATGGAATGTCCCAAGATATATAACTCAAAGAATCTCTCTGATTCTAGAAATCCCAGCCCAACCGAGCTGGTCATACTTCATGTACTTAGGACTTCCGCTTGCAAGAGAGTCAATCAAAAGTGAAGTATGGGTCAAACTAGTTGAGAAGATGAGAGGGAAGCTTCAAGGTTGGGGGATGCACTGGCTCAATCTGGCTGGTAGAACTATCCTAATTAAATCCATCCTATCTGCCCTCCCTATCTACCAATTCGCCATAACACTTGCCCCCTCAAGCATCCACAAGCATTTGGAGTTGATCCTCAGAAGCTTCCTTTGGAAGGGAGGAAAGCAAGAAACGAAGAAATTCAGCCTTGTAAAATGGGAAAAAGTCATCCTTCCCATTGAAAAAGGAGGCTTGGGAATTAGAGTCCCTAGACTTGCAAACTTGGCAATGGGATTTAAGCTAATATGGAGAATTTTAACTGAAAAGGGCACCTGGTGGGCAGAGGTCCTCAAAAGGAAGTACCTGAATGGAAGCAACAGCAATATACTCTCAGACACAATCATAGAAAGGCATTGCACCCCGGTCTGGAAGCTAATAAAGAAAACTCTGCCTCTCCTCAAGTCTCACATCTCCAAAGTCCCAGGCAACGGGAAACAAACCAGCATATGGAGAGATAGAATAATGGGCCAGGAAGCCAAGGAAAAGCTCCTCCACCTGAGGCCGTTGCAGCAGTGGATGCTGGACAAAAATCTCACAAACCTCTTTGACATCTCAAATTGGGACCAGGACAGATGGAAAGGATGGCAAATCAGTCAACTACCGGATGGTTTAAAGGAACTTTGGACTAACCTCAAACTCTTATTGGCAGGAGCAGCGCCTTCAAGCAGAGAAAAAGAGGACAGCTGCATATGGGATCCTAATGGTGGCAATTATTCGGTCAAGGAAGGCTATAAAGCGCTCCAAAACCAAGCAGTCTTAAACAATTGGCAATATCATAAGAATGTCTGGAAAATTGAGAGCCTACCGAAGATCAAATTCTTCAATTGGACCTTGCTCCATGGCAAGCTCCTCACAGCAGAAAACTTGAGAAAAAAGGGGATCCAGGGGCCCTCAATCTGCTTTATGTGCAAGAAAGAGGAAGAAAGTCTTAACCATCTATTCATAGAGTGCCCTATTGCCTCGTCCTGCTGGAGGCTCATAACCAGCCCTCTCGAGATTGGGGAACTACCAAATCAAATCCCTCTCCTTCAGAAAGGCTGGGGAAGACTTTTCCCTTTCGCAAACAAAAACATGTCCCTAGCCAAGAGACTCTGGTCCAGCATACCTTCCAACCTCTGCTGGCAGTTATGGCTAGCCAGAAACTCCAGCATTTTCAAAGATAAAAAGCCTAGTGTCCAAAGTATTTTGGCTAAAACTATTGCGCTTACAACTGAAACCATCGAAGCAAATGGGATCCAACATGCAGACCCTGACTACACAGTAGAGCAGGTGAAGGATTGGGTACAAAAATTCAATTATAAGGTAATTCCAAAATGCAAGCTAATCACAGGATCTGCACAGAAGGAATGGAAGATTAGAGGTACAAAAGAGGAAGTAAACAATTGGATACAAAGGCAAAAGCTGCACACGCTCCACTTTGATGGGGCTTCTAAAAACAACCCAGGCATAGCTGGAGCAGGGGGAGTAATAAGGGACCCCCAAGGGAGAACGATGGCCACTTATGAATGGAGCTTGGGGAATTTGTCAAACAACAAAGCAGAGGCATATAGCCTCTTTCTGGGGGTCTCCATTGCATGGAAGATGGGCATTCACGACCTTCTCGTGTTGGGGGACTCAGCCATCCTTATAGCAGCCATGAACACAGGGAACAACTTCAAGCAATGCGCACTGAACAGAATAAAGGAAAGAATTCTGGAACAAGTCAGGGGTATGAGCAAGGTGACATATAAACACGTCCTCAGAATACACAACACGACAGCAGATGAGTTGGCCAACAAGGCCATAAGAAGACCCACGGGCCAGGTGAGGGAGAACGAAGAAATCTATGTGCACGATATCCCTTAGTCATTTCTTGTCCCTCATATTTCTGACTACAGGTCACCTCAGGCATCCAACTCGAGATAATCGATCAGGGCAACAACGATCCTCTGCTCTCATAATCTCTCTCGACTGCCACAACTGGATAATCAGGACGGGGAATCGGTCTAAGGATCCGAGCAGTGATGCAATCCAAAGGGGCTCCTCAAGACACACAACAGGATTTGACAGAAGACGGGATCGCACCCATGCCTGCGGCAGATTTCAAGGACTGAGAAATATCATCACAAATCCTTTCTCGACAGACACGATCAGATCCTCTTCTCCCAAGCACGAGTGGGAGAAAGCCCGCTTCAGCCTTTATAATCTCAGTAGGCACACCAAGGTCCTCACATTTCTTCATAACCTCAGAGACATACAGAGAGCTCTTTCGAACCGGTGGAAGGGCCAAGGCGGTCTCCTTCACAGCAGCAAGGCCAGCATTGAGGACCAAAGAAACTTCGAGACCCTCTCAGCGGACAACATCCGTCGGCAGTCCTCAGCACAGTGTAGCAGTCATCAGCGGCACTTCTCTTCGAAGGGAGACACAACCGGCCTCTCGCTGCGCAGGGTATACTCTCCTTCTTTTAGCTGTGGTTTTTATAAAACTAACTATCGAGATTGTTTTCCAAACAGTGTCCACATCCAGCATCAGCGCACGCAACTACACTCTGCCTCAGACAATCAGTCCAGCCATATAATCGGCAAGCTGCCCAACTCACCAGCATTTGACAAAGCAGACATTGCTCTTAGCAAGATGGCTGAACAGAATAACCAGCAAGCTAATCAGCAGCAACCAAGGAACCCAATGGACAACATCTTCAATAACAGAGATTGTCACATGTGCAAGGCTCACGTGGTTATGATAAACGCCCTGAAGAAACAGGTGCAAGAACTAACTGAAGACTTTCATGCGGACAGAAACTCCAAAAGAAAGAAGTTGGAGAAGAGGAAAAAAGACATTGAAGATCTCAAGGATCGCTGCATTCACGTGGAAGCAGTAATAGATCATCTCCGCACCTTAACAGAAAGTCAACAAGGAGAAGCTTCAACAAGAGTGAGCAGGAGGGAACCCCCCCAGACGACTCGGCTACCCAACACTCTCCCTAATCCTCATGCACTGCAGATATAGCTGGATAGGAGGATCTTTTGTAAGGAATTATAGCCGTTTATGTTCAGTTTTAAGTGTAGTTAAGAGGAGTCTAGAGAACTACGGGTCCGCGAACCCAATTTTGAATATCATCTCTCGGAACTCCCCCCGTCTTGTAACAGAGATTTGAATCACAAGTTTTATAATATACAAGTAGACGATGTTGTTAAAAAAAAAAAAAAAAAAATACCTATTATAAATTTATAAAAATTAATATAAACTATTTATAAAATAATTTAAAAAAAGACCATCATACTTTATAAACTAATCTAAGAATATACAGTGTAAGATGATCTTTATTATAAATTTATTTATAATAAATATTATTATAAATTTTTTAATGATAATATTTATTAAAAACTAAAGTTAACAAAACTAAAAATAATTATAAAAATTTAATAATATAAAAAATTATAAACAGTAAAATAAACATAGTTGACTATTTATTATGGTTGACTATGGGTTGACCATAGTTTTAAAACATTGATTATGGTGATTATGGGATTAATAAATTAAAGAGATTAAATCTTTGGATTTATTAATAGCTTAAGTTCATAATATTAATCAAATAGGAGATAGGTTTTGATAATATTTAATATTCAATATTAATAATATTAAATGTTAATTTTCTTAGTGATCAATATTATTAATATTAATATTACAATTTAAATGATATTAATAATTTTAATGTTAATAACATTAAATGTTAATAGTTTTTAATAATTATTATGATTAATACTGTTATAAACATTATTTTTTAAAACATAATTAATGATGTTATTAATAGTTTTTTAATTAAAAATATTATTAATAATATTGTTTTCAATATGAAAATGAATATTGTTTTTATTAGATTTCAATTTTGGGATTCAACTGCGTTAAGAAAGTCATTCATCTATGACCAATTCCATGAGAGGTAGTCGTAACTCACTAATTTCTCATGATTTTTGAATAGTCCACTTAGCACTCATTGCATCGGGTGATGCTCATAGGGGTGAAGAAGTGGGATTGAAACTAGTGAAAGGAATCACATAGCATCAATCATCACTTCCGGGGCTTGCACCCAGTAACCAGAACTTCCCGAGAGGCCACCCATCCCAGATCGCCTCTGGCTCAAGCGTGCTTAACTGTGGATTTTTCCCCACAATCAAAATCACTTAGCTTGCTACCCCGTTTGTAAAACCTTAACAAGTATTGTGCCTCATGAACCATTCAAGTAGAGCTCCCTTCAGTCATATGTATTTAAGTATTAAGGGTCTTTCGCAGTGCATTATATTAGATATCATTCTTTGGGATTCAAATGCATTAAGAAAGTCATTCATCTATGACCATTTCCATGAGAGGTAGTCGTAACTGACTAATTTATCATGATTTCTGAATAGTCCGCTTAGTCCTCATTGGATCAGGTGATGTTCACTTGGGTGAAGAAGTAGGATTGAAACTAGTGAAATGAATCACATATTGTCAATCATCACTTCCAGGGCTTGCACCTGGTAACTAGGACTTCCCGGAAGGTCACCCATCCCAGATCGCCTCTAGCTCAAGCGCGCCTAACTATGGAGTTTTCCCCACAATCAAACTCACTTAGCTTTCTACCCCATTTGCAAAACCTTAGCATGTGTTGTGCCTCATGAACCATTCAAGTAGAGCTCTCTTCACTCATATGTATTTAAGTATTAAGGGTGTTTCGCAGTGCGTTATATTAGATATCATCTTATGGGATTCAACTGCGTTAAGAAAGTCATTCATCTATGACCATTTCCATGAGAGGTAGTCGTAACTAAATAATTTCTCATGGTTTTTTAATAGTCCACTTAGCAGTCATTGCATCCGGTGATGCTCACTGGGGTGAAGAAGTGGGATTGAAACTAGTGAAATCAATCACATAGCGTCAATCATCACTTTCAAGGCTTGCACCCGGTAACTAGGACTTCCTGGGAGGTCACCCATCCGAGATCGCCTCTGGCTCAAGCGCGCTTGACTGTGGAGTTTTCTCTACAATCAAACTCACTTAGCTTGCTACCCCATTTGCAAAACCTTAGCAATTATTGTGCCTCATGAACCATTCAAGTAGAGCTTCCTTCACTCATATGTATTTAAGTATTAAGGGTCTTTCATAGTGCATTATATTAAATATCATTTTTTGGGATTCAACTACGTTAGGAAAGTCATTCATCTATGACCATTTCCATGAGAGGTAGTCGTAACTGACTAATTTCTCATGATTTTTGAATAGTCCACTTAGCACTCATTGCATCGAGTGATGGTCACGGGGGTGAAGAAGTGGGATTGAAACTAGTGAAATCAATCACATAGCGTCAATCATCACTTCTGGGGCTTGCACCCGTAACCAGGACTTCCCGAGAGGTCACCCATCCGAGATAGCCTATCGCTCAAGCGTGCTTAACTGTGTAGTTTTCCCCATAATCAAACTCACTTATCTTGCTACCACATTTGCAAAACCTTAGCAAGTATTACACCTCATGAACCATTCAATTAAAGCTCCCTTCACTCGTATGTATTTAAGTATTAAGGGTGTTTCGCAGTGCATTACATTAGATATCATTTTTTGGGATTCAACTACGTTAAGAAATTCATTCATCTATGACCATTTCAATGAGAGGTAGTCGTAACTAACTAATTTCTCATGATTTTTGAATAGTCCACTTAGCACTCATTGCATCAGGTGATGCTCACAATGGTGAAGAAGTGGGATTGAAACTAGTGAAATGAATAACATAGCGTCAATCATAACTTCGGTGGCTTGCACCTAGTAACCATGACTTCTTGGGAGGTCACCCATCCCAGATTGCCTCTGGCTCAAGTGCACTTAACTGTGGTGTTTTTTCCACAATCAAACTCACTTAGCTTGCCACCCCATTTTCAAACCTTAGCAAGTATTGTGCCTCATGAACCAGTCAAGTAGAGCTCCCTTCACTCGTATGTATTTAAGTATTAAGGGTCTTTCGTAGTGCATTATATTAGATATCATTTTTTGGGATTCAACTGCACATTAAGGAAGTCATTCATCTATTTTCTTTAAAAGATATTATTTATTTATAATAATAACTATTAATCACATAGTCATTATATTAGCCGTTATAGGAATATTATTTGATCTTAATAATCATTATTAAAATATTATTATATATTATAATATTATTATTCTTAAACTAGCCATTATATTTGTCGTTATACGAATATTATCATTATTAAAATAATAATTTTCATAAAGTAGGTGGTATATGATTATTTGGTCTCACATCGCGCTATATTTAAGCCTTGTGCCATGATCTAAATCTTCATGTGGTCCTTATAATGAACCACACTAGCTCGTTAGAAAAGCTTCAACAAAGACTCTTAATGTAATATGGATCACAGAAGCCTGAATTCATAAACTCTTATAAACTTGTAAAAAATATTATAAACTATTTATAAACTAATTTAAGAATATACAATAAAACTTTCTAAATGCAAAATGATATTTACTATAAATTTATTTATAATAAATATTATTATAATTTTTTAATGATAATATTTATTAAAAACTAAAATAAAATTCTAAAACCTTAATAATATAAAATATTCAAATTATATAAAATATTAAGAAAAGTCAATATTATATAACTTAAACAACCTAAAATTATAAATTCTTTAAGTAATTAGATTTATCAAAGTGATATTTAAAGAATTCAAAATCTAAAACCTAAAATTATAATGTCTTAAGAAATCAGAATTATGAAAGTGATATTTAATATTTGAATTTTATTTTTAATTTAATAACTAAAATTATAAATTGTGGATATGACATATGGGGTTTTTACATTCAATTTATTGAAAAAGGCATAAAGATGACCTTTATATATTTTTATTTATTTTTCTATTCAAATATCCATTTTTTTATTATATGCTTGTTGCTCAGAGTGCATTTATACTCTTCATTGATTCAAATTATTTTTTATATTATGTACATCTTTGCTGCCCACAAAAACTACTTTTTATTTGGTTTTTATTCACCCATTTTACTTTGTACCCTATATGCATTTACTTTGATTTTCTCCTTGTTGCAGGTAGTGCATTTTACTCTTACTTCTTCAAATTACCTTGCATAATGTGTGCCTCTTTGTTGCAAAAAAAAAAAAAAAAAAAAATTCCTTTGTTATTATTCATGCATTTTGCATTGTACCACATATGCATTTCAACATCTAGTATAAAAATTAAAGATCTTCATCCTTATAGGTTGATGAGATTTTAATTCAAGATTTATATAATATTTTTCTCCTTTTAGCATACAAATTTGAGTATTTATATCTTAAAGTTACTTACATGGAAAATATATCTTGAGGTTTGACAATAAACTCAAGATCATTGCTCCTTATAGCTTTTGGAAAGAGGAAGGCTAACTGAGCGATGGAAGAACAGGGATTTTTGAACAGGTTTTCCCGCGCGGGTTTCCTTGACGGCCATGGCTGAGCGGTGGGAGCTTGGACGCTGTGGGCCCGAAGGCGCTGGATTCTTGGAAGTCTATATTCTTTTTTGGCTTGAATGGAGTGTGGATTGGGGGAAGCGCGGGATTGGTTTTTTGATAAGGAGTCTCTGGATATTGATCCGACTCCCGAAGACCTTTTGGCCTGTTGGGGACTGGAAGAGTCCAAGGAGAATCTGCATTTGTTCTTTCCGAAGCAGGCAGTTATGTCAGCAAGCCTGAAATTGACAGTGGAAGCAAGAGCAAAGGAAAAAGATGTCGTGGACCGGAGCTCTGAGGAAAATATAAAGAGTAAAGAATTGCTTCCAAGCTCTGTTACGCCCTCGACAATAGAAGAGGCGAGAAGGGGTTTGAACGAAACAGGAAAAGAGGGTCAAACTCAAAGTTGTTTTACAGCATCGGCGGTTGGGGGCTCCAGGATGGCAGAGGAACTTAATGAAGGCACCTCTCTTCAGCCTGAAAGGCGCTCTGAGTCATTTGAGATTTTAGAGGGAGAAAACAAGAAGGAGGAAGTGGGTGGAAAGAGGAAGAAGTCCAAAATCTTCAGGAAAAAGGAGGAAAGACCTAGCTGTGTCTTTGGAGTGGATATCCACATAGACCGGGCGCTGGAAGCATCGGAAACTATTTTAGTTGGCAGAGTCTGTGGAAGGAAGTTTTCGGTGGCCTTCATCAAACAATGGACTCTGGATGAATGGAAAGACGCTCCGGGGCAGCCAGAAGAGATTAAGATACTTGACAGAGGCTGGTTTTGCCTTCGTTTTGGACAAAAGGAGTATGTCGAATGGGTTTTGACAAAGCACTGGTGCCTAGGGAAGAGGCCTATCTTATTCAGGAAATGGTCACCTCTTTTTGATGCCCAGAAAGAAAAAACAGAGGAGTTTCCAGTCTGGGTCAAACTAATGGGTCTCCCTATTCAATTCTGGACTGACTCAGCTTTCTCATCAATCGGAAACACTCTGGGTAAGTTTCTTGACTCAGATAAATCTTATTTATATTCTCATGACTGGAGCGTAGCCCGTCTTTTGGTAAGTTTAAACCCTAAAGATGGTCTGGCGGATGCTATGCATCTGAAGTATCGTGGACTAGAGTTTATCCAGACCCTGGACTACGAAAACCTTCCTTTTAGATGTCATCGATGTCAAGTTTATGGACATCTGGCTCGGGAATGCCCTCTTGGCCATCGTCGACGTCGAAGGAAGAGGAAAAATGGGTTTAAGTCAGAGGAAAAGGAAAAAATGAAGTTATACGATCAGAAGGAAGAGGCTCAGTTCAAGGAGGCCGAAGTTTTGACAAGCGTTCAGGAGCTGGGTCCGGAGCACATGGGGGGAACTGGAAACTTTCAGCCTGAGGTGACTGCTGATGTTTTGGTTTCATCCCAGCTCACAACTGTCGGCTTATCAGCAGCCCCAGCTATGGATGATTTGAATATTACTTGTACTCTCTCCCCTCAATCCTCATCCCCTCATTTTTCAAGAGTTCTACATGTGTCTTGTAGTGGCGAGGCAGGTCTGTTAGGTCAACTCTCAAAAGCTACGACAGACCTGAATATGGGACATCCCCCTTCTGATAGTGTTATAATGACGGTTATTTCCTCTCCTATTCGCGATCCTGGAGTAGGAGGCCACGAACCTCATTACAACCTAAGGCCATTATCTACCAGGAAAGGAAAAGGGCGGGCAGTAGGCGGTTTGGCTATGGATGAGGTGTCCATAGGTCCGAGGAAGTTAAGAGGGCGAAAATCGGATATGTCAAAGGCAAAGTTGAAGGCTATTATTGATATTGCTGGAGGGAAGCAATTGTCCCTGCCAGGGGTGCTTAGAGCAAAGCAATCACCCCCCGAGGTTTTTAGATGATCATTTTATCCTATAATTGCAGGGGTCTTGCTAGCATACCCAAAAAACTAGCTCTGAAGGATCTGGTCAGGTCCAACAAACCTGATATTCTTTTTCTTCAGGAAACCTTGGGGAAAGGAGATGAAATTATAGGATGTCTACATAAGCTTCTGCCGGGATGGAGTTTTCATGCAACGGATGCAAATGGTCATTCAGGAGGTGTGGTCTTGGGGTTTAACGTGAAGGTGGCGCGTGAAATCTCCTCTTGGGGTTCAGAAAACGTCTTGGCGGTGGAACTTTTCTCCAACGAACTCTGTATTCCCTTTCTTTTTCTTAATATCTATGGTCCTAATTCGGAGCGGGAGAAGTTCTGGAACTCTTTCTTCGCTAAGTCTTTTTTGGAGCATCCAAATCTTATTATTGGTGGAGACTTCAATTTTTCTCTGGGCTGTACTGAATCTTGGGGGGTCAACGCCAGAGCTGACCCTCTCTCTGCTTTCTTCATTCAGAAATTGGCCTCGTCATCTCTTGTGGATGTTACCCCCTCAAAGTTGCGGCCCACTTGGAGGAACCGCAGAATTGGAGATGACTGGATCGGGAAAAAACTAGATCGTTTCTTAATAAGTGATCTGCTGGCTGAGAAACTACAGGCGTTCAGGCATTGGGTTGGAGAGGGTGGTCTCTCTGATCATTTACCGGTTTTCTTGGAAGTGAAGGGAGATCTAACCAAGCCAGGTATTCCTTTTAAATTTAATTCCTCTTGGTTATTGGATGCATCATACACCAGTCTTTTCCATAAAACTTGGAGGAAAGCTGCTGACAATGGAAATGAGGATTGCAGTCAGCTATTTATGGAAAATTTATCAAGGATGAAGGCCGCTTCCAAAGTCTGGGCTCTCCAAAAGAAGATGAAGGAAGAAGAAACAATGCAAGCTGTTAACTCAGCACTCGCTCTCCTTGAAGATCCAGATAGTTTTGGCTATGGCACAGGTGAATCTCGTTTGAGAATTCATGAGTTGGAAATGGAAAGAAGGAGAATTCTACAACTCAGGGAACAAAGCTGGCGTCTTAAAAGTAGAGCGATATGGTTACAGGCAGGGGATGAAAATTCCAAGTTTTTTCAGAATTATGCTAAAGGTAGAAAAAACTCAAATACAATATGGGAAATGAAGAAAGCAAATGGTGATTTAGCGCTTTCTTTTGAAGAGCTGGCCTCTGAGGGGGTTAATTATTTCAAACATCTATTTAAAGCTCCAGGTGAAGTTTCTATTGCAGAAGTCATAAGGGTTGCTCAGATTTTTCCCCGATTTATAGAGGAGGAAGACAATGACTCTCTCATGGCACCTATTTCTAAAGAGGAGGTTGAAAGCGTCCTTAAATTGATGCAAAAGGAGAAAAGTCCCGGTCCGGATGGCTGGACAGTTGAATTCTTCCAGCATTTCTTTGAATTCATTGGTGATGAGTTAGTGGAGGTAGTGGATGAATCCAGGCGTTCAGGTTCTATCTATCAACCCTTTAATGCTACTTTCCTAACTCTCATTCCCAAATCTGATCTTCCAGTTTCTTTTGGAGATTTCAGGCCTATTTCCCTGTGCACATGTGTTTACAAAATTATTGCTAAAACCATTGCTGTCAGGCTAAAACCTTTCCTCTCAAAAAATGTTTCCCCGGAGCAGTTTGGCTTTTTAGATGGCAGGCAAATTCATGAAGCTGTGGGAGTTGCCCAAGAAACGCTCCACAGTCTTAAAATTGGAAAGAAAAAAGGAGTTGTTGTGAAAATAGATTTATCGAAGGCTTATGATAGAATAAGCTGGCTTTATCTTAGGCTTTTGTTAACACATCTGGGGTTCAAATATGAATTTGTAAGATGGATTATGAGCTGTGTCTCATCTTCTTCCATAGATGTTTTGATTAACGGGGCAGCTTCCAGTTTTTTCAGCCCTGAACGTGGCCTGCGCCAAGGCTGTCCGCTCTCTCCGCTCTTGTTTTTGCTGGCAGCAGACGGAATCAGTCGTTTGATCCAAGAAGCAAAAAGACAAGGCTCTCTGAAAGGAATCGAAGTTGCTCCAAATTTCTGGGTCACACACCTTCTCTTCGTGGATGATATAATACTTTTCAGCAATGGCAGCCTTGAGGACTGTAGGACGTTCAAGAGGATTTTGGACCTCTTTCTGAAAGCTACTGGTCTATGCATAAATGAGAGAAAATCTACTCTAACGTGCTCAGGTCTGGCTAGAGAGGAGGTGCGTAGAGTGGCTTCGGTTCTGAATTTTGAAATTAAAGCGCTGGAGGATTCTTTCAAATATCTGGGTTTCTATCTGAAGCCAGATAATTATAGGATAAAAGATTGGTAGTGGATCCTTGCAAAATTGGAGTTGAAACTGAAACATTGGAGTCACAAGTGGCTCTCTCGGGTAGGTAGGCTTGTATTAATTAAATCAGTTTTGATTTTCTTTGGGCGGGGTCCAAGTCTGAAAGAGTTACCCCGTGGATCGCTTGGGACAAAATCGCCCGCCCTAAAGAGTGGGGAGGCTGGGGTATAAAAAGCCTTGCCAAATTCTCTCAATCACTTGCAGCAAAGCTGGCATGGAGGATAATTACTACGGAAAATTTGTGGACTGCTGTGACTAAAAGGAAATATATAGATCCACTAACAACGCTAGATTGGATTAGATTGCCGCAAAAGTCAACCAAAAATTCATCGGTGGTCTGGAAAGCAGTGGTTGCTTCTGTTAGCATTATAGAGAAAGGTTTGGCTTGGCATGTGGGTGATGGTTCTCAGATCCGTTTGGGGCGAGATCCCTGGATTGGCTGCTCAGAGGGCTTTACTCTTACGCAGGGATTGGTTGCGGCTTTAAAAGACAGGGGTCTATACACTCTAAACCAGATAGCTGACCCGCGGGCCTCTTCCATTTGGAATCAAGGGTGGTTGCAAGGCCGAGACTTAGATTTGACCGGTGATAGTTTGGAGGAATGGGATAGTTATACTAGGGATCTTCAAAACTCCTCAGTCAGGCTTTCTGATTCCCCGGACGAGCTAAAATGGGTTTTTGCTCAGAATGGCTATTATTCTCCAAAGGCTGGTTATAAATGGATGATGTCTCAAAATGGTTGGGAGAATCCGGATTGGTGGGCTAAATCGCTATGGAAGTTAAAAGGACCAGCTAAATCAAAATTGTTCTTCTGGTGTGTCCTATCCCAGAAAGTTCCTACGTGGGATTTCCTTCAAAGGAGAGGTAGGATTGGCCCTGGCAGATGTCCACTGTGCAAAGACAGTGCAGAAACAGTTCATCATTTATTTCTCCTTTGCCCTTTTAATACCAGTCTCTGGGCAGAAATGCTAAGCATGATAAATGTCCCTTACAGATGGGAAGGGCAGGGGCTCTTAGAGGCCTGGCAGAGTTGGTGGAATGCTTCCTCAAATGCAAGAGAAAGAACCATTCCGCTGCTCATCACATGGGGGACTTGGCTAGCTAGAAATCAAGTCATTTTCAAGGATTCTGTCTTCCCTATTGGAAGACTAGCCGCAGAAGGAGCGGCAATTTATGAAAGCATTCCTATTCCTCAATCCCTTAATCCTTCCAGAGCTGTTTGTCCTGAACTCATTAGATACTCTATGCCGTGGGCATATTTTGACGGGGCTTCGGATAATAATGGTCGATGCGGGGCTGGCTTGATCATTCACTTTTCAAAGGAAAAGGCTATTAAAGCTTCAATAGGCCTGGGACAGGGTTCCAACAATTTTGTCGAGTTGAAAGCCCTTCATCTCCTTCTCAGTTGGCTTATTCTTAGAAATGTGAGAGAAGCTCAGATCTTCGGGGACTCCATGAATGTGGTGAAGTGGTTTAATGGGGCTCAGCGTTGCAGCAATCTCTCTCTGATTACTCTGTTCAGAGAAGTCTCACGCCTTAAGAGTTTTTTCATGGAGATATCTCTAAGTCACATTTACCGGGAAAGGAATTTTGACGCGGACCGCCTTTCTAAAGACGGAGTTGATCTGGAGATGGGGTCGTGGTCTGTTTGGGAGGTTGAAAATGGGGTGGTTCGATCCGTCGAACAGCCCATCTTTGCATAATTCATCTGCCCTGTTTTCTCTGGGTTTGTAAATATTCGTTTTGTTTTTTCTGTTCTTCTCCTTGTATCTTTTTCTCTCATTTATCATTCTATGCCAGGTACCTTGGGCTGCTTTCCCTTTCTGTGGAAGCCCAGGCAGCGGTAGTTTCTGTTTTTTGCGCCGAATCCTCATAGTGCTCACTGTGGATTTCTGTGGCCCCCCTCTGGTCGCGTTTTGGTTTTTTCCTGTGGGATCTCGTTTCTACCGAAGCGTGTGGCTGGAGGTTTTTTCCCTTCATGCGTTGGCTTGCTTTGCTTCCGCGAGCAGGATGACAGTCTGCTGAGACTTTCCCCTCTGCCGGTGGATACAGTCTCGGCGTTATGCCTACATATATATGTAATCCCTTTTTGTAATAAAAGGACGGTCTTTTTTCTGTGGAAAAAAAATATCTTGAGGTTCAATGGGAAATACAATTTGGACTTTCATTGATTGGAGGCTTGAGAGATACATTTAGTTTTCTATAGCTTGGTTATTGGGTGTTGTATTTTATTATGGTATTTGGAGATTTTGGATTATTGAAGTTTTTATATGGCTATACTTGATTTCTATACATCTATGAAACATTGAAAATATGACTAATTAGTATTAATATGAAAATTCATTGTATAGTGTGAAATATTTGAGAGCTCCACTGTGCTCATTGTAACCATTACAATTGGACCCAACATTTCTTAAAATTTTTAATTAAATATGTATGAGTTTAATTAAATAAATAAGAGTTTAATGAAATAAGTATCACTTTAATTATTTTACATTTTAATTTTTATTTGTTTGTTTGAAGTGGTTATATTTTCTTTATATTAATATAACTTTTAATTGCTTATATAGTAATTTTGAATATATAAATAATTTTAATTTCTAGAAAAATTAATTTGATATTTAAACTATAAACTACATACCTAAAACCTACAATTTTAACAAATTCATATATAAATTCTAAAAATATACACTAAAACCAAAATTTAAGAACTATCAAACCAAAATGAATATTAATCTTCCCATTAACCTAATACCTTCACCTAACAACATCATAGTTATAATAGGTTTAGGACATATTTTGTATAGTTATAATAGGTTTAGGGCATATTTTGTAAAAAAATAAATAAATTAGAGGTTATCTATTTGACTTCTTCCACTTGTATTATTACATGATTTGAATATTTTCAAATTATTCATCTAAGTATACTTCAATTGCTCAAACACATCCTAATCTCATTACAGTGAATTTAATAATAAATTCTCTCAAAACTAGAAAAAACCAAAATTGATAACAATATAATATAATATCTCATTTCCAAATTCCACTTTCATTGAAATTATTTTATGGTAACTCTTAACCTAAAATGTAAAATTGAATTAAAAATATATTTGGCACCTAGCAATAAATTACATAACCTTTCAAATTTATTTAATGGGTTAATTTATTGGAAATTTCATTTTGTAAATGCTAGGGAAAAAATTGACTTTAAAACAATATATTGCAAGAAAATAAATTGTTCTTATATGTGTCTTTCAACCAAATATATGTGAATAGGAGTAGCTACATGGGCTACCTACTTGGATAATGATAAAATTATAAATGAAAGGATTTACATATAAATGAATGCCATATAAAATGAAATTATTTATTTTTAGATCTAATTTTTTATATGAGTGAAGAGACAACAACAATTAGATCCTAATTGATTATTTTGTTTGATTAATTTATCTCACTAAGCTATTGTTGTTCTCAACACACCCTCACTTAAAAATGGTAATGTGTAAAAAATATATATATGATAACAATATAGAACAAAAATAAATTAAAATAATAGGAGCTATTCCCACACCTAAGATGTAAATTAGTCACTAAAATACAATAAAAGCTATAGAATAAAAATATAGTAAATATAATCAAAATTGTTAGCACTCAATGTCTAAAAAGAATCATGAAAACCCTAAAATATACTAAGGGTTTAATATTGTCACCTTTCATTAATAAGACTCCATCTCTTAATCCTATTTGAGCCTTCCTTATATTAATTACACAATGACAACAAAATTTTTCAAAAAATTATTATAATTAAAAAGTCTTTCATGTACAACCTAACTAAACCTAATATACCAACAAAAAGTAAAGTTATACATGGGTGATTATATAAAACATGGCTTGCCCATAAAGCTATCCATGGGTGATTATATAAAACATTGCTTGCTCCTCAATGGGGCACAACCCTGGTTGGAAACATGAAGAGAGATGCATGAATGCAAAGCTTGAACTTGTCGTGCCATATGAGAGTGCATTATGAACTCTTAAACCCAATGGACTCCACAAGCTCCCATTCATTTAGTAAACACTTATTCGATTTGAATTATTGAATTCAAGAAGTTGATTGGAGGAGAATTCTTACAATGAAGGGTTACATGATTAAATGAGGAGATAGATATATGTGTTATGCCATTTATCTATTTTTATTCTTTTATCTAATTTTTATTGTTTTTTTTTAATATCATTTTTGCTAAGGGTCATATTTGGAGATAAATAAGAAGCACATTAAAATTTTAATCATTATTTAGTAAAACTAAATTTAAATAGGGTTTAAAAACACTATTTAGATATGTAAAGAAGTTATCACTTTTAGTTTGGTTCATTGATATAATAGCTAGAACAAGAATATACTCACATTTTTTAGTTTAAATCCTATCAAAAAAATTAAAATAACCAGTTCCAAAAGAGAATGCCTATCAACTTAACAAACTAAAAAAACACATATATTGAAATATTATTATAAGAAAAACAAAAATGAATAAATTTCCATCAATAGAGAAGATGCCTATCAACCAAACAAACTAAGAGGACACATATATTGAAATATTATCATAAGAAAAAACAGAATTTAATAAATTTCCATATAACCTACCTAATTGGTTTTATCGGATTATCATGGATTATCCTGGGAAAAAATTGAATTTTGGATCAAAGAGCTCTAACCACTTATTTTCTAACAATTTAGTAACTCGTGAAATGCAATACAATATTTTTAGACCGCTTGTATTAACCATGGGCAGAATATAAAAAATTGGGTTTCACTTAAATTCTTTTCTGGTTATCATATCAGGTAGTTGTAGCTAGGCTAATTAATATACTTCACATGTAAATGTAAATTATTTATATTCAATGTAATATTAATTGATGCTTTAGAGAAAACAATTTTTATATAATACAATTGTTTTGGAGCCAGTATTTTTATTTTAATTTAATTATATTTAAACTAAATTCCAGGAAAGCTAACTACTCTTATTTTCTCACAAGTTAGTAATTTTTGATATCCAATACAATATTTTTAAACTGCTTGTATGAACCATGGGGCAAAATTTTTTCAGTGGGGAAGAGAATCTCAACTGAAGAATCAACCTACAACATATATGACCAAAGCGATCAGATTTCATCGTACAACATTATGGCAGAAGCTAGCAGAATTACATCATCACCCAAACACATACGTCATTACCAAAACAAATGTGCTACAGCATCAGGCAGCTCCGGCAGAAATAGAACATGGCTGGCGGGTGCGAAAGCCAACCCCTCAACCTTCAAAAAAAATTGCGTTTTGCTTAAATTCTTCTATTGTTATCATACCAGGTAGTTGTACTTGGGGTTACGATTTCTTTTGGGTTATCACATGACTCGGAAGCCATGTGTACTCGAATTCACGAGATGAATTGTACATGTTTCCGAATGGATCCAACAATTGCAGTGAAAGAAACCTTGATTCTTGCTTCTGAGAATTTTACCAAAACTGAAAAAAGCACGGAAGTAAACTCAAACCGCAGTAGAAAACAAATTTTGGTCGACAGTTTCCTATCTTGGCCACATTTAAAATGATAAAAAAATAAAGGTTTCAGGGCAAAGTATTACCATTAACGAAACCTAGATCCACTGATCATAGTGGAAGTATCTATAAATGTATTTTGTACTACAAGAATGTAAATTATTCTGTAGATTCTCAAAGAGAAATTTGGGAAGATCTAGTTCAATGTAAATGAGTGCAGCTTTGTAAATGTGGATAGGATGAAGATTAAAAGATTGATAATTTTATTTCAAAATAATATTGGGAAGATCTAGTTCAATGTAAATGAGTGTAGCTTTGTAAATGTGGATAGGATGAAGATTAAAAAGATCGATAATTTTATTTCAAATTAATATTATTATTGTGTTAGGAGCAGTTTAATTGGAAATATCAGATATGTGAAATAGTTGAATTTCAAAATACCTAAGTCTATTCCTATGGTCACAAAAAATTAATTATAATTACTAGGTATTAAAAATAATATATATATATATATATATATATATATATATAAAATAATATGTAATAAGATTTTTTATATAAGATTTTCTATTATAGAAATTTATTCCCACTTTATCATGAAAATTCTTAATTTTTAAATAGTATTTACCATGGCTTTTTAATACCATATGCCTTATAGAAATTTATTCCCACTTTATCATGAAAATTCTTAACTTTTAAATAATATTTACCATGGCTTTTTAATACCATATGCCCCAAAAACCACAAGTAATTTCATATAATGACTTTCTTTTTTATACCATATGTCCCAAAAACCACAAGTCATTTCATATAATGACTTTCTTTTTTGAGTTAGTTTTTTAATACCATATTCACAAAAAACCACAAATCATTTCATATAACCACTTTTTTTTTTGAGTTTATCAATTTAATTAAAAGATAAAAATAACACAACTACTTTTTGACATAAATCTCTTACTACTATTAAATATATTCTAAAATATTAGAAACTCAACCATCCACCTAATAATTATTGATAATAAAATTGAAATTACTAAAATTTATTCCAAAAACAAAAATTATAAAATCAACAACTAAAACACATAAATATATTTAAAATATTAGTTATTTATTTACTATTTAATATAAATAATATATATTTGATTATTTTTTCACTATTATGAAAAATATAGATTAATCTTTTTTAATAAATAATATTATTTTTAAGTTAAATTTATGAGAATTTAAATTTTATAGCTTTACATAATATGATACTTCACTTCATAATATGTTGATTACCATTTAAATTGCTTGTGATGATGATACTTACAAAATTTAAATATAATATCTTTTTTCCATGAAATGATGATTTTTTATTAATATTATAAATTTAAAATATCATTCTATCTCACCTCTCTCCCTGTTGGATTGTATATATTTTTCCTGTTTCATCATGGCAGTGGATTCTCACAGAGATTACTCACACAATTGTAAAGAAGAGTGGTGTAGTAGATAGTAATGATAGAGAACCACGTGGAATATTTACACTGTTACGCAACAGGTACGTCAAAGAGCGGTCGTGACAAACGTCAACAATGAGATATATAGTAAGCATCGGAAAACGTTGAGGTTGACATAACCTTTTTTCGATGACATTGTCTTTTAAATAAAATTATAGTACAGTTTCGGTAATTAAACTTTATGATACTAATATTTTACATGTGTTTTTAAATTTACTAAAGAAACACAAATTATCTAGTTTCATTTAATGAATTTATCACATATCATATGTTACCGACAATAATTTTAATTTGATTATATATTTGAAAATATTTTTTAAAATTATATTATTTAATCTCTACTAATATTTTTAATACATATTGTGAATTTAAAAATCTCTATTTTTATTAATATACTTTGCCAATTTAAAAACTTTACTTTCACTAATACTTTTTTATATTTTTTCATATCTTTTTATATTTTTCCATAAATTTTGATCTACGCCTATTATATTCTCAATATATTATGTCATTTTTTCCTTAATATGTATAGCTCAATATAAATGCATGTGGTATAGTATTGCTCTCAATGAAACCCCATGACACAAACTTTTGGCTTCCATGTTTAGTTGTTTTGAGTATGTACTCTAGCTGGAACTCCCATGACACAAACTTACAAAGATACTTTTTAATGAATATAACTTTATATAAGTTTATTTTGGCTTCCATGTTTAGTTGTTTTGAGTATGTACTCTAGCTGGAACTCCCATGACACAAATTTACAAACATATTTTTTAATGAATATAACTTTAATATAAGTTTAATTTGACTTCCATGTTTAACATTGTTTTGAGTATGTCCTCTGGTTAGTTAAGAGTTTGTTTTATTTGGATGTAAAGAAACAACTTAACCACACAAAACACCAATAGGCATCTTGCAAGAGTGGAAGCCTCTCGAATTACTAGTGACATAGTTTTCTTCGAATAATAGTGAATCATGAATCGGCAAGTAATGACTATCCCTAATAACATAGTTTTCTTTGAATAACAGTGAATCATGAGTCAGCAAGTAATGACTATCCCTAAGGCCAATATGACCACTGAGTCATTGATACATTCAAAAATATAAGTTTACCAATTTTACACATTGTAATATGATTTTCGTATTTTGTCAATAAGAGCTTCATATTGCAATTTTAGCCATTACATTAATTTAAATTTGTAATTGGAACTTTCTTAAAATTCTAATACCAACGATCCGAGAAGAACTGTAAAAAAATAGTCCCAAACAAAAATCTGTTTGCTCCACACGAATAACCTATTCCGCCAATTTGATTTGATGTGAATGGTATCTATATCCTGAAGCCTGTCAATCTTGAAATTGTCGCCGTATTCTAATAGTAAGAAAATAGCGAAATCCGTGCTTGTACCAACTTGACTCAATGTTCACTCAGACTGCTATTGTTGGCAGGAATGGCTGACTGCAAAGTAATAAATTTGAGTGCCCAATACTTAGAACAATGCACGTGAAATGACCGTTTAATTGAGCGATATTTCCGTTTTTGGAACATGCTTCTTCGCTCGGCCTACTAGTTAAGAGAGGGGCAGGATAATTAGTTTCCTTTAATGAAATGAAAGGGGCCGCAGGTGGCACTGTCAGCGTAATAATAAGTATTCCAGAAACGCCCATGCCTGAATGCAACTTGTACATGCAGGCACTCACCTTTACTTTTTCCTGCCCTAAGGACAGGCCTGCCCCCAGACATATATATAAATGTCTGGAAAAAGGGTACCATGCCAGATATGAAATGTCCCGCAGATTTCCTTAGATAGGCTAGGGCTATTGGTGTTGGTACAAAGAGTATCAAAGTGACCTCCAATAGATACTGAGAGACAGTTAAAATGTTTAAAATCGACCCCCCTAACCTAGACTTACCGACCTCCTCCTTTCTCCGTATAATTGACTTTTCCAAGGGCGAACAGTTTGGTCTTTACCCACGAATTCAATGAACCAGATCCTCATCGGTTAACATCGATGAAATTGGGTCATGCATAACATAAACTTGTTTGAAATTAAATAAATTTCAGATCATTTCGATACAAAATCATATCAAATCCACATAACACCAAAATAACCTTTAATCATTTTTTATAATATAGTGAGAAAATATATAGTAATTTAGTTGACAAATTAATAATGAGATAATTATTATGACTTGTTATTAGTAAATGTTTGTTGATTCATTATTTATTTTACTAATAGTTTTTAAGCCACAACTTCACTATGGTCCTTAAGGAAGGATGGGTTTCACTCTTTTCATGCAATTCATTTGGGTTTTGGATCTTAAGTGTTTTCTTACTCCATAGAATATCAATTCTTTACCAAGCAAAAATTGTTTTAAAACATACTTCAAACTAGAATAAATAAATAAAGTTCATTTTTTTTTTTTGCACTTTGTGAAAACCTATCATAACCCAGCAGTGAGGACAACCAATTCTCCAGGAATACACTCTCACACTATAAGAGAATACAAACTGATTCATCATGGTTATTCAACCAAAACCACACCACCTCTAATAACTTAATGGTGGTCCATAAGGAGACATGCCTCGGGATCTTGGGTTGTTACCCTGTTTCCTTAAGTCAGAAGAAAACGAACTCTTAGCCAACCAAAAACAATTTTAGAACATACTAGAAGCTTACATTTTCTATTTTATTATCAATTATAAATAATAAATTTTAATGGTTAAAAATAATTACCAAGCAAACAAAATTGACTAAAAAGATACTAGAAAACAAACAAAAGGCAAAGTTACAATACGTGCTCGCGATATATCTATCCATATAGGGAAGTAATTCGTGAAATTACATTGAAAAAACACATAATAATAATTAGCGACACGGCTCCTTTGTCATTGGATGTGACTAAGAAAAGTAGTTATCATCCTATGTTTTGCCGAATGTGTTCGTATTTTTTATCATTATCCCTTATTCCTGAGACAGCTTGCGTGTATTCATGAATCAGAGTGGGATTGAGGGGTTAAATCAAAAGCACCATCGCCAGATTTGATTGCAGGGAAAGCCAATCGGCATTACGCAATCAATGCTCATATGCTTCAGCACTGATTTTTTCTCATCATTTTCTAGAATGACTGTATATCTTTGGGCGGACGATAGATGTTGCGCAAATTGCTGGTCATTTCATTGATGGAGTGGAGAGGAGTTTGATGGCAATGGCGATTCGACGGTAAAAACGTAATCGT
This sequence comes from Pinus tabuliformis, assembly GCA_031772625.1. Lineage (NCBI taxonomy): Eukaryota > Viridiplantae > Streptophyta > Pinopsida > Pinales > Pinaceae > Pinus > Pinus tabuliformis. The sequence goes on along the minus strand of CM062807.1, from coordinate 489,394,112 downwards.
AAATTATAATAATCTTCATAATATTTTAAATTATAATTCCAATTAAGATGGTAAATAACATATTTACAATGAGTTACTATCCAGTATAATTTAATTAAATATATGCATAAAAATAACATATAAATAAATATATTTTTATTGTCTACCATTGATTATCTGTTCTTCCTACTTTAATAATAGTAAAAAATGTAAATGCTTAAACTTACTAGTGATCACTGCTGACTATCATGGACTAAGCTGCCTGCACCACTTTTTAAATAATAAAAAGAATTAAACAATGGCAAGGATCAATATTATGTCACAAAGAATTTCGGAGTAAATCACATAAAGAGAGACATTGTCAACTCTTTTCGAACCAACAAGTGTGACTCATCGTTTGAAGAAACAGATCTAACTATGCATGCTAAATAAACCTTGAGTGTCAAAATTAACCGTTGCATTCGAAATTTGAATTACTCAAACCCAAATTGCAACTATTATTCACTTTGGCTTGTCAAACTCCCAGAAGAATCCATCTGGTTAAGAATCCTTTAAACACCCTATATACAACGACTTATCCCTCAGATTTTGTAACATGAATCACACGGTTTGTTACATGAACTGAGCCTCACATATTCCTATTCTTCTGCATATTTATTATAGCGTATGATCGATTATGCAGGCGTGGGTCCGATGCGTTCGTACCATTTTTATTTTATTGAGATGTGGATGCGTCGTATTCTAACGTTGGAAACTGGTTTACAACTCCATGTTGACACAGTGCATATGCTATTATGACATATAGGCTGCCTTTGAATAAGTGCGGCCACTCAGTAACCAACATTATTGGTGGATGCCTTGCTACACAAACTATGCTCTCACAGAGATGCAGGTTTATTCTCCCGGTCAGTAGGTAAGACAAGACAACAAATATGCCAAGAGAAAGCGTCACGAGAACCCTGCTTATTATGAAATAAGCTAAAAATTGTTCGAGTATAAGTACTTCACTTTTTGACACAAAACCCCTTTTTGGGAAAGCACGCCCCGTTTCACCACCGTGGGATAAAACACACTCAGGACAGGGTTATTTAGGGTTTCTCCCATATGTTTTTGTTCTGGTTTATCTCGTTGGGAATGCTTATCTGGACTGAGTCATTTTGGCATTATTTAGGGTTTCTCCCATATGTTTTTGTTCTGGTTTATCTCGTTGGGAATGCTTATCTGGACTGAGTCATTTTGGCATTATTTAGGGTTTCTCCTATATGTTTTTGTTCTGGTTTATCTCGTTGGGAATGATTATCTGGACTGACCATCATTTTGGCATCCACTCTGAAACATTTTAAAAAAAATGATAATGGTTTGGAAGTTCATTAAAGTAGAAGCCAACATCAACTATGTATTGATTATTTTCAACTGACCATTTTAAAAGTTTGCAAACAAAGTGAATGGATCTAATACTATCATTTCTTCTTTTGCTAGAATTAAGAGCAAGTTTAAATTTAATTCAATTGCAATTTAAAAAATAATCTAGAAATTTATAAATAAGAGCCAATTTATGGTTTGTGTTAGGATCACAGAGCATCCAGAGAACTAGTGGTGGTGTATAAAAACACCATTAAGACTAATTAACATTGATATTTCCAACTTTTAAACAGGTTATATGGGAGATAAATACCATGGGAGAAATGGCATTGTCTAAAGACATTTTTGCTTGACCTCACTTGGCAGCAAGACAATTAATCATAGAATTTATGGACCTATAAATAGCTACATTTCATATCAATACTATGAGCAAAACCATAAATACCAAATACCTAAACCTTAAACCACTCCTCACTTAATCAAACCAAGTGTAAAACAACAACCCTAACAATTTAATATATAACTTTTATTTATAAAATTCAATCACTTAAAAATAATAAACCAATATATAACTATTTTGAATATAGATTTTCAAAATAGTATTTCAATATCCCAATTATAGCTTCCTAACGTAGTGTTCAAAATTGGGTTGTTCGATTTTTGGGTTCTTTCTTGAAGAATTTGATGTTGATGCATCTGACTGAAAACGGTTCCTTGTTTGTAAAAGCGCTTTCATAGGTAAATTATATCCTCTGGATAATTAGTTACCACAGACCAATTTTCAGGTGCTACTGCAAAACACACCACATTCATGACTGCCATAACCGGCTGAATTGGTCCCGCCTGTATTGAAATTCAAGCACCAATTCAGCAGGATATTCAACTCAATACGATCTATTCACTTATAATATGTTTTGTGAGAGTAAGAAAAAAATAACAGATTTTATAACAGAAAAATATTAAGAGTTTTTGGGTAGAAATTGTAGAGGAGAAATCATATAAATTGTTCCTCATTCTTCAGAACGAAAAAGCTTCATTGTACTGAAGAATGAGGAACAATTTATATGATTTCTCCTATATAATTTCTACCCAAAAAAATATAAATATCTTGATCAAAGAATGAGGAACAAACTCAATCTATGATTAAAATATTTATATTTTTCAATTCCATATTCATATTTCATCAAAATATTCATATTTTCCCAATTTTATATTCATATTTTCAAATTTCTATTGAAAATATAATACAATTTTTCAGGTATTTATACATTATTTCAATAAACATATATTTACATATTATGTACTAATCTAACCACTAAGTCAAAATAAAATTAAAAATACTAACACAAATAACAAGTATTTGTAGATTAGATATCCTCTCAAAATATCCATATAACCAAATGTACAAAAGAAAACTAACAAAACATATCAAAAACATATATTTCTACACTATTTAGAACATATATTTCCACACTATCTAGAGATCTTTATCCACCATATAAGCACAGTGTTCCTGTAGTTGTTAATGACCAACTCACGCACCCGTGAGGAACCTGCGAATTGCTACGTTTGTTTGGAGGTTAAATAGGGAAGAGGGTTATGTATTGTAAAATTAGGAGAGTGATATAAATTAAATAGTTAGTAAATATATATTTTATCTTGTTAAATTAAGATATTTAATTATGGAGATATATTTTCATTTATTTTTATTTTATTATAAAGATGTTTAATCTTTAAATAAATTTTGTTATAATTCTATATTTCAGTGTTATGGCTTATTAATTTCAAATGCCCAAAATTCTATAAATCTTATTTTATATGATACTAGTTCATATGACTTTTATTTTTTCAATTAATTAAAAAGTCATAAAACCATAATTACTTTTGTGTATACTACTATTAAAATATTCTATGAAGATTAGATCTTCTCATCTATCTAAAAATTATTGATAATTAAATTAAAATTTATGAAAATTCTATTCCAAAATAAACATACTTCTCTATATAATAATTATTTATTATAAATACTTGATAAAATAGGAACAATAAAAATATAAAAATAAAATGTTATTAATTTAGTTTTAACTTGTACAATATTTTAAAATATATGTATTTTTTAATATATTAAAATATTTATATTTTCATAATTTGATAGGTCAAATAAAAAAGTATTTTCAATATAATGTCATAAGCATACTTTCCTATTTCAATATTTGTGTGAGATTTTAAAATATGGTTTCAATATTGTAATAATAATTTTGTTATTAAATAATATTATTTATTATTATTAATCAATACATAATAATATACTATTACAATTATATTTTCCAATATGGTTGATATACATAAACTTATATCAACCAAATTAATAATTATTAGGAGTATTGGATAAAGTCTAACCATTTCTGAATATTAATAACTATATAAATAATAACAACCATATTATTGTATATTTATATATTTATGTTTTTGAGAATGTCTTTCACATTAAGCACATCATTAGTTGTTGGTTGACATTTGGAAGCATTTAATGTGGTTATCCCAAAGACAAAGATGTTGACCAACAACTAATGATGTGAATAATCCTAAAGGAATTCTAAAAAAAATATGGATCCCAAAGATATTCTAAAAAATAATATAGATTTTAAAATATAATTTCAATATTTTTCTTATAATTTCTAGATATTTGTTGTTAAATATAATTAATAGTATAATAATAATAATTTTGTTATCAAATATTATTATTTTTTATTATTAATAAATATATAATAAGATACCACCACACACACACACATATATACATATTTTGTGTGGTTCATGATGCTACATCACACATATTCCCAATTGGTAAGGTACTTAGCAAGAGGAACTCAACTAACTGAGATATCTCTTGGGGCTATCAACCACCATTTATTATTAATATCAACCATATTAATAATTATTAGGAGGAAATCAAAATTTCAAAGTATATATTTATGATTATTATATTAATATTATATTATATATTAATAGAATATTATGTTACTATATAATATTATATTAATAGTTATATTTTAAACTATAATATAATTAACCTCTAACATAATAATGATATTTAGTTATTATTAATAATAATTATATATTTCTCACCATTATATTATGGTCAATAATTATTATATATATATATATATATATATATATATATAATATATATATATATATATATATAACCAGGAATTGCACGAGATGTTGCAAAGGAAATGTGGTAAGACATAAATTCAAGAAGAATCGTGACATATAAAATATGATTGAAGATAAAAATTAGTAAACAAAATGTCATTCAAAGCTAGAAGATAAAGAGAAATCACTTACATTATGCCAAATTGAGAGATTCTATAACCTTTCCAACATAAATTGCCTATTAATCTTCAAAGATGGTATTTCAAGTTCCAATAGCAAATATTTGATAGATTTTGAAAAAATACATGTAGTAGATGACATTATATAAGATAAATAAAATAATATTAGACAATCTTTGCAAATCTAAATTTGCATCACAACCTTACAAATTTCAGACACAATCACGTATTAGATGAAAATGAGCTAGACATGAGCTCCCAATTATTCATAACTTTTGGTGTAATTTGGTGTAAAATCTACAACTTTGATGGGAAACTCTAGTGTAGTGTAGTTGATGATGTTCAATATCTCCAGTGTTTCGTGAGAACATCATCTCTGAAATTGTAAAGAAACATTTTGAATTGCATGGACACTAGCAACAAACTATTTTAGTGTTTTGCATTGCCCCCTCAAGAGTATAGGGTTTACATCTCTCGGTGGCCAAAATTCTAATATGTATTATAACTTCTTGTATATATCATCTATTTATGAAGAAAAAAACAATCCAACTTTGTATGTGATCATGACTAAATATCAACATCAAAACTTATTTTAAACTTGTATTGTTTATGCAGTCTTTCATATTTATAATTTATTTACATTTAGTCATATATCTTACAATATAAAAAAAAATTCAAAAGAAACAAAAAATTTAAAAATAAAAAACATACTTAACATTTTATCATTAAAAATATCTTCTACATTGTATATGTCCATTCTTTACCCTTTTATATTACAAAGTTATCAAATTTATGTGAAAAGATTTCTAACATAATCATATCCCATAATATAAAAAAAATTGAAGGCAAGAAAAAATTAAAAGTGGACAACATTTTACTGTGGTCATCCTTCTATTTCTATATTTAATATAAATTATTATTATTATTATTATTATAAATAAATAAAATTTTAACTTGAATTTATTTTGAAAATTATTGTGACTCTGAAATAATTCATATTTCATTCAAAATCCATTTTCAATGCAAATGAGTAAATTCATTATTTTATCAATTTTTCATGAAGAATGCCATATTAACTTGGATTCATTGTCATTACATATGAAAAAAAATTATAAAAATAATCAAATGATTGGTAAGTATTACATTAAAATTATCATTCCAACCAAATTAAATCATTTTCATATTAGATTTTGAAATGATCATAATATTAAGTAATAATGGAAGATAAAACCTTATCGCACAATACATATGAAATCATTAATATTAGTTCCAAAATTATTTTTATTTATACAATTAATAAAATATATTAATAATATTAAAAAAAATAATATAATAATTCAATATCTACCATTGGATGAACTCGTTTAAAGAAAAACTATGAAATAGATAAGAACTTTACCTTGTTTGATAGGAAAGAAGTAGATCTTTTGTTGAGAATTTATTAAATAATTATTTTAGATCACATAACAACTTAATTCACTATTCACCTGAACTTGTATGACATCAACTTGCTATTTATTCGATGAAGCAGATGAAAAATATTTTTTATGCCTCAGAAAGAAGACTCTGTTCACAAAAAGTGACGAGGCACACGCAAAAGTTTTTTTATGCCTCACAAAGAAGTCTCTACTCCCAAAAATTTGAAAAATCCTGCGAAGTGCTGATGTTGATATTGTTTCCTTCCATACAGGTTTGGTGCATATTTCTTTCTCTTTTGTGCATATTTCCTTCTCCTCTCCTAGTCATTTCTAACCATTTTTCAATATTGAATTGTCTCACTTATCAAAAGCTTGTAGTCTCTTACATTCTACCTACACATACATTTTTTCTAGAATGTGTTGATGTCTACATTATTGTATGCCAAGATCCAATGGAGAAGAAGGATTGGTGTCTGTAGATTTTCCTGTAGATTCAAAAGCTCATGCAATTTACGAAAGCACAGGACAAGAATATACTTCTACTTTCAACGAGCGGAAGCCAATAGATCGAAGAAAACAATATAAACAAGAAGAAGACAAATCAATGGCACATAACACAATAAGTTTTCCTGGGGAAAGCCACTACTCAAAGGCTTGCATATCTGTATTGAATTAATCAGAAATATGAGTGAAGATACAGAGCTTGTTCTCACTAGAACAATTCCGCATAAGTATGCTCAACTCCCTACCTCACAAGCCTATTATTAGCCAACACTTATCCAATTTCCATTTCCTTCCAAGCCCCTATTTCCTCGCGCAATTCCTAGGATGAATAGCTCGTATTTAAAGGGAATTCATGCTTCCAAAACTGCAATCCTAATTAGTTCCTCTTCCTGATTGCATGCATGATATTTACAACTCAGTAAATCATACAACTGATAGTACACTATCCCTGTGCTCTAGTCTCAACCGGGTCTTTCTCAAAAATGACATGCATGAGTTTCCAATGAGTGAATCTTCAGTTATTTGGAGTAGCACTTGTGGATGCATAAGTGCACTAACTAGTTGTTAATCCTCTACTAGTTCAATAAACAGTTAGCACTAGTTTAACTGACTATAACTCAGTAAACTGAGTTATCTAATTACAAATCAATGTAAACTCATACTAGACCCCTAAACTTTAGGGAGAACACTTACATGACTTCCAGAAGACTTCCAACTAGAAATTCCTAATATAATTAATTAATTAAACTTAATTAACTATTTACAAGTTTCTATGAGAATAGAATTTGATTTTAATTCACAGTTTAATTCAAGGACAAATTAAACTAGAATTTCTTGTTGCCATTTCTCAACACTCCCTCTCAACAAGAAAGGGATTATCTTCTACCCCAATCTTGTCTCTCTAAAACTCGAATTTACATATTGACAATGCCTTTTACAAAATGTCAGCATCTTTCTCTTCCGTGGGAATGTACTCTAACAACATGATTTGCCTCAATACACAATCTTTGAGATATTGATATCAGATGTCAACGTGCTTGGACCTACCATGAAAAACTAGATTTTTAGAGAGTTTGATACAACTTTGATTATCGCAGTAAATCATTGTGAGATCCATCTACTAACCAAAAAGAACAACCAGGATCTTCCTCATCCAGATGGCCTCACATGTTTCCTGACTTACAACCATGTACTCTGCCTCTACCGAACTGAGTGAAACTGATCTATGTTTCCTGCTGTACCAAAAAACTGTCACTGACCCAATACTAAAAATCCCTCCTGATGTGGATTTCTAGTCGAATGGACTCCCCGCCCAATCTGTATCCATGAAGCCTTGAATCTTCATTCCCTCTATCCATCTGTACCATAATCCATACTGAGTAGTGCCCCTAAGGTATCTCAATACATGATTTTCTGCCTTCCAATACAACTTGGTAGGCCTAACCATCGCTTGACTTAGCTGGTTAACTGCATAGCATAAATCCGGTCATTTTTTCACCAAGTACATAAGTGAAACCACAAGCTCCTTGTAAACAATAGCTTCCACTACCTCTCTTGAAGTAGAATCCTCCTTCCCCTAGTTACCAGCTAGAGGAGTCTCCATAGACTTACAACTCTCCATCTGGAACCTCCTAAGTATCTCGTTGGCATACTTGCCTTGAGACACAAAAAATCCCCATCACCCTACCATACTTACATACCCAAAAAGTAATGGATGAGCCCTAAGTCCTTCATCGCAAACTCTCTTGCAATGTACTCCTTGCAATATTTAATCAATTGATCATCACCTGCCAGTATGAGATCATCAACATAAAGTACAATGATCAACAATATACCTTCCACCACTATGTGGTATAGGTTCGCATCTGCTTCACTCTTCATGAATCCCAACCACTATCATGGTGTACCAAGAATGAGGTGCTTGCTTTAACCCATACAACGCTCTCTTGAGTCTGCATACATGTGACTTACAGTCAAAGGTTTCAAAACCTTCAAGCTGCTCTATGTACACCTCGTTCTCAATCATGCCATTAAGGAAGCTTGTCTTCACATCCATCTGATGTATCTTCCAACCCATTTGGACTGATAGTGCCAATAAAGATATGATCGAAGAGTACCTTGCAATAGGAGAAAAGGTCTCATCATAGTCAATCCCTTCTACTTGAGAAAGGCCATAGGCTACAAATCTAGCCTTATGATTCTCCACACTACCATCTGCAACTTGCTTTACCTTGTAAATCCAATGGGATCTCACCACGAACTTATCCTCCAGTCTTGGGACCACATCCAAAACATTGTTATGAACGATGGAGTCATACTCCTCCACCATGGCATCAACCGAAGTTGGTTGCTGCACTGCTTCATCAAAGGGAGATGGCTTTATCACAATGTATCCGCTCATAAAATACATGTATCCAGTGTACCTATTAGGTGACCTGCTTTATCTGTGTTGTGATGCGGGTCCTCCCACATTATCTCTAGCATCCCACAACAATCTATCCTCCTCTCTGGTGTGCTTTCTCCAATATCTGGAAGACTCTGTCTGACTGGATGTCTCCACTCTCGGATCCTCTGCATGTGGCTTCTCCACATCAATATGAGGCCCCTCAACCTTCGGAGCTAAAAGTTACTCAACTGTATGTAGTTGAAGTTCCCTCTCAAGGGAAACTCGCATGGCCTTCTCCTCATCGAATTTGACATCCTTATGAACCACTATCATCCTGTTGGTTGACAAGTACACCCCATAGTTGTGAGGTGTATTAGTGTACCCCACAAATATCCCCAACTCTGTTGTCGTCTCAAGATTCTTTCGAGAATATTTGGTCACATGGAAATATACTGATGACCCAAAAATCCTAAAGTGATCAACATTTGGCTTCTTACCGGAATAAGCCTTCTATAGTGTCTTCATCCCAAGTATCCGATGTGGGCTATGGTTTCGAACATAAACCGCTATGTTGCATGACTCGGCCCACAAGTGTAGTGGGAGACACTGATCATGCAACATCACCCTCGTTTCCCTACTATTCTTATGTTCTTCCTCTCATCCACCCCATTCTGTTGAGGGTTATGGGGTGTCGTCAACCTCACTATACAGAAGTTCTTAAACTCATTTGAGACATACTCACCACTGTTATCACTCTGTAGAGATTTAACCTTCTTGCCTGACTCTTTCGCCACCAATTCTTTAAACTCACAAAACGTTTTGAAGTTTTTATCCTTTTTCTACATCAAAAATATCCAACATTTTCAAGAAAATTCATCAACAATTATAACATAATACCTGTGTTTGTCCATGGATGCTATCGAGAATGGTCCACACACATCTGAATGGACACGATGTAGAATAGCCTCTACTTGATTGTCTTTGTCGTGAAAGGAATAATTGGTGTATTTAACCAAAGTACACCCCTTAGATGTATCAACTTGCTCTAGCATACCTTTGGGCAAACCGATGGAGATCTGCTGCATGATCTTCAAAGATCTATGATGCAAGTGGCCCAATTTCCTATGCCCCAACTCGCCAACATCTTGGCTCTGCCAAGAACAATCCTCTACCTCCAACTTATAGAGATTCTTCAACTCAATCCCTATCTTCTTTACTTGACCCATGGCTATGTGTCGAAGAAACACCTTTCCTTTCGAGAATATCACATCATAGCCTCTATCCTCAAGCATGGAAACAAATACCAAGTTCTTCTTCAGCCCGGGCATATACATAACATTCTTCAAGGTGAGTGGAGCCCCATGCTCCCTGTTGTGGAGGTTAATCCTCTCTGCGGACAGAGACGATCCCTACTAGCCCAGACCGGATCTAGCAACAATCAAACAATGCTATCACGCAAGTTCCTAATTGTAAATTAAAAGTGGATGATGAGAACCTACTTGGATTCCAATGCTAGTATTCGTAGAAGAGACGTCGCTCTCGCTCCTTTGCTTTGGCCGGTCACGATCCCCACGATCTCCGTGATTGGACACCTGCACATGCAAAGAACAACACAAATACAAGCATAAAATCCAATAGATGCAATTATATATCAGTCAGAAAAGATATAACTCAACATCAATCACAGGACAATGAGAGTGGAACCATAATGATAGTCATCTATTATTGATAAATAACAAAGAAGAATACAACCATAGTTCTAACGTCAAATCCTCCTTTGGATGGGTAGTCAGCTACACAAGTCTTGCAAAGCCTATTGGGATGGGAAACAAGCCTCTCTCTCCTTGGTGACAAGAATCTCCTCACTTAGATTTGGCCTTATGGGTGCAAAGAAGGCTCTTGCAGCTTCAAACTCTTGAACTCCTGGAATTCTCTATCACTATGCTGGAACCAGCTTGCTCAAGGCATAGAGACAAGGTTTTATAGATAGAGAGGAAAGAGATAGGATCAACCACATTATTCATGGGATTGGCTTTATCACTTGGAAACTTCCATGAAAGGTGGCAAACCACTTCCCTTCTATGGAGATTCGAAGCCAAACCATCCTAGCTCAACATAGATTCAGTTGGTGGATGGGTTAAGGAGAACCTTCGGAAGCTTGTTTGTTAAAAACTTTACTCAATTCGGTTGGCACGAGTACGACTCTGAGACAGAGCGCCAATGGCACGCCCTCTTTAGAAGATGTCCCTCATTGGCGCGGGCAGTACACTGTGGACCCGCGCTAATGCAAAAAGAGCTTTTTTCACGGGTATTCTGTAGGAGATGTCTTCAGGGCATATGAAGCTCATACTTAGAGGAATATGATGCAAGTGGTTTCAGGTCATGTCACTTCTCACAGGTCCTGGAATGAGTCCTCCAGTGTGTGGGAGAAGGGTAACAGGGACGGTGACAAACGGTGACAAATTGCTGTGTAACACTCCCGCTAAGAAGTAACTGTGGTCAATCCAGTAGCACTATACCTCCCGTCATCACCCATCTTGATATGCATCTGGATATCTTTCTCCTCTACGTCAATGAATAACTCCTTGTCACCAGTCATGTTGAATGAAGCTCCACTATCTAAGTACCATACACTTCCCATCATTGATGACACCATGCATGCAATCAGGGAATATTCCAATTCAAATTGAGAGGCCAAAGCCTCACCCACCACTCCTCCTGAGGACTTCTTCTTGGACTTCTTGAGTGGATAATTTGTAGCAAAATGGCCCAGATTGTGACAATGAAAGCACTTAACTTTTGCCATGTATTTCTTATTACATCCATGGCAAGAATCCAACTTGGAATGGGAAGATTTCCATTTCCATTTCTTCACCTTAATTTCTAAGGTGTGGTTCTCTTCATCATTAGTCTTTGATGAAGAGCCATCCCTGGTGTTCCTCCTGATATCCTCCTACTTCAAATCCGACCATAGTTGTTCCCAGTCTGGGAGCTTCTCTCGACCATTGACAGAGTCCTGATAACTATGCCAACTCTTTGGGAGTCCCAAAAGAGCAAGACTCACCATATCATCCTTGGAAACTATGATTCCAACATTTCCAAGTTCATCATGACATTGAGTGAACTTGGTCAAGTATTTTGAAATAGTCTTGCCTTTCTCCATTTTGATTTTTTGTAGCTTTTCCTTCAGTGCCAATTTCCTTTGGTCATTGATGTTCTAATACAAGTCCGTTAATGATTTCCACATAGCATACAGAGTTTCCTTGCAATGGCGACTCAAGACAATGTGGTCTTGAACTCCCTCAAGGATTATCTGCCTCGCCTTTGCCACACACTTCTTCCATTCAGCCAGATTCTGTGCATATGATATTGCTGGCTTGGGAATGTCTTGATAAACTAATTCCTTCAAGCCATTATCCTCTAGCACAACTTCCATTATGTCCTTCCAGGCTATATAATTCGAGCTTCCTTCCAAGGCATACTTGAGCTGTAAATCATAGAATGCCAACTGTTGATCTTGAAGTATGTATTGCAAAATCAAATTTCACTTGTAACCCAAAACTCAAAACTTCAAATTCTCCTGTAGTATACTATCTTAAGCTTCAATACCATATAGATTTTTCTATAGATTCACAAGCTCATGCAATTTACTAAAGCACAGGACAAGAATCTCCTTCTACTTTCAACCAACGAAAGCTAATAGATCGATGAAAACAATATGAACAAGAAGAAGACAAATCAATGGCACATAACACAATAAGTTTTCCTGGGGAAAACCACTACTCAAAACATTGCATATCTATATTGCATTAATAAAAAATAGGAGTGAAGATACACAGCTTGTTCTCAGTAGAACCATTCTAAACAATTATTCTCAACTCTCTACCTCACAAGCCCGCTATTAGCCAACACTTAGACAATTTCCACTGCCTTCCAAGCCCCTATTTCCTTGCACAATTCCTAGGATGAATAGACTGTATTTAAAGGGAATACATGCTTCCAAAACTATGCAATTCTAATTAGGTCCTCTTCCTGATTGCATGCATGATATTTACAACTCAGTAAATCATACAACTAATAATACATTGTCCCTACACTTTAGTCTCAACCGGGTCTTCTCAAAATTGACATGCATGAGTTTCTGGTGAGTGAATCTTCAGTTATCTGTAGTAGCACTTGTGGATGCACTAGTGCACTAACTGACTTCTAATCCTCGACTAATTCAACAAACATTTAGAACTAGTTTCACTGAGTTATCTAATTACAACTCAATCTAAACTCATACTGGACCACTAAAATTTAGGGAGAACAATTACATGTCTTCCAAAAGACTTCTAACTCGAAATTCATAAGATAATTAAGTTAATTAAACTTAATCAACTATTTACAAGTTGCTATGAAAATAGAATCCAATTTTAATTCATAGTTTAATTCAAGGACAAATTAAACTCGAATTTCTTGTTACCATTTCTCAACAGTGTCATATGAACTTTCCAAATTCCAAGGCTCTTATCTTAAACTTTTATACAAGTGAATAATTTCTTACACCATTTATGAAATCAATGCATCAATTAAAGGTATATCAATGCATCAATGAGTAACAATTTTAAGCGTGCTACACTCAAAGGCATATTAGTCTTGTCTTTATTAACTTTGATAAAAGGCATATCAGTCTTGTCTTTATTAACTCTGCTAAAAGGCATATCAATCTTGTCTTTATTAACTCTGATAAAAGGCATATTAGTCTTGTCTTTATTAACTCTGCTATAAAAGTTGTTGAGTTAGAGAGACTAATTCCATTTAGGTCATGTTTTCATTTATAAGTGTTGGTTGTTGCAAGTCCATCACTTTCTTCTTCATCCACTATGTTATTTTCGAAAAGTGAAATTGACTTCCAAAAGTTGTGATAATTTTAAAATTATAAAATTCTCTTCAAAAACTTTATCCTCAATTTATTTCGATTATTAATAAAATTTGACAACTAATATTTTTATTATTCCATTATTTATGTTTTAATATAAATTAATATCAAATTATGTATGGAAATAAAATATTTTATTATATAATTAATATCAAATTAAGATTAATATTAATGGCTTCTCGACAGTTATATAATTACTAGCTAATCCTACACTGCATCTTTCTTCTACTCATCAGATGATATATATATATATATATATATATATATATATATATATATATATATATATATATATATATATATATATATATATATATATATATATATATATCATCTTGCCATTTGCGATGTTAATCAGGGTGATTGCTAATTAAAATATAGTTTAACATTATATATTCATAATTTCTTTTCACACACGTAATATTTATATAAATAACTAAATCATGCAAAGGGTTTTTTTAGTTTTATTTCACTTCATGTGATCATATAGCTTTTTAAGGTTACACTAATACCTAGAATATCAAACACATATATTTAACCATTAAAACCTCCCTTGAAGGGACCCTTTCTGCAAACCTTTTTTCATAGCACAAGATGGAAAAGCATTGAAAAACAAATGAGGTAATATAGTTGAATTGTTATACGACTCTAATATAAATTTTCCACTTGTGATTTCGACTATTGAGTGAATCTTGGGGCGCAGGATCCACAAAGCCTATGATGAACAAAATGTATGACTCGATTATGAAATTCATTACAGTAGATCTCATGCTATTCCAAAATATTTGTCCTATGGATGAGAACAGAGTGCCAAATCATCAAAACCATTAATCAACCATCAATATCTACCATTGGATGAACTCATTTAAAGAAAAACTATGATCAAAACCATTAATCAACCATCAATATCTACCATTGGATGAACTCATTTAAAGAAAAACTATGAAATAGATAAGAACTTTACCTTGTTTGATAGGAAAGAAGTGGATCTTTTGTTGAGAATTTATTAAATAATTATTTTAGATCACATAACAACTTAATTCACTATTCACCTGAACTTGTATGACATCAACTTGCTATGTATTCGATGAAGCAGATGAAAAATATTTTTTATGCCTCAGAAAGAAGACTCTATTCACAAAAAGTGACGAGGCACACACAAAAGTTTTTTTATGCCTCACAAAGAAGTCTCTACTCCCAAAAATTTGAAAAATCCTGCGAAGTGCTGATGTTGATATTGTTTCCTTCCATACAGGTTTGGTGCATATTTCTTTCTCTTTTGTGCATATTTCCTTCTCCTCTCCTAGTCATTTCTAACCATTTTTCAAAATTGAATTGTCTCACTTATCAAAAGCTTATAGTCTCTTACATTCTACCTACACATACATTTTTTCTAGAATGTGTTGATATCTACATTATTGTATGCCAAGATCCAATGGAGAAGAAGGATTGGTGTCTGTAGATTTTCCTGTAGATTCAAAAGCTCATGCAATTTACGAAAGCACAGGACAAGAATATACTTCTACTTTCAACGAGGGGAAGCCAATAGATCGAAGAAAACAATATAAACAAGAAGAAGACAAATCAATGGCACATAACACAATAAGTTTTCCTAGGGAAAGCCACTACTCAAAACCTTGCATATCTATATTGCATTAATCAGAAATATGAGCGAAGATACAGAGCTTGTTCTCACTAGAACAATTCCGCATAAGTATGCTCAACTCCCTACCTCACAAGCCTATTATTAGCCAACACTTATCCAATTTCCATTGCCTTCCAAGCCCCCATTTCCTTGTGCAATTCCTAGGATGAATAGCTCATATTTAAAGGGAATTCATGCTTCCAAAACTGCAATCCTAATTAGGTCCTCTTCGTGATTGCATGCATGATATTTACAACTCAGTAAATCATACAACTGATAGTACACTATCCCTGCGCTCTAGTCTCAACCGGGTCTTTCTCATAAATGACATGCATGAGTTTCTAATGAGCGAATCTTTAGTTATTTGGAGTAGCACTTATGGATGCATAAGTGCACTAACTGGCTGTTAATCCTCTACTAGTTCAATAAACAGTTAGAACTAGTTTAACTGACTATAACTCAGTAAACTGAGTTATCTAATTAAAAATCAATGTAAACTCATACTGGACCCCTAAAATTTAGGGAGAACACTTACATGACTTCCAGAAGACTTCCAACTAGAAATTCCTAATATAATTAATTAATTAAACTTAATTAACTATTTACAAGTTGCTATGAGAATAGAATTTGATTTTAATTCACAGTTTAATTCAAGGACAAATTAAACTAGAATTTCTTGTTGCCATTTCTCAACACTCCCTGTCAACAAGAAAGGGATTATCTGCTACCCCAATCCTGTCTCTCTAAAACTCGAATTTACATATTGACAATTCCTTTTTCAAAATGTCAGCATCTTGCTCCTCCGTGGGAATGTACTCTAACAACATGATTTGCCTCAATACACAATCTTTGAGATATTGATATCAGATATCAATGTGCTTGGATCTATCATGAAAAACTAAATTTTCAGAGAGTTTGATACAACTCTGATTATCGCAGTAAATCATTGTGAGATCCATCTACTAACCAAAAGGAACAACCAGGATCTTCCTCATCCAGATGGCCTCACATATTTCCTGACTTACAACCATGTACTTTGCCTCTACCGAACTGAGTGCAACTGATCTATGTTTCCTACTGTACCAAGAAACTGTCGCTAACCCAATACTAAAAATCCCTCTTGATGTGATTTTCTAGTCGAATGGACTCCCCACCCAATCTGTATCCATGAAGCCTTGAATCTTCATTCCCTCTATCCATCTGTACCATAATCCATACTGAGTAGTGCCCCTGAGGTATCTCAATACATGATTTTCCGCCTTCCAATATAGCTTGGTAGGCCTAACCATCGCTTGACTTAGCTCGTTAACTACATAGCATAAATCTGGTCGTCTTTTCACCAAGTACATAAGTGAAACCACGAGCTCCTTGTAAACAATAGCTTCCACTACCTCTCTTGAAGTAGAATCCTCCTTCCCCTAGTTACCATCTAGAGGAGTCTCCATAGACTTACAACTGTCCATCTGGAACGTCCTGAGTATCTCGTTGGCATACTTGCCTCGAGACACAAACAAATCCCCATCACCCTACCATACTTACATGCCCAAAAAGTAATGGATGAGCCCTAAGTCCTTCATCACAAACTCTCTTGCAATGTACTCCTTACAATATTTGATCAGTTGATCATCACCTACCAGTATGAGATCATCAACATAAAGTACAATGATCAACAATATACCTTCCACCACTATGTGGTATAGGTTCGCATCTGCTTCACTCTTCATGAATTCCAACCTCGTGAAGTATCTATCTATCATGGTGTACCAAGAATGAGGTGCTTTCTTCAACCAATACAACGCTCTCTTGAGTCTGCATACATGCGACTTACAGTCGAAGGTTTCAAAACATTCAGGCTGCTCTATGTACACCTCATCCTCAATCATGCCATTAAGGAAGTTTGTATTCACATCCATCTGATGTATCTACCAACCCATTTGGACTGATAGTGCCAATAAAGATCTGATCGAAGAGTACCTTGCAACAGGAGAAAAAGTCTCATCATAGTCAATACCCTCTACTTGAGAAAGGCCATAGGCTACAAATCTAGCCTTATGATTCTCCACACTACCATCTACAACTTGCTTTACCTTGTAAATCCAATGGGAGCTCACCATGAACTTACCCTCCAGTCTCAGCACCACATCTAAAACATTGTTATGAACTATGGAGTCATACTCCTCCACCATGGCATCAACCGAAGTTGGTTGCTGCATTGCTTCATCAAAGGAAGATGGCTTTATCACAACATATCCACTCATAAGATACATGTATCCAGTGTACCTATCAGGTGACCTCCTCTATCTGCGTTGTGATGCGGGTCCTCCCACATTATCTCTAGCAACCCACAACAATCTATCCTCCTCTCTGAGGATAGATTGTTGTGGGATGCTAGAGATAATGTGGGAGGACCAATGCGGGTCCTCCCACATTATCTCTAGCATAGCACAATAAGACCTTTTTAAAGACAAGTCCAAAAATCTATCATTCATAAGCTAAAATACATAATCGTGGGACAAAATTGAATAACACTGCATAGTGCCTAGTAATACTACACAAAACCAAAAAATAAAAAATAAAAAGACATAGTGATTTCGATGATAATGACCATTAGCTAATATGAAGATTGAGTGAAAGGAACCGAAATTACTGGAACATAATGAAGAGCATGATCCATTTCAGATGACAGCTTAAGGACCTCTGACATATTCACCATCACAGTCGTGCACTGGGAATGCACATTTTGTTAGCCATGTTGACATATTCAGTGGAGAGACGAGCCCATGATAGCAATGGTATACGTGGATGCACTGGAAACACCTCTTTCACCACCTCTTGGATGCATTTGTAGCACCTATTTCACCACCGCTTGGAGGTACGAGAAATTTGGGATGTCAAAATCGTTCAAGATTCGACAACGCCCAACTCTGCTTGTGCCATTCTCATGAGGTCTCCTTGGCAGGTAGTTGGGATGCAACATGTCTTATGGATTGAATGGATAGAAAGATTTCAATTTCTAGCAGATCGCCTAAAGGGGGGACCACACCCAACATACTTCAACTGATGAAAGTAGAAGAGCCCGCTTTCTCTACGTGCAATCGAGAAGAAGTTTCCAATTTATTTAATCCTTTTCTGAATTTTCTGCCAAGAAGCTTGCATTATACTAAACAATTTAAAGGATTTTTTTACTCATGAAATAACACATTCCTTTAGAGAAGGGTACTAACTTTGATTACTTCCAAAGCAAGGTACTTACTCCCGGTATACACATGATTGGGCAGAGAAAATAACCTCTTAATGTTAACTTACTCCAATTTGAAATAAGAAGCACAATCCATTTAGGTGAAGCAACAAAAAAAGACATTATGCACCAATTGGAACTTGTTCCCAAAATTCAATGAACTCTTCCACTACCATCCCAACAAAACAAATCTAACAAAAGCTTTGGAAATGCCTATATTTCTGAAAATAAGAGGAACCACTTTCATAATAAGATTTGACATTCTTAGGAAAGGTCCATGGTTTCATGCTCTACATATGCAGTGACTTGACGATTTTCCCAAATATCATAGGTAGAAAACGTTGACTCTGGAAACCGAGTCATGTGTAACTATAACATCATTCACAAATTCCGACCAACTTAAGAAAGGATCTCCTAAATCCCTTGACATAACATCTTTATTAGGTTTGATAGATTTCAGATGTTGTCCCATATACCTACAAGATCCAACTATCAATTTAGCAAAGTTCCCACCATGTGTCATTACCAAAGCATCAAACTTCAAGTAGACAAGGAAATCAAGAGCAACAAGGCTTGTAACATGTTTCCTAAAGGAATCGAGTTCCTCCTTTGTCATTAACTCTTCCTTGGTAATGAAATTTGGGAACATATGTCTTAGAGGAGTCATGCAATTCTGACCACCAAAAACTTGTCGAGATGAAACATAAATTTGTGTCTCCTTAGGATACCCCATTTCCTTCAAGATAACTGTAACTTCACCTAGTTCAAGTGGACATCAACCCTTTTTTCGTTTATAAAATGCTAGTTTCCATAAGTGGGAACCATTTTTATAACGACGAGGCTACTCTTTTTGTCTGTAAGCAACCATCATTTCCTTTTCAACTTTTGTTCCAACAAAATAACATAATGACAAACCAACCATGCCCTTCTCAAAACACAGATCTAGTGTCATGTAAGGATGTGCCACTCATGTGCGGTTCCTCATCCTTGAGGCTCTTGCCATTATGATGCATGTGTTGTACTTGATGGAAACCCACTTGTAGTAGAACAACTCACTTGTATATGGTAACTAGATGAATCTATAGAATAGATATCAGATGTCACATAATGCATGATAGTTGTGACAAAATACAGGGCAGTTCAAAGGAATAAGTTCAGAAGTATTGTACAATGGCAACTCTCTCAGATGATAGTTCATAGTGCAGCAGATTAACAACAAATAATTACAGATCAAACTACACATAATGAAGGAAGAAAGTTATACATAGGTTCACCTTGACCAAGATGCATATACACACAGGTTAATAGAACAAAAGGAGCATATAATGTACACACACACTCTCACAGAAGGAAAAGTGCATATACCTTGGAAAACTAAGTTTTTGCTCCAAAGTATTTGGTCCATGGTATTTTGATCCATGGTATTGGTCCATGGTATTTGGTCTGAGGTATTGAACCTAGGTATTTGATCCAAGGTATTGGTCCTAAGTGGTTTTGGTCCATGGTATTGAGAATGGCCTAAAAATATATAAGGAGGAGAAGATCATTAGGCCAAGGAAGACAAGAATTGAATCTTTGATAAAGTGTGAGATCCAGTATGCAGGCTATGGGTTTGTGATGCTCTGCTTGATCTGAACCAAGGAGGAACCTTAGTGGTTGATGGAGGACAAGATTTAATGATGAATCGGGATCTTAAGGCTTGAAATGAACTATATTTATAAGATGCATACATTGGTTGACTTTGGTACAAGTGTGTATAAACGCAGGTTCTACACATCGAAGTAGCGTATACCTTATGAACTATGATGTTTGAAGTTACAGTTAGTTCTGGTTGTCGATGTAGAGTTCTGGGTTTTGCTTTATGTTCTGGTGACTGCATTCTGATAACAATGTTCAAATTGATTGTGATTTACTTCAGTGATGATGGATGATGGATCAGGATCATAATGACTTATCATTATGTGATTTGATGGGCTAAATCTGGTTGCTAACGCATGTATTATCCTTTATATGTGATGATCTGGGTATGTCTGAAGTTGGGAAGTGAAACGAAGTTATAAGTAATTATTTTCAAATCTATACACTCGTTCGCTTTGATGAAGTTGCGTATACACGCTGGTTCGGCTCTTCCAAGTTGCGTATACACTCTGATGCATGGTTTTGAGGTTACAGCTGGTTCTGAATGATGATGCAGTGTTTTCGGTACAGATGTATGTACTGGTTACAATGATCTGTCTATTCCAGTTGATTGATTGAATTTGATTAAGTTTGAATGAATGCTTGATTTAGCTGTGTCAGGGTTCAGTAAGTGTTTGATTCAATTGTGTCGGAGATTCATGGATTGATTGATTCAGCTGTTGTTGATTCAAAAAGTGATGATTGAGTTTCACTGATTAGTTGATGTAGATGTATTTGATGGTTGTATTACAGTGGTGATTGATTTTGAGCTTCAATGTTGTTGATGGGTCCAGTATGAAAATTGGATGAAATGTGGACTTCAGATTATGGTGTTGTGTTCCAGGAGTATCCAGTCTGAAAATTTATGAAACGTGGTCTCTGGAGGAAGAGAGGAGGTCGTAGAATTCTATAGGTCGGTGCCTACGTACTAGTAAACATATCGGCTAGTACAAGAGCTAGGGGGTTGTAGCTCCCTTCCAATAGAAGCTAGAGAAAGAGAGAAGTTTGTAGCCTTATGCAGGTAGAAGCCTGCGTACTGGTATGAGTCTGCACTAGCACAATGTTGTAAACATATTTTCTTAATATTAATAGAAGACAGAGATGATAGCAACAGGTGGTTTTCACCCACATTGGGTTTCCACCTTAAATCTTGGTGTTCATGTGTGTTGCTTATGTGTGATGGTTCACTCTGTTATTAACTGCATATGGTTATTGTTTAATGTTTAATAAAGTACTGATCCAAAGATTAAAGATCAACATATGATGAATTAACTGAATCATTAGTTTGCAGGATATACACTTGTTTCCTTAAACATAGTTTCGTGTACACACAGGTTACCCACATGGAAGTAGCATATATATAAATTTGAGTATGAAAAGAAAAAGATTATTAACTTAACTAATATTGATTCACCCCCCCTTTCAGTATTATTTCCAACAATTGGTATCAAAGAAAGTCCTTTGGTAGAAGCTTGATCGCTTGAAGGAGATCCATAGAACAATGGGAAAGAAGCTAAAGAAGAAAGCACCTCAGAAGAAGAAGAGATCTCAAAGGAACTATGACAATGGGAGAGTTGATTGGGGATTATGTGGAAGCAACTCTTTAGATTCAAAATCACCTCAGAATGAAGATGAACAAGCAAAAGAACTATCAGGTATGAATTTGTTATCCTCTGGTGATACATTTCTCCATCCATTTGAATATGATGAAAGTGATAACAAAACAATTGAATTTTCTCTTATGGGTGAGAAAGAAAGATATCAAATAGAGGCAGAATTTAAAAGGCTTACAGACAAAATTAGAGATCAACAAGATCTATTGGACAAAAGGGAATGTGCCTTCAAAGAAGAAGCTACCAATCTAAAAGCTCAACTAGAGGAAGGAAACAAGGAAAAGGAAGATCAATGTCAAAAGCTATAGGATGAAGTGACATCATTAAGAAATGAAGTAAATAAAAGGAGCACAACAATCAAGAAACTAAAAGATAGATCCAGTTACTATGAAAGTCTTGAAGCTAAGATCCTCTCTCTAAAAGAAGATCTTGAAAAATCAAATGAGAAGAATGAAAAACTACTCCAAGCTCTTGAAGAACAAGAAAACGAAGTTCTCGAATTAAGGCAAAAAGTGGAAGAAGGAACAAAAGCTGAAGAAATCATGAAGAAGCAATATCTTGAAAAGGAAGAGCAATATCAGGTTGAGGTAAATATACTAAAAGGTAAATTAGAAGAAAAGGATAAGCTTTTACAATTTGAAGATAGTACTAAGATTTTGGATGATATTCTTAGTAGTCAAAGGTCTCCTACCATCAAATATGGTCTTGGTTTCCATGAATCGGTTGAAGGTGAACCTAGCTCACAAGCTAAGGCAAGGAACTCTAATGTAAAACCTGAAATGCTCAACAAGGAGATTAGAGGTCAACTCCATCAACAACCAAGGAAAGAAATTCTTCAAAGAAAATCCTTTACTCCTAAATATGAAAGTGATAGTCAGTTATTTCCTCAAATGAATAATGTTGAATGTTTTATATGTCATAATCTTGGACATGTAGTAGCAAGATGCAGAAGTAGAATGGTTCAAGACCATCACATAGAAAGATCATCTGCTTTTAAGTACTTCAAGGGATATTGTTTTTTTTGCAATACGTTTGGTCACAAAGCCATTCACTGCTATAGAAGAAATATGAAAAATGTAAGTTGTTATGCATGTAACAAGTTTGGACATATAGCAAAGGAATGTAGGAGGAAATTTCGGGAACCATACCAAAAGGAGAAAAAATCATCACACTTGAACATATGGAAGAAGAAGGAAATACATTCAGAAAAATGTGGCTTGACATAGTGTACAGACATAATAGACTCAGGGGGAGCTGAAAGTGTGAAACTTCAATGTTCTAAATCTCATATGCAATTTTCGAGAAGACAACTCACGCATATAGATGAGTTTGAAGCTGCACAATCGCGTATATGTGGTTTGAGAAAAATGCAGTGCGAAAAACTGATTTGATATGATTTAGACAATTATCAGTTATCTTTTCTGCTATGATGATAGATGACTACAGTCTGTGGATGTTATTTAGAAGTCTTTTTGATCCTCACAAGTTGTTGATAACATGATGTATATCTGATTGATGATGATACTTCTTACTGACATATGAAATGATCAGATCTCACAGTGAACAGGTGGAACAGGTTCAGGGGGAGAACATGTTATAATAAAGCATTGTTGGAATTATGTTTAGAAGTCTTTGGTACCTAATCAATGATGATAATGCTTATATGGATAACTGATACATCTTACTTTGTGACGGTTATGAGTTGCCCATGATGAAATCTCAGATGATACTTGTATTAATTGGGGTTACATAGTTGTTATTCAGATCAGATTTATGGATAATTGTGGATGAGTTTTTGATGATGTATACAGTACATATATGTTGCTTACATGGTAATCTTCATAAGGACAAGGAGAAGTACAAAGCTTGAGTAGACAACTTCATTATTTGATGATGAGCCATTCATTTCCTTTATGCTACTGTCATCATTCCTTCAAAGATGCATAAAGTTCATATGGTGCAGTTATGATGCAGGATTCCTATAGTTCTTGCCTCTCACATGGTTGAGGATTGTTTTTGTTGATGATATCAAGAAATTTTGACAAATGACCATGAGCTCATGGTTTTCTAGATTCATATTGCTATCTCTTTTATGGATATACAATATGATGGATACATGGATGATTACTTAAGTTGCATATTGTTGGTTGGCCAAGAGAATGGTGTTATTGCAGGTCACATGAAGACATAGCTATTTTAAGACATGGATATTCGAATACATGGCTTACTTAACCACATAATGATGATGAGTTCTTATCTTATGATGATAGGTTGATACTCAAATATGTTGATGGTTGATGCTTATCAGATGTGGGATGTTCCCTAGTGATGATACATGGTTGATATATTGAAGGTTCTTGTGGAAAGATCATGCAGTACTTGATGATGATGATGTGAATGATTTTGTGCTATTACTTGGAGATATGACATATGATTAGAAGGCTTCTTTTACTAAGGAAGTGAAGCAAGTTGATCTTGATGAGATCAAGAGGATGAGTTGATATCTATATGTGGCATACTTTATCACAGGTTGATGATATTTGCACTGTCATATCTTGGGAACTAATGATGAACATATACATGTTGCTGGTTTGAATGTTGTTGACAGATGCTTATGGTGCAGATCATACATGGTCTATGATAGTTGTTGATGACTATCATGGTCTTGTTTAGAGATTTGGTCTCTATTATAAATGTCATGTATATCATTTGATGTAAAGGGCATATAAAGACCCATGATTTATCTCTGTCTATTGTAGTCTTTTGATGAGTCCTTTTTATGTAATTTCTGTTATGTATAAACAATTGGTATATCCCCACTTGGTTGGGAGAATGAGTCCAAATTTGGTATATCCCCACTTGGTTGGGAGATTGATGTATGTATGAGTCATTGGTGATAGGAAGGTCAAACTCACATAGTCAAGTGATAGAGTCATGTTATTCTTTTGGAAAATATTTGCAGACTCTGCATGTGCTCAGGCAGAGCATGGATGATATAGTGCATCTCAGCATGTACAAAGGGGAAGTTTAATCAGAAAATTCAGCATGTTCTTAGGGGAAGCATGATAAATGTTTATATTTAGTTGTTCAGATATGGAAGTCTTCTTTTTGGTCAGCCCTTTTCCCTTGATATCAAAGGGGGAGAATATCCTCGTCCGCCCTTTGCCTTTGATGTCAAAGGGGGAGAGTATTTTAGTGTTGCTTATTATCTCTAACAGTTTCTACAGCTTGCAGTAATCAACACCAACATGGTTGCCATCAAGTCCAAAGGGGGAGATTGTTGAAATTATGATGCTTGTGTTGTACTTGATGGCAACCAAGTTGTAGCAGAACAACTCACTTGTATATGGTAACTAGATGAATCTAAAGAAGAGATATCAAATGTGACAGAATGCATAACAGTTGTGACAAAATACAGGGCAATTCAAAGGAATCAGTTCAGAAGTACTGTACAATGGCAACTCTCTCAAATGACAGTTCACAGTGTAGCAGATTAACAACAAAGAATTACTGATCAGACTACACAGAATGAAGAAAGAAAGGTATACGCGGGTTCATCTTGACCAAGATGTGTATACATGCAGGTTAACAGAACAAAAGGAGCATATAATGTACACACGCACTCTTACAGAAGGAAAAGTGCGTATACCTTGGAAAACTAAGTTTTTGGTCCAAAGTATTTGGTCCATGGTATTTTGATCCATGGTATTGGTCCATGGTATTTGATTTCAGGTATTGACCCTAGGTATTTGATCCAAGGTATTGGTCCTAAGTGGTTTTGGTCCATGGTATTGAGAAAGGACTAAAAATATATAAGGAGGAGAAGATCATTAGGCCAAGGAAGACAAGAATTGAATATTTGATGAAGTGTGAGATCTAGTATGCAGGCTATGGGTTTATAATGCTCTGCTTGATCTGAACCATAGAGGATCCTTAGCGGTTGATGGAGGATAAGATCTAATGATGGATTAGGACCTTAAGGCTTGAAATGAACTATATTTATAATATGTATATGCTAGTTGACTTTGGTACAAGCGCGTATACATGTAGGTTCGACACATCGAAGTAACATATACCTTATGAACTATGATGTTTGAAGTTATAGTTAGTTCTAGTTGTTGATGCAGAGTTATAGGTTTTGCCTTATTTTCTGGTGACTACATTCTGGTATCAGTGTTCAGATTGATTGTGATTTACTTTAGTGATGATGGATGATGAATCAGGATCATAATGACTTATCATTATGTGATCTGATGGGCTAAATCTAGTTGCTAATGCATGTATTATCCTTTATATATGATTATTTGGGTATGTATGAAGTCGGGAAGTGCAACAAAGTTATAAGTAAGTATTTGCAGATCTATACATTGGTTCGCATTGATGAAGTTGCCTATACATGCTGGTTCGGCTCTTCCAAGCTGTGTATACACTCTGATGCATGGTTTTGAGGTTACAGCTGGTTCTGAATGATGATGCAGTGTTTTGGGTTCAGATCTGTGTATTGGTTACAATGATCTGTCTGTTCTAGCTGATTGATTGAATTTGATTAAGTTTGAATGAATGCTTGATTCAGTTGTGTCAGAGGTTCAGTAAGTGTTTGATTTAGTTGTGTCAGAGATTCATGGATTGATTGATTCAGCTGTGGTTGATTCAGAAAGTGATGATTGAGTTTCAGTGATTAGTTGATGCAGATGTATTTGATGGTTGTATTATAGTGGTGATTGATTTTGAGCTTCAATGTTGTTGATGGGTCCAATATGAAAATTGGATGAAACGTGGCCTTCAGGTTATGGTCTTGTGTTCCAGGAGTATCTAGTCTGAAAATTTATGAAACGCGGTCTCTCGAGGAATAGAGAAGTTTGTAGCCTTCTGTAGGTCGGTGCCTACATACTAGTAAACATATCAACTAGTACAAGAGCTAGGGGTTTGTAGCTCCCTTCCAGTAGAAGTTGGAGAAAGAGAGAAGGTCATAGCCTTCTGCAGGTAGAAGCCTGCGTACTGGTATGAGTCTGCACTGGTACAATGTTGTAAACAGATTTTCTTATTATTAAAAGAGGACAGAGATGACAGAAATAGGTGGTTTTTGTTAGCCTCCTGTTGCAACAGGTGTTCATCTTTCATGATTGACAGTTTTACATACCAAATATGTCATACTTTGCATCCTGCAATGCTCCATATTTCCAGAAAAAGGCCAAAGAAGAGGCCATGAAAGTGTGCCAGTCCAAATGCCACTGCTGTATTCCAGTTTTGATGACTTAACCATTTTTGAAGAATGTTCGGTTAAGGGAAGTCCAGACAAGTTAATCTTGGCTTCCCTAGGTTTCAATTTCTTGTTTTAGAATATAGAGAATTGATATCTGTCCAAACAGCTTAATCTTGGCAGATTTGTAGATAGGTAGAGAAACAAAGGACTCCAACTACTTAATTTGGGACCTTGGAAGAAATAAGGATAGATTTAGATAGGAGGGCAGTCAAAAAGAAAAATTGTAAAGCAGGGTTTGCAAGTCTAAGTGCACCCTTCCTAAAGTAACAAAAAATGCTAGATGTATTAGGCTGGGTAGGTAGCCTGGGGTTGCAGAAGCAAGATCTCCTTCAGTGTTGGCCTCGACAAGGAAAGCTCATCTCATCAGTGGTAGAGGTAGCAAAGCAGTGTTTTGGTGGCAGAATTCTAGAAGCATGTCTAACTTCCCTTCACTCCCCCTAAAAGTATCTTACTAACATCCCCCTAAAGGACCTTGGGATCTGCCCAACAAGTCCTAGTCTTACTTCATTTCTGTGAAACATTAAGTCAAAGTTTTGACTTTCTTCATGAAAAGAAGCCACATTTCTTGTGTAAAAGTCATGTTTTCATCTTCTGCACAATCTCTATGTCTGTCACCACTTCATAGACTTATCATTGGTCCCTTTCATTTCCACTCTACCAGATCATATTAACTCCTGATTCTACTATATAGCTCCCTAACTGTTCCCCATCCCCATTTACTACTAAAACTATATAAAATCCCAAAAAATATTAAATAACCCCCCCCCTTGGCACTATAGCCATATGTTCTAAAAAACTGGGGAAATATTAAGTCCATCTGGGACTTATATTTAACCTTTCCTCGTTTGTCCCTCGGAATCAGTTAAACCCCTGGTTGAACTGATAGCCATTTAAACCCTTCACAATCATTCCCAAAAGTTAAATGTTTAAATGTTATGTTAAACGTTAAACTTTTATTTTACCCCCGCTCGATATAAACCCAAAACCCACTTTATTAATGTTTAAACCCCCCCCCACCGTATGAATAAACAAACACAATAACGTGCGGGCCCCGTCACTAACTGTCCCCCGCTTTAACCGTCCTGCCAGCCGTTAGATCTGGCCCGCCCAAGATCTACGGTGGGCGGGGCTTTTTCATACGCCAACACGCCAAGGGTTAGCGTCCGGGAGTTCGGCGGTTTTCCCGCCGTACTCCCGCCACGCGTCGCCCTCCCGGGTGTGGCGGAGCCCCCTCCTCCCAAACCACCCAGGCGCTAAAGCGGTGCGCCCGAAACCGCCAAACCGCCCTCCCCTGGTGACGTCAGCGCCACGTCCTCTGCCCAGTGACATCATCACTGACGTCATCAACCTGCGTCGGCCTCCTGCCACCGCACTGCCAAGTCACCCTGCCACCTCACCGCCACTGTGTACCGCCACGTCACCCGCTGTACTGCTAATGTCATCAGCTGATGTCATCCCGCCACGTCACCCACCATACTGGGTCCCACCCACTGACGTCATGTTGATGTCATCACTCAAAAAGGCGCGAAAGCCAAAAATCGTGTTTAGGAAGCCCGGATCCAGATTATGAGGCAATTTTTCATGCGTGATTAGCGCCTAATCGCGCATGGCTACGGGAAATGGGCCAAAATGGAAAGCCCCTCAACGCGCAGCCCCAAGCAAGCCCGAAAGGCGCAGAATGACCCGTTTTTCTTCGCGAAGCATTTAGAAAGGGGAAAACACACTTTTTAAAGCAACAGAAGGCCGAGCAGCTGCCATGAAGGATCGATGGGATAGTCTAAACCATTCAGGAGATTTTAAAGACTCCAGGATCAGCGCCAAAGAGTATCAGGAAGCGGCAGAGAGTATCAGTTCAACAACATCAAATCAGGTGAAAGTTAAAAACCTTCATCAAAGTCAGCAAAGCAGTTAAGGCCATTTAAAAGCCTATCTGGTCGGGATTAGTGCACATTAATGCCAAAAAAACAGCAGCAAAACCAAGTTAGAGGTGGAGATAAAGGACAAATCACAGTTATTACAGAAGGACTGCACCAGGCTACCCAGGACAGACATTAACTCAATTTTGAGACAGCTGCCCTCAACGCAACCCAAAGATATTTTCATGCATTTATTTTTGGATAAGATTAGGTTAAAGTAATCATTTTCTTTCAGACCTGCTTAGGTCGGCTGTAATAAGTTAGTTTTTGATAATTTTCCCTATATATACCGACCCTCTGTATTGTTTAAAGGGTTGGTTGGTTGATAATCCTCATTAGAGACTCGCACTGGATATTAGAGATGTTTTACTTAATCAAAGATTGCTAAAAATCTTTGGAGGAACGACTGTCTGCTCTATGTCTAATGGTTTGAAGAATTGAATGTGGAATTCTTGTGCTGCTATATGAATCAATAAGTTTTCCTTATCTCTGTTATTTCGATTTCACATATGCTCAAGTCACAAAACAAAGGATTGGCTCAGAACTTGCTTGGTTGCACTCTATGCTCAGTTTCTGTGGCTTCTTAATGTTTTCCTCTTGAATTAGGCATAAATATGAATTCTGTTATGGCTCATGTTTGACCTATTTTCATATATAAATGACTGTTATCTAGGAATTCTTAACTGCTCCTAGATAGGGCTCATTTGTCTTCTTTCTACTAATCTGAATGAGAGATTCTTAAATTGCCCCTCATTCCTTAGCCTTTAATCCATCCCTTTTACCTTGAATGATTGTTTCATACGCAACTAGCTTGCTCCATATTCCCTCTTGTGACCAAGAAAATGCACCAGCAGTCCTACTCTTTGACTCCATACCCAATGGTTCTAGAACTTTTATGCTGTCCCTGCCTCTTTACTTGAAAGCATCATCCTTCCCACCAAAAACAAAACAAAACCCCTTGAACTCAATAACTAGCCTAAAACATTATCAACAAAGCTAAATCAAAAAAGAGAGAGCCCTCTCTGATTGCAGGTGGGCTAGAACCTGCAATCCAAAGATTGGTCTGTGGTTACCTCGGCCGTATCCTTTTGATGCCGACCAGAAGGACAACCTGAGTGATAACATAATGGCGACTCCACTGGGGAAATCCTCAGTTATTTTCACAAATCAAGTTGGAAAACTCTGGAAGAGCAAAAATCAATGTTGTATGTCCCTTAAGACTATAGATGAAGTCTGAATGTCGGCCAACAAGCCTTTGAAACTGTTCTTTCTTTGCAGTTACAGGAGTAAATAAATGCTGCTTCAGCCAATCTTCATGCTAGTTTTGAACTACAGATAGCTGTCCCCGAAATTTAATTAGTTCCTTGCCAAAACAAATTCAGAATCTGGCTCCCAAAAAGAATTCTCGTTATACTAGGTCAAATCCAGACCCAAATCCACCAGCTGCTTTTGAAAATCCGAACTTAATCCCAAAAATCCTTAGGAAGAAAGAACAAAGAGACGATTTTGCTGATAATAGTCCTCAAGCAGTTCGCCCAAGCAGCGTTCCAACCCCTATCAAAGTCTTATTTCGTTCAAACCCTACTTCCCCTTGTTCATCATCTACTTCCCAAAGCACTCCTTCCACACCTCCATTCACTACACATACTCCCGTTACCACTACTGTTGTACCAATTGTCCCAGTTGTTCCACGTATCCCTGTTGTTTCGGTCGTCCCTGTAAACCCTGGGGCTATGCCTCAGGATTATCAAACTAAAATCACATATTTTGATGGAACTGGTACTTGCACATCCCTTCAGCATACAAAGAAAATGCAAGACTACTTTGAGAACTACGAAATAGATGATGATAGTGTGAGAATGAAAATTTTTGTTCAAATTCTAACAGGTGATGTAAGAACTTGGTTCAGATCACTTGCTGCAAATTCCATAACCACCCCGGATGAGCTTTACCAATCCTTTACCAACAGATGGGAGAAAAAGAAAGACCCCTTGTACATACTTGCTGAGTACGATACAATAAAAATAGGCCCTCAAGAGTCTATCCTAGATTACTGTGCTAGATTCAATAATGTCTATAATGCAATACCACAGAACCTACGACCTGCACCTGACCTCGCCTTGTATAAATTCCCTGATGGATTCGACCCAGATCTGGCCTACCAGTTAAAAGAAAGAGCCCCTCAAACCCTTGCAGACATGCAGAATGTTGTTGTTAGCGTAGAGGCCAACCTGATTGCCAAAAGAAATAGAGCTAGAATGGAGAGAAGAACCACTTTCAAAGAAGAACCCACAGCCTTAGATCAGAAACTCGATGCTATTATCAATGGCATGCAAAGGCTGGGAGACAGAGTAGAAAGTGTTGAGAGGAAATCATCATGGGAAGGACAACAGCCCAATACAATAAGGAACCCAAATTTCAGGAAAACGCAGAACACAAATGCTGGTAGGTCTAGTCCAGACCATGATATAAGACCACCTTTTCATGAAAATTATGCAGAAGCATCTACATCTAGTGAACCCCCAGAGGACACTCACATGAACCTGGTGGATTCGAGGCCTGAGCAACAAATTTTCCTAACTCAACAAGACCAAGATGAGCATGACTTTAATCAATTTCAGACTAAGTCTGGTGAGTCTTTTGATTTTAAACAGGGCTATGATACTGCTGTGTATGAGGTCCACAAACAATATAAGCTGAGAACTAGGACCATTGACATTCCTGAACCTAACAAACCAAAGGATGGAAAACAACCCAACAAAACTAAAGGCAAGGCTGTCATAACAGAACCAGCTGATATACCTGTCCCAAACCCGCATCAAGTGACTGTAGAGGACATAACACAAATGCAGCCTTCTATTGACCAGCCTCGGCCACCTTCTTCCTCGAAAGAAAATGTGGACAGCATTCCAAAAAGCCCTCCTAAAACAGAAAAGCCACAATCAAACACTTCCCATAACACTGATAAAGAAGACCAAGCTGCTGATACTCCAATAGAAAAAGGGAAACCTGCTTCTCACATTATTAAAACTCAATTTGAAAAATCATTTGACTTAGAGGCAGAAATAGGTAAATTGAAGATATCCATCCCCTTATTCGAACTGGCCAAACATGATGTGTATAGGCAACAAATTCAAAGGTCACTTCAAATGCCGAAGGTAAAGGATGATGTGAATGTTCTTGATGATCAACCTGAGCTGTTGTTTGGTCCAGAAGTTAATGGAAAATCAACATATGGATCTGTCTTGCCCTTTTATGTCAGTTTACATATACATGACAAAGTCCTGCACAATGCCATGTTTGACTCAGGTGCCTCACACAACCTTATGCCTAAAGCCATAATGGAAAAGCTGAACCTTGATGTTAGAAGACCCTACAAAGAGCTATTCTCCTTTGAATCAAGTCAAGTCAAGTGTTTAGGCCTCATCAAAGACCTATGTGTCTCCTTAGTCCAATTTCCTAACAAGACAATCCTCATGGATGTGGCGGTTGCTGACATTCCACCAAAGTATGGCATGTTACTGTCAAGATCTTGGGGGGCAAAACTCCAAGGATCCCTCCAATTAGATCTCTCTTATGCCACTATATCTGTCTTTGGGCAACCAAAGAGACTGTATAGAGAAACACTGATGAAATATGTGGTAACTAGTGAGAGCCAGCCTAAAATTTTTCCCATTTACTCAATCCATTCTGATATGGATTCTTTTATTTTATTTAATGATGAAAAAAGTCCTCCAATTGATGACAAGCCGTTGGCTTTAGGAATGAACACACCCATCAACGAAGAATTAGTTGCCCGTACTAATATAACTATCAAAACAATCAAGGAAAACAGCTTACAAGAAGAACCTCCCCAAACATAAAATTCAAATATGTCAGCTGCAAGAATGACTGAAACTCTTGACACTAAATATGAGCAAGAAATTGTATGGTATTTAGAGTTTGATGGCTCTGTCAACAAGTTAGGAGCAGGGGCAGGTGTCTGGGTTCACAATACACATAACAACCATGTAGAAGGCCATGCCTACAGACTAAACTTCAAATGCACTAATAACATGGCATAGTATGAGGCTCTCCTCTTAGGCCTTAAACTGCTCAAAGCTCTAGGAGCTGCAAAAGTATCCATTTTAGGTGACTCTGATTTAATAATACAACAGATGAAAGGTAATTTTGTTACCAATGATAATAGAATGAGGGCCTATAGGACTACTGCCACTAGTATACTCAACACATTCACTGAATCCAAGCTTGCCAAGATTTCAAGAGAGCATAACATTCATGCACACAACCTGGCCACTTTTGCTAGTACATGAAAGCTTCCTTTTAAACCAAATCATCACTTCATCGCTGAAATAAAACATAGACCCGTTGTCCCAAATAATGTTAAAGATTGGCAAGTGTTCGAGAATGATGCCTAGATTAATAATTTCCTCACCCTTGAGCATGAGTTTTCAAATATTAACATTGACATGGATGCTATGACAGATGAACAACAACAAACCAATGAAAATCAGCAGGTTGTAACGCCTATAATGGCCAAACGAATGCTGAACCCAACTGTTTTTGATAAAACAAATATAGAAGAACTGAAACTGATGCATTTGGAGGAAATAGCTGAAATAGAGGCTGAGATCGTTGATATGAAAGAAAACTTACTCCCTACTGGCCTCACTCCGTTGGAAGACATGTTTGATGCTAATGATGTTCCCAAGAAACCAAAAATGCAACCCCTGAACACTGCTATAGAGGAACACAACATTGGGACAGAAGAGAATCCCAAAATGATCAAATTATCCAAAAATCTGCCATCTGATCAAAAGCCCAAATATATTGATTTATTCAAAGAATTCCAAGATGTATTTGCTTGGAGTTATGAGGACTTGAAATCCTATGACACCTCAGTAATCCAACACACCATTCCCTTAAAACCAAACCAAAATCCCTTCAAACAGAAACTAAGGAGAACCAATCCCATGCTTCTCCCTTTGATTGAAAAGGAAGTGAAAAGAATGTTTGAAATAGGTATCATAGCACCCATCAGATTTTCTGAGTGGGTATCCAATCTTGTTCCTACAAGAAAAAAGACAGGAGAGATTAGGCTATGCGTAGACCTAAGAAATTTAAACCAAGTATCCCTAAAAGACCACTACCCATTGCCCAAAATGGATCATATTCTGCAGAGAGTAGTGGGATCATCTAGAATTTCTTTGCTAGATGGCTTTTCAGGTTTCAATCAAATACTGGTTCACCCGGATGACCAAGACAAGACAACCTTTACCACACCGTGGGGAACATTTAAGTATGTAAATATGCCATTCGGACTTAAAAACGTCGGTGCTACCTTTCAAAGGGCAATGGATATTGCATTTTCCAAAGAAATACATGATTTCCTAGTTGTCTACCTTGATGATCTAACCCCTTTCTCTAAATCTGATCAAGAGCACCTGAAACATTTAAGACAAATATTCATGACATGCAGGAAATATGGCATTTCCTTGAACCCCAAAAAATCCCTCTTTGGCCTTGAAGAAGGCAAACTCCTTGGCCATATCATATCAAAGGACGGGATCAGAATTGATCCTGAAAGAATCCAAGCCATCCTCCAAATCCCATACCCAAGAAACATAAAAGAGTTGCAAGCATTCTTGGGAAAGATCAATTTCCTAAGGAGATTCATTCCAAATCTAGCTGAGTTGATAAGACTATTAAGCAACATGTTAAAAAAGGATGCCAAGGTAAGATGGTCTGTGTTATATATCTGTGTTTTTGATAATGTCTTTCACATTAATCACATCTTTCAGAACTATCCAATATGGTTCATCCTCACAAAAAAGATGTTGATCAACAACTAATGATGTGAATAATCCTAAAGAAATTCTCGAAAAAAAATATGGATTACAAGTTTGAAATCAAAATTTCAAAGTATATATTTATGATTATTATATTAATATTATATTATATATTAATAAAATATTATTTTACTATATAATATTATATTAATAATTATATTTCAAACTATAATATAATTAACCTATAATATAATTAACCTCTAACATAATAACGATATTTAGTTATTATTAATAATAATTATATATTTCTCACCATTATATTGTGGTGAATAATTATTATATATTTATAATATAGTCGTATATATATATATATATATATATATATATATATATATATAACCAACAATTGCACGATATGTTGAAAACGAAATGTGGTAAGACATAAATTCGAGAAGAATCATGACATATAAAATATCATTGAAGATAAAAATTAGTATACAAAATGTCATTCAAAGCTAGAAGATAAAGAGAAATCACTTACATTATGCCAAATTGAGAGATTATATAACCTTTCCAACATAAATTGCCTATTAATCTTCAAAGACGATATTTCAAGTTCCAATAGCAAATATTTGATAGATTTTGAAAAAATACATGAAGTAGATGAAATTATATAAGATAAATAAAATAATATTAGACAATATTTGCAAATCTAAATTTGCATCACAAGCTTACAAATTTCAGACACAATCACATATTAGGTGAAAATCAGCTAGACATGAGCTCCCAATTATTCATAACTTTTGGTGTAATTTGGTGTAAAATCTACAACTTTGATGGGAAACGCTAGTGTAGTGTAGTTGATGATTTTCAATATTTTGAGTGCTTCGTGAGAACACCATCTCTGAAATTGTAAAGAAATATTTTGAATTGCATGGACACTAGCAACAAACTATTTTATGGTTTTGCATTGCCCCCTCAAGAGTATAGGGTTTACATCTCCCGGTGGCCAAAATTCTAATATGTATTATAACTTCTTGTATATATTATCTATTTATGAAGAAAAAAAATCCAACTTTGTGTGTGATCATGACTAAAAATCAACATCAAAACTTATTTTAAACTTCTATTTTTTATGGAGTCTTTCATATTTATAATTTATTTACATTTAATTATATAACTTACAATATAAAAAAAATTCAAAAGAAACAAAAAATTTAAAAATAAAAAACATACTTAACATTTTATCATTAAAAATATCTTCTACATTGTATATGTCCATTCTTTACCCTTTTATATTACAAAGTTATCAAATTTATGTGAAACATTTTCTAACATAATCATATCCCATAATATAAAAAAAAATTGAAGACAAGAAAAAATTAAAAGTGGACAACATTTTACTGTGGTCATCCTTCTATTTTTATATTTAATATAAATTATTATTATTATTATTATAATTATAAATAAACAAAATTTTAACTTGAATTTCTTTTGAAAGTTATTGTGACTCTGAAATAATTCATATTTCATTCAAAATCCATTTTCAATGCAAATGGGTAAATTCATTATTTTATCAATTTTTGATGAAGAATGTCATGTATTAAATTGGATTCATTGTCATTACATATGAAGAAAATTTATAAAAATAATTAAATGATTGGTAAGTATTACATTAAAATTATCATTTGAACCAAATTAAATCATTTTCATATTAGATTTTGAAATGATCATGATATTAAGTAATATTGGAAGATAAAACCTTATCACACAATACATATGAAATCATTAACATTGATTTTTTTTTTCAATTTTTTTTTAATTTATAATTAACAAATTTATATGAAATCATTAATATTAGTTCCAAAATTATTTTTATTTATACAATTAATAAAATATACTAATAATATTTAAAAAAATTCAATATAATTATTCAAAATCTACCATTGGATGAACTGGTTTAAAGAAAAACTATGAAATAGATAAGAACTTTACATTGTTTGATAGGAAAGAAGTGGATCTTTTGTTGAGAATTTATTAAATAATTATTTTAGATCACATAACAACTTAATTCCCTATTCAACTGAACTTGTATGACATCAACTTGCTATGTATTCGATGAAGAAAATGAAAAATATTTTTTATGCCTCAGAAAGAAGACTCTATTCACAAAAAGTGACAAGGCACACGCAAATTTTTTTTTACGCCTCACAAAGAAGTCTCTACTCCCAAAAATTTGAAAAATCCTACGAAGTGCTGATGTTGATATTGTTTCCTTCCATACAGGTTTGGTGCATATTTCTTTCTCTTTTGTGCATATTTCCTTCTCCTCTCCTAGTCATCTCTAACCATTTTTCAATATTGAACTGTCTCACTTATCAAAAGCTTGTAGTCTCTTACATTCTACCTACACATACATTTTTTCTAGAATGTGTTGATGTCTACATTATTTTATGCCAAGATCCAATGGAGGAGAAGGATTGATGTCTGTAGATTTTCCCG
This sequence comes from Pinus tabuliformis, assembly GCA_031772625.1. Lineage (NCBI taxonomy): Eukaryota > Viridiplantae > Streptophyta > Pinopsida > Pinales > Pinaceae > Pinus > Pinus tabuliformis. Next base: position 489,356,561 of record CM062807.1, on the reverse strand, counting down.
TAGATTCAAAAGCTCATGCAATTTATGAAAGCATGGGACAAGAATATACTTCTACTTTCAACGAGTGGAAGCCAATAGATCAATGAAAACAATATAAACAAGAAGAAGATAAATCAATGGCACATAACACAATAAGTTTTCCTGGGGAAAGCCACTACTCAAAACCTTGCATATCTGTATTGCATTAATCAGAAATATGAGCAAAGATACAGAGCTTATTCTCAGTAGAACAATTCCGCATAAGTATGCTCATCTCCCTACCTCACAAGCCTATTATTAGCCAACACTTATCCAATTTCCATTGCCTTCCAAGCCCCTATTTCCTTGTGCAATTCCTAGGATGAATAGCTTGTATTTAAAGGGAATTCACGCTCCCAAAACTGCAATCCCAATTAGGTCCTCTTCCTCATTGCATGCATGATATTTACAACTCAGTAAATCATACAACTGATAGTACACTGTCCCTGCACTCTAGTCTCAACCGGGTCTTTCTTAGAAATGACATGCATGAGTTTCCAATGACTGAATCTTCAGTTATTTGGAGTAGCACTTGTGGATGCATAAGTGCACTAACTGGCTGCTAATCCTCTACTAGTTCAACAAATAGTTAGAACTAGTTTAACTAACTATAACTCAGTAAACTGAGTTATGTAATTACAAATCAATGTAAACTCATACTGGACCCCTAAAATTTAGGGAGAACACTTACATGACTTCCAAAAGACTTCCAACTCGAAATTCCTAAGATAATTAAGTTAATTAAACTTAATTAACTATTTACAAGTTGCTATGAGAATAGAATTTGATTTTAATTCATAGTTTAATTCAAGGACAAATTAAACTAGAATTTCTTGTTGCCATTTCTCAACACTCCCTCTCAACAAGAAAGGGATTATCTACTACCCCAATCCTGTCTCTCTAAAACTTGAATTTACATCTTGACAATGCCTTTGTCAAAATGTCAGCGTCTTGCTCCTCTGTGGGAATGCACTCTAACAACATGATTTGCCTCAATACACAATCTTTGAGATATTGATATCAGATATCAATGTCCTTGGACCTATCATGAAAAATTAGATTTTCAGAGAGTTTGATACAACTCTGATTATTGCAGTAAATCATTTTGAGATCCATCTACTAACAAAAAAGAACAACCATGATCTTCTTCATCTAGATGGCCTCATATGTTTCCTAACTTACAACCATGTACTTTGCCTAGCTACCAAACTGAGTGCAACTAATCTATGTTTCCCGCTGTACCAAGAAAATGTCACTAACCCAATACTAAAAATCCCTCCTGATGTTATTTTCTGGTTGAATGGACTCCCCACCCAATCTGCATCCATGAAACCTTGAATCTTCATTCCCTCTATCCATCTGTACCAAAATTCATACTGAGTATTGCCCCCGAGGTATCTCAATACATGATGTTCCACCTTCCAATATAGCTCGGTAGGCCTAACCATCGCTTGACTTAGCAAGTTAACTGCATAGCATAAATCCGGTCTTTTTTTTCACCAAGTACATAATTGAAACCACAAGCTCCTTGTAAACAATAGCTTCCACTACCTCTCTTGAAGTAGAATCCTCCTTCCCCTAGTTACCAGCTAGAGGAGTCTCCATAGGCTTACAACTCTCCATCTGGAACCTCCTGAGTATCTAGTTGGCATGCTTGCATTGAGACACAAACAAATCCCCATCACCCTGCCATACTTACATGCCCAAAAAGTAATGGATGAGCCCTAAGTCCTTCATCGCAAACTCTCTTGCAATGTACTCGCAAAATTTGATCAGTTGATCATCACTTGCTGGTATGAGATCATCAACATAAAGTACAGTGATCAACAATATACCTTCCACCACTATGTGGTATAGGTTTGCATCTGCTTAACTCTTCATGAATCCCAACCTAGTGAAGTATCTATCTATCATGTTGTACCAAGAAAGAGGTGCTTGCTTCAACCCATACAACACTCTCTTGAGTCTGCATACATGCAACTTACAGTCGAAGGTTTCAAAACCTTCAGGCTGCTCTATGTACACCTCGTCCTCAATCATACCATTAAGGAAGCTTGTCTTCACATCCATCTGATGTATCTTCCAACCCATTTGGACTGATAGTGCCAATAAAGATCTGATCGAAGAGTACCTTGCAACAGGAGGAAAGGTCTCATCTTAGTCAATCCCTTCTACTTGAGAAAGGCCATAGGCTACAAATCTAGCCTTATGATTCTCCACACTACCGTCTGCAACTTGCTTTACCTTGTAAATCCAATGGGAGCTCACAATGAACTTATCCTCCAGTCTCGGGACCACATCCAAAACATTGTTATGAACTATGGAGTCATACTCCTCCACCATGGCATCAACTGAAGTTGGTTGCTGCACTGCTTCATCAAAGGAAGATGGATTTATCACAACATATCCGTTCATAAGATACATGTATCCAGTGTACCTATTAGGTGACCTCCTCTGTCTGCGCTGTGATGTGGGTCTTCCCACATTACCTCTAGCATCCCACAACAATCTATCCTCCTCTCTGGTGTGCTTTCTTCCATATCTAGAAGATTTTGCTTGACTGGATGTCTCCACTCCCGGATCCTCTGCATGTGGCTTCTCCACATCAATCTGAGTCTCCTCAACCTTTGGAGCTAAAAGCTACTCAACTGTATGTAGTTGAAGCTCCCTCTCAAGGGAAACTTGCATGGCCTTCTCCTCATCGAATCTAACATCCCTATGAACCACTGTCATCCTGTTGGTCGACAAGTACACTCGATAGTTGTGAGGCGTATCAGTATACACCACAAATATCCCCAACTCTGTTGTCATCTCAAGATTCTTCCGAGAATATTTTTTCACATGGAAATATACTGATGACCCAAAAATCCTAAAGTGACCAACATTTGGCTTCTTACCAGAATAAGCCTCCTCTAGTGTCTTCATCCTAAGTATCCGATGCAGGCTACAGTTCCGAACATAAACCGCTATGTTGCATGACTCGGCCCACAAGTGTAGTGGGAGACCCTAATCATGCAACATCACCCTCATTTCCCCTACTATTCTTATGTTCTTCCTCTCATCCACCCTAGTTTGTTGAAGGTTATGGGGTGTCGTCAACTCCCGTTTAATCCCTCTTGCTATACAGAAGTTCTTAAACTCATTTGAGACATACTCACCATTGTTATCACTCTGTAGAGATTTAACGTTCTTGCCTGACTCTTTCTCCACTAATGCTTTAAACTCACAAAACATTTTGAAGGTTTGATCCTTTTTCTAAATAAAAAATATCCAACATTTTCGAGAAAATTCATGAAAAATTATAACATAATACCTGTGTTTTTCCATGGATGCTATCGAGAATGGTCCACACACATCTAAATGGACTCACTGTAGAATAGCCTCTACTCGATTGTCTCTATCGTGAAAGGAATACTTGGTGTATTTACCCAAAGTACACCCCTTACATGTATCAACTTGCTCTAGCATACCTTTGGGCAAACCAGTGGAGATATGCTGAATGATCTTCAAAGATCCATGATGTAAGTGGCCCAATCGCCTGTGCCCCAACTCGCCAACATCTTGGCTCTGCACGATCTCTGCTTTCATACTCAAATAAGAACAATCCTCTACCTCCAGCTTATAGAGATTCTTCATCTCAATCCCTATCTTCTTTACTTGACCCATGGCTATGTGTCGAAGGGACACCTTTCCTTTCATGAAGATCACATCATAGCCTCTATCCTCAAGCATGGAAACAGATACCAAGTTCTTCTTCAGCCTGGGCACACACATAACATTCTTCAAGGTGAGTGGAGCCCCATGCTCCCTCTAAAAAGTGAACATGGTCAATCCAGTAGCACTATAACTTCCCGGCATCACCCATCTTGATATGCATCTGGAGATTTTTCTCCTCTAGGTCAATGAATAGCTCCTTGTCACTAGTCATGTTGAATGAATCTCCACTATCTAAGTACCATACACTTCCCATCATTGATGACAGCATGCATGCAATCAGGGAAAATTCCAATTTGAATTGAGAGGACAAAGCCTCACCCACCGCTTCTCCTGAGGACTTCTTCTTAGACTTCTTGAGTGGATAATTTGTAGCAAAATGGGCCAGATCATGACAATTAAAGCACTTAACTTTCGCCATGTATTTCTTCTTACATCCATGGCAAGAATCCAACTTGGAATGGGAAGATTTCCATTTCCCCTTCTTCGCCTTAATTTCTAAGCCACAGTTCTCTTCATCATTAGTCTTTGATGAAGAGCCATCCCCGGTGTTCCTCCTGATATCCTCCTACATCAAATCTGACCATAGTTGTTCCCAATTGATATAGATTTAGACAGGAACGCAATAAAATACAGAGATAACCATTAAGACAGATATGCAGCGAAAATAATACCTCATTTCATTACTGTAAAATACTGAAATATACATACAAATAGAAATGGAAATAAACCAGCTAGGGCGATGGTAGCTTATCTCTGAGAAGAGATGTGGTGGCTACATGCCTCTGAAATGTCTTACAATGAGGCTCGAAGGCCTATTTATTGTTGAGAAACAATGGAAAACCCTTCACATTCCAAAACCTAACCCTAGAAGATGAAACACCAAATTGTGGGCCCTGTTTTTGGGTAAGTTGGTACATCAACTTCCCCAGGTCGCGAATTGGTCGTACTATCTCCATTTGACGTGCATGATAGCCCGTTGGAAATATATCTCCGAGGACTACAATGAAAAAGACGATTTTTAGGGCAGTAGATTTCCCAAAAAACGTCGTTTAGGGCCTCAAAATAGCTCCAGAAGTTTAGGACGCGAAAACGGCTAAAAATAGTAAACTGTGCTATAATTAAGGAAACTGAAAAAAATGTAAGAAGCATTAGAGGGGATCCAAGTGGAATTAGCGGGTGGCCACCAATATCCAGCTAGATCATTCCTCCCCCCTTAGGAAGCAATGGTCCCCATTGCGTTGAGTTCCTCCATGAGATGAGGGAACTTCTACTGCACTTGGTCCCTGGTGAGCCACTTTCCCTGGTGAAGGAGTTGTACTGCTTTGACAACTCGATACAGTTGGATATTCTGCTGGCGAGTGTGCTTGATCTGTGTGTCCATGATCCGATCAGTTGCAGCTTGTTCCATGCAAGCTGGATTTAACTCTGTGGGTGTGAGTTGTTCTGCAATGTCGGACGTGTCTAGTAATGGTGGAAAGTATGGCCGAAGGTGGTCGACATTGAACACCGGGTGCAGGCCAAGGAATGGGGGAATGCTGAGCTCAAATGCATTGTCTCCCACGGCCTTGGTAATGGTGTAAGGGCCATATCGGAGTGGTCTGAGTTTCCGATAGGCTCCGGTAAGGCGTTCCTTTTGCAAATGCAACCAGACTTTGTCGCCCACTTGAAACTTGTGTGGAACCCGATGTTGATCATGTCGCTGCTTGTACTTGGCATTTGATTTCTCCAGAATGTCATGGACCTACTGGCGAATATGTTGGATGTGCTCAATGAATCTGTTTGCCTTATCTGTTTCGGACTGGACATGAGCAGAATCTACGTGAGTAGTTGAAAATGGCATGGCCACATCGATGGGACATAGTGGCTAGAATCCCAATTCCACCTGAAAAGGGCTGTGGCCAGTCGAGCTGTGGAGAGCCCGGTTGTAGCTATGCTGAACATAGGGGAGGCTCTCGTCCCATGTGCGTGGATGCTTCGAGTTTTACATGCGCAAAATGTGTACGATCATCCTGTTGACGACCTCAGTCTGGCCATCAGTTTGAGGATGGAAGGCTGTGGACTTAGTGAGTTTGGTGTCCAGCATCGACCAGAGGCTAGACCAAAATGTACTGAGGAACATGCTGTCCCAATCTGAAATGATAGACTGTGGGATTCCAAAGTGTACCCATACTCGTTCAAAGAAGAGTTTAGCAGTGGCTTCTGCTGTGATATTCTTCTTGCAGGCCGCCATAATGGCCATCTTTGAGAACCTGTCGATGACCACAAAAACACAGTCATTTCCATGCCTAGTGGAAGGGAGGCTTGACATGTAATCCATGGATATGGATTCCCAAGGTCGACTAGGGGTAGGCAGCGGGGTATAGAGGCCTTGCTTCTTGATGGTTGGTTTGGCAATGGCGCAAGCAGTGCATGATCTGATGTACTTCCCGACATCCTGTCGAAGATTCGGCGAATAGAAATATTTCTGCAGTACTGCCACCATTTTTTCGACCCCAAAATGCCCAATGGCCTGACTGTAGTGTGCTTCCCAGATCATCTTGGCACGCTCACTTGAAGGAACACAAAGGTGACCCAGGTGGCATAACAGGTCGTCCTAGAGGTGAAAATCTAGAACATGTTGACCCTCCAAGAGTGTCTGGTATGTGTGGCCGAATTCTGGGTCGCTTTTGTAGAGCAGTGGCCAATCAGAAGTCTCGTGCCCACAAGAGTTGAGCACGGTGGTTAACACCATGATCGGTGGTCGACTGAGGCAATCTGCAACATTATTGGTGCTGCCCTTCTTATACTTGATATTCAAATGCAACTGTTGCAGGTATGTGGACCACTTCTGATGGCGATCATTCTGCAATTTCCCTTGGGTCTGTATGAACTGCAGGGGTCGGTGGTCTGTGTGGATGACTGTTTCCTTCCCCAAAATGTAATGCTTCCATTGTCGGCAGGTCTGCACAATGAAATAAATCTCTTTGTCATAAGTGGGATACTTCCGGACTGTGTCTAAAAGTGTCTCACTGTGATATGCCACTGGATGCCCATGTTGAGTAAGGACTGCCCCAATAGCATAGTCAGAGGCATCTATCTCGACCTCAAATGGTTGTTGCAAGTCTGGTAATGGAAGAACTGGTGCTGTGCAGAGTCGATCTTTCAACTCAGTGAATGCCTTTTGTTGAGATTCAGACCAAAAAAATTTTGCTTTCGCTCCTCCCTTGGTGACCTAACTCAAGGGCCAAGTGATATGAGAAAATCCCAACACGAACCTGCGGTAGAAGTTGGCAAGGCCTAGAAAGCTGCGAAGCTCTGTCAGAGTGGTTGGAGATGGCCAATCTCGAATGACTTAGATCTTGGCTGGATCCACATGCACCCCCTGTTCATCAATAATGTATCCCAGATACTGAACCTGGGTCATGCTAAAAGTGCATTTCTCCAAATTGGCACATAACTTGTGTTGTCGCAGTGTTTGGAGAACCTGTCGGATGTGGTGGAGGTGCTCTTCCCAAGTCTTGCTAAAGATCAAGATGTCATCCAAGTATACCACTACAAATGAGTTGGTGAATGGCTGCAAGATGTTGTCCATTAGCCTCATGAAGGTTGCAGGAGCATTCGTCAATCCGAAAGGCATAACCAACCATTCGAAAAGGCCCTCCTTGGCTTTGAAGGCAGTCTTCCACACATCGGAGGGTTCAATTGGTACCTGGTGATATCCTGACTTCAAATCGATCTTGCTGAAATATTTTCCCCCCTTTAGTTGGTCCAGGAGGTCATCAATCCGTGGGATTGGGTACCTATTACGGACAATGATCTTGTTCAGCACCCGATAGTCAATACAGAGTCTCCAAGTCCCATCCTTCTTTTGTACCAGCACAATCAGGCTCCCACAGGGTGATGAACTCGGACGGATGTGACCTTTTTGCAACAGCTCCTGACTCTGCCTCTTGATTTCATCGTTCTCCAGAACAGAGTGCCAATAGATTGGTCCATTGGGCAGCGGCGAACCTGGGGTCAGATCAATGGAGTGCTTGACCTGACAGTGCAGAGGAACCCCTGTGGGGGAGGTGAAGATGTCCTCATACTCCTCCACAACCTTGTCCATCTGTAGTTGTCGTGCGGAGGGGCCCTGTCTGGAGGTCGTGGCCACTGTCTTCTTCTTTTCTTGAAGGCGTATCATCAGGAAAACAAACTTCCTGGTTTTGGAAATGAGCTTACTGCATTTTTTTGCAGTAACCAAAGAGATGGCAGTAGGCGGTGCTACCTCTGGTATCCTGTACAACTTATTTCCCAAAGTAATAATAACAGCACGGGGCCTTGACTCATACACAACATGTCGCTTCCACAAGTATGGTTGTCCTAATAACACATCACAAACTTCAAGGGGAGCAATGTCACACAATACCTCATCCATGAAGGGCTTGATGTTGTATGGAAGGTGACACTGTTTGCTCATGCGAAGATCCCGTCCTTGGTGCAGCCACCCAATGGTGTATGGTTGTGGATGTGCTGTGGTTGGTAAGCCCAGCCGTTTCATGACCTCTGCCGAAATGAGGTTCTTTTGGCTCCCGCTGTTGACAATGAACTGTAGCGGGGAGCCCTTTACCCACATCTGGGAGTGGAAGAGACGCTCCTCCTCCTCTGGATCTTTAGGTTCCTCCTTCTGGATCTTCGTGGTGGCAACGGTGGCGTTGGGCTCCGCATCGATAATCTGCTTCCCTTTGTCATTCCCCTTATCGGGTTCTGACTCAGAGTCAGAACATGCATCTGATTCTGAAACCTTTAGCTCGACCACCAGTGACTGCTTGGCCCGACACTCACTTGTATTGTGAGCGGAGCTCTTATGGAACTCACAGCACTTTCCGGTGTCATTTTTCGGCTTCACGGCGCTGTTCTTTGCTTGCAGCTTTGGCGGGTTGTCTTGGGCCGCCCCGCCTTGGCTTTGTCCTTTGTTTTGCGGTTTGGGGGCACCTTTCCCTTGTTTCAAATTCGCAGACCCAAAGTCTCGCTTCTTCTGTTTAAACTTTTGCTCGACCTTGACGGCATGTCAGTATGCCAGGCCGAGTGAGGAGATGTTCAGCAATTCTATCTCTTCTTGGATGTACTTGTGCAAGTAGCCACGGTATTTGAGTACCAAATGCTGCTCTGTATCCTTGATACCCAACTTTGTGCGAAGGGTATGGAAACTATTGGTAAACTCTGGTACGTCTTGGTCCCTTCCCTGCCGTAGTGTGGTCCACTTTATGTATTGATCCTCATAGCTTCCGACAGGGTAGTACTGCTCCTTGATGGCATCTCGGAATGAATCCCAAGTCGGTGCGACTGAAAATAGTGAGCCTCTACTTTCATCCTTTTGCTCGCAGTAGGTTTCCCACCAATCCTTGACATGGGGGGTTGCTTTGAGAAGAGTGAAAATAATCTTTTCCCGACTGGAAAAATCATGAACAGAAAAATAACCCTCTAGCACATTTAACCATTTATCGATGGCATTTGCGTCTATCTGACCCTCGAATATGGGGATTTCAAAATTAACTTGTACCTTAAATGGTGTGGCGTTTCCAGAGTTGCTGTTGGAAGCCGATGCGTCACCCCTGGGTAGCCGCTGAAGGATTTGGGCAAAGTTGTCCATCATCGCGTTCCTTTGTCGCTCGAGGGCTTCTTCGAGCAAGATTTTGATAGGATCTCCTGCCCCCTCGTCTTTCTTTTCATCCGCCATGGTAGGCCGTTGGGATTTGCGAGGCTGGTCTTGTAAAGGTTCGACCAGTTCAAGCCCTAACTCCTTATATCCCGACCTCGTTGGGGACATGCAAAGAAAAACAGAGAAGAAAAGCAGACCGCTCTGATACCACTGATCCGGATTACAAGAATGCAATAAAATACAGAGATAACCATAAAGACAGATATGCAGCGAATATAATACCTCATTTCATTACTGTAAAATACTGAAATATACATACAAACAGAAATGGAAATAAACCAGCGAGGGCGATGGTAGCTTATCTCTGAGGAGAGATGTGGTGGCTACATGCCTCCGAACTGTCTTACAATGAGGCTCGAAGGCCTATTTATTGTTGAGAAACAATGGAAAACCCTTCACATTCCAAAACCTAACCCTAGAAGATGAAATGCCAAATTGTGGGCCCCGTTTTTGGGTAAGTTGGTACATCAACTTCCCGGGGTCGCGAATTGGTCGTACTATCTCCGTTTGACGTGCATGATAGCCCGTTGGAAAGATCTCTCAGAGGACTACGACGGAAAAGACGATTTTTAGGGTGGTATATTTCCCAAAAAACATCGTTTAGGGCCTCAAAACGGCTCCGGAAGTTTAGGACACGAAAAACTGCTAAAAATAGTAAACTGTGCTATAATTAAGGAAACTGAAAACACTGTAAGAAGCACTAGAGGGGATCCAAGTGGATTTAGCGGGTGGCCACCAATATCCACCTGGATCACCAATTTGGCAGCTTCTCCCGACCATTGACAGAGTCCTGATAACTATGCCAACTCTTTGGGAGCCCCAAAAGAGCAAGACTCACCATATCATCCTCATAAACTATGATTCCAACACTTCCAAGTTCATCACGACATTGAGTGAACTTGGTCAAGTATTTTGGAATAGTCTTGCCTTTCTCCATTTTGATTTTTCGCAATTTGTCCTTCGGTGCCAATTTCCATTGGTCACTGATGTTCTAATACAAGTCCGTTAATGATTTCCACATAGCATACAGAGTTTCCTTGCAATGGCGACTCAAGACAATGTGGTCTCGAACTCCCTCAAGGATTATCTGCCTCACCTTTGCCACACACTTCTTCCATTTAGCTAGATTCTGTGCATACGGTATTGCTGGCTTAGGAATGTCTTGATAAACTAATTCCTTCAAGCCATTATCCTCTAGCACAACCTCCATTCTGTCCTTCCAAGCTATATAATTCGAGCTTCCTTCCAAGGCATACTTAAGTTGTAAATCATAGAATGCAAACTGCCGATCTTGAAGTATGTATTGCAAAATCAACTTTCGCTTGTAACCCAAAACTCAAAACTTCAAATTCTCCTATAGTATACTATCTTAAGCTTCGATACCATGTAGATTTTTCTATAGATTCACAAGCTCATGCAATTTACTAAAGCACAGGACAAGAACCTCCTTCTACTTTCAACCAACAAAAGCCAATAGATTGATGAAAACAATATGAACAAGAAGAAGACAAATCAATGGCACATAACACAATAAGTTTTCCTAGGGAAAACCACTACTCAAAACACTGCATATCTATATTGCATTAATCAGAAATAGGAGTGAAGATACAAAGCTTGTTCTCAGTAGAACAATTCCACACAATTATGCTTAACTCTCTACCTCACAAGCCTGCTATTAGCCAACACTTAGCCAATTTCCACTGCCTTCCAAGCCCCTATTTCCTTGCGCAATTCCTAGGATGAATAACTCGTATTTAAAGGGAATTCATGCTTCCAAAACTGTGCAATCCTAATTAGGTCCTCTTCCTGATTGCATGCATGATATTTACAACTCAGTAAATCATACAACTAATAGTACATTGTCCCTACACTCTAGTCTCAACTGGGTCTTTCTCAGAACTGACATGCATGAGTTTCTGATGAGTGAATCTTCAGTTATCTAGAGTAGCACTTGTGGATGCACCAGTGCACTAACTGATTGCTAATCCTCTACTAGTTCAACAAACATTTAGAACTTGTTTAACTGAGTTATCTAATTACAACTCAATCTAAACTCATACAGGACCCCTAAAATTTAGGGAGAACACTTACATGACTTCCAAAAGACTTCTAACTCAAAATTCATAAGATAATTAAGTTAATTAAACTTAATTAACTATTTACAAGTTGCTATGAAAATAGAATCCAATTTTAATTCATACTTTAATTCAAGGACAAATTAAAGTCGAATTTCTTGTTGCCATTTCTCAACAGTGTCAAATGAACTTTCCAAATTCCAAGGCTCTTATATTAAAATTCTATGAAAGTGAATAATTTCTTACACCATGTATGCAATCAATGCATCAATTAAAGGTATATCAATGCATCAATGAATAACAATTTTAAGCGTGCTACACTCAAAGGCATATTAGTCTTGTCTTTATTAACTCTGCTAAAAGGCATATCAGTCTTGTCTTTATTAACTTTGCTAAAAGGCATATCCGTCTTTTCTTTATTAACTCTGCTAAAGGCATATTAGTCTTGTCTTTATTAACTCTGCTAAAAGTTGTTCAGTTAGAGAGAGTAATTCCATTTAGGTCATGTTTTCATTTATAAGTGTTGGTTGTTGCAAGTCCATCACTTTCTTCTTCGTCCACTATGTTATTTTCGAAAAGTGAAATTGACTTCCAAAAGTTGTGATGATTTTAAAATTATAAAATCCTCTTCAAAAACTTTATCCTCAATTTATTTCGATTATTAATAAAATTTGACAACTAATATTTTTATTATTCCATTATTTATGTTTTATATAAATTAATATCAAATTATGTATGGAAATAAAATATTTTATTAAATATTTAATACCAAATTAAGATTAATATTAATGGCTTCTCGAGAGTTATATAATTACTAGTTAATCCTACACTACATCTTTCTTCTACGCATAAGATGATATATATATATATATATATATATATATATATATATATATATATATATATATATATATATATATCATCTTGTCATTTTTGATGTTAATCAAGATGATTTCCAATTAAAAGATAGTTTGATATATCATCTTACAATTTTTTATGTTAATCAAGATAATTGTCGCTTAAATGATAGTTTAACATTATATTAACGTAAAGGGATTTTTTAACTTTCTTCTACTCATCGGAGGATATATATATATCATCTTGCCATTTGCGATGTTAATCAGGGTGATTGCTAATTAAAATATAGTTTAACATTATATTATCACAATTTCTTTTCACGCACGTAATATTTAAATAAATAACTAAATCATGCAAAGGGTTTTTTTAATTTTATTTCACTTCATGTGATCATATAACTTTTTAAAGTTACACTAATACCTAGAATATCAAACACATATATTTAACCATTAAAACCTCCCTTGAAGGGACCCTTTATGCAAACCTTTTTTCATAGCACAAGATGGAAAAGCATTGAAAAATAAATGAGGCAATATAGTTGAATTGTTAGACAACTCCAGTATAAATTTTCCATTTGTGATTTCGACTATTGAGTGCATCTTGGGGCGCAGGATCCGCAAAGCCTATGATGAACAAAATATGTGACTCAATTATGAAATTCATTACAGTAGATCTCATGCTATTCCAAAATATTTGCCCTGTGGATGAGAACAGAGTGAGAACAATAAGACCTTTTTAAAGACAGGTCCAAAAATCTATCATTCATAAGCTAAAATACATAACCGTGGGACAAAATTTAATAACACTGCATAGTGCCTAGTAATACTACAAAAAAAAAAAAAAAAAGACAGTGATTTTGATGATAATGACCATTAGCTAACATGAAGATTAAGTGAAAGGAACCCAAATTACTGGAACATAATGAAGAGGATGATCCATTTCAAATGACAGCTTAAGGACCTCTGACATATTCACCATCACAGCCATGCACTAGGAATGCACATTTTGTCAGCTATGTTGACATATTCAGTGGAGAGATGAGCCCATGATAGCAATGGTATAGGTGGATGCATTGGCAACGCCTCTTTCACCACCACTTGGATGCATTTGTAGCACCTCTTTCACCACTGCTTGGAGGTACGAGAAATTTGGGATGTCAGAATCGTTCAAGATTTGACAATGCCCAACTCTGCCTGTGCCATTCTCATGAGGTCTCCCTGGCAGGTAGTCGGGATGCAACATGTCTTATGGATTGAATGGATAGAAAGATTTCAATTTCTAGTAGATTGCCTAAAGGGGGGACCACACCCCACATACTTCAACTGATTTAAGCAGAAGAGCCCACTTTCTCTACGTGCAGTCGAGAAGAAGTTTTCGATTTATTTAATCCTTTTCTGCATTTTTTGCCAAGAAGCTTGCATTATTCTGAACAATTTAAAGGATTTTTTACTAATGAAATAACAGATTCCTTTAGAGAAGGGTACTAACTTTGATTACTTCCAAAGCAAGGTACTTACTCCCAGTATACACATGATTGAGTAGAGACCATAACCACTTAATGTTAACTTACTCCAATTTGAAATAAGAGGCACAATCCATTTAGGTGAAGCAACAACAAAAGACATTATGCACCAACTGGAACTTGTTCCCAAAATTCAATGAACTCTGCCACTACCATCCCAACAAAATGAATCTAACAAAAGCTTTGGAAATGCCTATATTCGTGAAAATAAGAGGAACCACTTGCACAATGAGATTTGACATTCTTAGGAAAAGTCCATGGTTTCATGCTCTACACATGCAGTGACTTGACGATTTTCCCAAATATCATAGGTAGGAAAAGTTGACTCTGGAAACCTAGTTCGAGTGTCATGTGTAACTATAACATCATTCACAAATGCTGACCAACTTAAGAAAGGATCTCCTAAATCTCTTGACATAACACCTTTATTAGGTTTGATAGATTTCAAACGGTGTCCCATATACCTACGAGATCCAACTATCAATTTAGCAAAGTTCCCACCATGTGTCATTACAAAAGCATCAGACTTCAAGCAGACAAGGAAATCAAGAGCAGCAAGGCTTGTAACATGTTTCCTAAAGGAATCGAGTTCCTCCTTTGTCATTAACTCTTCCTTGGTAATGAAATTTGGGAACATATGTCTTAGAGGAGTCATGCGATTCTGACCACCAAAAACTTGCCGAGATGAAACATAAATTTGTGTCTCCTTAGGATACCCCATTTCCTTCAAGATAACTGCAACTTCACCTAGTTCAAGTGGACATCAACCCTCTTTTTGTTTCTAAAATGCTAGTTTCAATAAGTGGGAACCATTTTTATAAGGACGAGGCTACTCTTTTTTTCTGTAAGCAACCATCATTTCCTTTTCAACACTTGTTCCAACAAAATCACTGAATGACAAACCAACCATGCCCTTTTCAAAACACAGATCTAGTGTCATGTAAGGATGTGCCACTCACGTGTGGCTCCTCATCCTTGAGGCTGTTGGCATTATGATGCATGTGTTGTACTTGATGGAAACCCACTTGTAGTAGAACAACTCACTTGTATATGGTAACTAGATGAATCTACACAAGAGATATCAAATGTGACAGAATTCATGACAGTTGTGACAAAATATAGGGCAATTCAAAGGAATCAGTTCAGAAGTATTGTACAATGGAAACTCTCTCAGATGAAAGCTCACAGTGCAGCAGATTAACAACAAAGAATTACATATTAGACTACACAAAATGAAGAAAGAAATGTATACAAAGGTTCACCTTGACCAAGATGTGTATACACGTAGGTTAATAGAACAAAAGGAGTGTATAACGTACACACACACTCTCACAGAAGGAAAAGCACATATACCTTGGAAAACTAAGTTTTTGGTCCATGGTATTTTGATCCATGGTATTGGTCCATGGTATTTTGATCCATGGTATTGGTCCATGGTATTTGGTCCGAGGTATTGACCCTAGGTATTTGATCCAAGGTATTGGTCCTAAGTGGTTTTGTTCCATGGTATTGAGAAAGGCCTAAAAATATATAAGGAGGAGAAGATCATTAGGCCAAGGAAGACAAGAATTGAATATTTGATAAAGTGTGAGATCCAGTATGGAGGCTATGGGTTTGTAATTCTTTGCTTGATCTAAACCAAGGAGGAACCTTAGTGGTTGATGGAGGACAATATTTAATGATGGATCGGGATCTTAAGGCTTGAAATGAACTATATTTATAAGATGTATACGCTGGTTGACTTTGGTACAAGTGCGTATACACGCAGGTTTGACACATCAAAGTAGTGTATACCTTATGAACTATGATGTTTGAAGTTACACTTGGTTCTAGTTGTTGATGTAGAGTTCTGGGTTTTGCTTTATGTTCTGGTGACTGCATTCTGGTAACACTGTTCAAATTGATTTTGATTTACTTCAGTGATGATGGATGATGGATCAGGATTATAATGACTTATCATTATGTGATCTGATGGGCTAAACCTGGTTGCTAACGCATGTATTATCATTTATATGTGATGATCTGGGTATGTCTGAAGTTGGGAAGTGCAACGAAGTTATAAGTAAGTATTTGCAGATCTATACATTGGTTCGCTTTGATGAAGTTGCATATACACGCTGTTTCGGCTCTTCCAAGTTGTGTATACACTTTGATGCATGGTTTTGAGGTTATAGCTGGTTGTGAATGATGATGCAGTGTTCTGGGTATAGATCTATGTACTGGTTACAATGACTTGTTTGTTCCAGTTGATTGATTGAATTTGATTAAGTTTGAATGAATGCTTGATTTAGTTGTGTCAGAGGTTTAGTAAGTGTTTGATTTAGTTGTGTCAGAGATTCATGGATTGATTGATTCATCTGTGGTTGATTCAAAAAGTGATGATTGAGTTTCAGTGATTAGTTGATGTAGATGTATTTGATGGTTGTAGTACAGTGGTGATTGATATTGAGCTTCAATGTTGTTGATGGGTCCAGTATGAAAATTGGATGAAACGTGGCCTTAAGATTATGGTGTTTTGTTCCAGGAGTATCTAGTATGAAAATTTATGAAATGTGGTCTCTGGAGGGAGAGAGATGGTTGTAGCCTTCTATAGGTCAGCGCTTACAGACTAGTAAACATATCGGCTAGTACAAGAGCTAGGGGGTTGTAGCTCCCTTCTAGTAGAAGCTGGAGAGCAAGAGAAGGTTGTAGTCTTATGCAGGTAGAAGCCTGCATGCTGGTATGAGTATGTACTAGTACAATGTTGTAAACATATTTTCTTATTATTAAAAGAAGACAGAGATGACAACAGCAGGTGGTTTTCACCCACATTGTGTTTCCACCTTAAATCTTGGTGTTCATGTGTGTTGCTTATGTGTGATGGTTCACTTTGTTATTAATTGCTTATGGTTATTGTTTAATGTTTAATAAAGTGCTGATGCACAGATTAAAGATCAACATATGATGAAATAACTGAATCATTAGTTTGTAGGATATACGCTTATTTCCTTAAACACAGTTGCATGTACACGCGGGTTACCCACATGGAAGTAGCGTATATAAATTTGAGTATGAAAGAAAAAGATTATTGACTTGACTAATACTGATTCACCCCCCCTCTCAGTATTATTTCCAACAATTGGTATCAGAGCAGGTCCTTTGGTAGAAGCTTGATCGCTTGAAGGAGATCCATAGAACAATGGGAAAGAAGCTAAAGAAGAAAGCACCTCAGAAGAAGAAGACATCTCAAAGGAACTATGACAGTGGGAGAGTCGATTGGGGATTATGTGGAAGCAACTCTTTAGATTCAGAATCACCTCAAAATGAAGATGAACAAGCAAAATAACTATTAGGAATGAATTTGTTATCCTTTGGTGATACATTTCTCCATCCATTTGAAGATGATGAAAGTGATAGGGAAACAACTGGATTTGCTCTTATGGGTGAGAAAGAAAGATATCAAATAGAGGTAGAATTTAAAAGGCTTACAGACAAAATTAGAGATCAGCAAGATCTATTAGACAAAAGGGAATGTGCCTTCAAAGAAGAAGCTACCAATCTAAAAGCTCAACTAGAGGAAGGAAACAAGGAAAAGGAAGATCAATGTCAAAAGCTACAGGATGAAGTGACATCATTAAGAAATGAAGTAAATAAAAGGAGCACCACAATCAAGAAACTCAAAGATAGATCCAGTTACTGTGAAAGTCTTGAAGCTAAGATCCTCTTTCTAAAAGAAGATCTTGAAAAATCAAATAAGAAGAATGAAAAACTACTCCAAGCTCTTGAAGAACAAGAAAACAAAGTTCTCTAATTAAGGCAAAAAGTGGAAGAAGGAAGAAAAGCTGAAGAAATGATGAAGAAGCAATATCTTGAAAAGGAAGAGCAATATCAGGTTGAGGTAAATATGCTAAAAGGTAAATTAGAAGAAAAGGATAAGCTTTTACGATTTCAAGATAGTACTAAGATTTTGGATGATATTCTTAGTAGTCAAAGGTCTCCTGCCATCAAATATAGTCTTGGTTTCCATGAATCTATTGAAGGTGAATCTAGCTCACAAGCTAAGGCAAGGAACTCTAATGTAAAACCTGAAATGCTCAACAAGGAGATTAGAGGTCAAATCCATCAACAACTAAGGAAAGAAATTCTTCAAAGAAAATCCTTTACTCCTAAATATGGAAGTGATAGTCAGTTATTTCCTCAAATGAATAATGTTGAATGTTTTATATGTCATAACCTTAGACATGTAGCAACAAGATACGGAAGTAGAATGGTTCAAGACCATCACATAGAAAGATCATGTGCTTTCAAGTACTTCAAGGGATATTGTTTTTCTTGCAATATGTTTGGTCACAAAGCCATTGACTGCTATATAAGAAATATGAAAAATGTAAGATGTTATGCATGTAACAAGTTTGGACATATAGCAAAGGAATGTAGGAGGAAATTTCGGGCACCATACCAAAAGGAGAGAACATCATCACACTCGAAGATATGGAAGAAGAAGGAAGTACAGTCAAACAAATGTGGCCTGGCATAGTGTACAGACATAACAGACTCAAGGGGAGCTGAAAGTGTGAAAATTCAATGTTCTAAATCTCATACGCAAGTTTCATGAAGACAATTTGTGTATATGCATGAGTTCGAAGCTGCACAATCGCGTATATGTGGTTTGAGAAAAATGCAGTGGGAAAAACTAATTTGATATGATTCAGACAATTATCAGTTATCTTTTCTATTGTGATGATAGATGACTACAGTCTGTGGATGTTATTTAGAAGTATTTTTGATCCTCACAAGTTGTTGATAACTTGATGTATATCTGATTGATGATGATACTTCTTACTGACATATGCAATGATCAGATCTGATAGTGAACAGGTGGAACAGGTTCAGGGGGAGAACATGCTATAATAAAACATTGTTGGCATTATGTTTAGAATTCTTTGGTACCTAATCAATGATGATAATGCTCATATGGACAACTAATACATCTTACTATGTGATGGTTATGAGTTGTCCATGATGAAATCTCAGATGATACTTGTATTAATTGGGGTTACATAGTTGTTATTCATATCAGATTTATGGATAATTTTGGATGAGTTTTTGATGAAGTATACAGTACATATATGTTTCTTACATGGTAATCTTCATAAGGACAAGGAGAAGTACAAAGCTTGAGTACACAACTTCATTATTTGATGATGAGCCATTCATTTCCTTTACGTTGCTGTCATCATGCCTTCAAAGATGCATAAAGTTCATATGGTGCAGTTATGATGCAGGATTCCTATAGTTCTTGGCTCTCACATGGTTGAGGATTGTTGTTGTTGATGATATCAAGAAATCTTGACAAATGACCATGAGATCAGGGTTTAAAAGATTCATATTGCTATCTCTTTGATGGATATACAATATGATGGATACATGGATGATTACTTAAGTTGCATATTGTTGGTTGGCCAAGAGAATGGTGTTATTGCAGGTCACATGAAGACACAGTTATTTGAAGACATGGATTTTCAAAGACATGGCTTACTTAACCACATAATGAGGATGAGTTCTTATCTTATGATGATAGGTTGATACTCACATATGTTGATGGTTGATGCTTATCAGATGTGGGATGTTCCCTAGTGATGATACATGGTTGATATATTGAAGGTTCTTGTGGAAAGATCATGCAGTACTTGATGATGATAATGTGAATGATTTTGTGCTATTACTTGGAGATATGACATATGCTTAGAAGGCTTGTTTTACTAAGGAAACGAAGCAAGTTGATCTTGAAGAGATCAAGAGGATGAGTTGATATCTATATGTGGCATACTTTATCACAGGTTGATGATATTTACATTGTCATATCTTGGGAACTAATGATGAACATATACAGGTTCTTGGTTTGAATGTTGTTAACAGATGATTATGGTGCAGATCATACAAGGTGTATGATAGTTGTTGATGACTATCATGGTCTCGTTTAGAGATTTGGTCTCTATTATAAATGTCATGTATATCATTCGATGTAAAGGGCATATAAAGACCCATGATTTGTCTTTTTCTGTTGTAGTCTTTTGATGAGTCCTTTTTATGTACTTTCTGTCATGTATAAACAATTGGTATATCCCCACTTGGTTGGGAGGATGAGTCAAATTTGGTATATCCCCACTTGGTTGGGAGATTGATGTATGTATGAGTTGTTGGTGATAGGAAGGTCAAACTCACATAGTCAAGTGATAGAGTCATGTTATTCTTTTGGAAAATATTTGCAGACTCTGCATGTGCTCAGGGGGAGCATGATAAGTGTTTATATTCAGCTGTTCAGATATGGAAGTCTTCTTTTTGGTCAGCCCTTTTCCCTTGATATCAAAGGGGGAGAATATCCTGGTCTGCCCTTTGCCTTTGATGTCAAAGGGGGAGAGTATTTTGGTGTTGCTTATTATCTCTAATAGTTTCTACAGCTTGCAGTAATCAACACCAACATGGTTGCCATCAAGTCCAAAGGGGGAGATTGTTGAAATTATGATGCTTGTGTTGTACTTGATGGCAACCCAATTGTAGCAGAACAACTCACTTGTATATGGTAACTAGATGAATCTACAGAAGAGATATCAAATGTGACAGAATTCATGACAGTTGTGACAAAATACAGGACAATTCAAAGGAATTGGTTCAGAAGTACTGTATAATGTAAACTCTCTCAAATGATAGTTTACAGTGTAGCAAATTAACAACAAAGAATTACAGATCTGACTACACAGAATGAAGAAAGAAAGGTATACGCAGGTTCATCTTGACCAAGATGTGTATACACGCAGGTTAACAGAACAAAAGGAGTGTATGACATACACACGCACTCTCACAAAAGGAAAAGTGCGTATACCTTGGAAAAATAAGTTTTTGGTCCATGGTATTTTGATCCATGGTATTTCATCCGAGGTATTGACCCTAGGTAATTTATCCAAGGTATTGGTCCTAAGTGGTTTTGGTCCATGGTATTAAGAAAGGCCTAAAACTATATAAGTAGGAGAAGATCATTAGGCCAAGGAAGACAAGAATTGAATATTTCATAAAGCATGAGATCCAGTATGCAGGCTATGGGTTTATGATGCTCTACTTGATCTGAACCATAGAGGAACCTTAGTGGTTGATGGAGGATAAGATCTAATGATGGATCGGGATATTAAGGCTTGAAATGAAATGAACTATCTTTATAAGATGTATATGCTATTTGACTTTGGTACAAGCACGTATGCAGGTTTGACACATCGAAGTAACGTATACCTTATAGACTATGATGTTTGAAGTTACAGTTGGTTCTGGTTGTTGATGCAGAGTTCTAGGTTTTGCTTTATGTTTTGGTGACTGATTTCTGGTAACAGTGTTAAGATTGGTTGTGATTTACTTCAATGATGATGGATGATGGATCAGGATCATAATGACTTATCATTATTGTGATCTGATGGGCTAAATCTAGTTGCTAACGCATGTATTATCCTTTATATGTGATGATCTGGGTATGTCTAAAGTTGGGAAGTGCAGTGAAGTTATAAGTAAGTATTTGCAGATCTATATGTTGGTTCGCATTGATGAAGTTGCGTATACACACTGGTTTGGCTCTTCTAAGCTGCGTATACACTCTGATGCATGGTTTTGAGGTTACAGCTGGTTTTGAATGATGATGCAGTGTTCTGGGTTCAGATCTGTGTACTGGCTACAATGATCTGTCTGATCTAGCTGATTGATTGAATTTGATTAAGTTTAAATGAATACTTGATTCAGTTGTGTCAGAGGTTCAGTAAGTGTTTGATTTAGTTGTGTCAGAGATTCATGGATTGATTGATTCAACTGTGGTTGATTCAGAAAGTGATAATTGAGTTTCAGCGATTAGTTGATGCAGATGTATTTGATGGTTGTATTATAATGGTGATCGATTTTGAGCTTCAATGTTGTTGATGGGTCCAATATGAAAATTGGATGAAATGTGGCCTTCAAATTATGGTGTTGTGTTCCAGGAGTATCCAGTCTGAAAATTTATGAAACATGATCTCTCGAGGAAGAGAGAAGGTTGTAGCCTTCTGTAGGTCCACGCCTACGTACTAGTAAACATATCAGCTAATACAAGAGCTAGGGGGTTGTAGCTCCCTTCCAGTAGAAGCTGGAGAATGAGAGAAGGTTGTAGCCTTCTGCAGGTAGAAGCTTGTGTACTGGTATGAGTCTGCACTAGTACAATGTGTAAACAGATTTTCTTATTATTAAAAGAAGATAGAGATGACAGAAGCAAGTGGTTTTCAACCACATTGGGTTTCCACCTTAAATCTTGGTGTTAATGTGTGTTGCTTATGTGTGATGGTTCACTTCGCTATTAACTACATATGGTTATTGTTTAATGTTTAATAAAGTACTAATGCACAGATTAAAGATCAACATATGATGACTTAACTAAATCATTAGTTTGCTGGATATACGTTTGTTTCCTTAAACACAGTTACCTGTACACGCGGGTTACCCACATGGAAGTCGCGTACACAAATTTGAGTATGAAAAGAAAAAGATTATTAACTTGACTAATACTGATTCACCCCCCCCCCCCCCCCCCCTCTCAGTATTATTTCCAACAATTGGTATTAGAGCAGGTCCTTTGGTAGAAGCTTGATTGCTTGAAGGAGATCTATAGAACAATGGGAGAGAAGCTAAAGAAGAAAGCACCTAAGAAGAAGAAGAAATCTCAAAGGAACTATGACAGTGGAAGAGTCGATTAGGGATTATGTGGAAGAAACTATTCAGATTCAAAATCACCTTAGAATGAAGATGAACAAGTAAAAGAACTATCAGGTATGAATTTGTTATCCTCTGGTGATACATTTCTCCATCCATTTGAAGATTATGAAAGTGACAGGGAAACAACTGAATTTGCTCTTATGGATGAGAAAGAAAGATATCAAATAGAGGTAGAATTTAAAAGGCTTACAAACAAAATTAGAGATCCACAAGATCTTTTGGACAAAAGGGAATGTGCCTTCAAAGAAGAAGCTACCAATCTAAAAGCTCAACTAGAGGAAGGAAACAAGGAAAAGGAAGATCAATGTCAAAAGTTGCAGGATGAAGTGACATCATTAAGAAATGAAGTAAATAAAAGGAGCACGACAATCAATAAACTCAAAGATAGATCCAGTTACTGTGAAAGTCTTGAAGCTAAGATCCTCTCTCTAAAAGAAGATCTTGAAAAATCAAATAAGAAGAATGAAGAACTACTCCAAGCTCTTGAAGAACAAAAAAACAAAGTTCTTGAATTAAGGCAAAAAGTGGAAGAAGGAAGAAAAGCTAAAGAAATCATGAAGAAGCAGTATCTTGAAAAGGAAGAGCAATATCAGGTTGAGGTAAATATACTAAAAGGTAAATTAGAAGAAAAGGATAAGCTTTTACGATTTCAAGATAGTACTAAGATTTTGGATGATATTCTTAGTAGTCAAAGGTCTCTTGCCATCATATCTAGTCTTCGTTTCCATGAATTTGTTGAAGGTGAATCTAGCTCACAAGCTAAGGCAAGGAACTCTAATGTAAAACCTGAAATGCTCAACTAGAAGATTAGAGGTCAACTCCATCAACAACCAAGGAAAGAAATTCTTCAAAGAAAATCCTTTACTCCTAGTTATGGAAGTGATAGTCGGTTATTTCCTCAAATGAATAATGTTGAATGTTTTATATGTCATAATCTTGGACATGTAGCAACAAGATGCGGAAGTAGAATGGTTCAAGACCATCACATAGAAAGATCATCTGCTTTCAGGTACTTCAAGGGATATTCTTTTTCTTCCAATATGTTTGGTCACAAAGTCATTGACTGCTATAGAAGAAATATGAAAAATGTAAGATGTTATGCATGTAACAAGTTTAGACATATAGCAAAGGAATGAAGGAGGAAATTTCGGGCACCATACCAAAAGGAGAAAATATCATCACACTTGAAGATATGGAAGAAGAAGGAAGTACAGTCAAAAAAATGTGGCATGGCACAGTGTACAGACATAATAGACTCAGGGGGAGCTGAAAGTGTGAAAATTCAATGTTCTAAATCTCATACACAAGTTTCATGAAGACAAGTCGCATATATACGTGAGTTCGAAGCTGCACAATCGCGTATATGTGGTTTGAGAAAAATGCAGTGGGAAAAACTGATTTGATATGATATAGAGAATTATCAGTTATCTTTTCTATCATGATGATAGATGACTACAGTATGTGGATGTTATTTAGAAGTGTTTTTGATCCTCACAAGTTGTTGATAACTTGATGTATATCTGATTGATGATGATACTTATTACTAACATATGCAATGATCAGATCTGACAGTGAACAGGTGGAACAGGTTCAGGGGGAGAACATGCTATAATAAAGCATTGTTGGCATTATGTTTAGAAGTCTTTGTTACCTAATCAATTATGATAATGCTTATATGGATAACTGATACATCTTGCTATGTGACAGTTATGAGTTTCCCATGATGAAATCTCAGATGATACTTGTATTAATTGGGGTTACACAGTTGTTATTCAAATCAGATTTATGGATAATTGTGGATGAGTTTTTGATGATGTATACAGTACATATATGTTGCTTACATGGTAATCTTCATAAGGACAAGGAGAAGTACAAAGCTTGAGTACACAACTTTATTATTTGATGATGAGCCATTCATTTCCTTTATGTTGTTGTCATCATGCCTTCAAAGATGCATAAAGTTCATATGGTGCAGTGATGATGCAAGATTCCTATAGTTCTTGGCTCTCACATGGTTGAGGATTGTTGTTTTTGATGATATCAAGAAATCTTGACAAATCACCATGAGCTCATGGTTTGCTAGATTCATATTGCTATCTCTTTGATGTATATACAATATGATGGATACATGGATGATTAAGAGAATGGTGTTATTGCAAGTCACATGAAGACAAAGCTATTTGAAGACATGGATATTCGAAGACATGGCTTACTTAACCACATAATGATCATGAGTTCTTATCTTATGATGATAGGTTGATACTCACATATGTTGATGGTTCATGCTTATCAAATTTGGGATGTTCCCTAGTGATGATACATGGTTGATATATTGAAGGTTCTTGTGGAAAGATAATGCAGTACTTGATGATGATGATGTGAATGATTTTGTACTATTACTTGGAGATATGACATATGCATAGAAGGCTTCTTTTACTAAGCAAATAAAACAAGTTGATCTTGATGAGATCAAGAGGATGAGTTGATATCTATATGTGGCATACTTTATCATAGGTTGATGATATTTACACTGTCATATCTTGGGAACTAATGGTGAACATATACAGGTTGCTGGCTTGAATGCTGTTGATGGATGCTTATTGTGCAGATCATACATGGTGTATGACAGATGTTGATGACTATCATGGTCTTGTTTAGACATTTGGTCTCTGTTATAAATGCCATGTATATCATTCGATGTAAAGGGCATATAAAGACCCATGATTTGTCTCTATCTGTCGTAGTCTTTTTATGGGTCCTTTTTATGTAATTTCTATCATGTATAAACAATTGGTATATCCCCACTTGGTTGGGAGGATGAGTCAAATTTGGTATATCCCCACTTGGTTGGGAGATTGATGTATGTATGATTCATTGGTGATAGGAAGGTCAAACTCACATAGTCAAGTGATAGAGTCATGTTATTCTTTCGGAAAATATTTGCAGACTCTACATGTGCTCAGGGGGAGCATGGATGATATAGTGCATCTCAGCATGTACAAAGGGGGAGTTTAATCAGAAAATTTAGCATGTGCTTAGGGGGAGCATGATCAATATTTATATTCAACTGTTCAGATATGGAAGTCTTCTTTTTGGTCAGCCCTTTGCCCTTGATATCAAAGGGGGAGAATATCCTGGTCCACCCTTTGCCCTTGATGTCAAAGGGGGAGAGTATTTTGGTGTTGCTTGTTATCTCTAACAGTTTCTACAACTTGCAGTAATCAACACCAACATGGTTGTCATCAAGTCCAAAGGGGGATATTGTTGGCATTATGATGCATGTGCTGTACTTGATGGAAACCCACTTGTAGTAGAACAACTCACTTGTATATGGTAACTAGATGAATCTACAGAAGAGATATTAGATGTGACAGAATGCATGATAGTTGTGAAAAAATACAGGGCAGTTATAAGGAATTAGTTCAGAAGTACTGTATAATGGCAACTCTCTCAGATGATAGTTCACAGTGCAGCAGATTAACAACAAAGAATTACAGATCAGACTACACATAATGAAGAAGGAAAGGTATACACATGTTCACCTTGACCAAGATGCGTATACACGCACGTTAACAGAACAAAACGAGCATATAACGTACACACGCACTCGTATACCTTGCAAAACTAAGTTTTTGGTCCGAAGTATTTGGTCCATGGTATTTTGATCCATGGTATTGGTCCATGGTATTTGGTCTGAGGTATTGACCCTAGGTATTTGATCCAAGGTATTGGTCCTAAGTGGTTTTGGTCCATGGTATTGAGAAACGCCTAAAACTATATAAGGAGGAGAAGATCATTAGGTCAAGGAAGAAAATAATTGAATATTTGATAAAATGTGAGATCCAGTATGCAGGCTATGGGTTTATGATGCTCTTATTGATCTAAACCAAGGAGGAACCTTAGTAGTTGATGAGGGATAAGATCTAATGATGGATCGGGATCTTAAGGCTTGAAATGAACTATCTTTAGAAGATGTATACGTTGGTTGAATTTGGTACAAGCGCGTATACCTGCAGGTTTGACACATCGAAGTAGCGTATACCTTATGAGCTATGATGTTTGAAGTTACAGCTAGTTCTAGTTGTTGATGCAGAGTTCTGGGTTTTGTTTTATGTTCTGGTGACTGCATTTTGGTAACAATG
Organism: Pinus tabuliformis; assembly: GCA_031772625.1. Taxonomy (NCBI): domain Eukaryota; kingdom Viridiplantae; phylum Streptophyta; class Pinopsida; order Pinales; family Pinaceae; genus Pinus; species Pinus tabuliformis. The sequence goes on along the minus strand of CM062807.1, from coordinate 489,329,789 downwards.
TTCAAATTGATTGTGATTTACTTCCGTGATGATGGATGATGGATCAAGATCAAAATGACTTATCATTATGTGGTCTAATGGGCTAAATCTGGTTTCTAACGCATGTATTATCCTTTATATGTGATGATCTGGGTATGTCTGAAGTCGGGAAGTGCAGCGAAGTTATAAGTAAGTATTTGTAGATCTATACACTAGTTTGCTTTGATGAAGTTGCATATAGACGCTGGTTCATCTCTTCCAAGCTGCGTATACACTCTGATGCATGGTTTTGAGGTTACAATTGGTTCTGAATGATGATGCAATGTTTTAGGTTCAGATCTGTGTATTGGTTACAATGATATGTCTGTTCCAGTTGATTGATTGAATTTTATTAAGTTTGAATGAATGCTTGATTCAATTGTGTCAGAGGTTCAGTAAGTGTTTGATTTAGTTGTGTCAGAGATTCATGGATTGATTGATTTAGTTTTGATTGATTCAGAAAGTGATGATTGAGTTTCAGTGATTAGTTGATGCGGATGTATTTGATGGTTTTATTACAGTGGTGACTGATTTTGAGCTTCAATGTGGTTGATGTGTCTAGTATGAAAATTGGATGAAACATGGCCTTCAGATTATGATGTTGTGTTCCAGGAGTATCCAGTTTGAAAATTTATGAAATGTGGTCTCTGGAGGAAGAGAGAAGGTTATAGCCTTCTGTAGGTAGAAGCTTACGTACTGGTATGAATCTGCACCAGTACAATGTTGTAAACATATTTTCTGATTATTAAAAGAAGACAGAGACAACAACAGTAGGTGGTTTTCACCCACATTGGGTTTCCATGTTAAATCTTGGTGTTCATGTGTGTTGCTTATGTGTGATGGTTCACTCTGTTATTAACTACATATGGTTATTGTTTAATGTTTAATAAAGTACGGATGCACAGATTAAAGATCAACATATGATTAATTAACTGAATCATTACTTTTCTGGATATACTCTTGTTTCCTTAAACACAGTTGCGTGTATAGGCGGGTTACCCACATGGAAGTAGCGTATATAAATTTGAGTATGAAAAGAAAAAGATTATTGACTTGACTAATACTAATTCACCCCCCTCTCAGTATTATTTCCAATAGACACTAAAACTTCTTCCATTATTTATATCTCAGGTACAAACTTAAAGGTACGGTAGTTAACTTTGCAACTCAAACAATTTATTTCTACGGGAACATTATCATATCCAAGTCTATCCATAAAAGGCTTAAGTGCCATAATTCTTTTCTCCTTTATTCGTGGAAGCACATTATCTAGATAAAAGTGGTTGGAAGCATACTTTGGGATGCTTTTCACAATGCACCTAATGTTAGTAAATAATCCTTCCTTATCAGGGAACCATGCAAGGGTGCTCCTTACAATTGGTACATCACCTTTCAAGTATTAAATAAAATGATCCACATAAAAAATGTCCTCAAACTTCGTTTAATCCTTCCAAATTTGGTATTGCTTCAAAATAGTTAGGATAAGTGTCACATTCATCATATTTGCAATATCGACTTCATTGCATATAAATATACATTGTTGATTGAGTCTGCCCTTAGCATGGATAATAATATAGCCATTAGTTTCATTCTCACGTCGTGGAGGTGAAAAATGTTCATGCCTTTCGGCACATAGCTTCCATGAAGTGGTTGAAGAGTGTGGATTCTCCCAAAGAGATGGTGTATCTTTAACATGTGGACAATAGAGGACAATTCCTTCCTTCTTGCACAAATATGGAGGATTCAAATAGTTCGAGATGGGTGGCAGCGAGATGAATATTTCTAACAGAAGCGTAGAGAAATGTTAGACAAAGTTTTCTGAAGACCTCCGCTCTAGAGAACCTGTTGTCTTTCCAAAAGTAAAGAGAGGAAATATTCCATCTTCTAAATTTTAGGTTATGGATTTCTTATTTCTCTTCTTCTTCTTCAGCTTATGCTTGGATGGTGAAGATGAGGACAAAGAGGACGAGGATCCTTAATGCCTCATTTCGACTCCACTGAAGTCCATCATTTCTGTAATGCAGTTATGCTAATGTTTACCACAAAAATAGCTTCTCTCATGTATGAATTATATTCACCATCACTTGTGTGTGTCGAGACAACAAATTTTCCATGGCAAATCCTTGTTTCCCTGGTTTGGTGCGAGATCACCTTACTTGCAAAATGTTTCCAAATGAGCAAACAATAAATTTAGGTTTGATAATTGGAAATTTATTGAAGATGTTGTTTGAAATATAATAATTTCAAGGATAACAATGCTGGCAAGGAATACGCTTTCTACTAACTTCCCCAGCTACACCCACTTATTGGATGATGTGCTATAGGGCATAAGCCGCAAAGGAATTTCACAACACAGACAACACCGGATAAACACGAAGGAAGGGTTATGGTTTATGGCATTAGGTTTTGTTATTCGATCATTTCAATGCTTTAAATTTGATTATGCATTCCAAATTGTAACCATAATACATGTCTTCAATCCAATGGTTGAGGCTATTTCAATTGTCTAACACCAAAATCAATGACACACAATCACACAGGTGTCATGGGAGGGGACTTCTTCTCAAAGGGAACGACTTACGACATAATTAGAGTATATTGATAAAATTAAATATATATTAAACAAAAATATAATGTATAATGTTTAGATAAATATATATCTAAACATGTATTGAAACAACATTGAAATCATGTCATTAATATTATAAACCAAAAGGATTATTAATATTATAAACCTAAGAGATTAAAATTAAAAACCCAAGGGATTATTAGTATTATAAACCCAAGGGCTTATTAATATTATAAACCTTGATAAAATGAATAAATTGCAATCTAATATATCATTATGATAATGATATTCACACTACTTGCATTGCGATGATGTTTGGCACATTGTGGTGTTGCATAAATTTTCATGCCATTCCAACAGCACAATATTAAACCCTAATATTAAACAAAATATTATAGACCCTAAAATTACAAATCCCAATATTATAAATCGTAATATTGATATTGCAATCCCTAGGATTAATATTATAAACATTGCAATAAATATTATAAACGATAGGATTAATATTCTAAATGTTAATATTAATATTATAGACCGTTGCATTAATTATAAACCCTAAGATTATAAAACCCAAAATTAAACCAAACCCCAATATTAAAAACCCAACATTTCAAACCCTCATACTAAATGTAATATTATAAACCCAATATTAAACCCTAATATTATAAACACAATATTAAAGACAATATTATAAACCTTAATGTTAGAAACTCAATATTATAAACTTTGATATTAAACCCCAATTTATTAATAAACCCAAGGGATTATTATTAAAAACCAATAGATTTATATTATAAACCCTTGGTATTAATAAGCCAAATGGGCTAATATTATAAAAGTAATGAATTAATATTAAAAACTTAAGGGATTAATAAACCAAGGAACACTACAAGGAAAAAACCTTCTAGCAAAGGTTATAAAGAAGGTTTTTAGTATTGTAAAATTGGTAAAAATTGTAAAAAAAAAACATCCGCTAAAACATTTGTTTGTGATAGCGGATGTTTTAACGAAGATTATAATGAAACTTCACCAGAACTGAAAAAATATGGACAACAAAGGTTTTAAGGATGTTTTTTTGCAGTGCACTTCATGGAACAAGTAGCACTGGTGTGCTACATCTATAAACGCACCGGGAAACATACATAACTTAAAGAACCAAGGTGTTGAATGCAAAGAACATCGGCGCCTGAAATGTATACCCCCTATGCTTTTATATAATAAAAGAAACCTTGGGCGTTCTTTTAAGGAACGAAACTAGGGCACACAAAAAATAATTTCAGTCTCGGTGCTTTTGTTTAAACTCACAGCACTGATGTCTATTGTTTGTATAAGCACATCTGTGTGTTAGTTATATAAAATGACCAGCTTTGTTAATTTTAGTAATGCATCGGGTTTGGAAATAATATTTTATAGTATCAGGGTGTTAGTTCCATGAGAGCACTGGTGCATTAAGAATTACAATGCATTGAGGCATTAATTGCAAACAATACCAGTGCTTGAAGAACTAAATGCCTCAGTAGTGTAATTTTCTAAAAAATCATTAGTGATGTAAAAAACATGTTGTCACTGTGCTTTTATATAACATAACGCACTTGTGCATTTTTATGTTGTCAACGCACCGATTTTTTGTGAGGTTTTCTCTTGTTTGCAAACATCGACCTGTGACAGTGCAATTATTATAATTTTTTAAATTTGTTATTCATCAAAAAATCAACATATATATTATAACTATATTCATATAAATTAAAATTTGATCGCTGCATTTTTATATGATGTTTGGATTAATTTTTTTATATTTTGCATCTCTTCATTATAATATTTAATCATCCATATATTTAATCAATGATGTAACATTTCACAGTGACATTTGATAACACAACAAAATAAATTAAAATGTTTTTACTATATATCAATTGGATTGTTATTGGTAACCCCTTATCTTTCAATTGGGACACTATGTCCATTACATTAAAAAAAATGTCTCATTTTCAGAGACAATTATTTTAGAAAACACATTACATTGATATCCAAATAGATCATGATTCTTTGTTGGAACCATTGTCAGCACTAGAGCTACTTCCATGACTTGGGTTGTTTGGAGGAATGTTTTGATGATTGCATCTATTCTTTTGTCTTCTTGATCTTGTTCCATCTGCAAACATAAAAAATAAAGTGTAATGAGTGTATCTACATTGGTGAGAATAATTAATATTGAAATAAACAATATACACGAGTGTAAATCGAATAGTAATGTACCATAGTAATAAGTGACTCATAAACTGTGCACATGGTTTCAAAACCAAGTCTCATTCATTGTTGCAACAAGTCTTTTGTTAGCGTAGTTCCATACGTTGTTTCCTGCATGTTTTAAACCCCATTATAAATCATAGATTTATTATAAAGGTTTTTTTTGTTCTATTAATTATAAACTCAGGGAAGTAAAAACAACATAGATAATGACAAATTCCACAATTAATTTTTATGTGCCAACATATACTCACAACCCATATTTAACCCAATGTAAATGAATTGTTCTTATGGCTCTTCTTTGTATGTTAGCACCTATTTGAAGACATTCAAGGATGGTTTTTGTGAAACAACTTAAAACATACGACAATGAAGCCTTGAGTTGCTATAAGGAAATATTAGCAATTACTGACAAACTTTGATATCAACCCTTTTCTTCCTTGTCATCCTATTTTATGTGCTGAATGAGTTCCATTTTGTTTTCTTTTCTGCAAGAAAATACTTAAAAATTAATATTTAATGCTAAATTAATTTTTTATATGTACAAATTCAATCATGATTACATACATTTGAAACATGATGTTGTTGAGATGACTCCTCATGTGGTGTAATTATGTCTATTTCTTTGACCATCTCCTTGTACAAGTTTTTTGACATTCCAACTGGCATGTTTCGCATATCAGCTTGTATCATTCGGGATTTTCATAATCTTCCTAGAAATAGTAATAAACTATTTTTATATTCATATATGAAAATTAAATATAACAAAATTGATATTAATAAATGAATGGTTTGTTGTAATATATACATATAATTCTAGAAAATCATTTTAATTAGGAATATTACCTTTTGAATGATTCTTTTTTGTTGTTGTATAATTTTTCTATTGTAGGCCCAACATGTCTCATTGACCATTGCTCTGGAAACACCTATAGTTTAGATATAATTTGGTTCTTAGAATCATTGGATTGATTTTTGTATTGTAAGTGGAAAGTACATCTATATGTTTATTCCACTATATCCCTCATAGTTTTTTAAACCCCCCCCCCCTTTCATTAACCTCCTGCACCACTCGAGATGAGCTAAGGACCAATTCATTGTCATTTACATGTTCTATAATTTCTCCTTTCTTAGAACGACATTGATATTTTCCTTCTTTGCTCCTCCCTGTAGAACATTAAACATATACAAATTAATAGATTGTTTGAAACATGTTATCTAATATTCTTAAGTATATTATTAATGAAAAAAAAACTCATATTGAATAGTAATTTTCCATTCACCTGATTCATCCTTTTGCAATTTTTCTATTAAGCCTTTACGCTCTTCTACACTTAGATTAGAAATAATATTATCGAAAAATAAAATTTTGCTCATTTTTTAATTTAAAAAAGAAGAAGAAAAAATTGCAGTTTTTCTTCACTTTATGTGAACATCAGTGAGTTCGATAATAAAGTGCACCTATACATTTATAAGAAAAGCACACCGATGTTGTTGGGAAAAGTATCCAATACGAAATGACCCTATCCCACTCTAAGGGTGATAGTACCTCAGCAACAACTGAATGCAAAGCTATTCAAGATTACTTCTTTATGAGATGAGAGAGAGAGAAGAGAAAAGGAATCCACTAACCGTTATCTTCCGCTAATGGTTGATCCAATCTTCCCTCTTTGCTTCTTGCTCCTAGCTCCTTGCTCTTTCACTGGCCCAGCTACACAAAGATCCTGTAAAAGCACAAACAAAAGGAAACTACAAGAAGCATACATCCATAACTGATTCAAGGATTAGAATAAATCAAATATACAAGCATCAATTCACCATAGAGACACATGCATATAGAAGAACCTCAAATGCTTTATTAATGGAAGAAGTAAAGTTCTGAGAGTGTTACAACCATAAGAGGCCCAATCCAGCAACACCTCCCAGTAGAAAGAAATCTCCTCTTCACCTCCTTCAAAGCAATCACCCAATAGTTCTATACTCAAACCAACAACACTTCCTTACTTGCACAAAATTCCAGCCTCCCTAGACCTCATGAGAGAGCTCTATATATAGGAGATTTGGAGAAAGGATGAGTCAGCTTGAGGCTGGCATGAAGCTGACTAGTGTCCTCTCCCACTTTAGTTATACTTCAGTTCTTGAGTCCACTTGGAGTTTCTTGCTTCCACTTGGAGATCTAGATCCTCTTACTCATCACAAGGCGAATTCCCTGATCCAAGTGTCAGTTTGGAAGCTTCCTGGGCATTTGACACCTTGCAGAATGACTGTGCCACTTGGCCAATCTCGCCCAGCGCAGGTAGCCTTCATTAGATTTGACATTTAGCGCAGGTACAGAGTGGAGCAGTTGACATTCAACGCAGATGCCCAGTGGAGCAGCTGACATGATCCAGAAACAACTTGTTTTTGAGTGTTTTCAGGTGGAGAACTGATTTTCAGTGCTGTGGTTTGCTGACCTTGTTCCTCTAGGGGTAGGAACAACATGTTTAGGGACTTTGTATCCCTCAGATTATCGACATTTCATGCTTCATGCTGTAAGGCACAAAAATGTCTATAACAGTTGCCCCCTAAAGTATGAGGTCGTTTATCGGGTGAAATGCTTTATCAGGAGGATCCGAAGTTCATTCAATCGCTGAGAGGTGCCCTGTAATAAAATAAAATACAATACATTATTTTTTCATTCTGCTTTCATGATCTAGCTGAGGCGGGCATTCCCATGCTCAGCTTTATAAATTCATTTTGGTACATAGAACAGACGATCGTCTGATGGTAGACTGATAATTCTCTGCTGAAATTATCATCCTTTGAGTAGGATGATCATCTGCTGCAATGATGTACATAACAAATGTCTTTATATCCTGAATATATATCGCAGCCCGGATGGATGAAACTAGTTCCGGGGTCTTCAAAACTCGTTCGATCTTCACTCTAAGTACAAGTCGATCCATGTGAGAATTGCGCTGAAGTCGAACATGGAAAGACATTGCTTGATTACCGGTCAATAATGTAAACCGTTAACAAGCGCGAGAGGAATCACCAATAATGACAATGACCGTCAAGGTACTGCAGTACAATTCACGTGGTGTGAATAAAGGACTTGGCGTCGAACACCACGCAAAATCTTCTGGTCGAAGGTCATTGATGTATACCTGTCACCGGAAGTGAGAAACTTGCCATTGAGGCATGCAAGCTTCAAAGTAGTGGGGGGTTTGTTCCTAGATCAACTTCTTGGATAATGAGCTAAAGTCGACAAGAAGCGATCCGTCAAAGGAGGGCCTTAATGAATCCCACATCAGTGACACGGAACGGAGCTAATGATGTTAGTGGAGGTGAAAACAATCTGTGAAATATGATTCAGGGTGGCAATCATGGGTGGATGAAGGATAATGTATGGCAGTGGATGGGACACGTTTGACTCTTTCTGAACACATCTCTTGAACATATAACGACACTGATGTGATGGATCGGTAGCATTACCCCAAATGTGGATGGTTTGGCGAGGACCATGGTGATGAGACCGGTGAATGAAACAACCCAACCTGATGTGATACGGAGGACAAAGTGTCATGTTCAAGAGCGACTTGCTACCATTAAAGCTTTGAGGTTCTCCCAATTTTTCCCGAGTCATTTCTGACCAGTACTTCTTTATTTTTGTCAAGCTTGAGGAGGATAACATATGCTTGTTCTATAACCTGCCCTTCGGGCAAGCCCATCGCTATGTTTTAACGAGCTTAGCGATAGGGAAACTCGTTCTCGTCTAAAGACAAGTTTGTCGCTATTTAATCATTTTAACGAGTCTAACGACAAGGAAAACTTGGTCCTTTTCATTTTTAGAGAGTCTGAAAAGGTACAGAAAGTTAACTCGAAAATTCCTTTTTCGTCATCTAATCCCTTAAGTCCGAAAAAGTATAAAACAATACAGAAGGGATGAGTTTTCGATAACTTTAACGAGCCGAATAAAACAAGCGCTCGACCTTTTTGTGCAATAATCCCTCAGGTCCAAAAAGATTAAAATCTAGAGGAGGGATAGCTCTTCCGGTCACTTTAACGAGCTGGAAGGCCAAAACTCGGCAAAATTTTCATATTTTACGAGTCAGGAGAAAAGAGCTCAAAGAAGACTCGTCTTTTGAGGAACGAGTGATAAACAGGGATAACAGCGGATTCCAGGTACAGGTTGGAATTTTCCAATCATGGCAGTGTCACAAGGATGGCTAAGTGAAATCACTCTTCGCAGCTGTTCCTCAAAATGGGTAAACAATCATATGGAGGTGAACGATTGGCCAAATGAAATGGAGGTGGCAGGTGCAAAACACGACCAAGGCTTTTTATGGCTAATAAATTTACGATCACAATGGTTATTTACCGAGATGGGTTCATTTTTTAATGAGCTTGAATGCGCCAAAACACTGCTCAAAAGCTTATGTTTATTTTTTAACGAGCATGAACTATGACGCTAAAACTGCTCGGATCTCGCTTTTCTATTTTTTAACGAGCATAAATTCCGCGGTAAAACTGCTCGATTCATATGGTCAAATTTTGATTTTTTACCATTACTAGCTTTTCTCTCTTCAAATATAGTACTGCTTTTTCAATTGCTGCAACAAACTTTGTTAGAAATGAATAATATTTGCATGAAAATGAGATTATAACCCTAATATTTCACTTTAAACTGTGTAAAAAGCCATTAAAAGGTGTTTTTACCTCTCATTTACCATTTCACTTGAATTTGGTTTGTTGGAGCTCTGGAGGTGCCTCTTCCCCCTTGATTTTCACCAGCTGATTCCGGGAGATTCTGCGGACGATTTTCGGTGCCGTCTGGACCAGGTAGGAGCTAAACCCTAGCTCTTTCTTTTCACGGTTTCCTTTTCCTATTTTTTGCTTGTTTTCCGGTCTTTCTGAGCCCCTGGGGTTTTGCCAGGGCGCCCTAGGATCAGCGCAGGTTTCCCTTTCGAAACCTGCGTTGAAGGTCAAGCTGTCTTAAGGCAGCCTGACCCTCAGCGCAAGTGGGAGACTTCCTGCCTGCGCTGGGCTCAAAAAGAGTGAGTTTTAAGGTTATTTTTGATGATTTTTTCGCCAATTTTTCATCAAATCAGGAATTCACTCTATCTCTTGTTTGCTTTGCAGGGAACCTTGAACAAAATGTCCCTTACATGGCGAGAACGAGAACATGAAGAGGAGGACATGATTGCCCTCCATGACCCGGTCACGGTGAACGCGCTGCGGAACTGTGGCCTGCTGAAGTTCTTCCGTATCTCTAGCATGAGAGCACAGATTTCTTTACTGTAGTATATGCTTGATGCTTGGGATCCTGTTAACCAAGTGTTCCAGATTAGGGGGAAGGCCATCCCCTTGACCATAGAGGACATGTACTTCTTGACTGGATTGTCAAGACGAGGTGCCCCCATTTCCTTATCAGGTACGGCCCGGGGGACTGATTCCACCAGAGATTATGTCCGCCAGTATTGTAGGGAAGGTTCTCAACTGAGCAGAGACGGTAAGATTGTTATCCGTGAGATTACTGATCGGGCTCTCAGGTCCATTCTGTTCACTATTGGTAGGATGGCCGACAACGCAACTTTACATGTTGCCAACAGGTCTTATATGCAGCACGCCTTGGAGTGTCTCTACCCTAAAGTATTCAACTGGTGTGATGCGGTACTTGTTCAGATGAAAAGTCAATTGACCAAGGTAAAGGACGGGAAGCTGAAGAACTTTGGATTTGGTTCTATTCTGACTGCCTTCGCCTTGGAGAAAATCCCACTGATGCAGCCTCAGTACATCATACTTGACTTGCCTTCTCCGACCGAGCCACGCATGCAGAGGTGGGTTGACCACATGTCTAGGCATGCAGGTCAACCTCAGATTACTTTTACTGAGGCCTTCTTTAGGTGGTTCGAGCGTCAGGAGATGGCGTTTTCTAAGTATCCATATGTGGGTATGGATTTCCGAGGTGATCCGGATTTAGTGCTACCGGATGGCGAGCAGTGGGGTGCCATTGGTAAACTCTTTGACCATATTACTGTTTATTTTTCTTACTCATAATGTTGCTGTGCTTTATTCTATCAAGACTTTTAATTGTAATCTTGGGTGCATGCAGATATTGGTCCTGTTCGTCTAGCAGTTCGTCCGAGATCGCCAGCTGCTGCCCCGATAGGGGAGCCTGCTAGGAGAGTTGTTATTCGCGATCTTGACGACACCGAGACCCTTACAGCTGTGCAGGAGCAGGTTGAGAGCCTTACTCGTGGCCTTCCGGATGTACAGAATGATGAGTTACCTTTACAGATGCAGCGGCATACCATTGGTGTGCCTAGACGATGGACTCGTCTCTTACGCATGATTGCACAGGCCGTGACGTACTATCATGAGCACCACTAGGCTAGGGTGCCCCCTAGCATCTTTTTGAGTTCTTAGGTCATATGACCAATATTGTCTTAGTTACAGAACATTATGTATGAACTTATATAAACAGCTTATATATTTTGATTTTCGTGTTTTATTCTGGTTGATTTACGTGATCCATATGTATAATTTTTTGATGATGTGTCCTTTTTATAAATGTTGCAAATGTCTATCTAACACATAGTTTGCTAATGAGTCAATTAATGTGTTTAAGTTTCTTGAAATATGTTGATATTGAATTGAATCAAATCGTCTTTCCAAGATCTTAACCCTTAGGAACATGCGATAAATAGCTGGATTGCGAACAGAATATATACCATTGAGTTGCAGTATTACGAGCTGTGAGTCTAGCCTGACAATTAGTCGGCGTATGCCACGTGTGATGGCATCAGAGAGTAGTTCTATCAACGCGCTATACTCAGCGATGTTATTCGTTGATTGCCCAATACATACACCTCTGAAACTCACTAACTCCCCGCTTGGATCAAAAATGGCCCAGGCTGCGGAGGACAGGTTCCGTGAACTACGACTCGCTCCGTCGGCATATCCAATACATGTCTCCAGAGGGTTCGACATCTGCAACGGAAAAAGGTGGATCACTCGACCAGAACAAACACTTTAGCGAAAACAAAATACAACAAAAGCATGCAGGTTACTATTTAAGCATAGTAACGCTTGAGGTACAACCCGTTGCGGGGCTGCGCCAGTGGAATTCCATCGTAATCCATTAACTCGTAGGCTCCTTTTGCTAACACCCTTTTAACAATATAGGGGCCCATCCATAAGGACTTGAATTTACCTGCTCCCAATTTATCGGATTCTTGGTCATAAAGCAAGACCAAATCACCTTCTGAGAAGACACGGGTTTTGACATTTTTGTCAAACTGAGCCTTGACTCGTTTCTTATGAGCTTCGTTAGCCAAAGCGGCGTCACAACGGGTTTCATCCAACTGGATTAATTCCAAGAAACGAGCCTCTTCTTCTAAAGTTCCGGGGAGGAGGTCGATTGCGAGTTTAAGTGATGAAATTTCGCACTGGATTGGTAAGACTGCTTCCAGGCCATACACCAATTGAAAAGGTGTGAACCCGGTTGCGTTCTTTACCGAGGCCCGGTAAGCCCACAAAGCTGAGTACAGGATTAGGTGCCATCTTCTTTTATGAACCCCGATCATCCTTTGCAACATACGCTTCAGGACCTTGTTGATTGCCTCAACTTGTCCATTGGCTTGCGGATAATATGGGGTAGAGCTGTCGTGAGATAGCCCTAGCTTGGCAGCTAATTCGACCATCATGTGATTGCGAAAATGCGACCCATGATCTGTGACTATAGCCTGTGGTACGCCAAACCTGGTGACTACATGATTAAAAAAAGAAAAGGGCGGCTGTTTCACCAGTGTTATCCAATGTAGGCATCGCCTCGGCCCATTTCGTAAAATAGTCAACAACGACTATAATATACCCATGCCCCCCGGTCGAGGTGGGGTTACATTGCATGAAATCGATGCCCCACTTGGCGAAGGGCCCAACAGCAACTATCGGCTGTAAAGGTGCAGGTGGTCGTCTGGTTTTGCTATCAAAGATTTGACAAGCATGGCAACTTCTGACTGCGGTTATGCAATCTTTGAATATGGTTGGCCAGAAGTATCCTGCTCGTAAGATTCTTTGTGTTGTTGCATATCTAGACTGATGCCCCCCACACACGCCTGAATGACAATCATTCAGGGCTTTTTCGGCCTCCTCATGGGTAAGGCACCTCCTCAGAACTGTATCGACACCACGACGGTAAAGTGTATCACCGACGATCATGTAGTCTTTTGCTTGGTATCGTATACGTTTTTGTTCGGAGTGAGAGGTGTTAGGCCTGAACTTTTGGCTTTGGAGATAAACTATGATATCCCCATACCACTCATCGCTTACAGATATCAGAAACAAACTTTCGTCCACGATTGACTCTTCTGATGTTTCATCGTTGGACGATGATGGGAGATCGCATAATAATTCTGCGAAAACTAGGGCCTTCTTTGATTTGGATTTTACAAATTCCAAATCAAACTCTTGAAGGATCGCTATCCATTTTGAATATTTGCCCCCCAGAAACTGTCGCGACAGTATATAAGTCATGGTGTTGCAATCTGACAGGATGGTAGTTTTCCGAAAGAGGACATAATGTCGAAACCTTTGAATCGCTTGAACAGCTGCAAGCGCTAGTTTTTCAAGATAAGAATATTTACTTTCTGTATCGTTTAAGTTTTTACTTAAATAATAGATAGGATGTTCTATTCCATCGACTTCTTGAACTAAAACCATCGCAATGGTCGTATCCGTTGCAGCTAGATACAGGTTAAAATCTCTTTGATAGTCCGGGGCGTACATTAATGATGCTTTTACTAGACAATCTTTCAAAGCATCAAAAGAAGCTTGCGCCACCTGGTCCCAGACAAAAGGTACATCCTTTTTCAATAGACGAGTATAACCCTTAGCAAGTTCTGCGTAATTTGGAATGAACCTCCTCAGAAAGTTTGCTTTCCCTTGGAGTTTCTGAATCTGAAGCAAATTTGAAGGTGGAGGCAAATTAATGATTGCCTGAACCTTGCAGGGGTCGAGACGAATCCCATCCTTAGAGACTACAAAGCCAAGTAAACGACCAGAACCGACGCAAAACACACATTTGTGCGGATTGAGTCTTATCTTGTAGTGTCGGCAACGTAGAAATATCGCTCTTAAATGCCGCGGATGATCAGTCCGCTTTCGCGAATGAGCCGGAAGATCGTCGAGGTAAGGTTGAACAATGTTCTTGATGTCATGGAAGGCATAATTCATCGCCCTCTGAAACGTCGCCCCTACGTTCTTTAAACCAAAGGGTAATTTTCGATAAGCGAATGTGCCCCACGGACAAATAAATGCAGTCTTTACTGGTCCTGTGGGCGGATATTTATTTGATTATACCCGGAAAATCCATCCATAAATGAAAAGATTTCACATCCGGCGCATTCATCAATTATCTAGTCGATGAAGGGTGTAGGGTAGTTGTCCTTCGGACAAGCTTGGTTTACATCCCTATAATCCACACACACTCTAATCATCCCTTGTTTTTTCATAACAGGGACAATATTCGATACCCAATCGGTTAGGGGAACCGGGTAGATGAAACCAACATGGAGGAGTTTTTCAACTTCCGCCTTAATGGCAACGGCTTTCTTCGGGTGCACCTGCCGAAGCTGTTGCCTTACTGGTTTGACATCAGGATACATTTTAATTTCATGTTCAACGATACTCGAGTCAATGCCTGGCATTTCATCATATGACCACGCAAAGACATCTCTAAATTCGCGAAAAAGAGCGTTATATATTTCCAGTTCTGAAGGGGAACAACCTTTGCCGACATAAATATTCTCTACAACATCTGTTTTGGTCGAGATATTTATGGCTATAGTCTCTTCAATATTGGATAGGTTTCGCTCGGAATCCACCGTATTTACAGTATTCGTTAGGAACTCAAATATTGAAGGGTGATAAAGATCACTTTGAGTATCTTCTTCATATTCCGGAAGAAGGGAACGATGGTGGTGATCATTCCATGGTGCCCCCTCAATCATCATTGATTGTAAGATCCCTTCGTCAGTCCCATGTACTTTCGACCAAGGATCTAATGGGGTTCCATATTCTCTAGTTCTATCTACCCAAACGCTTGACGAGCGTTGATTTGGGCTCGCCTCCCATGCTTGAAACATTGATTGCTACAATATTTCTAAAGGGCTTGGGGGCAAAACCATTGAATGATCCATGTTGACCTTCATGGAAGATATCATGTTGCAGGTTGCTACAAACAGTACATTTCCTGTATAAATAGGAGGTGGTAGCGCGAAAGTTCCCATCAATGTGGGGTCTTTCAATAATCCTACTCCGATATCTTGAATTGAATGGTTGCTCTCATGGATCATGGGAATGCTTCCTGTAACTTGTGAACCATTAGGGAGGAAATTCTGTTGGTCGACGATCGTAATCCCTCCTTCAAACGGGAATGTGATCTTCCTAAAATAAGTCGACACGACAGCTGCCATGGCATAAATCCATGGTCTACCCAGTAGGATGTTATAGTCAAGATTTCCATCAATGACTTCTACATCAATTTCTACTGTCTTTCCTCCTAGTTCGACTTTCAAGTTATTAAGGATACCGTAAGGGGTATAAGTCCTTCCGTCGAAGGCTTTTAATGTCGTCGAGGATCGCGACAAGGTTGGAGATCCTAAAGTTTTCCAGCAACTCATAGACATAATACATGTCGAGGCTCCCTCATCAATTATCGTTCTGTGAACTGTTTTGTTGAGTGCTTTCACTTGAATAAGGAAATCTAGCTGAGCTGGTAACTGAGGATCATATCCCTTGTGATCAAAGGATACTAGATTGGAATCCTTAGGATCAACCCCACCAATTTCTGATAACAATGCCTGCCTTTGGGTTGGACAATTTTGTAGCACTTCAAGAGTCAACATAGCAGATGGCGATTGGGCCAAATCTTCCACTATATTATAATGCTGCGCCGCTCTGGCGCGAGGATTAAATGTCGACTTGTGTACTACACCCTTCGGCGGTTTTATTGTTAATTCAGGGATGGTGGGCGTTACAACTTCTGTCGAAGTTGTTGTCGAACTACTTGGTTGATCTTTACCTTTTTCGTTCGACACCTGAGGATTCCCATAATCTTTGTTCCTTGTCGAAATCAAAGCATCATTCTGTTGTTTCGAAACCGACAACATTAGGACTTGCGACGGGGAAGCATTTCCACTATCAACCAGATTTTGACCTGGGTTGGGAAATGGATCATTTAACACAACTGAGGTTTGGGAACTTTTGAAGAACCTCTTTAACTCAGCTTTGAATGGGCAATTCTTTGTGGTATGATCCTTATCATCACATATTAGACATGGATAATTTTGTTTCCCTTTGCTGGGAGGGTTTGAAGAATCTTTTCCAGGGGATGACTCACCCTGTTTCTTCTTCTTCCCTTTGTTTTGTTTCTTCTTGCTTCCTGGTTGATTGGTTTCTTTGCACTTATCTTCCGATACGGCATTTACTTCCGAAGCAAGAATTTCTTCTTTTGCATTTTGATCCGAATTCTTACGGGCTTTCTTTGACGAAGCCTTTATCGATTTCGCGTTTCCTGTGCCAATCACGCCATCATCGGCATGAGCGTCACTGTTTGATTTAGGAGGGGGAGGAATTGAAAACTCTGGTCTAGGGGCATCAGGTATTTTGTCATAGAGTGTGCCGGACTGAGTATAAACTAAGTCCAAATATTGTGCACGAGCAATCACTTGCTCCTCTGTTACGACTCCCCCCTTGGCCACATCTTCGGTAATAGCTGGAAGTAACGACTTTATAAACCATTCAGCTAATAGTTGATCGGGAACATATGTTTTCACCATCCTACGACGACGACGCCACTCATGTATATGATCAGATATATGGGTAGCAGTTGTCTGTTTGAAGTTGGTTAATATTTCTGTTCCCGTTTCATACCTTATCGGTAATTGAAAGTGGGTTAAGAAAGTCGTGGCTAGGGAACTAAAATTGTCGAAAGAGGCTCTTGGCAATTCAATATACCATTTAGCCGCTGGACCTGTCAATGTCCTCTGAAAAAGGCGAAGTCTTATCGAATCGTCGTGAAGGGTGTTCGACGAACACCACAGATGAAAAGTCATCACGTGATTCGAAGGGTCTTCACCTGGATTTCCATTGAATTTAGGAATGTCGGATGGAAGTTTATGAGGAATAGCTGGCCACCAAGGGGCATAAGCAATCGGATCGTTGGTTAAACGGTGTAAATCGGGTAACTCTAAAGTTGCCACGAATGGTAACTGTTGATTCAGGTTAGGCGAAGCGTAACCAGGGTACGATGGAATCGCTTGAGCAGTGGGTCTTTGCATACCAGCATAATGTAATTGATGTTGGTATGATTGATACGGTTGGTGGACTTGACCACTATAAAGTGGTTGGTTTTGACCGTTTTGGATATACGGCTGTCCACTATTCGCAAAGATCTGCTGCTCAGAACCTTGGTACACTTGCTGGAACTGCGGTTGTTGGTATTGTACAAGCCATGGTTGTGACGCCATGTTCTGTTGCGCCATGCTAACCATTGGACCAAGGTGTGGGGTAATTGTACCCGTTTGTACTTGTGTCGTCCCACCAGTTGGCGATTGTGGTTGTGACCCATGGTCAAGCGACTGTTGCATTACAACCTGAGAAATCTGAGGTTGACATGTAACAGGTATTACTTGAACTTGCGACACGGTTACAATAGCCGGGGTGGTTGGGATGTTCGTCACAGGTACACACTGTTGCATAGAATATACAATCCTTGGTTGTTGAGGTAGCATAGGTACCCAACTACTTGATGCAATTCCAGTATAACCAGAATACTGTTGAGAACTGCCATATGGATATCCTCCCGGAGGAGGTAATGAAAAAGCATACTGCCCCCCATATGGTAGCAATCCGGAACTCAGAGGGATTGTTAGTCCTTGAGGACTAGATGGCCCAAATTGACCTCCATGAGGATCAATCTGTCGAGTTTCAACATAAGAATTACCGGGTATTACTCCGAATGAACAAACTGGAACAGACCATACTGTCGAAATAGTCCCTTGGTGGACTCCTTCTAGCTGTTGAGAGCTAGTTGGGACAGCTGGTATGCCGGCAAACATCGTTGGAGTGACGGCAGGGGCTTCTGCTATCGCTGTGTCATTTGACACAGTTCTAGATGATGACAGTTGTTCAGACATTTTAAGTCTATCCAATAGATTTCCTAGCGATTCTACAGGGACTTCCACTTGTGGTGGATTAACCTCTGATGAAGGAAAGAGAGTGACCCCTACTCCAAAATGAGTTGGAGTACTTGCTTGCGGATCCTCTGCAATTTCCTCTATCGCAATCAAACCCGGTAGAAGAGGAAGACCGTCAGGTCCGTAAAATATTTCTGGTGCCGAAGAAGTGGTTGTTTCGACAACGAAAGTTGTTTGGGGAAAAAAACTTTCTGGACCGGTTACCGATGGAACTGGTTCAGTTACACAAGTATTTTCCCCCAGACCAGGATCAGTATTACTGTCCTTCTGTGGCTGTTGAACTTCTTCTATAGAGGCAGGGTTTCCAGAAATGTTAGGAGTAACCGGAACCTCAGTTGCAGTTGGAACACTTGTTCTAACTTTCAAAGGAGATTTTGAACTGGTTAAACGAGTTCGCTTTGCCCGTACTGTTTTCGATTCCGGGGACAAAGACGGTTGACTCGTAAGCCTCCGCGAACGAAGGGTTTTCAATTGACTTTCTTCCACGATTGCGGATTACTCGATCAACTAAAATATTAAAAGGGGAAATTTGTGTTTCCGAATTGAATAAATTTTATTAGACGCTTTTAGACACAACTTGCTTTTTCACTTTTTAAGAGTCGAGAAAAAGCTAAAGATGACTCTAGTCTCCTTCGATGTATTAACGAGCCCGAAGTGACAAATGCTCGGTTGGACTTTTTCAGTTATAGAGTTTGAAAAAGGCCAAAAGAAACTGCTCCCAACAAACAAGATACGATCCCCAGCGGAGTCGCCAATTTGTTGTTGGGAAAAGTATCCAATACGGAATGACCCTATCCCACTCTAAGGGTGATAGTACCTCAGCAACAACTGAATGCAAAGCTATTCAAGATTACTTCTTTATGAGATGAGAGAGAGAAGAGAAAAGGGATCCACTAACCGTTATCTTCTGCTAATGGTTGATCCAATCTTCCCTCTTTGCTGCTTGCTCCTAGCTCCTTGCTCTTTCACCAGCCCAGCTACACAAAGATCCTGTAAAAGCACAAAGAAAGGAAACTACAAGAAGCATACATCCATAACTGATTCAAGGATTAGAATAAATCAAATATACAAGCATCAATTCACCATAGAGACACATGCATATAGAAGAACCTCAAATGCTTTATTAATGGAAGAAGTAAAGTTCTGAGAGTGTTACAACCATAAGAGGCCCAATCCAGCAACACCTCCCAGCAGAAAGAAATCTCCTCTTCACCTCCTTCAAAGCAATCACCCAATAGTTCTATACTCAAACCAACAGCACTTCCTTACTTGCACAAAATTCCAGCCTCCCTAGACCTCATGAGAGAGCTCTATATATAGGAGATTTGGAGAAAGGATGAGTCAGCTTGAGGCTGGCATGAAGCTGACTAGTGTCCTCTCCCACTTTAGTTATACTTCAGTTCTTGAGTCCACTTGGAGTTTCTTGCTTCCACTTGGAGATCTAGATCCTCTTACTCATCACAAGGCGAATTCCCTGATCCAAGTGTCAGTTTGGAAGCTTCCTGGGCATTTGACACCTTGCAGAATGACTGTGCCACTTGGCCAATCTCGCCCAGCGCAGGTAGCCTTCATTAGATTTGACATTCAGCACAGGTACAGAGTGGAGCAGTTGACATTCAGCGCAGATGCCCAGTGGAGCAGCTGACATGATCCAGAAACAGCTTATTTTTGAGTGTTTTCAGGTGGAGAACTGATTTTCAGTGCTGTGGTTTGCTGACCTTGTTCCTCTAGGGGTAGGAACAACATGTTTAGGGACTTTGGATCCCTCAGATTATCGACATTTCATGCTTCATGCTGTAAGGCACAAAAATGTCTATAACAACCGACATTGCCAAGGTGCCAAATTTTTTCAACGCACCAACATGATACACTTTTTGTTCTTCAAAATAATGAAACGGTGCGATTAATTTTTTTAATGCAATAGTGCAGGTTGTATTTAAATGCATCATTGTTGTAATTGTTATAAGAGCACCGAGATGGTTGAATTCATTTTTATTTTCTAAATTTTAGAAATAGGTCAATACTGGTGTTGTTTTTAATTTAAACGCATTGGATAATTTTTCTACAAGAGCACTGATATGATAACATATTTAATATTTTTCGGAATGTCAGAAACCAGTGCGGGTATTATTTCAAAGCCCCAGCGTTGTTATCATTTAAATGCATCGGTGCGATTTGTTTTGACAAGTACACCGATAGCGTTTAAAATCTATCTCAGATTTTTTTTTCACATAAAATGGCATATTAATCTCAAACTCTCCTTTAGGATGCATCCAAATGAATTACAATAGTTTGTAGTATACATTTTTCACTTAAAGTTGTCTTATTCTTGAAAAATGGTTTGAAAACTATATTGAAATTCAGATTATGGTTATATGGTTCTCAGATTAATTTTAGATATGCACACAAAATTTTAGCTTTGATATTTCTCAAATGAAGGGACAAAATCTCAATAATATCAAATGGCCAATTCTTCAAATTCCATCTCATTTCGTATTGTTGATAAAAGTACTTTGGGGAGTTCTCCCTTTCCATCTGCAGTAAGTTCAAGTTTTATTTATATTTAGATTATCTAATTGATTTACTTTTTAATCCATGTCAATTTGAATAAAAATGCATCCAAATTTGCAGGATCCTGGTTAAGAATCGATTTCAGATGCATAAAATATTCCTCCATTTCAAAAATGTCAGAAGCTCTTATTAGGAGTAGCACATCGCACGTAGTTGGTAGATGATAATGGACAACCTCTTCACCCTACCAATTAGAACATGGCATCTTCCAGTCACAATCTTGGATCACCAATGGTAATAATTGTTTGGTATAATGTAATTTCAACAAACCAATTGCATTGATGTGCTTACTAATATCATTGATATTGTACTAATGACATTCAATATGTTTTGAAATCAGGATTCTAGTGATGATGATTGACCCACATACCATCTTCTGGTGTACCCCACTATAGTTTCAACTCCAGAGGAGGTTGCATTAAGAGCAAGACTTCGATAGGAAGCATACAAAGAATGGTTGAATCAACCACCTATTTAATTCCCACTATGTCTAGATTCACCAATTAAGAATGACTACAAAAATACTAGTTCTTCATCACAAGTTGGAAGTGGACGCAATCAAATATAAGTTAGTACAGATGATTACTTACGGGATACGACTGCAATGGATGAAATGTTGTTAGATGCATTCCATAATGATGATTTAAGGTATGATGCTCATATCAGTAATACCTTATTTGAAAGCCTGAAATCTGCTTCCACCACTCCTCTCTTTGGACCTGATGGAAAGTCAAAGTCTACTTATCTCGGGACAACAATGTTGTTGTAAAACTTAAAAAACAAAGTTTGGCACATCAAATTCATGTTTCTTAGCAATATTGAGGTAATTCACGTGCATTATTGATCAAGTCACTTATATTTTGAAAAATATTGTCACACGATCAACATTTAAAATGGTTGATTTTATGAACGTTAAATATTGACATTGTATAATCATATTCCCCACCAACTGAAGGTTATTTAAAGATAAGGTTCTTCCAAGTGATAATGTGAAAATCAATTGCTAAAAATGTTGGGTGTTGAGTACATATCATATCATCCATGTTCGAATGATTATATTCTATATAAATGAGAATATGTAGACAAAGAGATATGTCCAAAATTTTGGCATAACAGGTACCAAAATTTAAAAAATGGGTAAATCACATGGTACTCCTCATGAGATATTGAGGCACATGCTTATAATCCCAAGGATTCAAAGACTCTTTCGTAGCAAATAATTAGCTATGTTGCAGGGATGGCATTCCTCACACAGAAGTTAATCCATAGTTATGTGAATCCCAATACATTCAATAGCCATGAAGCATATAAATGATATATGGCCTAAAAACTTCAAGGATGAAGTATGAAGTCTATGAATCATCATAGCCATGGATGGTGTCAACCCATATTCCCTCCAAAACACCAAATATTCTATTCTGCCTATAGTAGTGATCAATAATAATATCCCCTCATGGTTGTTTGTGAAGAATGAACATCTTATGTTGGATCTCATAGTCCCTGGTAGAAGATAAGTGAATAATATTGATGTCTACTTACAACCATTGGTACATGAATTGAAGGAATTATGGGAAGGGATACATGTGTAAGATCTCTTAAGACCCATCACAACAGGGAGGAGTTTTATGTTGTATGGAATATGTGCTTACACCATACATGATTATCTAGGATTAAGAATTTTCTCTGGAAAATTATTTTTTATTGATTTATTTATATACTTAACAATATTGTTTCACATATTAATTTAATTCAATGCAATTGTTTTGATCTTAATGGTCACAAACATGTCAGCCTGTAAACAATAATTTTGCAATTTTTGTAACAAAAGGGTATCACAAATATAAATTTTGTGGACCTTCTCTAAAGGCTAGGTGGTCTGACCACCTATGAAAGCCAGTGTATTAATGCTCCAGGGTATTCCTCATCCTCTTTCAAAGGTAAAACAGAGAGAACTCAAAGGTCTGCAATAATGCAACCATTTGAATGGCTTAGAGCATATGAGAGAGAGAAGGAGGAGAAGTTTTCATAAAAAAAATTATTCAAATGGGGAGCCTATGTTCGATGATCAATATTTCTTCGACAACTATGTTGAGAAATTGGCCACTGGGATGAAAACGAAATCTGTCTTTTATGAACTCCCATCATCTTAAGATTTCCCACTTACTAGATCCCATGCATATATTTTAAAATGTTTCAACTTCTTTATCGAGCCACATATCATCGAAAGAAGGTGACACATTGGTTGTTAGGAGAGATCTTATTTCTTCAAAAACTAAGAAGGAACATTTGCCAAGACAAGAAACTAGAGGAGATGTTGGTCCCTCTTGGTCTTTCAAAGAAGGTGACATCCCATGGATTTTAAAGAAACATGATCTTTCTTTGGAAAAGGAAGTTATAATGAGTATGAGGGTGTCTTCTTTATATGAGTCTTCACTACAACGTTACTTCACTATTGAAGACCATTTGTCGGGTTTGAAATCACATGACCATTTCCACCTTCTAATAGTACATATGTCAAAAAAATGATTTTATTATTTATTTTTATTTTTATGCAATGGGATATTTTATAATTAATTTTTGTATAATGTACTATTTACTATGCAATTTCATTATGCTTGACTCATGTGTGTGTGCACCGTGAATTCTCCCAAGAACTATGACGTGCCATATATAAATTATTTACATTTGTACATTGAATCACATCAAAAGAGATTCATATCGCTAGCATTAAATGGTGGCATCAAGAGATAACTAAGATTGTTTGTATGTTTGAGAAGAATATGCCTACAAGTTTCATAGACATGCAGGTTCATCTTCCAATTCACGTAGTATATGAGGTTTAATTAGTTGGGGTGGTTTCATATTGTTGGATGTTCTTCTTACAAATTCACATGAATAAATTGAAAGGTTTTGTTCGATAAAGGAAAAAACATCACAATCCTATGGTGAAGGGGTATATATCATATGAGTCTTTATATTCTGCTACTAATTATATAAAGTAAATCGACAACACACTAGGTGTGGCAATTTGCGATGACAAAAGGGATGAATGCTGATTTGTGTAGCTCCAGAGGTACTCCAAGCCCTAGGATTTAGGGTTTAGAGGGAAAAGTGCCACAAGGGTCACTTATAGGCTTGGAACCCAAGGTTGGGGTTTTGTACCCATTGGGGTTTGGGTCAAAACCATGATGAATTTGAGATTGAGACAATTTGAGGTGATAGATCTTGGCGAGGTGATTCCAATGCTCACAAGATCACTCAAATCGAAGCTCTAGAAACGAAGTTATGAATTTTTGAAGTTGACAATTAATTATGGACAGTCAAAGTCATGTAGGCTTGGGGAATTGTTATAGACATTTTTGTGCCTTACAACTCCAAGCATGAAATGTCCATAAACCAAGGGCTCCTAAGTCCCTAAAAGTGTTGTTCTGACCCCTAAAGGAACAAGGTCAACATATTACAGCTTCTCCCAGAAGTTCTCCACCAGAAACTACTCAGAATAAGTCAAAACAGGATCATTTCAGCTGCTCCACTGGCTAGGTGCGTTGCATTGCACCTAGATACACTGTGAGGGTCCGTTGCATTTCAAAAGTCCCTTTTGTGGGGTGCGATGGGCGAGAAATGACAAATGGCAGTGTCATTCCGCGAGGTGGAGAGACAATAGAAGCTTCCAGAATCTTCTCCTGTGACACTTGCCTCACTGAATTCGACCAATGATGAGTAAGAGGCCCTAAGTCTCCAAGTGGAAGCAAGAACTGACAGAGAGAAGACACTAATCAAATCACAAGCTGACTCATCCTCCTTACACATATCTATATATGGATCCCTCATCCCAGAGATCCGGAGGCTGGAATTTTGCATATTGTAAGGAATTGTTGTTGGTTTTTGAGACAAACATCAGAGTATTGGGTGATCTATGCTTTGTTTGATGTGAAGAGGGGCTTCTTTGCTGGGAGGTTGATGCTGGGTCAGGAACCACCGGTTGTAACTCCTCCTGGATCTTTTCTTGTTTATCAATAAAAATTATTTGAGTTTTTCCTCCATGCTTTTGTATCATTGATGCTTGTTACATTTGTATGGTTAACTTAAATCTGATCCTAAGTTGTTTATGAATATAGATCCATGTCTTTGTATAACGTTCCTCTTCTGTGATCTTACAGGTACTTTTTGAAGCTGGGCAAGTAAGGGAGCAGGTAGCTGGAGACTATCAAAGAAAAGAGGGATTGGATCAAAGGATCAGTGCAAGACACAGGTTGGTTCTTTTTATTCCTCTCTATCTATAGTTCATAAAGGAAATACAAAAGTAGTTTTTCTCTGTTTGTTTCTAAGGCAGCTGTCACACCTTAGTGGGATAGAGAAGTTCTAAATAGAAACTTTTCCCTGTAACAAAATGGTTACTCCACTGGGGAGCTAATTAGTTTGTTTGTTTATCATTCTTTGTTTGTTTGTTTCATAAACTTATAAGTGGCATTCGAACTACATTTGCCATAACAAATGCAAAGTAGACATCTGCTGCTTCAATTCATTCACCGGATCTGTTTATGATTTGAACGATTGGTTCACAAACTATCTGATTGCCCTTGTGATAGCTCTTAGATCCTCCTTAGATCTACCCCTGATTGTTGAATTACTGATTGCTTTTACTTGGCCAAAAACCAAAGACTGAACTGCAAACTGTGACCCGGAACCCGGACAGATTCTCGTTTCTGGCCCAGCGCAGGTACTGTTAAGAGATCCTAAATTTCAGCGCACTTCCCGAAAGGGCAACCTGCGCTGCATTTCAGATTCTCTGTGTTATAGGTGCATTGATCAGACCAGCCCTGTGCAGCTGTGGTTCTTGTGTTTCATTATTTCCAGTTCTATCTCTTCATTTTGTTGCCTGTGATCAGTATATGTCTGTTTGAAACCCCTTTTCCTTGCTATTATTCCGCCTCCTTTGAACAAAAGAATTGCATATGTTTTTGTGTGTTTGTTGAGTCATTTACAGTTCTCCTTAGCAAAAGTGGCGTAATCGTACTGTCGTCCTTTGATTTGAATCTGTCGTAAGTGTCGATTTCAATCGTTGGAAAGAGTTTGATTGCTGTTGATGGTTGATTACCCTGTTACTATTGCTTTTGGTCTGAATTTGTGATTTTCTAGTGTCAAAAACGAGTATTCATTTCAAAATAGTAAGGTGTCGTAATCGTCTCTATCTTTTGATTTCAAAAAGAAGCTTGTTTGTGTTTGTCGCTTGAAAATAAATTCAGATTTGTGCATCAACTTTCTTTTTAGCATCCATATACTAAGAAAGTCAAAAACAAATACATGCATGTGCATTTGCATATAGACAGTCTGTTTGGCTTGATTTAGGAAAGTGCATTTACGGTGTGCTCTTTTCTCTTTGTGAAAAGATTGTGTCTTTCTTTTCCCCTAGTAGCTAGGATTTTCATTGCACAAAATAGATAAAAGTTTGTTTATCATCTTTAGATTTCATTTTAGGAATTACATCTACATCTCGTGGTGAACCCGAAAGGCAAACTTCATAAACAAGATCAACTTAAAATAAATTCAATGAATTTAACAACGCTTTGGAACTTAACGCACAACATTTAGAGGTCTAGGCTAGAGACGTATTCCGGCGTCGTAAAACCTGGTAACTATTGTTCTCACTGATGGTTGGGTGATTCCTCCACTTTGAGATGATAAGTGCCAGTACGGACTTGTGCTCCCACGTATCGTCGAGTATATTTTGGGAGACCCCTATAGGCTTAAATCCTTTATCCATAGGAAGCCGTGTCTGCCGCGCTATCGATCGCAATGCACTGAACACATCATTCAGGAAGATTGACTACCATACCGTAAAAAGTATTCTGCAGTTTTGTGATTGGTTTGGTACTCCCTCTACCTAGACTTCCATAGCAGTCCCTTTCGTTCCTTTTCAGACTCCTTAACGGAAAAGGTCCATCTGAGCACTTGTCACTTCAGGCTCATTAAAAATCGAAGGCGACTAGAGTCATCTTTTGTTTTTTCTCGACTCTTAAAAACTGAAAAAACAAGTTGTGTCAAAGCGTCTAAAAATTTATTTTAAACGGAATATTCATTACCCCTTTCCTACGTTGATCTTGGGTTGAGAAAATGGAGTCCACCAACCAAGGAATTCCCCTTGGAGGAAATCCTAGTCCCTTCTCCTCTTGGGGAGATGTTGGTGCACCCCATATGGCCACATTGTCGCTTCCAGGACTGACAATTGGTTTGCCTGTATGGCTCTTCTCAACCTCTGTCGTTCAGAACACCACTATTCCTGAACAATCGAATCAACAATTAGACGAGTCCAGAGTTACCCACCAACCTTCTACTTCCTCTAATTCTTCCTCTCCTCCTTCCTCTTCACTTGATGGGGCTGGTAAAGCCAAAAGTCAAGTTCCTAAGGAGAAGAAAGAAAAGAAGAAGAAAGAGAAAAAGAAGAAGGAGCCAAAAGCGAATGGGGGCAAACGAGTGTCGTCTAACGAAAATCCACACACTGCACCGACCAGGCCTAAATCGCCATGTGTCATTTGCAAAGGAGACCACTTTCACAGAGATTGTCCTTACATCCCTCGGATCTTAAGGGACTGGTCTCCTCGTTTGCACAACCCGGTGTCGTCAACCTCTGATGATCATGTTGAAAACACACCGTCAACTAGTGAAAGTGAAGCCCCAGGACAAAAAGGAAAATATAGATTTCCTTGTAAACTGTGCGAAGGCGATCATGCCGTCCACCGTTGTCCCTTCTTAGACGAAGCTAAAAGAGTTTTGGATGATCGTCCGGTTTCACCGTTACGACTTCCTCCTGGATATAAAAAAACTCTTGCCGAGTCCGTCACTAGTTGAAAATCCGGCTGACCCGCTCAGGTGGTCGGCCGAAGCATCTATCATTGAAGATGAACCATCTGAATCCATACCAGACGAAAGTCAAAAGGTCGAGGCGGCAGTTGACCCGGTCTTGCCTTCAGAGGTTCCATCTTCAGATGATACAATCACTGAAGAGAACAAGGATGACACCGTCCAAATTCTTTTCATAAGCACAGACTCCAACGAACATGGGGGAAATTTACCCGTTCCTTTACCGCAGGAAGGAAGTTCGTCAAAGTCGTACCCGGCCGTCTATTCGGTCCCACCTCCAAGCAACCTAGTTGTCTCCTTCGACTGGAATCAACTAGGCAGACCCCGTTTACCAGCTAGTGTACCATTCCGAATTATTGTTCAGATATATAGAATGGTTATGGCTGGTACCATCACAGATGAGGGGGCTTCTGTGAGTATCCTTTCCTCAACTGCTTGGAAAGCGCTTGGTTCGCTACCACTTTTGCCTAAGATGAGAAATATGACAGGCTTTGATAAAGGAACCAATCGACCGTTAGGGATCCTTCCCGATGTGCCCATAACATTGAGAGGGAAAACCATTCACATGAATGTAATGGTAGTTCAAGGACCCCTGGATTACAATCTACTCCTTGGACGAGACTATATTTATTGCATGGCAGCAATTTTCTCCTCACTCTTTAGAGTAATGTGTTTTCTGCACGAAGGAAGAGTGGTCAAGCTCGTGGACCAGCTTTCATTCCCCGGATCATACAGAGCAAATAGTCATATACCATCCCTGAATGGTCTTTTCACGCAAGAAATGTCTCAATCTCCAGTCCATCCTCCCGATGAGCGCGAGTAATTCAGAGGGATATGACTGAAACCCAGGGGGCATGCACCCTTTTCTACTTCGGCAGGAAAACTTCGGGTATAGGGTAGGTTTCCATGAGAGAATATGACTAGTCTGTACCCCCGTCCGTGATTGGAAGAGGGGGTTATTCTAGAACAAGATTCTCTTGTCAAAGTTATGTGAGTTGGCGAGCACCGCCACTCACCTTTGTTTATTTCGGTAGACATCGCCGGAGAAGTGTTTGGTTTGCGCTGTGAATAGAATGATCTTTGGGTAGCCTATAAGAGGTAGGCCTCTCTCGGTAAAACAAATGTTTTAACGGACTAAAGAAGGGGTAACCTTGAAATTCTATTTTATACCTGGGGGCATGCAAACCTTTTGGAGTGCAAGCGAAGAGAAACTATTTATTTTTTAAATTTTTAGGACCTCTAACCCTTTAAACTCGTAGGATTGGTCGTCTCCTAACTTGCATAAAGAAAGGATGTGGGGCAAAACTCTAAAAGTTGCCATTTTTTATATGAGACATTCTTATCATACGACTGGATTAATCAAGCAGTGTTACCGCAAGGTTCAAGCTCGTTAAAAAATAAACCCGCATTGAGCAGTGTTACCGCAAGGTTTAAGATTGTTAAAAAATAAACCCGCATCGAGCAGTTTTAGCACATAGTTCAAGCTCGTTAAAAAATAAACATAAGACATGAGAAAATGTTTCCACCCGCGTTTAAGCTCGTTAAAAAATGAACTATTCCTCGATAAATAACCACAATGAATGTAGTACTTCAGCCATTAAAGCCTTGGTCGTGTTTGCACCGTCACCTCCACTTTTTCATTGGCCGATCATTCACCTCCACTTGATTGTTTACCCATTTTGAGGAACAGCTGCGAAGAGTGATCTCACTAGCCATCCTTGTGACACTGCCATGATTGGAAAATTCCAAACCTTACCTGGAATCAGCTGCTACCCGTTTTATCACTCGTTCCTCAAAAGACGAGTCTCCTTTAAGCTCTTTTCAGCTGACTCGTAAAATATGAAAAGATTGCCGAGTCCTTGGCCTTCCAACTCATTAAAGGGATAGGAAGTGTTGTCCCTCATCTAGATTTTAATCTTTTTGGACCTGAGGGATTATTACACAAAACGATCGAGCGCTTGTTTTGTTGGGCTCGTTAAAAATATCGAAAATTCATCCCTTCTGTATTGTTTTATACTTTTTCAGACTTAAGGGATTAGATTACAAAAAAGGAATTTTGGAGTTACCTTTACGTTCCTTTTTAGACTCTCTAAAATTGAAAAGGACCGAGTTATCTTTGTCGTTAAACTCGTTAAAAAGATTAATAGCGACAAACTTTTCTATAGACGAGAACGAGTTTCACTATCGCTAGGCTCGTTAAAACATAGCGATGGGTTTGCCTGAAGGGAAAATTATAGAACAAGCATATGTTATCCTCCTCAAGCTTGACAAAAATAAAGAGGTACTGGTCAGCAATGACTGGGGAAAATTGGGAAGAAAACTCAAAGAAACTTTATTGGTAGCAAGTCGCTCTTGAACATGACACTTCCACTCCGTGTCTGAGTCAGGTTGGGTTGTTTCATTCACCGGTCACATCGCCATGGTCACGCTATACCATCCACATTTGGGGTTAGTGATACCAATCCATCACATCAGTGTCGCTGATATGTTCAAGAGAAGTCATCCAGAGAAGTCACCTGTGTCTCACCCACTACCATACATTATACTCCATTCTTTCATGACCGCCACCCTGAACATTATATCATCAGATCGTTTTCACCTCCATCAAAATCATTTGCTCTGTTCCGTGTCATTGATGTGGGATTCATTAAGGCCCTCCTGTGACGAATCACTTCTTGTCGACATCAGCTCATTATCCAAGAAGTTGATCTAGGAACAACCCATTCAGTACTTTGAAGCTTGCATGCCTCAATGGCAAGTTTCTCACTTCCGGCGACAGGTTTACATCAATGGCCTTCGACCGAAAGATTTTACGTAGTGTTCGACGCCAAGTCCTCTATTCACACCACGTGAATTGTACTACAGTACCTTGAGGGTCATTATCATTATCGGTGATTCCTCTCGCGCTTGTTAATGGTTTACATCATTGACCGGTAATAAAGCGATGTCTTTCCATGTTCGACTTCAAAACATTTCTCACATGGATCGACTTTTATTTCGAGTGAAGATAAGACGAGATTGAAGACCCCAGATCTAGTTTCATCCATCCGGGCTGCGATATATATTCAGGGAAATAAAGACATCAAATGTACATCATTGCAGCACAGATAATCATCCTACCAAAAGGATGATGGCTCTATCAGAATCATCAGTCTACCCTCAGACGATTGTCTGTCCTATGTACATGAAAATGAATTTATAAAGCTGAGCATGGGAATACCCGCCTCAGCTAGATCATGAAAACAGTATGAAGATAATGTGTTGTATTGTATCTTATTACAGGTCTCCTAACAACATTGAAAGAACTTCGGATCCTCATAATAAAGCATTTCACCCGACACCAAAAGGTTAATGGCCTCATACTTTAGGGGGCAACTGTTATAGACATTTTTGTGCCTTACAACTCCAAGCATGAAATTTCCATAGACCAAGGGCTCCTAAGTCCCTAAAAGTGTTGTTCTAACCCCTAAAGGAACAAGGTCAACAGATTACAGCTTCTCCCAGAAGTTCTCCACCAAAAACTGCTTAGAATAAGTCAAAACAGGATCATTTCAGCTGCTCCACTGGCTAGGTGCGTTGCATTGCACCTAGATACACTGTTAGGGTGCGTTGCATTTCAAAAGTCCCTTCTGTGGGGTGCGGTGGGCGAGAAATGACAAATGGCAGTGTCATTCCGCGAGGTGGAGAGACAATGGAAGCTTCCAGAATCTTCTCCTGTGACACTTGCCTCACTGAATTCGACCAAAGATGAGTAAGAGGCCCTTAGTCTCCAAGTGGAAGCAAGAACTGACAGAGTGTTGTGGGGAAAAATGCCTATGCAGGACGATCCTATCCACCTAAGGTGTGACAGTGCCTTAGCAACAAACGAGTACAGCTATGCTGGTTTCTTCCTTTATGAAATGTGAAAGAAGAGAGATCAATAGACTTACCGGTGTCTTTTGTTTGTCCCTCGATCCGGTCTCTCTTCTCTTTGGGTGTTCACAGCTACTTGCCTTCTTGCTTATCCAGCTTCAACTTCCTACAAGATCACAAGAGAACAGCTACTTGCGACAAGAGAACAGCTACTTGAGACAAGAGAATAACACTACACAAAGACATATTTTCACATTCATAACTAATTTAGGATTAGAAATAAACCAAATACACTAATACATTCATACATCAAAATACATCAGCATATAGGAGAAACCAAGATAGCTTTATTGATGAATAACAAGGTTCAGGAAGAGATACAACCCAGAGGGCTCCAATCCAGCATCTCCTTCCTAGCAAATGGAATTCCTATCTTCACCCCTTTCAAAGCATTAAGCACCCAATGATTCCAGTCTCAAACCAACAACAATTCTTTGCAATAACAAAATTCCAGCCTCTAGATCTCATGGAGGAGAGATCCATATATAGATGTTTGGAGAGAGGATGAGTTAGCTTGAGATCTGACTAGTGTCCTCTCCCTCTGTCAGTTCTTGAGTCCACTTGGAGGTTCTTGCTTCCACTTGGAGATTTGGAACCTCTTACTCATCACCAGTCGAATTCCCTAAGGCAAGTGTCATTTTGGAAGCTTCCTGGGTTTTGACACCTTGAGAAATGAGCCTGCCACTTGTCCACTCTCGTTCAGCGCAGGTAGCCAGTGTTCCAGTTGACATTCAACGCAGGTAGCCAGTGTTGGCTTTGACATTCAACGC
This sequence comes from Pinus tabuliformis, assembly GCA_031772625.1. NCBI lineage: Eukaryota > Viridiplantae > Streptophyta > Pinopsida > Pinales > Pinaceae > Pinus > Pinus tabuliformis. The sequence goes on along the minus strand of CM062807.1, from coordinate 489,297,600 downwards.
AAATAGCTAGTGTAGCCACTGAAATGATCCTGAATAGACTTGTTTTTGAGCAATTTCTGGTGGAGAACTTCTGTGAATTGCTGTGGTTTGTTAGCCTTGTTCCTCTAGGGCTAGGAACAACATGTTTAGGGACTTTGGATCCCTTAGATTATGGACATTTCATGCTCAATGCTGTAAGGCACAAAAATGTCTATAACAGTTGCCCCCTAAAGTATGAGGCTGTTTATCAGGTGAAATGCTTTATCAGGGGGATCCGAAGTTCATCCAATGCTAAGAGGAGACCTGTAATACAATACAATACAATACATTATTTTTCATACTGCTTTCATGATCTAGCTGAGGCGGGCATTCCCATGCTCAGCTTTATAAATTCATCTTTCTGTACATAGAACAGACAATCGTCTGATGGTACACTGATAATTTTGATGAAATTATCATCCTTTGAGTAGGATGATTATCTGCTGCAATGATGTACATGTCAATGTCTTTATCTTTCCTGAATATATATCGCAGCCCGGATGGATGAAACTAGATCTGGGGTCTTCAAACTCATTCGATCTTCACTCTAAGTACAAGTCGATCCATGTGAGAAATGTTCTGAAGTCGAACATGGAAAGACATCGCTTGATTACCGGTCAATGATGTAAACCGTTAACAAGCGCGAGAGGAATCACCAATAATGATAATGACCCTCAAGGTACCGCAGTAAAATTCACGTGGTGTGAATAAAGGACTTGGCGTCAAACACCACGCAAAATCTTTCGGTCAAAGGTCATTGATGTATACCTGTCGCCGGAAGTGAGAAACTTGCCATTGTGGCATGCAAGCTTCAAAGTACTGAAGGGGTTGTTCCTAGATCAAATTCTTGGATAATGAGTTGATGTCGACAAGAAGTGATCCGTCACAGGAGGGCCTTAATGAATCCCACATCAGTGACACGGAACGAAGCTAATGATTTTAATGGAGGCGAAAACGATTTGTGACATATGATTCAGGGTGGCGGTCATGAAAGGATGAAGGATAATGTATGGCAGTGGATGGGACACGGTTGACTTTTCTGAACGACTTCTCTTGAACATATGGCGACACTGATACGATGGATCGGTAGCATTACCCCAAATATGGATGGTATGGTGAGACCATGGATGAGACCGGTGAATGAAACAACCCAACCCGATTGTGGTACGGTGGAAAAGTGTCATGTTCAAGAGCGACTTGCTACCATCAAAGTTTTCTTTGGTTTCTCCCAATTTTTCCCCAGTCATTGCTGACCAGTACCTCTTTTTTTTTGTCAAGCTTGAGGAGGATAACATATGCTTGTTCTATAACCTGCCCTTCGGGCAAGCCCATCACTATGTTTTAACGAGCCTAGCGATAGTGAAACTCGTTCTCGTCTAAAGACAAGTTTGTCGCTATTTAATGATTTTAACGAGTCTAAAAACAAGGATAACTCGACCCTTTTCATTTTTAGAGAGTCTAAAAAGGTACATAAAGTTAACTCCAAAATTCCTTTTTCGTCATCTAATCCCTTAAGTCCGAAAAAGTAAAAAACAATACAGAAGGGATGAGTTTTCGATAGTTTTAACGAGCCGAACAAAACAAGCGCTCGATCTTTTTGTGAAATAATCCCTCAGGTCCAAAAAGATTAAAATCTAGAGGAGGGATAGCTCTTCCTGTCCCTTTAACGAGCTGGAAGGCCAAGGACTCGGCAATCTTTTCATATTTTACGAGTCAGTTGAAAAGAGCTTAAAGAAGACTCGTCTTTTGAGGAACGAGTGATAAACAGGGTTAGCAGCTGATTCCAGGTACAGGTTGGAATTTTGCAATCACGGCAATGTCACAAGGATGGCTAGGTGAAATCACTCTTCGCAGCTGTTCCTCAAAATGGGTAAACAATCATATGGAGGTGAACGATCGGCCAATGGAAAAGTGGAGGTGATGGTGCAAACACGACCAAGGCTTTAATGGCTAATGATATTACATTCACAGTGGTTATTTACCGGGATGGTTCATTTTTTATTTGAAAATGAGCTTAAACGCTGGTGGAAACACTTGCTCATTGCTTATGTTTATTTTTTAACGAGCATGAAGTCCGCGTTAAAACTGCTCGGATCTTGCGTTTATTTTTTAACGAGCATGAACTTTATGCTAAAACTGCTCGAAATTATATGGTCAAATTTTGATTTTTACCATGACTAGCTTTGCCCTTTTCAAAGATAGTACTGTATCCTCAATTGCTGCATCAAACTAGTTAGAAATGAATAACATTTGCTTGAAAATGAGATTATAACCCTAATATTTCGCTTTGAACTACGTAAAAAGCCATTAAAAGGTGTTTTTACCTCTCATTTTACCATTTCATTTGAACTTGGTTCGTTGGAGCTTTGGAGGTGCCTCTTCCCCCTTGATTTTCACCAGCTGATTCCGGGAGATTCTGCGGACGATTTTTGGCGCTGTCTGGACCAGGTAGGAGCTAAACTCTAGCTCTTTCTTTTCATGGTTTCTTTTTTCCATTCTGTGCCTGTTTTCCTGTTCCCATGAGCCCCTGGGGTTTTGTTAGGGTGCTCTGCCATCAGCGCAGGCAGTCCACTCGAAACCTGTGTTGAATGTCAAGCTGCATGCAGGCAGTTTGACCTTCAACGCAGGTGGAACACTAGCCAGTTGCGTTGAGCATAGAAAAACAGCTCTATTGCACAGTTTTTGATGAAATTTTGCCAGTTTCTCATCAAATCCAGGATCTTACTCTTTCTCTTGTTTGTTTTGCAGGGACTTTTGAGCAAAATGACCCTCACATGGCAAGAACGAGAACATGAAGAAGAGGACATGATTGCCCTCCATGACCCTGTCATGGTGAACGCGCTGCGGAACTGTGGTCTGCTGAAGTTCTTCCGTATCTCTAGTATGAGAGCACAGATCTCTTTACTGCAGTATATGCTTGATGCTTGGGATCCTATTAACCAAGTATTTCAGATCAGGAGCAAATCCATCCCTTTGACCGTGGTAGACATTTACTTCTTGACTGGTTTGTCGAGGCGGGGTGCCCCCATTTCTTTGTCAAGTTCGGCCCGAGGGAATGACTCCGTGAGAGATTATGTCCGCCAGTATTGTAGGGAAGGATCTTAGCCGAGTAGAGACGGCAAGGTTGTTATCCGTGAGATTACTGACAGGTCTCTCAGGTCCATTCTGTATACTATTGGTAGGATGGTCGGTAGCACATCTTTACATGTTGCCAACAGATCTTATGTGTAGCACGCTTTCGAGTGTCTCCAACCGAAAGTATTTAACTGGTGTGATGCAATACTTCTTCAAATGAAAAGTCAGTTGAACAAGGTAAAGGACGGGAAGCTGCAGAACTTTGGATTTGGTTCTATTCTGACTGCCTTTGCCTTGGAGAAAATACCACTGATGCAGCCTCAGTATATTGCACTCGACTTGCCTTCTCCTACCGAGCCACGCATGCAGAGATGGGTTGATCACATGTTTAGGCATGCTGGTCAATCTCATATTTCTTTCACTGATACCTTCTTCAGGTGGTTCGAGCGTCAGGAGATGGTCTATTCTGAGTATCCATATGTTGGTATGGAATCCGAGGTGATCCGGACTTGGTACTGCCGGATGGCGAACAGTGGGGCGCTATTGGTAAAATCTTCGACCATATTACTGTTTACTGTTCTTATTTATAATGTCCTTGTGCTTTATTCTATCAAGACTTTAATCAAACTCATGTGTGCATGCAGATGTTGGTCCTGTTCGTCCAGCAGTTCGCCCGAGAGCGCCAGTCGCTGCCCCAGTAGGGGAGACTGCCGGGAGAGTTATTCTCCGCAACCTTGATGTGGCCGAGATCCTTACAGCTATGCAGGAGCAGGTTGAGAGCCTTACTCTCGGCATTCCTGATGTGAGGATTGATGAGTTACCTTTACAGTTGCAGCGGCATACTACTGGCGTGCCTAGACGATGGACTTGTCTCTTGCGTATGATTGCACATGCCGTGACGTGCTATCATGAGCATCACTAGGCTAGGGTGCCCCCTAGCATTTTTGAGTTTTTGGGTCATATGACTGATTTTGTCTTGGTTACAGAACATTATGTATGAACGATAAACAGCTTATATATATTTTGATTTCTGAGTTTTATTCTGGTTGAGTTATATGATCCATATGTACAACATTGATGATGTGTCTCTTTTTATAAATGTTGCAAATGTCTATCTAACACATAGTTTGCTAATGAGTCGGTTAATGTGTTTAAGTTTCTGAAAATATGCTGGTATTGAATTGAATCAAATCGTCTTTCCAAAATCTTAACCCTTAGGAACATGCGATAAATAGCTGGATTGCGAACGGAATATATACCATTGAGTTGTAGTATTACGAGTTGTGAGTCTAGCCTGACAATTAGTCGGCGTATACCATGGGTGATGGCATCAGAGAGTAGTTCTATCAACGCACTATACTCAGCGATGTTATTCGTTGATTGCCCAATACATACACCTCTGAAACTTACTAACTCGCCGCTTGGATCAAAAATGGCCCAGGCTGCGGAGGACAGGTTCCGCGAACTACGACTCGCTCCGTCGGCATATCCAACACATGTCTCCAGAAGGTTTGACATCTGCAATAAATGTAAAAAGGTGGATCACTCGACCAAAACAAATACTTTAGCAAAAAAAAAATACAACAAAAGCATACAGGTTACTATTTAAGCATAGTAACGCTTGAGGTACAACCCATTACGGGGTTGCGCCAGTGGAATTCCGTCATAATCCATTAACTTGTAGGCTCCTTTTGCTAACACTCGTTTAACAATATAGGGGCCCATCCATAAAGAATTAAATTTACCTGCTCCCAATTTATTGGATTCTTGGTCATAAAGCAAGACCAAGTCACCTTCTAAGAAGACACGGGACATTTTTGTCGAACTGCGCCTTGACTCGTTTCTTATGGGCTTCATTAGCCAATGCGGCATCACAACGGGTTTCATCCAATTGGATTAATTCCAAGAAACGGGCCTCTTCTTCCGAAGTTCCGGGGAGGGGATCAATTGCGAGTTTAAGAGACGAAATTTCACACTGGATTGGCAAGACTGCTTCCAGGCCATACACCAATTGGAAAGGTGTGAACCCGATCGCGTTCTTTACCGATGTTCGGTAAGCCCACAAGGCTGAGTACAGGATTAGGTGCTATCTTCTTTTATGAACCCCGATCATCCTTTGCAACATACGCTTCAGGACCTTGTTGATTGCTTCAACTTGTCCGTTGGCTTGCGGATAATACGGGGTAGAGCTGTCGTGAGATAGCCCTAGCTTGGAAGCTAATTCAACCATCATGTGATTGCGAAAATGCGATCCATGATCTGTAACTATAGTCTGTGGTACGCCGAACCTGGCGACTACATGATTGAAAAAGAAAAGGGCAGCTGTTTCACCAGTGTTATCTAATGTAGGCATCGCCTCGGCCCATTTGGTAAAATAGTCAACAACGACTATAATATACCCATGCCCCCCGGTCGAGGTGGGGTTACATGTCATGAAATCGATGCCCCATTTGGCGAAAGGCCCAACAGCAACTATTGGCTGTAAAGGTGCGGGTGGTCTTCTGGTTTTGCTATCGAAAATTTGACAAGCATGGAAACTTCTGACTGCGGTTATGCAATCTTTGAACATGGTTGGCCAGAAGTATCCTGCTCGTAAGATTTTCTGTGCTGTATCATATCCAGATTGATGCCCCCCACACGCGCCTGAATGACACTCATTCAGGGCCTTTTCGGCCTCTTCATGGGTGAGGCACCTCCTCAGAACTGTATCGATACCACAACGGTAAAGCGTATCACCGACGATCATGTAGTCTTTCGCTTGGTATCGTATACGTTTCTATTCTGAGTGAGAGGTGTCAGGCCTGAATTTTTGGGTTTGGAGATAAATTATGATATCTCCATACCACTCATTGCTTGCAGATATCAGAAACAAACTTTCGTCCACGATTGACTCTTCTGATGTTTCATCGTTGGACGACGATGGGAGATCGCGCAATAATTCTGCAAAAACTAAAGCTTTCTTTGATTTGGATTTTACAAATTCCAGATCAAACTCTTGAAGGATGACTATCCTTTTTGAATACTTGCCCCCCAGCAACTGTCGCGACAATATATAAGTCATGGGGTTGCAATCTGATAGAATGGTAGTTTTCCGAAAGAGGATATAATGTCGAAATCTTTGTATCGCTTGAACAACAACGAGTGCTAGTTTTTCAACATAAGAATATCTGCTTTCTGTATCATTCAAGTTTTTACTTAAATAGTATATAGGATGTTCAATTCCATCGACTTCTTGAACTAAAACCATCGCAATGGTCGTATCCGCTGCAGCCAGATACAGGTTAAAATCTCTTTGATAGTCCGGGGCATACATTAATGATGCTTTTACTAGAGAATCTTTCAGAGCATCAAAGGAAGCTTGCGCCGCCTGATCCCAGACAAAAGGTACATCCTTTTTCAAAAGACGAGTATAACCTTTAGCAAGTTCTGCGTAATTTGGAATGAACCTCCTCAGAAAGTTTGCTTTCCCTTGGAGTTTCTGAATCTAAAGCAAATTTGAAGGTGGAGGCAAATTAATGATTGCCTGAACCTTGCAAGGGTCGAGCCGAATCCCATCCTTAGAGACTACAAAGCCAAGTAAACGACTAGAACCGACGCAAAACACACATTTGTGCAGATTGCGTCTTATCTTGTAGTGTCGACAACGTAGAAATATCACTCTTAAATGCTGCGGATGATCAGTCCGCTTTCGCGAATGAGCCGGAAGGTCGTCGAGATATGGTTGAACGATGTTCTTGATGTCATGGAAGGCATAATTCATTGCCCTCTGAAACGTCGCCCTTGCGTTCTTTAAACCAAAGGGTAATTTTCGATAAGCGAATGTGCCCCACAGACAGATGAATGCAGTCTTTGACTGGTCCTGTGGGCGGATATTTATTTGATTATACCCGGAAAATCCATCCATAAATGAAAAGATTTCACATCCGGCGCATTCATCAATTATCTGGTCGATGAAGGGTGTAGGGTAGTTGTCCTTCGGACAAGCTTGGTTTACATCCCTATAATCGACACACACTCTAATTGTCCCTTGTTTCTTCATAACAGGGAAAATATTCGATACCCAATCGGTTAGAGGAACCGGGTAGATGAAACTAGCATGGAGGAGTTTTTTCAGCTTCTGCTTTAATGGCAGCGGCTTTCTTGGGGTGCACCTGCCGAAGCCGTTGTCTTACTGGTTTGACATCAGGATACATTTTAATTTCATGTTCAACGATACTCGATTCAATGCCTAGAATTTCATCATATGACCAAGCAAAGACATCTCCGAACTCGCGAAAAAGAGCGTTATATATTTCCAGTTCTGAAGGAGAACATCCTTTACCGACATAAATATTCTCTACAACATTTGTTTTAGTCGAGATATTTATGGCTATAGTCTCTTCAATATTGGATAAGTTTCGCTCGGAATCCACCGTATTTACAGTATTTGATAGGAATTCAAAAACTGAAGGGTGATAAAGGTCATGTTGAGTATCTTCTTCATATTCTGGAAGAAGGGAACGATGGTGGCAATCATTCCATGGTGCCCCCTCAATCAACATTGATTGTAGGATTCCTTCGTCGGTCCCATGTACTCTCGACGAAGGATCTAACGGGGTACCATATTCTCTAGACCTATCTGCCCAAACGCTTGATGAGCGTTGATTTGGGTTCGCCTCCCATGCCCGAAACATTGATTGCTACAATATTTCTATAGGGCTTGGGGGCAAAACCATTGCATGATCCATGTCGACATCGTCTTTTGAGATCTTCGTGGAAGATATCATGTTGCAGGTTCTTACCAATGCTACTTCTCCTATATAAACTGGAGGTGGAAGTGCGAAAGTTCCCATTAATGTGGGGTCTTTCAGTAGGCCTACTCCGATGTCTTGAAGCGAGTGGTTGCTTCCATGGATCATGGGAATGCTTCCTGTAACTTGTGAACCATTAGGGAGGAAGTCTTGTTGGTCGACGATCGTAATCCCTCCTTGAAAAGGGAATGCGATCTTCCTAAATAAGTCGACACTACAGCTGCCATGGCACATATCCACGGTCTTCCCAGTAGGATGTTGTAGTCCAGATTCCCATCGATGACTTCAACATCTATTTCTATTGTTTTTCCTCCCAGTTCAACTTTCAAGTTATTAAGGATACCGCACGGGGTATATGTCCTTCCGTTGAATGCTTTTAATGTCATCGAAGATCGCGCCAAGGTTGGAGATCCTAAAGTTTTCTAGAAACTCATCGACATAATACATGTGGATGCCCCCTCATCAATAATTGTTTGGTGAACAGTTTTGTTGAGGGCTTTCACTTGAATAAGGAAAGCTAGTTGAGCTGGTAACTGAGGATCGTATCCTTTGTGATCAAAGGATACAAGATTGGAGTCCTTAGGATCAACCCCACCAATAGCCGATAACAACGCCTGCCTTTGGGATGGGCTATTTTGTAGTACTTCAAGAGTCGACATAGCGGATGGCGATTGGGCCAAATATTCCACTATGTTATAATGCTGCGCCGCTCTGGCGCGAGGATTAAATGTCGACTTGTGTACTACTCCCTTTGGCGGTTTTATTGTTAATTCAGGAATGATGGGCGGTACAACTTCTGTTGAAGTTGTCGTCGAACTACTTGGTTGATCTTTACCTTTGTCGTTCGACAGCTGTGGATTCCCGTAATCTTTGTTCATTGTCGAAATCAAAGCATCATTCTGCTGTTTTGAAACCGACAACATGAGCACTTGTGACGGGGAAGCATTTCCACTATCAACCAGATTTTGACCTAGATTGGGAAACGGATCAGTTAACACAGCTGAATTTTTTGGACTCTTAAAGAATCTTTTTATCTCAGCTTTGTACGGACATTCCCATGTCCGATGATCCTCATCACATATCTGACATGGATATTTCCTATTTCCAGGAGGGTTTGAAGAAGTTTTTTCAGGAGATGACTCACCCTGTTTCTTCTTCTTCCCTTTCTTTTGCTTCTTCTTGCTCCCTGGTTGTTTGGTTTCTTTGCCTTTATCTGCTGATACGGCATTTACTTCCGAAGCAAGAACCTCATCTTTTTCATTTTGATCCGAATTCTTACGGGCTTTCTTAGACGAAGCCTTTGTCGATTTCGCGCTTTCCGTGCCAATCACACCATCGCCGGCATGAGAGTCACTATTAGATTTAGGAGGAGGAGGAATTGAGAATTCAGGTCTAGGGGCGTCAGGTATTTTGTCGTAGAGCGTGCCAGACTGAGTATAAACTAAGTCTAGATATTGTGCACGAGCAATAACTTGCTCCTCTGTTACGACTCCCCCCTTTGCCACATCTTCCGTTATAGCAGGAAGTAACAAATTTATAAACCATTCAGCTAACAGCTGATCGGGAATGTATGTTTTCACCATCCTACGATGACGACGCCACTCATGTATATGATCGGATATATGAGTGGCAGTTGTCTGCTTGAAGTTGGTTAATATTTCCGTTCCCGTTTCATACCTTATCGGTAATTGAAAGTGGGTTAAGAAAGTCGTGGCTAGGGAGCTAAAATTGTTGAACGAGGCTCTAGGTAATTCAATATACCATTTTTCCGCTGGACCCGTTAACGTCCTTTGGAAAAGGCAAAGCCTTATCGAATCATCATTCAGGGTGTTTGATGAACACCACAGATGAAAAGTCATCACGTGATTCGATGGGTCTTCACCTGGATTTCCATTGAATTTAGGAATGTCAGATGGAAGTTTGTGAGGAATCGCTGGCCACCAAGGGGCGTAAGCAATCGGATCGTTGGTTAACCGGTGTAAATCGGGTAACTCTAAAGTTGCCACGAATGGTAACTGTTGATTCAGGTTAGGCGAAGCATATCCAGGGTACGATGGAATCGCTTGAGCAGTGGGCCTTTGCATACCAGCATAATGTAATTGATGTTGGTATGACTGATACGGTTGGTGGACTTGACCACTGTAAAGCGGTTGGTTTTGACCGTTTTGAATATATGGTTGTCCACTGTTCGCAAAGATCTGCTGCTCAGAACCTTGGTACACTTGCTGGAATTGTGGTTGTTGGTATTGCACCAGCCATGGTTGTGAGGCCATGTTCTGTTATGCTATACTAACTGTTGGACCAAGGTGTGGGGTAATGGTACCCGTTTGGACCTGTGTCGCCCCACCAGTTGGCGATTGTGGTTGTGTCCCAGGGTCAAGGGGTTGTTGCATTACAACCTGAGAAATCTGAGGTTGACATACAACAGGCAACGTTTGAACTTGCGACACTGTCACAATAGCCGGTGTGGTCGGGATGTTCGACATAGGTACACACTGTTGCATAGAATATACAACCCTTGGTTGTTGAGGTAGCATAGGTACCCAACCACTTGATGTAATTCCAGTATAACCTGAATACTGTTGCGAACTCCCATATGGATACCCTCCCGGAGGGGGTAATGAAAGGGCATACTGCCCCCCATACGGTAGCAATCCGGAACTCAAGGGGATTATTTTCCCTTGGGGACTGGATTGCCCAAATTGACCTCCAAATGGATCAATCTGGCGAGTCTCAACATAAGAGTTGCCGGATATTATTCCGGATGAACAAACTGGAACGGACCATACTGTCGAAATAGTCCCTTGGTGGACTCCTTCTAGCGGTTGTGAGCTAGTCGGGACAGCTGGTATGCCGGCAAACATTGTCGGAGTGACAGCAGGGGCTTCTGCTGTCGCTATGTCATTCGACACAGTCCTGGATGTTGACGGTTGTTCAAACATTTTGAGTCTATCCAATATATTGCCTAGAGATTCTACAGGAACTTCCACTTGTGGTGGATTAACTTCTGATGAAGGAAATAGAGTGACCCCGACTCCAAAATGGGTTGGAGTACTTGCTTGCGGATCCTCTACAATTTCCTCTATCGCAATCAAACCCGGTGGAAGAGGAAGACCGTCAGGTCCGTACAATATTTCTGGTGCCGAAGAAGGCGTTGAATTAACAGCGACAGTTGTTTGAGGAGCAAGACTCTCTAAACCGGTTACAGATGGAGCTGGTTCAGTAACGCAAGTATTTGCTCCCAGACTAGGATCAGTGTTACTGTCCCTCTGTGGCTGTTGAACTTCTTCTATAGAGGCAGGGTTTCCAAAAATGTTTGGAGTAACCGGAATCTGAGATGTGGTTGGAACACTTGTTCTAACTTTGATAGGAGATTTCGAACCGGTTAAACGAGTTCGCTTTGTCCGTACTGTTTTCGATTCCAGAGACAAAGACGGTTGACTCGTAAGCCTCCGCGAACGACGGGGTTTCAATTGACTTTCTTCCACGATTGCGGATTACTCGATCAACCAAAATACAAAAGGGGAAAGTGTGTTTCCGAATTAAATGAATTTTTTAGACGCTTTTAGACACAACTTGCTTTTTCACTTTTATAGAGTCGAGAAAAAGCTAAAGATGACTCTAGTCTCCTTCGATGTTTTAACGAGCCCGAAGTGACGAATGCTCGGATGGACTTTTTCCGTTATAGAGTCTGAAAAAGGCCAAAAGGAACTGCTCTGGAGTTCTAGGCAGAGGGTGTGCCAAATTTTTTGCAAAACCGCAGAATACTTTTTAAGGTACGGGCGGTCGATCTTCCTGAATGCTGTGTTCAGTGCATTGCGATCAGTAGGGCGGCCGACACGGTTTCCTAAGGATAAAGGTTTTATGCCTATAGGGGTCTCCCAATATATACGCGACGGTACGTGGGAGCACAATCCGTACTGGCGCTATCGTCCCTCAGGAGGAATCTGTTATGAAACCAGCTCACAAAAAGATAGAAAAGAGAGATCCATGCCTTAGAATTCAGCCTCTTCGAGGGGGCAACCTCCTTTACATTACATAAATGAACAATTCTTGGATGATACAAATGACAAAACCTCCTTTCTATATATAGGAGTCTAAGGAGTCACAATATAATCCAGCCGACCTAACAATAATAATATAAAGCCACAAAAATAACAATAGAGGGATTCTATGGGGCACAGAAATAACAATATGGGGGTAATAGGGGCACAACAATATAAATAAGGGGTATAACTACAATAGTAATGGGGTAATCACTAGTATTATAGGGACCCAACATGCCCCTCTCCTTCAAAAAAGTGTTGTCCTCAACGCTTGAGTAGTTCTGGATACTTCTGCATAAAATTCTCATCCTCCCATGTGGAATCTTCAGTGGATAAGTTCTTCCACTTGATAAGATACTCTGAAATTGATCGATTTCGTAGCTGTCGAGTTCTTGTTTCTGTGACTGCTTCCGGTTCCAATATAATTTTTCCTTCCTCGTCAAGTTCTGGCAATATTGTTTGAATTGGGAGCTTGTCACCTATAACCTTCTTTAAACATGAAACATGGAAAACTGGGTGCAATCGAGAAGCTGCAGGAAGCTCCAATTTGTATGCCATAGTACCAATCTTTTGCAACACCTTGTACGGACCATAATACTTTGGTGATAATTTATTATCCTTCTTAGCTTGCTTTAGGGACATTTGCTTATATGGTTGTAGCCGTAGGAATACCCAATCACCTACATCAAAACTTCTTTCACTACGATGTTGATCTGCCTGTTGTTTCATTCTATTTTGTGCCAACACTAGGTTATCCTTTAAGAGTTGGAGGACTTGTTGTTGATGTTCGATGTGATGTTCCACTGCCTGAACCTTAGAATTTTCTCTTAAATATGATGTGATGGATGGTGGTTGATACCCATAAAGTGCCATAAATGGGGTCATTTTTGTTGCTGTATGGAAGGAAGTGTTATACCACCATTCAGCCAGAGGCAACCATTTGACCCATTGTGTCTGTTTATCAGATACAAAGCAACGAAGATATCCTTCCAAACATTTGTTTACTATCTCATTTTGCCCATCAGATTGAGGATGATAAGATGAGCTATGAGCTAACTGAGTACCAAGACAAGAAAATAATTCTGTCCAAAAATTTCCAGTGAAAATGGGATCTCTGTCACTTACAATAATCTTTGGGTTTCCATGTAGCTTTTGAACTGTTTCCATAAATGCAGTAGAAACTGTACTGGCTTTAAATGGATGTGATAATGCACAAAAGTGTGCATACTTGGTAAGTCTGTCAACTACCACCATGATGACACTCTTTCCCTCAGACTTGGGTAAACCTGTGATAAAATCCATTGAAACCTCCTCCCAACGTTGGCTTGGAATGGATAAAGGTTGTAATAGACCCGGTGTCTTAATTGTTTCAACTTTATTTTGCTGGCAAACCAAACATTCCGCCACAAACTTTTGAATATCTGATTTAAGGCCATCCCAAAAAAATTCCTTCTTAACCCTGTGGTAAGTTTTTAAAAATCCTGAGTGCCCTCCTAAGGGAGAAGTGTGCAATTCCATAAGAATCTTTTGTTTTAGCTGGGAATTCTTACAGAGGTATAAGCGATCTTTGTACCATAACGAATCATTTTTCCAGCTAAATGTATCAGAAGTACTGGAATCTTGTTGTAACTTTCGAATAAGTGCCCACACTTCTTCGTCATTCTTCCATTCCTCCCTTGCTTCGTTTATCCAATCTGGTTGGATAATAGAAATGGCACACAACAATGCTTCCACATCCTCATCCTTTCTTGAGAGTGCATCTGCCACCACATTTTGCTTCCCTTTTTTGTAGATGATTTCAAAGTCATAACCCAACATCTTTGTGACCCACTTTTGTTGCTCTTCAGAGGATAATCTTTGTTCTAAAAAGTATTTAAGGCTATCATGATCCGTTTTTACCTTGAAGTGTCTTCCCATTAGGTAGGGTCGCCATTTCTTAAGTGCATGGAGTATTGCCAACATTTCCTTCTCATAAATAGCTTTGCTTAAAAACTTTCCCTTGATTGGACGACTTTCAAAAGCAATGGGTCTTTCATCTTGCATTAGAACAGCACCAATTCCATTTCCTGAAGCATCACATTCCACAATAAAGGTTTTTGTGAAGTCCGGTGTAGCTAAGACCGGTGCTTGGCACATTGCCTCTTTAAGATGTTCAAAGGCCTTTGTTGCTTCCGGAGTCCATGAAAATGAATCTTTCTTCAATAATGTTGTTAGAGGTGCTGCTATTCTCCCATAATTCTTAACAAACTTGCGATAATACCCTGTCAACCCAAGAAATCCTCGCAGATGCTTTATGGATGTGGGGATTTTCCATTCCTTAATGGCTTTAATTTTGCTAGGGTCTACCTTAACTCCTTCATGAGATACAATATGACCCAAATATTCCACCTCCTGGACTCCAAAGAAACATTTGGATCTTTTTGCATATAATTGTTTCTCCTCCAATAGTTGTAGCACCCTGTCAACATGTTCAACATGATCCTTCCAAGACTTGCTGTAGATTAGTATATCATCAAAAAATACTAACACAAATTTTCTAAGGAATGGTTTGAAAATTGAATTCATCAAACCTTGAAATGTTGAAGGTGCATTGGTAAGGCCAAAAGGCATGACCAAAAATTCATAATGACCCTCATGAGTTCTAAATGCCGTTTTCGGAATGTCTTCAATCTTCATTCTGATTTGATGATATCCCGAACGAAGATCCAACTTGGTGAAGTAAATTGATCCATGCAATTCATCCAGTAATTCATCAATAACAGGAATGGGGAACTTATCTTTAATAGTGAGCTTGTTGAGCTCCCTATAATCCGGACACATGCGCCATGATCCATCCTTCTTGTGCACCAATACTACTGGAGCTGAGAAAGAACTTTGACTCGGTTGAATTATACCAGCCTCTAGCATTTCTGCAACCATACGTTCAATTTCACTTTTTTGGACATAGGGATATCTGTACGGCCTGATGTTTGGAGGAACACTTCCTGGAATCAGATGAATAGCATGATCATGATCACGCATAGGTGGGAGACCTTTGGGAGTCTCAAATACCTTGGAATGATTGTCCAGGACTTTTTGGAGATCTGGAGAAATAGATGATTCCAATGTGGAAACATCTAGCGAACATAATTGTGCAATTACACCTCTTTGCTCCTTTTTTAGAAGCTTTGTCATGCCATTAGAGCTGATTATCTTTCCTGGTTTCCCTGCAATACCCCTTAATTCAACTTCCTTTCCTTCCACAGAAAATTTCATGAAAAGTTCTTGAAAATTAAAAGCTATTGTACCCAAGGATTGTAGCCATTGGACTCCTAGTACAACATCAGCACCTCCCATTGGAATGGAAAGCATTGGGCTAGTCAATACATATTCTCCCATGGATAGCTTGATATTATGGCACTTTCCAGAACAATTTATTGTTCCTCCATTTGCAATCATCACTTGACACTCTGGTGCTGGATATAGGAAGCAATTCAATTCTTTTGCTACCCTACAATGAATAAAATTGTGGGTGCTTCCTGAATCAATCAACACTATTACCTTTTTCTTCTTGATTTGTCCTTCTATCTTGATGGTTTGAGGAGTGGTAATTCCTGCCAATGCATTACAAGATATGGTCGGATTTATTTGTTCTTCATCTAGGCTTTGTTCCTGGAATATATCCTCTTCTTTTGACCTTTCTTGCTCCTTTTCTTCTTCCTCTTCACAATCTATGTAGAATAATTTCTTCTCAGCACACTTATGACCTTTTGTGTATTTGCTATCACAATTGTAACAAAGCCCTTTTGCTCTTTTTTCTTCCAATTGTTGTGGTGTCAACCTTGTAGGTTGTGGAAGACTATGGGCAACAACACTTCCGTCTTTATAGTTGTGAACGGTATGCTTCCTAGTTGCCATAATTTTGCTTTCCATTTTTCTTGCTAACCTGAATGCCTTCTCTAATGAATCAGGTTCCCAAAGGCGCACATCATGTTGGATATTATCCTTTAAAGACCCTATGAACACATCAATCCTATGCTCCTCTGGAATATCTTTTACCCTTATGTTCAATTTTTGGAACTCCTCAATGTGCTCCATTATTGAACCCTTTTGTTTGAGACTTATCAATTGGCTAAAAAAAGTGTTGCTTTTTGTATCCTCATAATGTGCTATCAATTCTTCCGTAAAAATTGCCCAAGTGATAAATTGTTTACGAGAACAAAGCCATTGATACCATACAAACTGATTTGGTTCCAAATATAAAGTTGCCATACGTACCTTTTGTGTGTTTTGCACATTATTGAGATCGAAGAATTGCTCCATCTGTAATATCCATGTGGCGGGATCCTTGCCATCAAACTTCCTCATATCGATTTTTGGAACATGGTGAGTCTTCGATCCAACATTAGAGTCTATGGAATCATGATTAACATTTCTTTTGTTCTCATCATGAGTTTCCTTTACTACCTTTTCACCATTAGTGACCCTTTCTTGTAGCAACTTCTTCAATTCATCCATCTTATCATCCATGCCATCAAATTTAGCATCAATCTTAGCTTCCATTCCCTTTATCTTAGATTCCACGCCATTTACCTTAGATTCCACGCCACTTATCTTAGCTTCTGTTAGCTTTTGTGAGCGTGACATTTGTTGCACTTGTTCTTGTAATTTTGATATATCATGTAGCATTTCTTCCTCTTCTTCATGAGTCATGCTAGAGCTTTCAGGTTCCTTACTAGGTGTTTGCATTTTCTTTCCTCGGGGCATCAGTTACCGATAATAAAGTTTTACTATGCCCTTTGAATTCCGTTAAACCAAGCTTACACAAAAATTAAAAAAAAAAATACACACCTTTTTTCACTTTGTAAGAGCCTGATATTGAATCTGATGTATATCTGTAATTTCGAATCCTCCAATTCTGAAATTGCTACCTGTAGTAGCCTTCTGTGTCCTCTTTCCAATGCCACAAGTCTGAGCCAAATTGGATTCTCCAAGAAAGAGTTATGTGAAATTTCCCACAGTGACTTGCTTTTAGACTGGTTCAGTAGAGCAAACTTATATGACGTGCCACGAGTCACTGTTTCAACCTTTGAATCTGAAACACACATACAAGAAACTAAAGTCCGTCCTCTTTCTGTACCTTTTTACAGAATTTCAATCCGATCCTCAGAGAGAGAGTTATGACGATTTTCCCCAGGTCACCTGTTTTGAATGTAATTCAGGAGTCTGCAAAAAGACCAACTTCCTCAGATCATATCTCCGAAAATGTCGCGAGAAATGCTCTAAAATTTGGACCCAAGGTTCAGCGCCAATTCTTCTCAAATGGATTTTTTTTGCGACTTCTGAAACATCACAGAAAAAAAGTTATAGCGAAAATGCCACGATGACCTGTTTGGAGCAGCGAAACCCTAGAATCCAAAGCTCCGATACCAAATGTTATGAAACCAGCTCACAAAAAGATAGAAAAGAGAGATCCACGCCTTAGAATTCAGCCTCTTCGAGGGGGCAACCTCCTTTACATTACATAAATGAACAATTCTTGGATGATACAAATGACAAAACCTCCTTTCTATATATAGGAGTCTAGGGAGTCACAATATAATCCAGCCGACCTAACAATAATAATATAAAGCCACAAAAATAACAATAGAGGGATTCTATGGGGCACAGAAATAACAATATGGGGGTAATAGGGGCACAACAATATAAATAAGGGGTATAACTACAATAGTAATGGGGTAATCACTAGTATTATAGGGACCCAACAGAATCACCCACCATCCACGAGATCGACAGTCACCAGGCTTAACGACGCCGGAACACGTCTCTAGCCTAGACCTCTATGTTGTGCGTTATGTTGCAAAGCGTTGTTAAGTTCATTCAATTTATTTTAGGTTGATATTTTTAAAGTTTGCCTTTCAAGGTTCACCACGAGATGTATGATACAAATTCCTAAATGCAGTCTAAAGATGATAAGCAAGCTTTATATCTTTTCAACTTTGAAAATCCTAGCTACTAAGGGAAAAGAAAGACACCATCTTTTCTCAAAGAGCAATCAGCGCACTCTAATGCACTTTTCCTAAATCCAACATGCAAACTATCAAATGCAAATGCACAATGCAGGTGTTTGTTTTCCGCTTTCTTAGTATTGATGCCTACAAAGAAAGCTTTTTGTACAACTTTGAATTTGCTTTTAAATGATCAAATACAAACAAGTTTACTTTTTCGAAATCAGAGAAGATAGAGATTACAACACTTAACGATTTTTGAAATGAAGACTTGTTTTGACACTTAAAAGAGACAAACTCAAACCAATAAGCAAGAGTAAATGTATAATCAATCTGCAAACACCCGATGAACTCTCTTCTAAGATCACAATCAACAGATCTGAATCAAGGGCTTCAGGATGACTATTTCACTCATGCAAAGGAAAACTATAAATGATACCACAAACACATAAAAACACTCACAGTCTTTTTGTACAAAAGGAGGCGGAATCTAAGTAGAGAAAAGGGGTTATCAGACTGGTACCTATGCTGGTTACAGGCTACAAAATCAGAGATCAAAACAAGGCAAAATAGAGTAGAGAACCCCAGCTGCACAAGGACAAACTGGTTCAACGCAACCTCAACACAGGGGTTTTGACATTCAGCGCAGGTAACCTTCACGGGACCTGCGTTGAAATGCAGAATCCCTTCACTGGGTCTGCGTTGAAGGAGAAACTCTCGTTTCCCTCAGGTTCTGGGTCACAGATTGCTATTTAATTCACTGTTTTAGGCCAAATAAAAGCAACAAGCAAGGTGTAATCAAAGGGATGCTTTGAAGGGCTACTAAGATCTATCACAAGGATCATCAAATCATTTGTGAATCCATTGTTAAGATCATAGACAAGTCCAGTAATTGGATCAAAGCAGCAACTGTCTACTTTGCATCCGGGAAAGATGCAGTTCGATTGTTGCTGTCAAGTCTATGATGCAAACAATGATAGAAACACAAATAAAATGACTAAACAAATCTCCCCAGCGGAGTCGCCAATTTGTTGTGGGGAAAAATGCCTATGCAGGACGATCCTATCCACCTAAGGTGTGACAGTGCCTTAGCAACAAACGAGTACAGCTATGCTGGTTTCTTCCTTTATGAAATGTGAAAGAAGAGAGATCAATAGACTTACCGGTGTCTTCCGTTTGTCCCTCGATCCGGTCTCTCTTCTCTTTGGGTGTTCACAGCTACTTGCCTTCTTGCTTATCCAGCTTCAACTTCCTACAAGATCACAAGAGAACAGCTACTTGCGACAAGAGAACAGCTACTTGAGACAAGAGAAGAACACTACACAAAGACAGATGTTCACATTCATAACTAGTTTAGGATTAGAAATAAACCAAATACACTAATACATTCATACATCAAAATACATCAGCATATAGGAGAAACCAAGATAGCTTTATTGATGAATAACAAGGTTCAGGAAGAGATACAACCCAGAGGGCTCCAATCCAGCATCTCCTCCCCAGCAAATGGAATTCCTATCTTCACCCCTTTCAAAGCATTAAGCACCCAATGATTCCAGTCTCAAACCAACAGTAATTCTTTGCAATAACAAAATTCCAGCCTCTAGATCTCGTGGAGGAGAGATCCATATATAGATGTTTGGAGAGAGGATGAGTCAGCCTGAGATCTGACTAGTGTCCTCTCCCTCTGTCAGTTCTTGAGTCCACTTGGAGGTTCTTGCTTCCACTTGGATATTTGGAACCTCTTACTCATCACCAGTCGAATTCCCTGAGGCAAGTGTCATTTTGGAAGCTTCTTGGGTTTTGACACCTTGAGAAATGAGCCTGCCACTTGTCCACTCTCGTTCAGCGCAGGTAGCCAGTGTTCCAGTTGACATTCAATGTAGGTAGCTAGTGTTGGGTTTGACATTCAGTGCAAACAACTAGTGTAGCCACTGAAATGATCCTGAATTGACTTGTTTTTGAGCAGTTTCTGGTGGAGAACTTCTGTGAATTGTTGTGGTTTGTTACCCTTGTTCCTCTAGGGGTAGGAACAACATGTTTAGGGACTTTGGATCCCTTAGATTATGGACATTTCATGCTCAATGCTGTAAGGCACAAAAATGTCTATAACACAGAGAGAAGACACTAATCAAATCACAAGTTTACTCATCCTCCTTACACATATCTATATATGGATCCCTCATCCCAGAGATCCGGAGGCTGGAATTTTGCATATTGTAAGGAATTGCTGTTGGTTTTTGAGACAAACATCAGAGTATTGGGTGATCTATGCTTTGTTTGAGGTGAAGAGGGGCTTCTTTGCTGGGAGGTTGATGCTGGGTCAGGAACCACCGGTTGTAACTCCTCCTGGATCTTTTATTGTTTATCAAAAAAAATTATTTGAGTTTTTCCTCCATGCTTTTGTATCATTGATGCTTGTTACATTTGTATGGTTAACTTAAATCTGATCCTAAGTTGTTTATGAATATAGATCCATGTCTTTGTATAGTGTTCCTCTTATGTGATCTTATAGGTACTTTGTGAAGCTGGGGAAGTAAGGGAGTAGGTAGCTGGAGACTATCAAAGAAGAGAGGGATTGGATCAAAGGATCAGCGCAAGACACAGGTTGGTTCTTTCTATTCCTCTCTATCTATAGTTCGTAAAGGAAATACAAAAGTAGTTTTTCTCTGTTTGTTTCTAAGGCAGCTGTCACCCCTTAGTGGGATAGAGCAGTTCTAAATAGACACTTTTCCCTGTAACAGGAATTTATCAAAGAGACATGTCTCTTCAAATGAAATTTTGGATCCCCTCTCTTTGGTATAAATAGAAGGTGAGTATGAGGCTTATTCCTCATACAATTGTGCAACACAAACAAGGAGAAAAGAGATCATAGAGGGAGGATAATTTTATGTTTTATCCACAACAAGAAAAGGTCAAGAACAGTGTGGAAAGGAGACTATCTTTGGGTCATTTCAGGAGGGATGAGGTGCTATTAGGAGGGCCGAGGGACTTTGCAAGAGGGCCAAAGCAGGGAATATTATTGTGAGGGTATGAAAAGGGTGGGCAGACCCTAAACAAGCATGCCGCAAGAATGGAGGACCCAACTATAGCATGTTATAGTTAGTTGAAGTTAGGCTAAGGGTTGGTTGAGGGATGGAACAACCCAGACTTGGAGCATCCCTAACCAGCCTCTCAAGGAAGGGAAACTACATATTTTGGTGCAATTTCAGGTAGAGAAAGAAGTCTATAAAAGTTACTAATCTATTCCCTAACTAGAAAAAATTACAACACACATAGTAGAGCTCAAAATAGTGAGTTGGAGGTGCATCTTGTAGGTGTTGGATCCGAGATTTGTGGATCAATTTTGAATCAGATTTGTTGCATCCTATTGGTGCTGATTGGAGAACCTTCCGCAATGGTGAAGATCCCATCCTAGGAGGAGAACTGATAGTGTAGTATTGGGTGCTATTGATATGGTGGAGTGTAGCATGTTAGTTACCCAAAGTAGCCCTAGATGAGCTATCTTGAAGTGAGGAAGAGGAGCTGAAGATTTCCTTCCTAGATTCTCGATGTGTTGTACTTTGAAGGAATAAGGGGCAATTAGTGAGTAGTACAGAAGTGAAGGACCAATAAGACAAGATATGACATCAAGTTTGCATAGCATATTTGTCATTGTATCTTGTATACCATAGACTATTGCATTATTTAGATTTGGTTTAAGATAACGAAGATTGGGGTTGTACATTATTGTACAATTTGTTGAAAAATGTGCATATTTGTGCATGTGTGATTTACTACTTTATATTTCCTCTGTGAAAAATAGTTTATGGTTGTGATTCTTGGTTTCATAGCTTCAATGCTTTTAAGACTCTAACCTAGATCCTAGGTCATGGAAATTCAACATGGTATTGGAGCGTGTCCGAGCTACTTTGGAAGTAAGTAAATTATAGTTGTGTGCAACGAAGTATAACGCGAGAGGGAGTTGGTCACATTGTAAGTGAGTGGTTCACTACAATGTCGAAGTTTTAGGTAGGTATCTGGTATGAGGACAAGTTGGAGGGGTTGTCTAGCTATATTCCTTGGAAGGAAAGAATCAAGTTGGTATTGTAGGTCAACAAGATCTAGGAGTTCATCAAGAAAGTGATCAAGAAGCAGAACGACCCTAAGGAGATGGAAATATTTGAAGATTTGGATGTGAGGGTGAGATTGATCATCCTAGATGGTGTGAAGGATTCGCTAATACCTCATTTATTTGGAAAGAACACCCCACATGAGATGTGGCTGACTCTTCAGAATTTGTTCCAGAATAAGAATGAGAACCAGGTATTGGTATTAGAGGATAAGTTGAAGTGGACCAATATGATAAAGGGTGAAAGCATGACCTCATATTTGAGGAGATTGTCTTAGGTCAAAGATGAGTTTGCTGCCATCGGTGTGACTATCTCACATGGAGATATGGTAAGGATTTCCTTGAAAGGGTTCACCGAGGAATGGAATCCCTTCATTAAAGGGATCATTGCCAGGGAGAAGCTCATAGACTAGGATAGGCTATGGGATGACTTCATTCAGGAAGATTTGCGGTATGAGGATCTTCATCGAAAGAAGAAGTCTTTAGATGAGGATGTGGCATTTGTAGTGTGAATGAAGGGTAAACAAAAGAATGACTTGAGTAAAGTCAAGTGTTTCAATTATGGTGAGATGGGTCATTATTCATCAATATGTCTGATGAAGAAGAAGGGAGATGATGAGAATAGAAATGAAAAGTAAGCCATTGGTGATCCTTGTTAAGCTGGGATAGATGATCTCGCCAATAGATTGGAAAAGGAGGAATTTTCTATGATTTCTCATTTATAGTAGTGTGTTATCAATGGGGATGGATGGTACATGGACAGTGGTGTGACGAATCATATGACAGGGTCACAGGAGGTTTTTGAGACTCTAGATAAATGGGACTTGAAGTTACACATGGTGTTGGGTGACAAGAGTCAGTTGGATATCTGAGGATTGGGATTGTGCCATTCAGGATGGAGACAGGATGAGTGATGTGGGTCTAGGATGTACTGCTTGTACCAGGACTCAGATATAGCATGATTTCTGTCTCGGTGATCAAGAGGAAGGGGTTTGAATTCTTATTACAGGATGGGAAGGAAAGAATTAGGGCAAAAATCTCTAAATCTGATGGGATTGTACTTGGAGAAAGAGAGCATGGTCTCAACAGGTTGATGGAAAAGCCTATGGATCATGGAAATAAGCAGGTGCAGGTTCCATAGAAGCAAGAGCAGGTGCAGGTGTAGGTGCAGGCTTCATAGGAGCACATACAAGTTCCCAAGAAGAAGGTACACCTTCTCAAGAATAAGGTCTAGGTTCTAGAGACTCAAATGGAGTCAAAGTCGAGAGGGGGCTTGCAGATCTAGAGGGAGACTCTACAGTCCAAGAATAACATATGTTTAGTTGGGAGAAAGGGTGATCCTACAACTACTAAGAAGGAATCATAGAGAGAGTGGAATAATTTACAGGATAAGAAGAAGAAGCAAGGTCCTTCTAGCAATGACAATGACACTTCCGAGAAGGGCGTAGTTCACCATATAGGGATTGTTGTGATTGTGAGCACCACAAGTTGGGAAAGTGTTACGAGTAGTGATGATGATGATGAGTTACTTCCTAGTATTAGAAGTATCTCCCTCTCTAAGAGGGAGTGTTGATTTATGTAGATTGGGAGGTACTCTAAGCCTTAGGGTTCAAGGTTTGGAGGGCAGAGTGTCACAAGGGTCACTTGTGGGCTTGGAACCAAAGGTTGGGGCTTTTCACCCATCAATGTTTGGGTCAAAACCATGATGAATTTGAGCTTGAGATAATTTGAGGTGATAGATCTTGGCGAGACAATTCCAATGCTCCAAATATCACTCAAATCATATATCTAGAAACGAAGTCATGAATTTTTGAAGTTGACAAATAATTATGGACAATCAAGGTCATGTCGCCTTGGGGAATTTGTCCAAGAGACATGTCTCTTCAAATGAATTGGTGGATCCCCTCTATTTGGTATAAATAGAGGGTGAGTATGAGGCTTCTTCCTCATCCAATTGTGCAACACAAATAAGGAGGAAAGAGCTCGTAAAGGGAGAATTATTTTAGGTTTTTGCCAGAAAAAGTGAAGGAAAAGAACAACAAGGAAAGGAGATTGTCTTTAGGTCATTTCAGGAGGGTCGAGGTGATGTTAGGAGGACTGAGGGACTTTTTAAGAGGGGCAAAGCAAGGGAGATTGTTTTGAGGGCAAGAAAAGGGTGGGCAAGCCCTAAACAAGAATGTCACAATCTTGAAGGAGCCAACTGTAGCATGTTGTAGTCAATTGAACGTAGGCCAAGTGATGGTTGAGGGATGGAACAACCCAGACTTGGAGCAGCCCACCTCGGCATCTAAAGAAACGGTAGTCGCATATTTTGGTGCAATTCTTGGAAAAGACAATGAGGCTGGAAAAGGGACCGATTTGCGCCCTAACCAGGCCTAATTGCAGCATACGTAGCAGACCTAAAAACAGTGAGTTGGAGGTTCATCTTGTAGGCATTGGAACCAAGATTTTTGGATCATAGTTTTTGTAGCCTATTGGCATCATGTGGGGGACCTTTTGTGGTGGTGCAGAGTCCATCCTAGGAGCAGAACTAAAAGTGTATTATTGGGTGCCATTGATCTAGTGGAGGGCAGTGTGTTGGCTACCCAAAGTAGCCCTAGACGAGCTATCTTGAAGTGACGAAGAGGAGTTGAACATTTCCCTCCTAGAGTCTTGATGTGTTGTCCTTTGAAGGACTAAGGGGCAGCTACTAAGCAGTATGGAAGCGAAGGACCAACATGAAAATATATGACATCAAGTCCGCGTAACATGTTTGTCATTGTATCTTGTATACCATAGACTATTGTATTATTCATATTTGGTTTAATATAATGAATATTGGGGTTGTACATCATTGTAAAATTTCTTGAAAACTGTGTATTTTGTGCATGTGTGATTTACTACTTTATATTTCAACTATGTAAAGTATTTTATGGTTGAGATTCTTGGTTTGGTAGTGTCGAAGATTTTAAAACTCTAACCTAGAACCAAGGTTGTGGAAATACAACATGGTATCAGAACGTATTTCATCTAATTTGGAAGTAAGTAAATCAGAGTTTTGCGCAATGAAGTACAACATGAGAGGGAGTTGGTCACATTGTAAGTGAAGAGGTCATTAGAATTTTGAAGTTGTAGGTAGGTCTCCAGTATGAGGACAGGTTGGAGGGGTTGTCCAAATATAGTCCTTGGAAGGAAAGGATCAAGTTGGTCTTGCGGGTCAACAAAATCTAGGAGTTTGCCGAGAAAGAGATCAAGAAGTCAACCAACCCTAAGGAGCTAGAAATATTTGAAGATTTGGATGTGAGGGAAAGATTTATCATCCTAGATGGTGTAAAGGATTCCCTAATAACTCATTTTTCCAGGAAGAACACAACACATGAGATGTGGATGGCTCTTTAGAATTTGTTCCAGAATAAGAATAAGAACTGGGTAGTGGTATTGGAGGATAAGTTGAAGTCCACCAAGATGATAAAGAAGGAAATCATGACCTCGTATATGATGATATTGTCTCAGGTCAAAGATAAGCTTTCTACCATCAGTGTGACTATCTCAGATAGAGATATGGTAAGGATTTCCTTGATAGGGTTCCACGAGGAATGGAATCCCTTCAACAAAGGGATCGTTGCCAGGGAGAATCTTCCAGATTGGGATAGGTTGTGGGATGAATTCCTTTAGGAAGAATTGCGAGATGTGGATATTCATCCAAAGAAGAAGTATTTCGATGATGGCGTGGCACTTGCAGCACGAATGGAGGGTAAGCAAAAGAAGGACTTGAGTAAAGTCAAGTTTTTCAACTGTGGTGAGATGGGTCATTATTCGTCAAGATGTCTGATGAATAAGAATGGAGATGATGAGAAGAGGAAAGGAAATCAAGGCTCCAGTGTTTCCACTTCAGTTGAGATAGATGATCTCACGAAGAGATTGGAAAAGGAGGACTTTTCTATGATTTCTCATTTCTCATAGGGTACTATCAATGAGGATGGATGGTACATGGATAATGGTGCGACAAAGCATATGATAAAGTCACATGAGGTTTTTGAGACTGTAGTTGAATGTAACTTGAAGTTGCACATGGTGTTGGGTGACAAGAGTTAGTTGGACATCCGACAACCGAGATTTGTACCATTTAGGATGGAGACAGATCAAGTGATGTAGGTTGAGGATGTACTTTTTGTACTAGGAATCAAATATAGTGTGATTTCCATCTCAATTATTAAGAGGAAGGGGTTTGAAGTCTTGTTACATGATGGGAATGCAAGACTCAGGCCCAGAGGATCTAAGTCTTATGGGATTGTTATTGGAGTTAGAGAGCATGGTCTCTATAGGTTGACGGGCAAGCCTATGGATCATGGAAAGAAGTAGGTGGAGCATGTGCAATTTGCAGAGAAGCAGGAGTAGGTGTAGGTGTAGGTACAAGATTTAGAGGAGTAGGTATAGGTTTCCAAGAATAAGGTACACCTTCATGAGAAGAAGGTCCAGGTTCTAGGGGCTCATAGGGAGTCACGTTCAATAGGGAGCTTGCAGATTCAGAGGGAGACTTTGCAGTCCAAGAGAGCACATGGTTAGTAGGGAGAAAGGGTATTCCTACAACTACCAGGAAGGAATGATGGAGAGAGTGGAAGATGTTACAGGATAATAGGAAGAAGCAAGTTGCTTCCAACAGTGACAGTGACACTTCTGAGAATGGTGTAATTCATCATATAGGTGTTGCTATGGTTGTGAGCACTAGGAGTTGGGAAAGTGTTGCGAGAAGTGATGATGATGACAAGTTACTTTGTAGTCTTGGAAGTACCTCCATTGCTAAGAGGGAGTGTTGATTTATGTAGCTTGAGAGGTACTCCAAACCATAGGGTTCAGGGTTTGAAGCGCAAAGAGCCACAAGGGTCACTTGTGGTCTTTGAACCCTAGGTTGTGGTTTTTAACCCATCGGGATTTGGGTTAAAACCATGATGAATTTGAGATTGAAGAAATACGAGGTGATAGATCTTGGCGATTCGATTCCAATGCTCCAGATATCACTCAAATCAAATCTCTAGAAACGAAGTTATGAATTTTTTAACTTGACAATTAATTATGGACAATCAAAGTCATGTAGGCTTAGGGAATTCATCCAAGAGACATGTCTCTTAAAATGAATCCGTGGAGCCCCTCTCTTTGGTAGAAATAGAGGATTAGTATGAGGTTTATTCCTCATCCAATCATGCAACAAAAACAAAGAGAAAAGAGCTCATAGAGGGAGGATGATTTTCTATTTTAGCCATAGCAAGTGAAGGGCAAGAACAACGACGAAAGGAGACTGTCTTTTGGTCATTTCAGGAGGGTCGAGGTGTTGTAAGGAGGACTGCGGGACTTTTCAAGAGGGTCTATGTAGGGAACACTATTTTGAGGGTAGGAAATGGGTGGGTAGACCCTATAAAAGCATGCCACAAGCCTCTAGGAGCTAGTTGTAGCATGCCAGAATTATTTGAAGGTAGGCTGAGGGTTGGTTGAGGGCTAGAACAACCCAGACTTGGAGAAGTCCCCCTCTACCTCTCAAGAAAGGGAAGCCACATATTTTGGTGCAATTTTTGGGTAAAGAAACAAGGCTAGAAAAGGGATTGATTTGTGCCCTAACCAGGCCTAATTGTAGCATACATAGAAGGCCTCAAAACAGTGAGTTGTAGGTGTATCTTGTACGTGTTGGATTTGAGATTTGTGGATCAATTTTGGATCAAAGTTTTTCCAGCTTGATGGTGCCATGTGGAGGACCTTCCATGGTGGTGAAGAGTCCATCCTAGGAGCAGAACCGACAATGTAGTATTGGGTGCCATTGATATAGTGGAGGGTAATGTGTTGGCTACCCAAAGTAGGCATAGACAAGATATCTTGAAGTGACGAAGAGGATTCAAAGATTGCATGAAGTTTGGTGTTGAAGTGAAGTACCTTGATGGAAAAAGGTGACTAC
Organism: Pinus tabuliformis; assembly: GCA_031772625.1. Taxonomy (NCBI): domain Eukaryota; kingdom Viridiplantae; phylum Streptophyta; class Pinopsida; order Pinales; family Pinaceae; genus Pinus; species Pinus tabuliformis. The sequence goes on along the minus strand of CM062807.1, from coordinate 489,269,650 downwards.
TAGCCTGCTATTTTGGATCTTAGGAATTAGGACTACACAGAGAACATATTAGATCAACCTGCGTAAATGCAACAGAAGTGACTTAGAGAGGTGTTAGGTGGAAGCCCTCCCGAAGTCTCGATGTGTTGTCCTTTGAAGGACTAAGGGGCATCTAGTGATAAGTACAAAAGCGAAGGACCGATATGACAAGATACGACATCGAGTCTGCATAGCATATTTTTCATTGTATCTTGTATACCATAGACTGTTCTATTATTCAGATTTGGTTTAATATAACCAAGAATGGGGTTGTACATTATCTAGTCAATTTAACGTCTTAAATTGCTCTACATAAATTATCAATCCAGGTATCGTAAACTGATGAAGTGTGGTGCACCATATGTGCTTAGTTAACCTTTCTCTTACTTCGTTGTTTTATAGTTTATGTTGTTTTTTTTTGGGGTTTTGTTCTTGTTGGTTTTCTAAAGTGTTTAATGCAAATGGAAATCCTATTCTAAGGTCTTAAGAATACTTTTGAAGGACAAGTATGGATAAAGATTTCAAGACAAGGCCTATGTCCCTAATGGTAACTTCCAAAACTTAGCACCTCAAAAGAACTTAAAACATGTTATTGATGGAATTAATATTTAAACAAAAGTGTAAATATACAGCTAGTTTAATCAAAATAAAATGCAATAACCAAACAATGAGCTAGTGACTATGAGACCTAGTATCCTTGCTGCTTCAGCAGAAGGACAAGATGATTCTATCATGTCATTAGTCATTAAAAGGCTATGAGCATCACTAATATACAATCAAAATAGAATGCAACAACCAAACAATGAGCTAGTGACTATGAGACCCAGTATCCTTGCTGCTTCAGCAGGAGGACAAGATGATTCTATCATGTCATTAGTCATTAAAAGGCTATGTGCATCACTAATCTACAATCAACCGGTTGAACACACATGCATGAATTAAAATTGCATGAATGAAAAATCTAATCTATCAAACTTGAAAGCAATCAAATAACATAATGAAATCAAAGAAAAATTGAACACACTTGCATGAATTAAAATTGCATGAATGAAAAATCTAATCTATCAAACTTGAAAGCAATATTTACAAAATGAAATCTACTCTACCTTACATTATTTACAAAATGAAATCTACTCTACCTTACATTCTAATATGCTCCATGACATCTACTTCACATCTCCTTCCATGTTGAGAACATCGAAACTTTATTCAAATTCTTAAAAAGTACAAAGTACAACAAAGTTCTCCAAAGCTTTCAAAAGCCATCAAGGAAGAACTACAAACTTAAGAACTAGGGACTAAAGACTAACAAATGAAGGAGAGAGATCTCCTATTTATACAAAAAGATGAGAGCCATCTCATTAATGATAGTCCATGAATCTCTCCCTCTACCTCTAGAGTCCTAATCAAAATAGGAACTGATAAGACACGTCTTCTTAGAGTTACAATACAATTAGGAGATGTGACACATATCCTCATGATCCCATGATTATTTCCAACCAAATTCGAATTTGGCCTTAGAGTGCCACATAAGGGTCTTCTAGAAGTCTGCTTTCAACCTACACATGTCAACAACCTCAACCCATTTGTTAGGTATAAGCATATGCACATTATTTTCTAATGTTTAACCACAAATTCACTTAAAAGGCTTAGAAATAATAAAGATTGGAAAAACATAAAGGTGGCCCAATGATAATGAAAGTGAGATGAATGTGGTGACATAGTAGTGAAATGGAGGTGATATAATGGACATAATAGTGAAAGTGTAATGGAAATGAATGACATTTTCAAGACTCAACATACATTATTGTACAATTTGTTAAAACTGTGTATATTTGTGCATGTGTGATTTACTGCTTTATATTTCCACTATGCAAAGTAGTTGATGGTTGAGTTTCTTAGTTTCTACACAGTAACTATTCACATTGAACTTCATATTAATGCATATTTTGATCGCATCTCTCTCTCTCTCTCTCTATATATATATATATATATATATATATATATATATATATATATATATATATATATATATATATATGTTGGTTTGATTTCATCAATGAATTAACAAATTGAAGCCATCAATAAATTCATTCTTTATGAACAAAAGAGGAGAAAATGTGATAATTACATGAAATAATTCAAAAGGTTGAATGGTAGAAGTGTGGCTTATCATAATCATTTAAAAGAAAATATGCCAATGACATGCCCTAACAATTGGGTTACTGATCAAGTAAGAGAGAAATACAGTGCATCTGGTCATTACCCGCATGCTAAAGAGGATACGCTAAACATAGGCATTGGGTACAACAACTCACTAATTATAATCTCTTTTTATAAATTTTCAAATTCATACTACACCTTTGAATTGTAACATCTATATATATTTTATATTTCTAATTATGTTCGGGTTATTAGACACATTCCATTGTGATTTTTTCACTTTTTATAGGTGCATTAGTTCCCATTTATGTGGGCATATGGACATGATTTTCACACGTAGGAAGACGATGATGGATGGATGACAAAAGACTATGGAGTGGAAGTCGAGTTCAAACAATCTAGTCATGCTAGCCACCGTGATCAAAACCTAATGCAGGTGACATTAGGTTAGGTTAAAAAGATACAAGAGATCATTCAAGTGGAATTCTCTTTGTTCCAATGTGTTATTTTTAGGTGCAAGTGGTGGGACACCTTTGATCAGAATAATGTAAAAGAAGATTGTGATAGTGGGCTGATATCTATAAACTCTAGAAATATGTGGCATGAAGCTACGGTGCCTTAAGTTTTCCCAAAACACCGCAATCATTTGTTTTTTTACGTATATGTGTTGGGTAGGGATTGGTGGTTCGTATTAAGATACGACCCTAGATCAAAACATATTTTTGAGAACAATAGTTTTATCTTGCCAAGCGAGAAAGATAATTAGGGTGATGACAATGGAGAGTGATATGTACTTGTGTTATTTCATCATTTATACTATCGTTTTATGTTTTTGTTTTCTTTATTTCACTAATTGTATTGTTTTTTTATTCATCTTGTTGGCATTTTATATAGTTGGTAAGATTCAAAAATGTTTTTACACTTTTTTTGTAGTGGAAACATTTTTACACTTAAAACTCAGTATTTCCAATTGTGTACAATATCTTCGATAATAAGGATCCAATTCTCACAATCCTTCTCAAATAGGAAAATGAGAAGAATATAACCAAAATGAGAAAATAGTGAATTTAGAAATCACATTAAATATTTAGTCTCGATTTAGATACTTATTGGTTTATTAATCAATTTACATGTGTTTTCGTGTTGTTTAGTTCATAATCAATATAAATCATGTAGTGATAACTCTATGAAGACTTTAATAATGAAACAATTCTGTATTAATATGTAAGATTAAATTCTTGACATGAGAGATAAAGTCATGTCTACTATATTTAAATTACAATTCTTGCAATATTATGTAAACTAAAAGGAGGTCTTATGCATGAATAAAATGTTGATTACATATTTTTATGGACCATAAGAGAAACAAATGGGCTTACATGGATGCATGAGATGTTTTAATTTTTTTCTTCACGAATAATGGAACAATTTTGACTTTTCTTTTCAATGGTAATTATAAATAAAACTTGAATTAATAAATATTTTATGGATAAGAATTAAATGATAAATAATGTGATGGTGATTAAGAGGAATTTGTTTGACTTTCAAATGGGCTTAGTGGTGCATTTTTCTTTCTTATTTAGATAATGTAAAATAAATATCTATTTCTATATATTTATAAGTAAATTATTTAAAGTAGACATGTCTTTATCATTGTGAACATGATGTAATATTAGCTAGGAGAAATGTGAAAACATGAATTTTAGTGACTATCTTGTGATAAGTATGTGGGAAAATTAATATTTATTGAGTTGTTCATTAAAGAATAACCAAATTTATTATTTTTCCAAAGTTTAAATCTAATATAGTATGGTTTTCGTATTATATAACTCATATTTATTATTAAAAAGAGTTAAATTTCAATCATTACAATAACAAATAAAGAACCAAAATAACACCAAAATGCTATATCTTTATTACTAGAAAAAGTTCACTTGCCTCTTTAAGGGAGAAAATCCACTAGAGAAAATGCCCAAATACAAGTAACTTCACAATCCTTATTTTACATTTCTTGATCCTCATCTTTAGACAGAGAATTTCTAATTTAAATTAGTAAGGGTTGCTATAAATATTAAATTTAAATTGCTTGAAAATCTCATAACTTTACTAATAAATTAAATTTTATAAAAATATAAACTTTAAAGTTATATTAAATCCAAATTAATTATAACAAATTATGGCTTAAGTTTTTTAAAGTTAACAATAGATTGAATTTTATAAACCAATATTGAATTGGTTAAATTGTATTTTTGAATAATTTATTATTATTATTATTTTATATTAAAAATTGAATAAGTTACACATTTTCATCTTATGAAGAACTAACTAAATTATTTTATTGTTGTAGGGGATACAACCACCCTCCAAAATTCTACCTATGTTTTGATTTTGGAGCCTTCCTTTCTGGTTGACATGACCCTACCTTCGACTGTTGTCAAGTATTCATGTTCTCATTCAGACTTGTCCCTTTCATATGTTCTTTTGTTTGCTTGTTTTTACACTTAGGTGATATTTCTAAGTCACAAGCTAACCTCCTAACTTGGTCTTACAATAATTTTGGGCTTGCCCGTACAAACTACGTAATCCATGAGGACAAGCCAACCTTGATGATTGGAATGCCACAATCCAGACTAGAAATTATGCCTTGAGCTTAAAAATTGAAAAATCATGGAAGGAAACCCAGCACTAAGCCTAGAAATTACACAATCCATCACTGAGCTCAGAAACAGTGTAGTGCATTGAACCGAAAAGTTGCTCATTTCCCCAGAATTGTGCAATATTTCCCGACAATGTGCATGGCAATTTTCTTGAAAAATAAAAAAGAAGAAAAGTAAAAATAAAAAATCCAATCCATAGAATGTAGGGATTCGTCATTATTTTCCTAAAGGTGGCACTGACCCTATTTTTAGAAATTTGCGCCAAGTTTCGCTTTTTCCTTGATTTTAGGCATGCATGTCATAAACCCTAATTCACTCAAATATATTTAATAAACTCCTCTAGATCTAATTTGTACATTCGATCTTGGAGCTCTAGCATTCTTGATTAGATCAAGGAACCTTTGGTGGAGTTGTTGTTGCTTTTATGGGTGATTTTTTCTTTTCTCGTTTTTTGCTACTTTTTATGTCGCTTTTTACGTTTTCGCTTCTATGATTGATGTTTTGCTTTTTTTTCTTCATGGTTACTGGTGTTTTAACTTATATTAGCTTATAGAAGCTTTGTTTCAGTTTTTCATTTTCCTTTCATAAGCATCGCATTCAACTTCTTGTTTTTGCGCACCACAATCGTCGTTATGGTGACTCTCCTCACAATATCATTTTTCCTTCTGTTTATTAAGTGTCTGCACTTGCTTTACATTGATTCATCTATACTTAGTCATATATGCACTCAAACTCACATCATCACTTAGACCTGCTTGTTTCCCACACTTGCACCAGGTAGATCCACACTTTCCTTAGCTATTTTTTAGAGTGCCTAGTTCGGCATTGCGCAATTAAGAAGCACAAGCTAAGGATTGGCCTCTCAGACTGTGTAGTGCGTAGTATAGGTTGGACCAATTTCGCATTGTGCATTTGCAGGGTTCAGTATGCCCCTTGGCCACTAAGACTTTGTAATGCACAGTCTCTCCTAGTCACTGTCCAAGCTGGGATTGTGCATTACATAGTATCAAGCCTCAGGCTATCCCTTGGCTACTAGAACTATGCAATTTACAGTTCCCACTGCTAGTTTCCCTTAATTTCCCAAGAGAATTGCAAATTTTTTCTCACCAGTGCACCGATTTGTTGGTTTATCTTGTTGTGAAGATAGATTTGGAAAAGGATAATGTTTTCTTGCCATGAGTGTATTTTCTATCCCACAAGTACCACACTTGTTGAGCACTTCTCTCTAGCAGTCACTATTACCATGACACCCAAGAGAACTGCTTCAAAATATACCATTGAGAGAAGTATAGGGGAAGTAGTTGAGAAAACGCCAATAAACTTACTAGTGTACTCAGACACTCAACTATATGTAGATAATGACTCAGATGTTACATGGTGGAAAGTTAATGAAACCTTTTTAGCAAAGGAATTTGCGGGAGATCTAGAGGACTTACAAGTATACATTAATGTCTAGATATCAGGGCTACAAAGGGTTGCATGCAGATATCCAACCTTCCCATGTGCAGATGTCATCAGTTAGATTGTCTCACATATGGATGTGAAGACCATGACCTTGAGCAGCACCATCAGAAGGAGGCTTGCTACTTTTCTGGTAGCAAATTACAGACATATGTACCATTTTACTGAGCCAAAAGCATGCATGGATTCAATCTTCTATGCCACCAACAAATATTGTATCATGAGGGATGTTGTTAAGAGCTGGGTGAAGGAGCCATCAAAGTTTTAAAAGACACCCACCAACACATACAAGACAAGGTCTCTCAGGAGGGCATATCAACTGCTAATCATCTGAGCTTGCAGAATCCACTGTCAATAGAATAAAGAGAACTTTACAAAAGGGTGGGTAGTCCTTTTGAACTAGGATGTGAACAATGGGAAGTCACTCAAATGGTTAGATTTGTTGGCTCAACATTTAAGGATCCATGTAAATAACACCCTGAATCCTCCCTAGGGTGGGTAAACAAGATTCTATATGTTTTCATATTTACTGGATGTAATATGTGCACATAATGTTGGCTGCAAGAATTACACTTAAGCAAACTCCTCAACACTTAATTTTTCAACCCAGAGGATCCGTAAACTTAGAGATGAAACACAGGCAATGCCAGAGATCGTATGAATCTTCCTAATATAAATCCCTACTTTCTTTAAAGGAAAGATTGCAGAATCAAATTAAGAAGAGAAAAAGGCAACTCGAACCATCAAAATAATCTAAGACTGGAACAAGGAATAATGCATTTGCAAGAGGGAATTAAAGATAAAGGGAAATCACTCTAGCTAATTATTATTTAACTACTGAGTGTATGTTTTTCTTTAGTAGAGACACTTAGCACTCTCATTAGATGGGCCCTTAAACCTGCTCCTTTAGAGATTTCCTTCGTGCACTAATCTGTCTTGTACTATCGCAATCTTCTTGCACTAGTGCAGGAACATAGATTTGTGTAGAAGATATAAATGGTGCCTTTACTAAAGGCTTTTCACTTCCTACAAGGGCTTGAACTTTTCTAGGTTCAAAGCACTCAGATCTCGTGGCAAGAAACTAGTTCTTGCACTGGATCAGAGCTTCCTGCATTTAGCATTTAATTCTTAAAATGAGTGCTTAATTATTGCAAGTGCTATTATACTGTTAAATCAAATTGCACAGATAAAAGTGAATGTTTCTGATCTTAACAAAGTGCAGGAATAAAGAAACAATCAATATACATTTATCCCTGCATCAACATTTAATGAAAGAAAGAAGATTATGGGAAGTAGACTAAGAAGGCTTGCTGCATCATACCAACGTGCACTGGTGCAGGTTCATTTCTCCTGCTTGGACCAGGAGGGGAAAACCAATTAAACAATATTTGTAGAAAAGAAGATATCACACCAATGTGCACTGGTGCAGGTTTATTCTCCTGCTTGGACCAGGTCGAGGAAAACCAATCTAAAATCAAGTGCAGGAAAGGGAATTTATCTACTTCACACAACGGATCCGCTTTCACTTAGACAAGAATGCATGTGCTTAAAAACAAATCACACTTGACAATGTAAACACAAATTATAGGAAAACGGGAAATGGGGTAAACATGCTGGGTTGGCTGGGCCCTAGCCAAACAACGCATTTCCCATTTAAATAAAAATGTTGCTCAGTACTTAAATAAATTCATCAGCTAAAATACAGAAACGCAATTTGTGAAACATGAAGCGTAGCTCCCTTTTATTAATTCACTGAGGCAAGTATATATGTTAATACATCGTCCAGCCAAGATTCGGGCGATAACAAAATACAACAACCTGTTACTGCCTCTCTGGCTATGTCTCTGTTCTATCAAAAAAACTTCCCTTAGTCCTATTTACATTCTAAATTATATAGATCTTTGGCCAAAGGCCAAAATAGATCATTCAACCGATTACATAACCAAACACAAAATTTAGCTTTTCGGCCTTTAAAATTAGACAGTTAACAAAACTAGCCATAGCCAATCTCCAGCTTTTGTCCTTCACAGATTCAATCTCGGCTGCCTTTGGATCGATCTTGCTGTCATGGTTGAAGCTACTCAAAATGAGGTGATTCGATCTCAGTTTCCTTTGGATCGATCTTGCTGTTGTGGTTGAAGCTGCTCAAATGAGGCGTTGATCAAGGAGGTTTGGATTTGCTGCAAGGATTTTTTGTGCTGGCAACGGTGCAAGATCCGATCCTGCACTAGGATCAGTGGTCACAGTAAGTACTCTAACTACCAAATAAACATTGGAGATATTGATAAGTTACAAAGAGTGGTTAAAAGTAAGAAATCATGTAATAAATGATTAGTTAATTCTAAGTTAAATTAAAAGTATGAAAAATAAAGTTTATATGAAATATGTCACCGTGCTTGGACTAGTGCAAGAGGAGGGTGTATAAAAGAGGTAAAACAGTGGTAAATGGTTATGATTTAGGAAGGGGAAAATGGAAAAAAGAGAGAAAATTAGGGGACTAACATCCTCCCATCCCTAAGCTGTTGTGTGTCCTCACACAACTCTTTACCTTTGCAAAAAACCTTCAAAACGTTGAGCATTCCAGCTCAATCCTACTCTAGCATACTGACATTAGCCTGCAATGTTTCAGAATTCTTCTTTCTGATGTTCTTTAGTTTCTTTGTCACCTTTTTAAGTTGCTTGAAACATTGCGCAGCTCGGTACTTCCAAACTCTAACTTCTCTTTTCTTTTTTTGGATCTCCACAGTTAATTCTTCTTTACTTTGTTCTTTATCCTCCCTCACTTTAGTTATGAGCTGTTCTAAGTTCTACACTTGAAGCTCGAGTTCAACTATCCGAGCAACAAGAGTTACCAAATCTCTTTCTTCTTTTGTCTTGACAGGGGCTATGTCTTCCTCAGGGACCTTAATATCCCTCATGGTTACATTAGGAACTTCTTCTTCTTATGGTTCTTCTTCTTTTGCTTCTTCTTATTGCACTGGTGTAGAATGGGATTCAACGTCCTGTGGGGATTGTGGTTCTTTTCCTGCACCAGATTCTTTATTCTTTTTCTGAGGCCTTTTAATGAAATCTACCAACAGAGTGTCATCTTCAACCTCTGCAAATTTTGCTGCATCCGCAAGGACTGACAGGTTGTCTTCTTCGGGGGTCTGTGCCTGTGCTGGTGGCATAGAAGGAGTCTCTTCAACATGTGCACTAGCTATATTCTTATTTGGAGATGGGGACCTTTCTTCTTTTGATTTTTCAGGTCGTTTCCTTTCTACACTAGTGCAAGAAGGACTCCCCTTTACATTCTTACTCAGACCCTTGCTTGTGCTAGTGGTGTCCTCTGTCTCCTTTCCAACAGCTGTCTTTTTATGTAGCTATTTTAACAGCGCCTCCTAGGTCATGCCTTTAACTTCTAATTGTTTCTGGACCAAAATCTTTATCAGGCTGTGGTGATATAACTTCTTGTTGGCCTGGTCTACCCATCTGTCTTGCACACCCTTGGCCATTTTTTCCAAGCTCTTAAGCAAAAAATAGGGGAAATTCATCCTCCACCGGATGTGCCAGGCAGCTTCAAAATGTTGCAACATCCTAAAATGGTACACAAAAGTGTAGGAGTACCTTCCCTCACAGGTTACGAATTTTTGTAGGATGAAAAGGAGGTCTTGCCACTGTCCCAGTAGGGCACTGCGCGGAACTCCTTCCTTCCAATCTACCTTCATCTTTTTGTCGATGACGAAACACTACCATTGCTTCCTTTCTAGTTTCTGATTTTTAAACCACTGCTCACCAGTATTTTCCAAGCCTGTCACTGCTGCTATAAACTCTTCCGTAACCTCAAATTTTAGAGGCCCAATTTTTACTTGGCCATTTTTGAAACTTCTGGCAAACTGTAAGGCCACTTCACTGTTGTGCCCATCAAAATTTTGCAAGAACTGAAGAAAGATCGAGTCTCGCAATAGTGCAAGACTATTTCGATACTCAACAGTCTATTCTACCCTACTGAGAGACGAAGGTTCGCTTCGAACAGGTGGCATCACTACTTAACAGTTATGAACAGTCGAGAATTTACATGCACACTAGAAAAATTGGTTCTTATAGATAGGGATCTAACCGTCCACCATCCCTTCCATCTTATCACCCATTCATTCCATTGAAATAGCCGTGGATGCGCGACATCTTTGAGATCATGCCGGATTGGTACTTGCAGCGGCGTTTTAACAGCTAGGTGAGGTAATCATTATGAGTGAAGGACATCTAGGATTATGGCGGAAAGGGGAAATTATATCCAAGCAATGGTTAAACACTTCCGCACTCCTCCATAATTAAAAAAAAATAACTTAACATTCATTACGAAATGATCATGATCCTTAACTTAAAAACACCTTGTACTTTAAATAATTGTCTCCTAGTTAATATGATGGCACAAGTACTCATCGACTAAGTGAAAGGACTTCTTATAAACTTTCATGATGACCACTTTCCTATGACGTATGCTATGAAAAGAAAAAATTGTACTATGTTTCTGGCAGGGTGCATGCTTGCACTGGTCTGCTTGCACCGCTTAAACTATGTTATTCTGTCGGTACCATTGTTCTTGCATTATTATATAGGATGACATGCTTGCACTAGTGCAAGCATATTATATAAAAAAAGAATAGGGAATTTAAATAAAATATAGGTTCGACTTCTAATATGGTTTCCTCAACTTATACTGGAAATTTGCTTCACCCTTTTTGATGATTCAAAGCATATCCTTTTTCTCTTTATGCGCGAGATCCTGCAATGAATTCATGAGGGAACAATGAAGTGGGAAAAGGGATATTTCAGAATGGGAACGAATTCTATTATAGGGATTCCAGGAATAGTACCACAAGAGGGGATACAAAGAAGTGGGATAGGGAAAAAAATTCAAGGTTAAAGTCGGGTTTTTACAAAACGGATAGCGTAAATTCAAAAGAATTTGGGAAGGTTAATCATTGTGGGATTGAAGAAGAAAATTGAGGGAATATCATGAAAGTGGAATATGAAGAAAGGAAGAAATTTTTCTAGAAGGTCTGCCTGCACTGATGCAAGAAAAAATAACTGCAGCAAAAATTAAGCGTTACTTGAATAAAAATATCCATGCTAATTACCCCAGTTGTATAAAGGTTGGTTCTGTTGAACCTGCTTTTACTTGGTGGTCGCTAGCATATCTAAAGATCAGGCAACATTTTCTTTTTATTAGAAATTTTTTATCTTCCTGCCAGCAAGCTGGTTTTCAGGTTGATCCTTCTGCAAACATGTCAGTGAACTAATTTTCATAATTACAGGAAAATGTTTTTTTTCTTTACTTAAAAAAAAAAAAAAAAAGAATTGTATTATTTCTTTTTTTAAGAAGAAGAAGAATTCATGTTTTCAAAAGGTTGGTATTACCATTCACCACTACCATCTCGAATTGCTATTGGACTTGCTGTGTAAAATCTTTCCTGGCAAGTGGCTAAAAATACTTCTTTAATATGTGTCCATTTACCAAGAATACTGAATTTTGTCCATCAATAGTTTTAACTTCTACTGCTCCATTCTCAAATACTCGGATCACTTCATAAGGTCCCATCCAACGTGTATGGAATTTCCCTTTAAAAATTTTAAATCTAGAATCATAAAGGAGCACCCAATCACCTGGTTGGAATTGCTTTTTCTGAATAGACTTGTCATGCCACCTTTTGTGTTGCTGCTGAATTAGTATGTTCTATTGAACAACATCCCTACGAAATTCATCTAACTCATTTAATTGGAGAAGATGTTGTTGTTGTGCCTCAGAGAGATCTAGTCCTAACTGAACTATAGTTCTGAAAGTTTTGATCTAGAATTCAATTGGTAACAGAACCTGTTTGCCATATACCAACTCATATGGTGTATGTCCCGTGCTATTTCTCCAAGTGGTTTTGTATGCCCACAAAGCTTCTGGTAATCTTTCAGCCTAGTCTTTCTGATGCATATTTACTATCTTTATAAGAATGGACTCGATCACTTTGTTTGTGGATTCCACTTGGCCATTTGCTTGCGGGTGATACGTCATGGATTTCCTGTGCCGGATCTTGTATTGCTCCATCACACCCTATACCAGATTAGAAATAAACTGCGGACCATTGTTAGAAACAATTTCTCTAGGCACACCAAATATAATAAAGATTTCAGTAAAAAGAAAATCAATAACAACTTTTTCTGTAGAAAAGGAAACAACTTTAGCTTCTACCCATCTTGTAACAAAAAATTGTACAAACCAAAATATGCTTTTTACTTGATGATGTTGGATTTATTGGCCCTATAAAATCAATAACCCATTTTTCAAACAGCTCGATCATAACTTGGGGGCATAAAGGCATTTCATTGGTTTTATTAGGCTAGCCCATTCGTTGACAGCTATCACATCGCCTGACACACTGTTTGGCATCCTTAAACAAGGAAGGCCAAAAGTAACCAGCACACAATACTTTATATGTAGTCTGCTTATCAATGAAGTGGCCTCCACAAGGTTCATCATGAGCAAATTTCAATATGTCAAACACTTCCTCCTCTCTTACACACCTACAATAATCAGATTTGGACTAGTGTAAAAGAGATCTCCTTGAATCCAGGAGTATGCAACACTTTTCTGAATAATATTTTGCTTTTCACAAGCAGACAAGTGGGGTAGTGTTTTCCTAGTAACCAAGTAATTAACAATGTCAGCAAACCACGGAGAATCTATTGACATAGCAAAAATATGTTCATCCAGAAAATCATCATTAACAAGAGTTGCTTCACCAGGATTATCTAATCTAGAAAGGAAATCTGCTACAACATTAGATTTTCCTGGTCTATCAACAACAATAATATTAAATTCCTGCAACAATAGTAAGCACCTAGTCACTCTACCGCTAGTCAATGGTTTGTTCATTAAATATTTAATCGCGGAATGATCAGTATGCACAAATACTTCATATCCTGTAATATAGTGCCTGAACTTATTAATTTCAAAAATTATAGCTAAAAACTCTTTCTCTGTAACTGTATAATTTAATTCAACAGAAGACAAATTATTACTAATATAATAAATAGCATAGGATTGCTTATTTTCCTCTTGTCCTAAAGCTGCACCAATAGCCAAATCTGAAGCATCAGAGGAAATGTGAAAAGGCAGGGACGAGTTAGGACCTCTCAAAACTAGTGCATGTTCTAAATTTTCCTTTAATGTTTCAAAAGATTGTTTGCAAGCTGTGGTCCAAGAAAATTCACTATCCTTAGCTAGAACTCAGAAAAGAGGGGCAACTATGTTAGAAAAATTTTCAATGAATCTTCTATAGTAACCAGCATGTGTTAAAAAACCTCTTACTTCCCTTTGAGTTTTGGGTGCAGGAAGGTGCAAAATGATTTCAATCTTTGCTGGATCAACCTGGATAATTTTACTAGAAATCAAATGGCAAAGTACCACTCTCGCTTTGCACATTAATCTACATTTCTTGTCACTCAAGGTGAGATGGGCTTCTTGACAACGAAGAAGTACTTTCTCCAGATTTTTGAGAGCTTCCTGAAAAGAATCACCAAACACAGAAAAGTCATCCATATAAATTTCTACAAATTTTAGATCAACAAAAATGGCCAGGAATGCCCATTGAAAGGTAGTCGGGGCATTACATAAACCAAAGGGAAGCAATTTATAAGAAAATGTACCCCATGGAAATGTAAAAGTAGTTTTATCCTGATCTTCGGGTGCAATCTGTATCTGGTTATAACCATTGAAGCCATCCAAAAAGGAAAAATATTTCTTTCCTGCAAGGGTATTAAGCACCTAGTCAATGAAAGGGAGAGGGAAATAATCTTTGAGAGTGGCTTTGTTTAATTCTCAATGATCAATACAAATATGCCATCTTCGATCTTTCTTAGGTACTAGCACTAATGAAGAGACCCACTGACTGTCGGAAATAGGATAGATAAAACCGACATCCAAGAGTTTCTGTACTTCTTCCTTCAAAATATCTCTTAGAGCTATATTCATTCGCCTTTGGGGTTGTCGGACAGGTCGAGTTCCTTCCTGAATATAGATATGATGTGTACAAGTTTCAGGAGGAATACCCTTCATGTCTTCATTGCCCCAAGTAAAGGCACTAAGATGGTTTTGCAACAAATTCACAAACTGCTCCTGCTGAGATGAGTCTAAATCTGAACTAATATGCAAGTATTTACCAGGGCTAATCTCAACAAGAGTAGTATCAGGATCAAGAGTACTCAAGGGAGTGGTAAAATGTAGCAGTACAAAAGAATGAGAATCATGAGTATCTTGAGAATCTAGGTTGAAAATCTGGCTCAATGGCTCAAAATTAGGCATAATGTCTATATTATTCAGGAAATCTTGAATCTCATCTTCTTGTGAAGACCCAGTATAATGATGGATAAGGGAAATGGGTTGATTCTCCTCATCATTTCTTTGATCCAACCATAAAGTATCTTGAAGGTCCTGAATGGATCTGGCAGGGGGGTATAAGGTAACTTTCTTCCTATAATTTCCAAGGGAAATATACATATCACCGGAACGACATCCAATATATGCATCGGTTATAGCAAGCCATGGTCGACCCAATATCAAGGGATGTCCTCCTACTGGGTTATTTGGCTGAAGCACAATGAAATCAGCAGGATATTCCCAATAATCTAATGATATGATCACATCATCCAATACTCCTTCTGGTTTAATTTTAGATCTATCTGTTAATTCAAGCATAATGGGAGTAGGGAGAAGATGAGATAATTGAAGTTGATCCATGGTTTGCTTAGTCATGACATTAATGAATGCCCCCAGGTCTATAAGAACATTAGAGACAAGGATATTACCAATTTGAACTGAGACAACAGGGTATCCAGGATCAGTATATTTTTCCATAAACACACATCCCATCATCAACTCTGCTTCCATACCAACGAATTGAATGGTTTGTGGTTCCAATCTCTTCCTCCCAGGTTTCTTGAGACAAAGTTCCTTAATAATCTTGGTACAAATGGGGATCTCTTTGATGGCTTGAAGCAAAGGTATCTTAATGAAAAGATTTCGAAGCTCTAATCCAAGCTAGTCTCAAATATAGGCTCACTTCTTTCCATTACTAGCCTCTCTGGGAAGGGAGGCTGGTTGGAAGAAGATGGCAAGGATTCACAGGGTATGGGCTACTTAGTGAATATCATGAACCCCAACTGGAATAGACTGGTACTCGAACGGTAAAGGTGGGGTTGTTACATAGATCATTTGCACTACTTTATTATTGTTAGGATTGGGTATAGGTTGAGCAGGCAACTGAGGAGGTCGAAAAGGTGGAGGTAAAGGCAACAGTGGAGTAGACTGACTCGGAAGTTGAGGCATTGAATAATGTGTATGCATAGATGGATATGACTACATAGGTGGCTGGTAAGAATATGGAGAATGAGTTGGCCCTCTCCAACCTTGTTGCCATGGTTGAGAAGGTTGCCCATGCTGGTATTGATTCCCATACTGCCACTACTGATTAGTGTTAGGATAAGAATATGCATGTGAATTATAACCAAAATAGTGTGGAGAAAATTCAGGAGCCATACCTACAGCTACCTGAGGCCAATTCCTTCTTTCTCCCATGGCATACGAGTATTCAGCTTCAGGTTATCCCCCTGTAAATACAACTTTAAGTCCTGGTATGGGGGGAAATTTTTTTGTGACATGGTTATCTGCACAAATAGCACACTTATTAGTTTCTTTCAAATTAAGAGGACACTCTTTAGGAGGATGCTTGTCTCTAAATTTAGGGCAGAAAATACATAATGAGTCTTGTTCCTTCATGAGTTTTTCTTGAAATTTTAAATAGTCCAATGGTTTGGTAACAGTATTCATTATATCAATTTTCATGTTTTCCATTTTATTTTCTAGTCCAATAATCATAGTATCAGTAGATTCAATTTTTCTATTTCTATTTCAAGTTCCTCTATCGGATCTATACTAATTTCTTGAAAATTTCCTGCATAATTCACAAATTTGTTCAAAAGTTTGTTGAGAAATATCACCTTGTCCTAACAGATTTAAATTATTTCTAGCATTATCAGTAAGTCCTCTTAAGAACAAGGTTCTAATAGTACTGGGATCAAACTTAAGTTTCGACCTTTGTAAAATATACAGAAATATTTCTAGGTAATCTTCAAGAGTTTCATCATCATCCTGTATGATTTTAAAAATCTCATCCTGCATGTCCCGAGTTTCACAATATTATTGATATTTAGATAAAAGCACTCTCTTCATCTGATCCCAAGAGGTTATAGTGTTTCCTCCTAACCCCATAAACCAGCGTAGAGCTGAGTCCTTGAGAGTAACAAGAAATAATCTTAACTTCTGAGCATCAGTTGAATAATCATAACTTCTACATAGAATATCAAACTCAAATAGAAAAGAGTCAGGATCTTCACGAACTTTACCATGGAAATTAGGGAGAGTTGATGGTGGAATATTCTTCATTTGCGCCACAGTATCAGGATCCACAATTGGGAAAACAAAAGTGGATTGTTCCCCATTTACCTGGTTTTCACCAGTCCCTTCCACATGATCTTCATGGTCCACCATTGTTTCCCTTTTACTTGAACCGCTGTCAACAGGTTGAACCACACCTGAGCTGTTGTCACCAAAATCCAAGTGGATTGTTCCTACGTGATGGGTTTGAATTGGATTGGGCTTCTTGCTTACAGAAGGAGACCCAATATGAGAATTGTTTTTAGAATTCTTTCGGCCCTTAGTGGGGTTCGAACCCTTACCTTTTCTAGGCATTCATTTCAAGAAAGAAAGAAAGATAACAAAAAACTTCTAATAAAAAATGTGTCAGAAATCAATTAACACCAATAAAATTCCTTCAAAGAATATTTTCCAAAGAACACTGCAAAAAATAAAAGAAGAATTACCTCTATTGTATAATCAGAAAATTCTTACCAAATGAAATCGCCTCCCCGGCAACGGCGGCAAAATGTTGGGTGCAGGAATTACACTTAAGCAAAATCCTCAACACTTAATTTGTCAACCCGGGGGATCCGTAAACTTAGAGACGAAGCACAGGCAATGCCATAGATGGTATGAATCTTCCTAATATAAATCCCTACTTTCCTTAAAGGAAAGATCGCAGAATCAAATTAAAAAGCGAAAAAGGCAACTCGAACCATCAAAATAATCTAAGACTAGAACAAGGAAGAATGAATTTGCAAGAGGGAATTAAAGATAAAGGGAAATCACTCTAGCTAAGTATCATTTAACTACTGAGTGTGTGTTTTTCTTTAGCAGAGATACTTAGCAGTCTCATCAGATGGGCCCTTAAACCTGCTCCTTTAGAGATTTCCTTCTTGCAGTAATCTGTCCTGTACTATCACAATCTACTTGCACTAGTGTAGGAACAAAGATTTATGTAGAAGGTATAAATGGTGTCTTTACTAAAGGCTTTTTACTTCCTGCAAGGGTTTGAACTTTTCCAGGCTCAAAGCACTCAAATCCCGTGGCAAGACACTAGTTCTTGCACCGGATCAGAGCTTCTTGCATTTAGCATTTAATTCTTAAAATGATTGCTTAATTATTGCAAGTGCTATTATACTGTTAAATCAAATTGCACACATAAAACGTGAATGTTTCTGATCTTAAAAGAGTGTAGGAATAAAGAAACAATCAATATACATTTATCCCATCATAAGCATTTAATGAAAGAAAGAAGATTGCGGGAAGTAGACTAAGAAGGCTTGCCGCATCACACCAACGTGCACTGGTGCAGGTTCATTTCTCCTGCTTAGACCAAGCGGGGAAAACCAATCAAACAAAATTTGCAGAAAAGGAGATATCACACCAATGTGCACTGGTGCAGGGTTATTTCTCCTGCTTGGACCAGGCAGAGGATAACCAATCTAAAATAAAGTGCAGGAAAGGGAATTTATCTACTTCACATAACGGATCCGCTTTCACTCAGATAGGAATGCATGTGATTAAAATTAAATCACACTTGACAATGTCAACACAGATTACAGGAAAATGGGAAATGGGGTAAATGTGCTGGGTTGGCTGGGCCCTAGCCAACCAGCGCGTTTCCCCTTTAAATAAAAATATTTTTCAGTACTTTAATCAATTCATCAGCTCAAATACAGAAACTCAATTTCTGAAACAAGAGGCGGAGCTCCCTTTTATTAATTCACTGAGGCAAGTACATATGTTAATACATCATCCAACCCAAATTTGGGTGATAACAAAATACAGCAACTTGTTACCACCTCTCTCGCTGTGTCTCTGTTCTATCAAAAAAACTTCCCTTAGTCCTATTTACATTCTACATTATATAGATCTTTGGCCAAAGGCCAAAATAGATCATTCAACTGATTACATAACCAAATGCATAATTTAGCTTTTTGGCCTTTAAAATTAGACAGTTAGCAAAACTGGCCGTAGCTAATCTCGAGCTTTCATCCTTCACAGATTCGATCTCAGCTGCCTTTGGATCGATCTTGCTGTCGTAATTGAAGCTGCTCAAAACGAGGCGATTCGATCTCGGCTGCCTTTGGATCAATATTGCTGTCATGGTTGAAGCTGATCAAAACGAGGCGGTGATCAAGAAGGTTTGGATGTGCTGCAAGGATTTGTTGTGCTAGCAATGGTGCAAGATCCAATCCAGCACTAGGATCAACGGTCACGGTAAGTACTCCAACTACCAAATAAACATTGGAGATATCAATAAGTTACAAAGCGTGATTAAAAGTAAGAAATCATGTAATAAATGATTAATTAATGCTAAGTTAAATTAAAAGTATGAAAAATAAAGTTTATATGAAATATTTCATCATGCTTGGACTGGTGCAAGATGAGGGTGTATAAAAGAGGTAAAACAGTGGTAAATGGTTATGATTTAGGAAGGGGGAATGGCAAAAAGAGAGCAAATTAGGGGACTAAGACATAACACATTTCCTGGTATGAACTGGGCTTGGTGACCTTGAGAACTTGGCGTGCACATCCATTGAAAGCTTCTTTTGGATTGCAACCATCGAGGAGTTATGGAGAAGCTAATTGACTACTTCCTCATTCCACTATTCAAGATGATCTTTGAGGAAGAACCACCTTCCACGTTGCCTGCAGTAATGGAGGCAATATTTGAGATCATAGATTGGTTTGCCTTACCAGATGGCACCTTCCTTAGAGTGTTCGATAGAGAGAGTTCACTACAAGTTTTTCCAAGGTATGCCACCGATAAGCTTGTCATGCAAGAAGTGTCGTATCATCTCACCACAGGGTTATCAATTGCTTTTCACAAGAAGAAGAAAGAACCTTGGCCAACTCTTCCTATGAAAATTGGTTTGTACGAGGTAAGGAACCTAAAAGTCATGGATACCAAAGGAAATATGATAGAGAAGTTTACATTTGGTATTCGAGACTTTAATCTGTACAATACCCGCGGTATTTGCAAGAACCATTGTTCAAGAATTCACTTTCAGTGGCTCAATGGGACATTTCACTGGTAGGAGGAGGATCCATGGAAGAACTGCTACAATGGCTCTAGACATCACGAGCCAATCAGTATAGCAAGAACTTCACATGTCACTCTACAAAAGGAAACAAATCTAGAAGTAGTGACAACAAAAGGGTGAAACCCAGTGTGGGATAAAGGAAAGAGAAAAGTTTCTCATAGTTCAGGGGGCAAAAGAAGTCACAATATGAGAGCAGATCCAATTTTTACAAAAGAGGATTTATAAATTGTGGCAATGAGGAAGAAAAGGATGCAGAGAGAAGAATGGAGGAAGAGGGAAGAGAAACAAAGGAGATTGGAGGGAGAAAAGTAGAGGCAATAATAAGAACATAAGCAAAAGTAGGAAGAATAAGAAAGGAAACGCACAATAGAAGAAACAACATAGACACAAGATGAAGAGAAAGAAAAAATCCAACCACCAATAGAGGAGGAGGGTGAACAGATGCAGGACTAGGATCTTACTCAACATATTGAGCAAATGATAGAGATCAATGATACGGAGGAAGAACTGGAGCCACAGAATCAGGATGTCGACCTAATTCCTAGCACACCACAGGTCATTAATCATTCTCCACCACTTCCAGTAGCAGAGTCAGCTCCAGGCAAGGAAGGGGACATTATTCCTCTTGACAATGATCCAGTTATGGACACGTACAATCTATCATATGATGAACTCCAAAAGAACATTATACAAGCATGTAAGAATCATTATCCGGATGATCTTGCATCTCCTACTTGTATGAGATAAAGGGTGATTGTGGCTGACACTGGGAGGGATCCTGAAGCCATTTCCTTAGCCAAATTGGCCTTCGCAAGTGCAGAAAATTTGAACACTTAGTGTTTGATGACTGAGCATAAGAAATTGGCAAACAAATTGCAGGTTGTTAGGTAAGAGGTTGAACAGCTTCGCATAATAGCTCATAACATAGCTTCCGCACAGGTCCACTTAGAGGAAATGAAGGCAGGGATACTTCATGAAGTATCGACACTTGGAGAGACCATTCAAGATCTCTATGAGGAGCTGGTTACCATGTATAAGGTAGTTGTTTGTGTGCCTGGCTTGAAATTTCAATGTAAAGACTTCGTCAAAAGTCTCATAAATGTGCAAACTACAATCACTCTCATGCATGGATGGACAATGTGATACAAAAGGGCACTGTTTAACTTGGTTAAGACTATAAAGCCACAGGAAAAGCATGAGAAAGAAAGAGTGTGGATGTTTATCCATAACAACAAGCAACTCACCTCATTCATTAGAAACATTCGGGCCTCATATGCATAAATATACAACAGTATGGATTCCTTGGTGAAGACCCATAAGATCCCATTAGTTGGCTCACTCACTGAAGCAAAATGTAGGAACCAGGTCAGAAAGAAGGTAGAGGAATAAATGGAGCAACTGAGACATATTTCAACTAACGAGGACTTGGAGGTGAATAGGCATAACATGTAAATCTACATTGGTGGTCCTATCCAAGTGCAAACAATGTTGACCATGCTTCAGAGGGAATTAAAGATTGGTTCCAAAACATTGTACCATGATGCCATGGAGGCTAGAGTTCACTTCCAACCAGACAACATCATGCAGTTTGGGGATGTCATCACACAATACTAAGCTTGGCACCAATACATGACTGAGAAATATCAAGTGGAAGTTGTTGAGCTAAAGTTTCCCCACACTCAAGCATGATAGTGTTTTGTCTTGTTAGGCTATCAAGTTGTCTCTACCCTATTTTGTCTTATATGTGTATGAGTGTAAAATGTAATATTATTTGTAATTAATTGTAAAGTGGAATTCCAAGTGTCAATATTGGAATGTGAAGAGTCATAATGTAATGTAATGAGTTATTTTGTAAGGAAGTTGAAGAGTCTTGAGGGTAGTCCAAAAGTCACAAAGGGGAGTTGAACAGTCAGCGCCTATTATTATAAATAGAATCTCATAACTCATGTAAAGGGCTTTTTGGAGCCAATATTTTGGCTAGCCTTAGGCTTTGAAAGAGCTTAGGATTTTTGTGAGAGTCTTGGCTTCTCCATAGCATAGAGGGAGTATACTTCTTTGGAGGATTAGGTGTTGTTTACTTCACATTCCACTATTGGGGCTAGTGGTTCATCAATGGTGTATGTATGATTGGAACTTTCACTTTTAATAAAAGCTCAGAGTCGGCACACTTTCATGCATATGTTGTGAATATAGTAGGACTATTCTTTTTTATTTAGAATATATGCTATTTAACTTACACTTATGCTTATGAACTATTTCGTTTGCATTTGTATGAATCTTGTTGAATGTGTGTTGTTGTATTAATTCGTCACTATTAACTTGTGGACTATTCCACATATTATCTTGTGATGTCATTATGCTTGTGTGTTCCTTTCAAGCTGCATACTATTACAACCTTTTAAGGGGTTCACTTCCTTTTCCCTTCATGTGTTGGAACCACCATACATCGCACTTGACCTTCTGCAGGGTCACACACTTTCTCTTACCAAAGTTACCATGCACCACTCTACGCGTTGCCGCAAACAAGGCATGCAATTAACACCCCACTACTGGGACTCCTACTCTAAACGGTGTGAGGTCTAGTTGAGACTTCATATCAAGGAAATCCCCTGAATGTTGGTGGCCCAACACCATCAACATTTACCTTTAATTATTTTTTCCTTGTGAGTATTGAAATATTTTACTAATTAAGTTAGATTGAATTTGAATTAACTATCTAAGCAATAGAAAAATATTTATTGTAATTTCACAATCATAGTTTCAACCATACTAAACTTTGTAATTTAAAAAAATATCTTTGATTTTTTTTTAAGTAAGTTGTTTTGCATGTAATTTCATATATAAAAGTTTGATATAACTTCACAAATACATAATCTATAATAAATATTATTTCATAAAAATAAACATCATGATGATAATCATCTAACAAACATAAACATCATCTAAGATACACATTAAAATTCACTACCATCGTCTAATTATATACACCTCTAGCACATATAAATGTCAGTAGCTAGTACACAAATCTAATAATCTAACAAGGAATCATCATTGTCATC
This sequence comes from Pinus tabuliformis, assembly GCA_031772625.1. Lineage (NCBI taxonomy): Eukaryota > Viridiplantae > Streptophyta > Pinopsida > Pinales > Pinaceae > Pinus > Pinus tabuliformis. The sequence goes on along the minus strand of CM062807.1, from coordinate 489,246,795 downwards.
ACATCTAACAAAACACAAACATTGTAATCTAACATCATCACCACACACATCCTCAAATTAATATACATCCCATGTCAAATAATTGTTATCATATATACATCTATCTACAAGCATATTAAATGAACATATCTAACATGACCTAACAATATACACATCAACACCAACATATAAATTAAGTAAAAAACATGAACCAAAAAAATTCACCATATATATATACATATATATACAAATAAGTCAAATCACTAAATCAAGTCAAATAACTGTAATCAAATATCTAATATAATAGACATAGTAATTCCAAATTCGTCTGTAGCAAAACATGATGGATGGTCAACTACTTCCTCAACATTTTTTGAACTCTAAGGTGGAGGAGGAGGTGGTTGGTCTGTAGTAGAAGACGATGGATGGTCAGCTACTGCCTCAATTTCTATAAATCTCTGAGGTGGAGGAGGTGGTGTTTGGTCTTCTCTATCAGGTGAAGCATAAGGCACGTCCTCTAGCTCTGGCATATCATCACTAGGTGATTGAGGAGGAGGTGTACTACCAAAAGTATCACCGAACCCCTAATCATGATACGATGGGGTAGTAGTACTAGAAGCATCATGATCACCACCCTCATCATCATGATCACCACCCTCATTTGACGTATCTGTCGTTGCATGCCGCACATCCCTCATCACTACCAGTAGCCTACTAGCTCCAAAAATATGATGCATAAGATACATCAACTCACGTGGGAAGTCCCTGTAGAGATCCACAAACCCAGGATATGCACTAATATCTCGAGCCCTTACAGGCTGGACTACCTCCTCAACCAAAACTCTAGCCAATCTGTCGCAGTAGTCCATCCGAAGACCATCCCTACAGATGCGGATGCCCATGACCCCATGAGGATGTGCCTCACCCTCTTGGGCGTTGCCCATCTTCTCATCTCCTCCATTTGGTGGGGGAGGAGGCTTGTCCCCATCGAATGTGTTTATGTGTACAAAATATATAGTACACAACAATAATTAGACAATTTCATTAAACAATTTTATAAAACAAGTTAAATAAGGTTCTATAATAAATATTATTATGATAAATTAAAAAAATAAAATGAAACTAGATTAATTTAAATAAAACAATAATATTACCTCTATCATCTGGAGGCTCATTCGATGTGAAGAGGATGTCGAGACACTATCTCCAATCAATCCTCATATACCGAAAGAACAACAAGATAAACACATGGTCAAACTCACTAGCTAGTAGCACCAATGCCTGGGTGGAAATACCGATCGGATACTCCAGCAAACCCCTCTTGGGCATCATCTGGCCCCACATGTGCATCTAAACCTCAGTGATCATCCTAGGAGGGTGATGGTAAAATGTATTTTTCATCTCTGGAAACCTCTCAAAGATAAATGAAAAAGCTCTGAAGTGGAAGGGAATCTTGCCCTCCCATGTATCATCACACGACATCTAGTGAAAGCCATAGAAAACTGCCTCAAAAAATGGCATACCATCTAATACAACGTGACACCTGAATCAAATAATCAACATAATACAAAATAGGGAAACTAATGCCTTCCCTATCACTACTAAAATGTGTAATGGTGGTGACTAATAATGAGAGGCACCTAACCTCATGTGAAACAAAAGAAGAAATTCGTAGTTTTGCACCACACACCTAAAAATCTGTCAGATGGACTACATGAGGCCCAGCATATATATGAGAGTAAAAAAGTTGACCCTCTACTAGAACCCCATGGGGGACATCAGGAAACTAGAGACAATCTGCCCCTCTCTTGGATAGGCCAGTGATAAAGTATATGTCCTCCTTAGAGGGCCTATCTCACACCTTGGGACCGACATGAAAACCCTGATCCTAGAAAATCAATCAATGGATCTGACGTGTCAAAATTACAGAGTGCACCTTCATGGTGGTGAGCCATAGTATTACACTAAGAATGTTGCAACTCCCAAAGGCTCCTCAACTCAATTTATCAACCCAGGGTTCATAGAAAGTTCGAGGTGACAGTGTTATATGCACAATAGATAGGATTCCACTCATGCCACCCTTAGTTGTGAAATTAGATCAAAATTTCTTAGAGACCCTTCCTCCTAATGAATTAGAATGAAATCTTGTTGATAAAGGTACAATTGGAAATTGCTTCTAGCTATGAAAATAGAAATTCCCTTTACTCAACTTGTAAATGCTAACTAGTAAATTCGTGAAAGGACAAAGGCTAATCTACTTGCAAAAAGAAAGCTATGCTACCTTGCAGAATTCATTAAATTACCACATCTACTTGCAGAAAGGAAGCTATTTTATCTTGCATAATTCATCAAACTACCAATCAGAATTGCATGTACCATCTACCTATTTCACACTTGCTTATAAATTAGTAACCTACTTGCATGATAAAGAAACTAACTCTGCTATGATTTTTTAGTGAAGAAAAGGAAGGGTTGGAGTGGCCTAGGAGCTTTCCCTGATCATAAAATCATTGCTATGGGTCATTATGCATAAAAAAAAGGTCAAAGTTGTAGTGGGGATCAAAACTGATGAAGGAAAATGTCACTACAGGTTTGTTACAGGAGGCTTGTAATGCTACAGTAAGGCCTATAATGCTACAAGAGGGCATCCGAGTGGTTTTTGAAGGTGAAAATGATGTCTTGATGGTATGGAGAGGTAGATGGAAGTTGAAGCAAATGGAGGGAGGTTTTTTTGAGCCCCTAGCCAAGATTAAGACCTTTCGGAGGCCTATCTTGCACTAGGATGAGTGCTCTTAGTGTGATTAGGTAGAATGGCTTATAAAACAGGGATTTGGGATAGAGTTTGGAAGTGGAAGGAGAAGATTAAGGAGCTTAAGATGAAAGTGGTGAAGGTTCCCTTCCCTGTAGATCAACCATCACTGCAATCAATCACATACATGCACCCATTTATCATTGAAAAAATGAAATAACTTATGATGGAAAAGATGAATTTAATTTAATTAAAATCTAAATTATGCAATACCACTGATCTAATCACTAACTGACTTCTAAGCTACAAAAAGAAAATGTAAAATAGGACAAATAACACTAATATATTTCCAAGAAATCATAAACACAATATTTTTTTACTGTGGTTGTGAATCCTTCAACTCATTCTCCCACAAGAGAGGTGGTGTAGAGGCTGCAACTATGAGATTTTATAGATTAGTATCTACTCAAATGCAAGAAGCTATGCACTATTTGGAATCAAGAAGAAACATAAGTACAAGAAGAGGTACCAAAGCCTCTAGGTTGGGCCCAAACTGAAGGGTCTCAGCCCTCTGAATCTAACTCAGATGCAGCTTAAAATCCAACTTCTCGTTATCAAAAATTGCAGGTCTAATACATCACATAAAAGTTTAAAATAACAATGTCAAGCTTGAAGCTTAATAGCTATACCTATATGAACAAAAAATTCAAATCATAATGAGCTCTTCTTTTAGTTTATTTATACAAAAGGACAAATGAAGGAACTCCCTTGGAAGTAGAAGTGGTAGCATACTTGATCCCGAAAATGGTGGACCTTGCCCCTATTGATCTTCACTTGGACTAGGCATCACTTGGCCGCCAATGAACTCAAATTGGTGATAGAGGATATTGTGATCCCAAACTATGTCTAGGGAGTTGAGGAGGTGGATAAACCCCCTAGATTCTCTCCTAGTTGTCTCCATCAAGCCCCTACATAGTAATAGCCTAAAAAAAGCTTCATTTTCCTGCAATTAAAACACATTAGGGTACATACTATGAAAAACACATTTTACTCCTCTTGCTAAGCATAATATAAAAAAAAATGTGAATTAATGGAAGAGAATGATAGTTTTAAGTTTGGAGGATGGCATATTGATATTCAAAATGTACCTATTGATGGGACTCATCATCACTCCCCTGTTGAAGGTTTTTCTCATCCTCTGAGAAACTCAATCATCCATGTGCAATTATTTCATGGCCCTGGTGGCCTCCCTGCTATCCCAAGGCTCCTTAGATGGAGTGCCATCTTGGGGGTAAAACCTACATTCCTCTCCATCTCTGTCCACTCCTTCTGCTCTCTTGCTTCATCTCTTCCTTCTTGTAAGTTTAGCAGCAAGGGTGAACTAAGCTTGAGTCCTATACACTTGATTTTAATCCTCTACATGATCCTCTTATACAATGGTGTTCTCTCTAAGGCCTTCCTTAGTCTTTCAAGAGAGTGATATTATTTTATTTGTAAACTATGGGGTAAGGCATGCCATCTCCTCTAGGAAGCTTGCAGAATTTTTTTTCCCAACATCCTAAATGTGTCTTCAAAGTGTGGAATGGCTTGATCCTAGGTAGAAATGTATTTAGGTGCTAAAGCAACATCATTAGAAATGAGGCTATGATTTGTAATGACTTCCTTTAGGCTCACTAGCTCAGCCATGATATACAATGGTTCCTTTTCCTTGTTTTCCATTAACCTTTTTACCTACTCAACTCTTGTCTCCTCATGAATAATCTAGGATGTTAAATCCATCTACTCCATATCCCCCAATATTGAATTGGGATCCCAAAAATTCATATTTGTCAAAGTGATGTTGTGCATGTAAAATTCAACCAATTTTTCTCTGTCTTCCATGTTAGTTTGGTTACAAAATTCAACAAACTGCTTGTAATCCTAAAAAGGAAGAGACTATGATTGTTGTTTGCATTGCAGTGCTTCCATGGATAGACTTTCCATGGTGGAAAGTTGTGTTTCCTTCTCTTGCAGCCTCTATCTCAACCTCATGTTTTCTGTCTATAGTTTCTCCTTCATCATAAACTCTCTCATTCTTAAATCACTTAACTATTTGCACATTTCAACAAACATTTCTTCTATGAGGCCTACATCCTCTACCTTGTTATATTTATCAATTTTCATCTACCTATGGGTTATATCTCTCTCTATCTCCAACTCATAAAGGAGTGGGATTGCAAATTTTCAAGGATAATCCTTCCTCCTTCAATGAATTTGTAGTAGGAGCTCAATCTAGATTGTGGGCTAGGTTCTTGGAGCTCTTGAAGGTCTTTTCCAATAGCATTCGAGGTGGTGTCTTCCTCTTGTGAATCCTTCTTGTTCTCATGTAGCTTTGCCTGTCCTTCCTATAGTATACTCTGCCCCTCGTACAACAAACCCTGTCTATCCTATATCATACCCTGATCCTCCCATTGCTTCACTTTTCCTTCTTCATCAAAGGCATATTATGTCCTTGGATTCTTGAAGAAGATAGATCTAGTGTTAGGCCTACTCATAGGTTCTATGGGTGACTTGGTTTTGGTTTTGGGAGGAGTGACCTCCTCAAATTTTCCTTCATTGGGTCCTATTTCTTCCTTTTTTCTTGGTGACTCATTAATAATTATAGGAACCCTTGTAAGAGTTTGTGGCTTCCCTTGTCTAAATCTAGTGCTCTTCCTGGTTCTGAAATACATTTGAATTAGTCTTGATTTCTTCCTCTTGGGCTTGACAAGAGTGACCAATGTATCTAAGGTTGCAGCTACTTCCTATTCAATGTCTTCTACTCCTTGGGGTGGAGAAGTCTCCTCGAGGCTTATTCTTTCTTCTCCTTTGTTCTTCTCCTCTTCTCCTATCATATCTTCTTCTCCTTCCTCTATTTCTAGTGCCTCTTTTCCCTCTACTTTTATTTCTTCTTACTTTATTATTGCTTCCTCTTTTTTCCTCTGTTTTTCTTTCTTCTTCTTCTGTTATTACCGACTCTTCCTCCAATACTAGTGGTTGGATTCTCTCCTGGTGTGAGGGCTTGCGTTTCTATGAAAGTATCCCTATCCATGTCCACAAATTTGTTCCATATGACAGGGATTCTCAAGTGGTTCATGGGATCCACCACTATAAACTTGATGAGGCCATGGTGAGCTAAATGTTGGTGTTTTCCTTCCCTTACCTTCTGACTCATTTCCATGATTTACTACAGAAGGAAATGAGGGACACTAAATATTTGAGAAAGAATTAATTCTGCCTTGAATCTCAACTCCTAGAGTGTTGCCTAAAGTGATAGGCATAAACTACACTTAATATCCCTCCACAAGATATATATTTAAGGAAATGGTAAGCTACCTCATCCCAAGGGTAAGGCATAATTTCTCTTCTCACTGCATTCTTTCCTTCTATAGGCTTCTCTTTGGAAAGGAAGAAGTTTTCCCTAGCTATGACACTTACTTGCGTGTCTTCTTTTCTCCATCAAATTCCTCTAGGAAAGGTGGTCACTCTGCTAATGGTTTCAGGACTCAGAGAGATGACCAACCCTCTCACAAAAATTGTGGCACTCTCTTCCTCTTGAGAGTGTAATGCCAACGTGAATTCATGGGCAAAATCATCATCATACCCCTTTAGTAGCTCAAAGAAACCCAACCACTGGTGGTTCCTAAAGATGTCAACTACTTGAGGGTGTTGGTGGATTCTCCTGGTGTCTGAGGGTTCCATTCTGTTAAATCCTCCCCTCATATCTTCAATATTACTCGATGTTATGTAGGTTTGGAATTCAAAAAAAAATTAAACAGTATCGGTGATGAAATACTGGCACAGAAAGTGGAAAAACAGTGGCATAGTGCTTGGTAATATTGAGGAAGAAGGGTGATTGAATTGATATCAAACAAAAATATTTTATCTTCTCTTAACCACAAAAAAATTCCAAAAGGACCCCCTACTGATCAATTGACTGCTATAGGGTTTTAATCTGAAGTACAATGCTCATGAAATTGGGTGTAGAAACAAAGAAGGAGGGTATCACTTACTTCTTATCAGATCAATTTTGAGTGTGCATGAAGGTTTTGAGAAAATATCGAGCCACTGTGACTCCTTTTCCTCTTCCCAACTCCTCTTGTAGCTCCTCTCGACCCTCCTGTAGAAATTGTAGGCTTGCCTATAGCTTCCTCCAATAGCACTTTGTAGACAAGGTTCGAAGCTCCTCGGTGACACTTTAGGCTACTTGATGCACTATCTCGTCCTTCCTCTACCTATTTTTCGAATGAGTGATGGTGCAATTTAAGTCAAGACAACACATAATATCATCTTTTGGTTAAATTCTTGGAGCACTCTAGTGACTTGGCATTAACACGAGTTTCCTTTTTTGGACCATTGTCCCCACTAATTGTAATCGTTTATCCATCCTCATGATTTTCACCCCACTCTTCGAGGACATAACTTCATTTTGAGTTGACATTTCCACATTGCACGGGTGGCTTAACTCACGCTTGACTTTACTAGTCAAGGGTGGCCAAGTTCACTCGCCACCTCTAGCCTATTAAAACACCATTTCTCGCTTAAAACATATTTTTGTCATTTTTATGGAGAGGGAGGAGGTTAGGGTTGCCATACTTGAGTCTACCTATTGATTGAACTATTGTAGAGGTGTGCATGTTGGATCTGGACCATATATCATTATGATCAAGAGATTTGACCTCTTTGACTTATTTCTTGTGCATGTCTTCATTCTTGATGCTACCATGATTGTTCCTTTTGTTGTGAATTTGTAGTTGCCTCTTCTGATATCCAAGCTACTGCGACTAGTGGAAAGCCTCCCTGAGAATGCAATGTCTCTTCATAGCTAGAAAGAAAGCTTCATCATCCCTTCTGGTAGTGGAAAAAAAATAATCAGTCATTGCTATGTGGTGACACAAGCTGCTACAGGAGGATTTTTTTCTTGTAGCAATCTTTTCATGAGGGAGATTATGATAAGCTATAAGGATAGGGTTAGAGTCATGGAGGAATAGTGTATACATTGTAGAGATAGAAAATAGTAGCTTATGTGTTTTTTTCTTAAGGTAGGATAGAGTGGATAATTTGAGCAAATTTTTGGTGAAATGAGTGGATGGGTGATGGATGGATGGTGGGAAAGTCATAGAAGGACCTTCTTTATCATTTCTCAAAATCAGGATGATATTTTGGATTGTTTTCCTCCTTGAATGTCCCTCCTATATCTCCATAGGCTCCTCCTATAGCAATACAAGACCTTCCTATGGCAATACAATTCCTTCCTGTAGCATCACAGAGAGGATGTGAAATTTGCATTTCTTGATGATGGGATGGTGGAGAGATATAGTAATATGAATGGAGAGGATGGATATGAGGTGTATGGATGGAGGAATGGATGATAGCTTGTAGGCTTTTTCTTGTAGCCATGAAATCTGCCACTGTGTACAATTCTGCAAAACATAAGAAAGGTTAGCAAATATGATATAAGTTTCTTCCCTTCTCTCTCTTTTCCTTTAGACATGCAGGCTTCCTTAGAGGAGGTTTTCAACCTACATGATTTTCCTAGGTGCCTCAAGGGAGGTTTTGACATAGACATCTTTATTATTTTTTCTCCTTTTTTTATTTTTCTCCTGGGTTGCCTCAGAGAGGTTTTGAACATTGGAGTTGGCCTCGGATGCCTCATAGAGGTTTTCACCCAAGCCTTTTATTTTTCTTTATTTTTTTTCAAATTTATAGGAATGTTGTGGACTGGAATCTATGAAAATCCCAATCAAATATAATTCTTTGCTGGCTGAACTGATAAATTCCTCCTTGGACAAAGGTCTTCTATATAGCTTCAACCTATAACCATTTACAAGCAAGGGAATGCCTTCCTCATCAATGGTTCTAATCTAGACAAATCCATTTTCATGACACTTTTCCACTAGGTATGGACCCAACCATCTTGTCATTATCTTCCATTTAAAATATTTGAACCTAGAATCATATAACAGGACCCAATCCCCTTCTTGAAAAGTCATTTCCTTTATATGATTGTCATGCAAGATCTTTGTAACATCCCTGGTGAAAATTCCATGTAATAAAAGTTAATAAAGGCAAAATAAGACCACGGTTAAGGGACACTTATTCCAAGCTGAATGTTGGGCAAAGATATCCTAGTGGGCATCACTGAATGTGTGTTTTGGCTAAGGAAAATTGGAAAAGGCTAAGGCAAAGGCATTAAAAGGAAAAAGGGAATTTTTGGCACATTTATTTATGAAAATAAAGGAAAATAGGAGAAAAGGAAGGTCAAAGGTCAAAGGTTGCATGTGAGGAGGAAATTGAAGGAAAATAATGGAAAATGAATAAAATAGAGGCCTCATTAATAAAAAGGCTTTTGAGGATCAGTTGGCATGCTCTTGGTCGGGGTAAAGTTTGGATCTCTCTCATTATTCTCTCTCTCTCTCTCTCACTCTTGGTCACTTAGAGTTTTCTTGGAGCACTCTAGCTTTCGATCAAGGAAGGAAAAGAAAGCAAAGGGAAAGGAAGGAAAGAAAGGATCAAGGAAGGAAAAGCAGGATCAAGAAACTTCATCAGGAATACCTGTAGGTAACCTTTTGCATGTGTTATTTACTTGCTGGCTTGGACATGCATGGCTTTGCATGTTGGTGTATGGTTCTCTAGGTTGTCGGTGGCATGGTTTTGCTGAGTTGTGACAATGTTTTGCAGCCTAGCCTTGCCTTTTTCTGGATGCCATGGTTTTTTGGGATGTTCATTTTGGTTTTGAGCTTTGGATTGCCAGATGGATTTCAGAATCTGGGGCAGAGGTCGTCTCAAGTTCCATTCCCAAAGGCCTAGGAATCCCTTGATTGGTTTTGGTGGGATACACCGTAAAGCCTGAGGGAGAAGTCTCGATTTAAGGCCTACTAATCCAGGTTTGGATTACGGTAAAGCCTAAGAGACTAGTCTTTGTTTAGGGTCTAATGATTTGGGATTGGATTGCAGTAAAGCTTGAGAGATAAGGAGATGGAAAATTCCTCAAGGATAGTGATGGATTTTAGATGACATTCCAAGTTCGGTTCGTTGTGATTGGAGCACGGATTTTGGTGTGATCACGGTTTGATGAGGGTGGAGGTGTTTTAACCTTTGGATTCCCTTGGTTGTTCTTGGATTGGTTTTTCTATGAGGTACCACATTCATTCTTGGAATATGGCACGAGGGTGACCAGCTGAAAGAGAGATTTGGTTTAGCCATGTCTATAGTCGGGTGGTACGTGGATGTCCCAAACCTAGTTGGAATTTCCTATGATTAATAAAAGCTAAGTTCTCTTACTTTTTTCACTCATTTATATGTGGATTTAATAGCTATCATATCTCTAGTATTTATATGGTTTTATGCTAGTTATAAGCATGGTTGAATCACTGGTTTATATCATGGTTATTTCATATATTTACTTGTAACTGTTAAATGGATGGATTCAAGACCTAATTAATGATGTTGTAGCTCAATGGAGAAGGATCTGATCCTTCTAGTTATGTTTCATAAGTTGTTTAAGTCTTTTATGCTCTATCGTGTATCCTAGACCTGTAAGTTGAATTGATGCCAAGTGTTTGACAAAATGTCAAGCCTGGTTGGGGATGCTCAGTCCTAGTCCTAAGGATGATTTTTGATTGATAATAATTGTTATCATGTTTTTAATGAATTCTAGAAGTTACAACAAGTTCTGAGCAAAGGCCAGGATTATGGGCTAGAAAAGTGGCTTAAATCTTGGGGTCGTTGGCATAGAACTAGCAATTTTGGTCCACAGTCACTGGCACAAAACTAGCAATTTTGGTCTACAGTCACTAACACGCAGGCTTGTTAGAGATACTTTAGGTTTCTGGTCACACACTTTCACATAGCATGAGAGAAACTATGGCCTAAGAGCTGCAAAGTAGTAGTGGGACCCAGGGACATGCTGTCTGAGTGGTTGACTTGTCTCCTCAGGGTTCTGTTGATGATGTTGGATGACTGTGTGTGATGTTCCATCAATTCCACTCCTTAACGTGACATAGGAGGTCGAATCTATTCATAGTATCATCTCTCCTCATGTTTACCCCGATTGGCATGGTTACTTAGTGTAGACCTTGGAGGGGGTGTTACAGAGTGGTATCAGAGCATGGTTGTACTCTCTTTAGGTCATATATGGTGCTACAGATATGGGTGAATGTGTTGGTCATGCATGCATGTCAATTGCATGTGTGTCTCTTACAATTGCATTTTGTGTGTTTTTTGCATTACATAATGATTGATCATGGTTGTAGTAAGGTTGTCATGAGGAAATTGACATTGATTTTATGGAATGAATCATCAGGAGTATATGACTGGTTACATGAGTATATGCATCTTGGTTACATCCTTGTATATTGGGTTGCATTCTTTTTTATTTGATTACATGCATCAGCCTTTTAGGTTGATTATAAGAATTGATCATTTACGCTTGACTACATGTGGTTATGTGTAGGTGTAGTTGATTAACCATTGCTTATGCAGGTTGATAGTTGCATGAGGTAATGTGTATAGTGTAGTAATAGTTGTGGTCATGCATGTATGGTCTTGGTTATAGTTATGCATGAATAGTAGGTCAAACATGCCTTGTGAAGTCATGGTATGAAATTTAGGTCATCAAGGTGCTATTGGTATGTTATGATGCTAATGTGTTGGCTGAGATAGAGCAGGAGATGCAGAGCATCATAATGGGGTTGCAACATTGGACTTTGGGGTAAGAGAAGATCGTCATACAGGTATTGTATGTTTGGCATGCAAGTATGCAAGTCAATGATTTTTATATGAATTAGGTTTATATACGTTAGGGTTATGTACATGTATTTTGATGTTATGGTTACATTCATGAAAGATGTTATTTGATTAGTGTAAGTTATATGCACATGTGTCAGATAGTCAAGAATGATAGTAACCTATAGTTGTATGCATTTCTATTATCGTTTTATATTAGATAACCTAATGATTATGTTATATGTTGTTGATGAGTATGTTATAGGTTAACTTGTTGTTGTTATATGATAGTTAGCTTGATGATCAGGGTTGTAAAATTTATACATTGATGTTATATGTATCAAGCCAAATTGGATCAGCCTATGCAGATGGTTATGGTTACGATATTCAGGTATGAGCCAACTTATTTGTGATATGGTGTTGTACTAATCTAGACAGATCGTACATATGTGATTGCTATGCATAAATGATAATTAATTATGAGTTAGGATGTGAACATGTTAGTAAGTTATTGTTATGGATAGCATGATCTTATTTATGTTTAAGCTGATGCATTGAGAAGTTATATCATGCTAACTAACTTGATTGTGAAGACAAGATAGCCTCCCATGAGATACAGTAAGGTACGAGTTTGCTTATGTCATATATTTGGTGCTTGATTGTTTGATTATGTCATCTAGTTAGTTTATTTAACATGCTATGTTGCAAGTTGGTTGAATGTTTAATGAAGTGCATAATATGAGTATGTGCTCAAATGATTATGTTTTAAGGCGATTTTACTAACATATATCTGTTGAGACAGTTAATATGTACTTGAATGTAGTTGACAGTTGTAGCATTATGTCTAATGACTATGAGTTGACTACGAGTTATGACATGAATCTTTGTAAAAGTTGATTTCAAATTGATAGATATGATTGTCTTGATATTTGGAACATGTGGTTGACATGTGTGAGAAATTGCAGGAAACACGCTTGGTATTAGCATGACAAGTATGGAAAATTCGAAGGTTGGAAAATTATCTTGAAGTTTAAAAAGATTGGCGAATCTTACTAGTCCCTAATATGCAAACTATAAAATGTTTATTGATGTATTTGTAAAATTATTGAAATTTATAATGATTTTAAATATACTCTCTATATAATGTTAGCAATATTTAACGTAAATCAATTTAATATTGTAAAATTTGGGCGAATCTTTTTTATAAAAAATGGAAATTAGCGAATTTTTTGTTGTTGGAAAAATCATGGAAAATTAGACCATCTGCGAATATTAGCTCCTAAAATTTTCCATGGTGACAAGGTAATAGTTGATGTTTTTATATAAATAACAGTTGGGTGATGTGATAGTACATAGTAAGCCTTGATTGCAACAAGGTAAAAATGTAAAGGAAAGGACTGGGGTAATAATTCCTTTGGCTATGTTTGGAAACCCTAATTTAAAACGAATGAGTGGTTTGCATATAGGAAGTCTTCTTAACCTTGGTTTTGTTTGAAATTATGTGGATATGTGCTAGATCCATGAACATGTACTTGATAGGTATATTAGCGAGTCTGTAGTTACAGGTGGATCTTTCAAGGGAATTGGAGTCCCTTGAGAGATGGCATGGACATGTTCATCTACAAGGCAACATGATTGGCATAACAAGATAAGGCAATTGGTGTATTTCTATGTTTAGTTATGCACTAACATTATGTGTTTATGGTAGTATGATGCAGGGAGTTGCATGGCAAGAGAAATTGCGATGAACCTTGAAGAAGCCTTAGGTTGAGCTTTCCTTTGGAAGCACTGGGAACCATGGGGATTGAGTAATGGTGTCTGTTGTTAGCCTTGTGTTTTTGGTATTTTGTGATTTTTTCACTTGATTTTTATTTTGCGTGTGTCTAGTGGATATCTATGCCACTTTGTTGCAGTGTCGTATTTCTTTTGGTTTTCATGGTCTTATTGTTGTTGTTGTTTCTATTCTTGCCTTTTATTGTTTTGAGCCATGGGAATTGGTTGGGAAAGAGGAAAGTTAATGGAGCTCGGGGAGAGATGTGTGGTACCCAATAGGTAATCTAAGACTCAGATGAATCTCTTTGCATGAGTAAGTGCAGCGAAAGGTAAGACTATGACAGTTGGTTGGATTGGTTGGTCCATAGTGGTAAACGGGTGGTGGCAGTACAAACATGTGAAAGGTAACTAGAAAAGGTGAAGTAAATGGATCTAAGGTGTTGGATGCCTTGGCTATGTTGGGAATTATTTTTCTCATTGTTGTGCATGTTGTGCATGAATAAAGGAAGTTCTCTTAACCTAGACCTTATGTTATCTGCTAATTATGTTATGATCCTCTTTATGTTGATGTTTATATGTATACATGTATATATGTATATCATTGTCTGACAAGACCATGATTGTTTTATGATAATGTTTATATATATATATGCATGTACCCATGTATCTATGTCACTGTTTGATAGGGTCATCAAGAATCGCCCTTATTGTTACAGGGAAAAGTGTCTATTTAGAACTGCTCTATCCCACAAAGGTGTGACAGCTGCCTTAGAAACAAACAGAGAAAAACTACTTTTGTATTTCCTTTATGAATTATAGATAGAGAGGAATAGAAAGAACCAACCTGTGTCTTGTGCTAATCCTTTGATCTAATCCCTCTCTTCTTTGACAGTCTCCAGCTACTTGCTCCCTTGCATGCCCAGCTTCACAAAGTACCTGTAAGATCACAGAAGAAGAGCACTATACAAAGACATGGATCTATATTCATAAACAACTTAGGACCAGATTTACGTTAACCATACAAATGTAACAAGCATCAATGATACGAAAGCATGGAGGAGAACTCAAATAGTTTTTATTGATAAACAAGAAAAGATCCAGGAGGAGTTACAACCAGTGGTTCCGACCCAGCATCAACCTCCCAGCAAAGAAGACCCTCTTCACCTCAAACAAAGCATAAATCACCCAACAATCTGATGTTTGTCTCTAGAAACCAACAACAATTCCTTACAATATGAAAAATTCCAGCCTCTGGATCTCTGGGATGAGGGATCCATATATAGATATCTGTAAGGAGGATGAGTCAGCTTGTGATTTGATTAGTGTCTTCTCTCTGTCAGTTCTTGCTTCCACTTGGAGACTGAGGGCCTCTTACTCATCCTTGGTCGAATTCAGTGAGGCAAGTGTCACAGGAGAAGATTCTGGAAGCTTCCTTTGCCTCTCCACCTCGCGGAATGACACTGCCATTTGTCATTTCTCACCCATCGAACCCTACAGAAGGGAGTTTTGAAATGAAACACACCCTCACAGTGTATTTGGGTGCAATGCAACGCACTTAGCTAGTGGAGCAGCTGAAATGATCCTGTTTTGACCAATTCTGAGCAGTTTCTGGTGGAGAACTTCTGGGAGAAGCTGTAATCTGTTGACCTTGTTCCTTTAGGGGTTAGAACAACACTTTTAGGGACTTAGGAGCCCTTGGTTTATGGACATTTCATGCTTGGAGTTGTAGGGCACAAAAATGTCTATAACAGTTGCCCCCTAAAGTATGAGGCCGTTAACCTTTTGGTGTCGGGTGAAATGCTTTATTATGAGGATCCGAAGTTCTTTCAATGCTAGGAGGAGACCTGTAATAAGATACAATACAATACATTATCTTCATACTGTTTTCATGATATAGCTGAGGCGGGCATTCCCATGCTCAGCTTTATAAATTCATTTTCATGTACATAGGACAGACAATCGTCTGAGTGTAGACTGATGATTCTGATAGAGCCATCATCCTTTTGGTAGGATGATTATCTGTGCTGCAATGCTGTACATTTCATGTCTTTATTTCCCTGAATATATATCGCAGCCCGGATGGATGAAACTAGATCCGGGGTCTTCAATCTCGTCCGATCTTCACTCGAAGTACAAGTCGATCCATGTGAGAAATGTTTTGAAGTCGAACATGGAAAGACATCGCTTGATTACCAGTCAATGATGTAAACTGTTAACAAGCGCGGGAGGAATCACCGATAATGATAATGATCCTCAAGGTACTGCAGTACAATTCACGTGGTGTGAATAAAGGACTTGGCGTCGAACACCACACAAAATCTTTCGATCGGAGGCCATTGATGTAAACCTGTCACCGGAAGTGAGAAACTTGCCATTGAGGCATGCAAGCTTCAAAGTACTGAATGGGGTGTTCCTAGATCAACTTCTTGGATAATGAGCTGATGTCGACAAGAAGTGATCCGTCACAGGAGGGCCTTAATGAATCCCACATCAATGACACGGAACGGAGCAAATGATTTTGATGGAGGTGAAAACGATCTGATGATATAAGGGTCAGGGTGACGGTCATGAAAGAATGGAGTATAATGTATGGTAGTGGGTGAGACACAAGTGACTTCTCTGGATGACTTCTCTTGAACATATTGGTGACACTGATGTGATGGATTGGTAGCATTAACCCCAAATGTGGATGGTATGGCGTGACCATGGTGATGTGACCGGTGAATGAAACAACCCAACCCGACTCAGACACGGAGTGGAAGTTTCATGTTCAAGAGCGACTTGCTACCAACAAAGTTTCTTTGAGTTTTCTTCCCAATTTTTCCCTAGTCATTGCTGACCAGTACCTCTTTATTTTTGTCAAGCTTGAGGAGGATAACATATGCTTGTTCTATAATTTGCCCTTCGGGCAAACCCATTGCTATTTTTTAACGAGCCTAGCGATAGTGAAACTCGTTCTCATCTAAAGACAAGTTTGTCGCTATTAATCTTTTTAACGAGTTTAACGACAAATATAACTCGGTCCTTTTCAATTTTAGAGAGTCTGAAAAGGAACGTAAAGGTAACTCCAAAATTCCTTTTTTGTCATCTAATCCCTTAAGTCCAAAAAAGTATAAAACAATACAAAAGGGATGAATTTTTGATAGTTTTAACGAGCTGAACAAAACAAGCGCTTGATCTTTTTGTGTAATAATCCCTCAGGTCCAAAAGGATTAAAATCTAGAGGAGGGATAGCACTTCCTGTCCCTTTAACGAGCTGGAGAGGCCAATGGCTCGACAATCTTTTCATATTTTACGAGTCAGTTGAAAAGAGCTTAAAGGAGACTCGTCTTTTGAGGAACGAGTTATAAAACGGATAGCAGCTGATTCCAGGTAAGGTTTGGAATTTTCCAATCACGGTAGTGTCACAAGGATGGCTAGTGAAATCACTCTTCGTAGCTATTCCTCAAAATGGGTAAACAATCAAATGGAGGTGAATGATCGGCCAATGAAAAGTGGAGGTGACGGTGAAAACACGACCAAGGCTTTAATGGCTGAAGTACTACATTCACGATGGCTATTTACCGGGGAGTAGTTCATTTTTTAATGATCTTAAATGCTGGTGGAAACATTTGCTCATGTCTTATGTTTATTTTTTAACGAGCTTGAACTATGTGCTAAAACTGCTCGATTAATCTAGTCTTGTGATAAGAATGTCTCATATAAAAACGACAACTTTTAGAGTTTTGCCCCACATCCTTTCTTTATGCAAGTTAGGAAACGACCAATCCAAAAAACAGATAAATGATTGCTCTTTGCTTGCACTCCAAAAGGTTTGCATGCCCCCAGGTATAAAACAGAGTTTCAAGGTTACCCCTTCTTTAGTCCATTAAAACATTTTTTTTACCGAGAGAGGCCTACCTCTTACAGGCTACCCAAAGATCGTTCTATTCACAGCGCAAAAAAAGCACTTCTTCGGCGATGTCTACCGAAATAAACAAAGGTGAGCGGCGGTGCTCGCCAACTCACATAACTTTTGACAAGAGAATCTTGTTCTAGAATAACCCCCTCTTCCAATCACGAATGGGGGTACAGACTAGTCATATTCTCTCGTGGAAACCTACCCTATACCTGAAGTTTTCCTGCCGAAGCAGACCAGGGTGCATGCCCCCTGGGTTTCAGTCATATCCCTCCGAATTACTCGTGCTCATCAGGAGGATGGACTGGAGATTGAGACATTTCTTGCGTGAAAAGACCATTCAGGGATGGTATATGATTATTTGCTCTGTATGATCCGGGGAATGAAAGCTGGTCCACGAGCATGACCACTCTTCCTTCGTGCGGAAAACACATTACTCTAAAGAGTGATGAGACAATGGCTCTCATGCAATAAATATAGTCTCGTCCAAGGAGTAGATTGTAATCTAGGGGCCCTTGAACTACCATTACGTTCATGTGAACGGTTTTCCCTCACAATGTTATGGGCACTTTGGGAAGGATCCCTAATGGTCGACTGGTTCCTTTATCAAAGCCTGTTAGATTTCTCATCTCAGGCAAAAGCGATGGCGAACCAAGTGCTTTCCAAGCAGTTGAGGAAAGGATACTAGCCATAACCATTCTATATATCTGAAAAATAATTCGGAATGGTACACTAGCTGGCAAACGGGGTCTGCCTAGTTGATTCCAGTCGAAGGAGACAACTAGGTTGCTTGGAGGTGGGACCGAATAGACGGCCAGGTACGACTCTGACAAACTTCCTTCATGTGGTAAAGGAACGGGTAAATTGCCCCCATGTTCGTTGGAGTCTGTGCTTATGAAAAGAATTTGGACGGTGTCATCCTCGTTCTCTTCAGTGATTGTATCATCTGAAGATGGAACCTCTGAAGGCAAGACCAGGTCAACTGCTGCCTCGACCTTTTGACTTTCGTCTGGTATGGATTCAGATGGTTCATCTTCAATGACAGATGCTTCGGCCGACCACCTGAGCGGGTCAGCCAGATTTTCAACTAGTGACGGACTCGGCAAGAGTTTTTTATATCCAGGAGGAAGTCGTAACGGTGAAACCGGACGATCATCCAAAACTCTTTTAGCTTCATCTAAGAAGGGACAACGGCGGACGGCATGATCACCTTCGCACAGTTTACAAGGAAATCTATATTTTCCTTTTTGTCCTGGGGCTTCACTTTCACTAGTTGACGGTGTGTTTTCAACATGATCATCAGAGGTTGACGACACCGGGTTGTGCAAACGAGGAGACCAGTCCCTTAAGATCCGAGGGATGCAAGGACAATCTCTGTGAAAGTGGTCTCCTTTGGAAATGACACATGGCGATTTAGGCCTGGTCGGTGCAGTGTGTGGATTTTCGTTAGATGACACTCATTTGCCCCCATTCGCTTTCGGCTCCTTCTTCTTCTTCTCTTTCTTCTTCTTTTCCTTCTTCTCCTTAGGAACTTGAATTTTGGCTTTACCAGCCCCATCAAGCGAAGAGGAACGAGGAGAGGAAGAATTAGAGGAAGTAGAAGGTTGGTCGGTAACTCTGGACTCGTCTAATTGTTGATTCGATTCTTCAGGAATAGTGGTGTTCTGAACGACAGAGGTTGAGAAGAGCCATACAAGCAAACCAATTGTCAGTCTTGGAAGTGACAATGTGGCCATATGGGGTGCACCAACATCTCGCCAAGAGGAGAAGGGACTAGGATTTCCTCCAAGGGGAATTCCTTGATTGGTGGACTCCATTTTCTCAACCCAAGATCAACGTAGGAAAGGGGTAATGAATATTCCGTTTAAAATAAATTTTTAGACACTTTGAAACAACTTGTTTTTTCATTTTTTAAGAGTCAAGAAAAAACAAAAGATGACTCTAGTCGCCTTCGATTTTTAATGAGCCTGAAGTGACAAGTGCTCAGATGGACCTTTTCCGTTAAGGAGTCTGAAAAGGAACGAAAGGGACTACTCTAGAGATCTAGGTAGAGGGAGTACCAAACCAATCGCAAAACTGCAGAATACTTTTTACGGTACGACAGTCAATCTTCCCGAATGCTGTGTTCAGTGCATTGCGATTGATAGGGCAGCAGACAAGACTTCCTAAGGATAAAGGATTTAAGCCTATAGGGGTCTCCAAAAATATACTCGACGGTACGTGGGAGCACAAGTCCGTACTGGCACTTATCATCTCAAAGTGGAGGAATCACCCAACCATCAGTGAGGACAACAGTTACTAGGCTTTACGACGCCGGAATACGTCTCTAGCCTAGACCTCTAAATGTTGTGCGTTAAGTTCCAAAGCATTTTTAGATTCATTGAATTTAATTTAATTTGATCTTGTTTATGAAGTTTGCCTTTCGGGTTCACCACGAGATGTAGATGTAATTCGTAAAATTCAATCTAGAGATGGTAAACAAACTTTTATCTCTTTTGTGCAATGAAAATCCTAGCTACTAGGGGAAAAGAAAGACAGAATCTTTTCACAAAGAGCAAAGAGCACACTGTAAATGCACTTTCCTAAATCAAGCCAAACAGAGTGTTTATATGCAAATGCACATGCGTGTATTTGTTTTCGACTTTCTTAGTATTGATGCTAAAAAGAAAGTTGATGTACAAATCTGAATTTCTTTTCAAGCGACAAATATAAACAAGTTATTTTTCGAAATCAAAAACATAGATGATTATGACACCTTACGATTTTGAAATGGACACTCGTTCTTGACACTAGAAAATTACAAATTCAGACCAAAGGCAATAGTAACAATATAATCGACCATCAACAGCAATCAAACTTTCTCCTATGATCGAAATCGACACTTGTGACAGATTCAAATCAAAGGACGACAGTACGACTATTCTACTTTTGCAATGGAAAACTGTAAACGACTCAAAACACACAAAAACATCTACAGTTCTTTTGTACAAAGGAGGCGGAATAACAACAAGGAAAAGAGGTTTCAAACAGACATATACTGATCACAGGCAGCAAAATTCAGGGATAGAACTGGAAAGAATGAAGCACAGGAACCACAGCTGCACAGAAGTAGTCTGATCAGTGCACCTGTAACACAGAGAATCTGAAATGCAGCGTAGGTTGCCCCTTCGGGAAGTGCGCTGAAATTCAGGATCTCTGAACAGTACCTGCGCTGGGCCAGAAACGAGACTCTGTCCGGGTTCCGGGTCACGGTTTGCAGTTTAGTCCTTGGTTTTTGGCCAAGTAAAAAGCAATCAGTAATGCAAAAATCAGGGGTAGATCTAAGGAGGATCTAAGAGCTATCACAAGGGCAATCAGATAGTTTGTGAATCAGCTGTTTAAATCATAAACAGATCCAGTGAATGGATTGAAGCAATAGTTATCTACTTTGCATTTGTTATGGCAAATGCAGTTCGAAAGCTACTT
This sequence comes from Pinus tabuliformis, assembly GCA_031772625.1. Classification (NCBI taxonomy): domain Eukaryota; kingdom Viridiplantae; phylum Streptophyta; class Pinopsida; order Pinales; family Pinaceae; genus Pinus; species Pinus tabuliformis. The sequence goes on along the minus strand of CM062807.1, from coordinate 489,226,186 downwards.
ATAAGTTTATGAAACAAACAACAAAGAATGATACACAAACAAACTAATTAGACATTCCCCAGTGGAGTCTCCATTTTGTTAGAGGGAAAAGTGTCTATTTAGAACTGCTCTATCACACTAAGGTGTGATAGCTGCCTTAGAAACAAACAGAGAAAATCTACTTTTGTATTTCCTTTATGAATTATAGATAGAGAGGAATAGAAAGAACCAACCTGTGTCTTGCGCTAATCCTTTGATCTAATCCCTCTCTTCTTTGATAGTCTCCAGCTACTTGCTCCCTTGCATGCCCAGCTTTACAAAGTACCTGTAAGATCACAGAAGAAGAGCACTATACAAAGACATGGATCTATATTCATAAACAACTTAGGATCAGATTTAAGTTAACCATACAAATGTAACAAGCATCAATGATACAAAAGCATGGAGGATAACTCAAATAGTTTTTATTGATAAACAAGAAAAGATCCAGGAGGAGTTACAACCAGTGGTTCCGACCCAGCATCAACCTCCCAGCAAAGAAGCCCCTCTTCACCTCAAATAAAGCATAAATCACCCAACAATCTGATGTTTGTCTCTAGAAACCAACAACAATTCCTTACAATATGCAAAATTCCAGCCTCTGGATCTCTGGGATGAGGGATCCATATATAGATATCTGTAAGGAGGATGAGTCAGCTTGTGATTTGATTAGTGTCTTCTCTCTGTCAGTTCTTGCTTCCACTTGGAGACTGAGGGCCTCTTACTCATCCTTGGTCGAATTCAGTGAGGCAAGTGTCACAGGAGAAGATTCTGGAAGCTTCCTTTGCCTCTCCACCTCGCGGAATGACACTGCCATTTGTCATTTCTCGCCCATCGCACCCTATAGAAGGGAGTTTTGAAATGCAACGCACCCTCACAGTGTATTCAGGTGCAATGCAAGGTACTTAGCCAGTGGAGCAGCTGAAATGATCTTGTTTTGACCAATTCTGAGCAGTTTCTGGTGGAGAACTTCTGGGAGAAGCTGTAATCTGTTGACCTTGTTCCTTTAGGGGTTAGAACAACACTTTTAGGGACTTAGGAGCCCTTGGTTTATGGACATTTCATGCTTGGAGTTGTAGGGCACAAAAATGTCTATAACACTTATGGAGGAATGATTTCCTATGTAGGAGAATCGCATGACGAGGTTCCTGGTTTATGAGGAATCAAATGGGTGGAGTAGTCCTGACAAATATATGAGGTCAATATCATGTGGATATGAGTTGATATTGTATGCTTGTATTATGACTATGTTTATGTTATTATAGGTAACACTAAAGGAAACATCGGTGAAATGAAGCAGGATGGTTGCGACATGTTGGGACAAGTAGGGATAAGGCACTGGAAGCAAGGTTTCTTGGTAGAGACAATGCGGTTTTGGAGGTGTGGTACTGCTATTGTGCATATGTTGTATTTATTGTACATGTTGCATCTATGATATTCGCACATGCAATTTTGTGTATATATAGTAAGCGTACATGTTGTTTATGAAATGTTATGTACAAGATGGTACAGATAGTGTTGTGCGAATATTGCATATGGTGTTGTGAGCATGTTGGATATGCAGTACTGTGTATAGATCATGTTATGTACATGTTGGATATGTAGTGCTATGTACATCTCATGTTGCATTCATGTTGTACATGTGGCACTATGTACATATGGTGTTGTGTGCATGATTTTACGAGTGGTGTTGTGTGAATGTGGTGTTGTGTACATGTTGTTCAAGTGGCGCTGTGTATAGGTGGTGCTGTGTACATGTCGTGCATGTGGCGATGTGTACATACAGTGTCGCGCACATGTCATGTGTGTTGTACTGTGTACATGTGGTATTGTGTACATGTTGTACTATGGTGTAGTGTACATGTGCCATTGTGTACACATTGTTCAGGTGGTGCCGTGTACATGTGATGTTGTGCACACATTGTGCAGGTGGTTGCAGTGTACATGTGGTACTGTGTACATGTGGTACATATGGCACTGGTGTAGATGCATGTATTGCATGGTGTTGTATCATGTGTGTAGCTATGTGTGTATGTGATGCACACTATGTGTATGTGCACATGGTTGAGGAGAAGGCACTAGCTGTTTGTTTGGTGTGGCAACCGATCCAGAGTGCGTATGGAATAAAGACAAAGGTTGAAGTGAAGGATTGATTAAAGGATAAGTATCAGTATTTTACTTCAATTTTATTATGCATGTGATTTATGATTATGGTCTATGATGGTTACATATGATTTATGATTTTGATGGTTTTGTTTTGAGATAACCTGATGTGATATATTTATACATGTTGATTTGGTCAAATATGCTAGCTTGACATGTTGTGACAGGAAGCGAATAGGATTGCAGGTGTACCTTATTCAAGAACTACCAATAAGGTATGATTTGAAGTTATGTAAATTTATTTTGAATCTAATGGAAGTTATGTGCTTGGAACAAGAATGCATGAGCATGCCTAGCTGGGTGGTTGAAATTGACTATAAGAATTGGCAGCAATAGCAAAAGAATTTGGAATATGTAGTACTATACTGGTAAATCACTTTAGGAGAAGGGCCATTGTGGGACACTGGTACCCAATAATGTCCATTGATTTCCATGAGCATGCTATGACCAATATGATGGTTGAGGCAGGTATATGCCTTGGTTTATCTTCCGACGTGAGGAAGCCTTGCCAAGGGATGGATCATCGGGGATAGGGGATGTCAGAGAACTTGGATGGTGAATGACTGCATAGAAGGGGGTGAATGGATTTCCCGAAAGACTGTGTAGTAGCGAAGGGAAGCTCGCCGATATATTGGTTTTGGTCATTATCATTTCCAGATGGAATCATATGCACATTGGGAGTGTGCCCTTGAACAATGAGTCGGTAACTGTTCACTGAGAAGGCAAGTGGCACAAGATTATAGTGTTGGACATTAGATGCAGCTTTGACCGTGACAATGGATTTTGGACTTCCTAGGAAGGAGGTGAATCTTGGTATTACCTGGAGGGAGGAGGCATGATCCTATGGATTCCCTTGTTGATCGATATGGGATCATATCCTTTTATTTGTTGGTTTAGAAAATGTGCATATGTGTATATGTAGTTATTGTAAATACAGTAATGAGCCATGTTAAAAATATTTAGTATGCGGTATGTTCTCATGTTAGCATGATGTTTTACTTTTGAGTAGGTCATTCATTGTAAATATTGTAATGAGCTAAGATATAAAGCTCCATGGGAAATATTTTTTCTTTTTAGCGGTTTTTTTTAGGTCTTGGTGTGGTTTAACACCAAGGATAGTGTTCCCCCAAGGGGGAGGGTTTTGTAATAGCCCTGGTGAAAATTCCATGTAATAAAAGTTAATAAAGGCAAAATAAGACCATCGTTAAGGGACACTTATTCGAAGCTGAATGTGGGGCAAAGATATCCTAGTGGGCATCACTGGATGTGTTTTTTGGCTAAGGAAAATTGGTAAAGGCTAAGGCGAAGGCATTAAAAGGAAAAAACACATTTTTGGCATTGTTATTTATGAAAATAAAGGAAAATAGGAGAAAATGAAGGTAAAAGGTCACAAGTTGCATGTGAGGAGGAAATCAAAGGAAAATAATGGAAAATGAAGAAAATAGAGACCTCATTAATGAAAAGGATTTTGAGGATCAGATGGCAAGCTCTTAGTGTTAAAATTGGCAACCAGGGAAAAACTTCATGTGGGTCATCTTATTCATGGATAATAATATTTTTATTAGATTCCTCTCATCGAGAGGTGTAGGATTGATATAAAGATCATCCAATTCCGATAAGTATTCATGGAGATATGAATTTATTTTGATTATGGAATTATTATCAAGCCGACCTACAACTCATGTAGGCTTAGAAGCCCAAAAGTCGCATCTATTCACCCACCAACGTTGTGTATAAATATAAGAGGACTTTTCCTCATTTAGACTCACTCATCTCATCACATCTCTCTCTCTCTACTACGCAGATATGAGTCTTTTCTCTACTGCGCTGAAATGGGTCTCTCTCTCTCACACATGTGAAGCCGGAAACCGCTGAAACTGAAGCTACAACTGCAGAAGTAAAGATTGACTTGCGTAGCCTAGAAGATATCCTATTTGGAATTGCGCTATAGGTTCATATGAACCTCCTTTGAAAGCCGCAACTTTTGGTGGTGGAATGAAGTCAATCCGACGAACGGTTTGCAAGATATCGACTGCCCTAGTTTGAAGCCGGAAACTGCTGAAACTGAAGCTGCAACTGCAGAAGTAAAGATTGACTTGCGTGGCCTTGAATATCTCCTCATCTGAATTGTGTTGTAGGTTCATCTGAACCTCCTCTGGAAGCCGAAACTTTTGGTGGTGGAATGAAGTCAATCCGACTGTCGGTTTGTGAGATATGGTCTGCCCTAGTTTGATAATGAAGCCACTAATGTTGATGCTACTGATCTATGGTTTGCTACTATTGATATGAATCAGATTTATTTTACTATTTCTCTATGCTGAATTATTGAAGATAAAAGAAGATTTGATCAAAGGGTTTCCGCACACATTGTGGGGTTTGTCCCTGGCTAACCGCCACATCTTGTGTCTCTTGTCTTGGCTTGTTTTCTGTCGATCGTTTAATGTTCTATCTGCTCTTTACTTTATGTACATGTGATTGCTAATCGGTGGAATATAATAAGAAAAAGAAGTAAACTGTTATAAGCATAGAACATACCATAACTTAACATGGTATCAGAGCTGAGGTGAAGACAAAGCCCGAGCAAGAGCAAGAGCAATCATTGAAGAGAAGATTGGCAAGGCTATCCTAAAAGAACTATGGGGTCCTCAACACTCTTTCCTACCGAAGACAAGCTCCGTGAGAAAGCTGACTATCACGGATGGAAGATGTCTATCGATCTAACCCTTGAATATCAAGGAGTGCTGGACCATGTAAGAGGCAATATTGTTGAGCCTTCATCAAATGCATTTGCTGCTGCCTGGAACAAATGGAAAAATGGAGAAGTCAAAACAAAGAAGATCATCCGGGACTCTATCGACAAGCGCTTGGTGGCCTACATCTCTGATCTAGACACCTCCAAGGAAATCTACGATAGACTGGTGAGTTTATTTAAAGTTAATGATACAAATCAAGTTTTGTTTCTTGAAATAAGTTGAGGGAAATCAAGAAGGGTAAAGATGAAAGTATGCAAGCATACTTCTTAAGAATCACCGAGATCAAGAACGATCTCCTATCTATTGGGGAACCATTACTGACAGAGAAATGGCACTCACAACTCTCGGAGGATTACCATCTGAATGGTATGTGTTCAGGACTGCTCTTCTGAACAATAATGTAATTCCTAGTTTCGAGGAATTAATGGCTAGATTCATTCAAGAAGAAACAAGGGTAGAAGAGCAGGAAATGCCCTTGCCTAAAGGTCCTCCTACTACTTTTTCTTCTCATGCTAAGAAAAGAAATAATTCTGGGTCTAAATCAAGAAAGGCTGGATTTAATGGTGGAAGAAAAGGACGATGTTTCATTTGCAATAAAGCAGGTCACTATGCAAGGGAATGCCCTGATAGAAATGACTCTCACCATGACGATGATCAAAATCCCTCTGATGGCAAATCAAAGGAATGACAAATTCAACAGCAAAGGTAAGAGGAGAGCTAGGGATCGAGGAAGAGGACAACCATTCAAGAAGGCTAGAAAGTCCAGGATGTATTAAATGCACCTGACCTCAAAAAGAACCTAGTGTCCATCTCGGCAACGGAAGACAAAGGCTACAAGGTAACCTTTAATGATGGCAAGGTACGTATATGGAAAAATAATGTTAAAGATGCCTTTACTCTTGGGTTTAGTGTTGATTCATTATATCAGGTCGATGGAAGTCTGCTAGGTGTCATGTCTTATGACACATCTCTTCAGTCTGATCTTTGGCATTAGAGGTTCCCCCCCTTCATTATAAAGCTATACTCGGTGTAAGACAAATGGTGATAGGGATGCCTGAATTCTGAGTAGAGAAAGAAGGTGTATGTCCAGGATGTGCTGAAGGAAAGCTCAAAAGGGGACCATTCCCCTCAAGCCAAAGCAAGACCTCTGATATATTACAATTGGTTCACTCAGGCATACCTGAGGTTGGCATTAAGAGGGAGACTACTACACCACATACTCCTGAGCAGAATGGTGTGGTGGGAAGGAAGAATCGCACGATGATGGAAGTTGTCCGGGCCATGATCAAAGACTTCTGAAGTTTCTATGGGCTGAAACTACAATCACCGTTGTATATGTACAAAATTGATGCCCTCATCAAGCATTGGGTTCCAAGACTCCTGAAGAAAAGTTCACCGTAAGGTGAACAATCTTTTGACTTTGAGGAGCTCTCAAGAAGCCAACACCAGGGAACCGAAAGAAAAGGATGATGAATCAATGCCTGATGTAGAAGAACCCATGGATCTGATTGATTCTCATCCACATGAGCCTTCCTCTTCTAGGAAGAGGCCTTCATGGCTTAGGGGGATACTTGATGATGCTGAAGGACATGCTGCACCCTGATGAACCTTCCGTCAAAGTAAGAAACTTAACAGGTATCAGGGATACTTGACCATCATGAGCACAATCATACAAGATGAGCCTTCATCATTCTCAGATGTCTTCAAGCATTAAGTATGGAAGGATGTTATGACCGAAGAATATGAGTCTATTATGAAGAATGATGTTTGGGAAGCAGTTCCTAGACCCTGGACAAGACAATTGTTACTTCAAAATGGCTTTACAAAATAAAGCATGCAGCAGATGGAAATACGAAAAAGTATAAGACTTGTTTTGTTGCTCGTGGAAGGAAGGTATATACTATGATGAGATATTTGCACCTGTTGCCAGATATACGACCATCCGCTCGATCATAGACCTTGTGGCTTCACAAAAATGGAACCTACATCAGATGGATGTCAAGACCGCGTTCTTGCATGGCTCTATCAAAGAAGAGGTCTATGTGGAGCAACCTAAAGGATTTGAGATTTATGATTGAAAATCTCATGTATGCAGGTTGAAGAAGGCTCTCTATGGGCTGAAGCAAGCACCCCGAGCATGGTATGAGAGGATCAATAGCTACTTGATGAAGCTGGGATTCACTAGGAGTGAAGTCGATCCTAACCTTTACTTTAAGGTTGAAGATGACAAGCCTCTCATACTGGTGTTGTATGTGGATAACGTCTTTCTAACAGGTGCAGACCCTCTCATTCACAAATGTAAGAGGGAGCTGGCTTCTGAATTTGAAATGAAGGACCAAGGACTTGAAGTATGGCAGAAGCCATGGGAATTTTTCCTATCTCAAGGGAAATATGTGGTAAAGATATTGGAAAGATTTGGTATGATGGACTGCAAGCCTGTGACTACCTCAAGGATCTTAACTTTTAGAAGTTATATGGTAGTGATGTCGGACCAGATTTGGGAAATGCCTCTGAGTTTCATAAACTCATTCGCATTGATGTTCCTGGTGAACCTCCGTCCGAACATATGTTTTGCAGTTAGCACTATGAGCTCATATTTGGTTGAGCCTCACTGCATTGATGCCAGAAATCTTCTGAGATGTCTTCAGGACACAATCTCTCATGGATTAAGATACACTGCCAGGAGATGTGAGACTACTTGGATATACTAATGTTGATTGGGCAGGTAGTGTGGTGGACTGTAAGAGCACTTCCGAGTGTTGTTTCACCTTGGGATATACTTTGATATCCTGGATGAGCAGGAAGCAGAAGTCGGTGACTTTGAGAACCGCTAAAGCAGGATATATTGTTGCTAGCATGACCTCATGTGAGGCAGTCTGGTTGCGAAATCTCTTCAGTGAGCTGTTTGGATTTACATTGGATACCATTGTGATTCTATATAACAACCAGAGGTGGGATTCGATTATTGAGGAATCCCGTATTCGTCGATTGCTCCAGCAGATAGACATCATCTGGGATATGGTAAGTTGATGAGCAAGGAGGCTCCATCACATTAAGATGATGTACAGGTTGATACACCTTGTCAAAGCCCCAAGGAAAGATCTAATCTGTGATTTTCCCAAACGACTTGAAGTCGGTAAGAAACCCTTGTACAAGGGTCCTGCATGTTGCATACATTGAGCTCTGGGAGCTCTGAGGGCTTGCGGTTATTACTGGAGCAACATACGACCATAGGGTGACTCACCCTCCCCTGGTGGTGCACACTGGAACAAGATGATTCGCTCTCTTGTGGGACAAGATGATTCGCTCTCTTGTGGAACAGGATGATTAGCTCTCCTGTGTAGCAGGATGATTAGTTCTCCTGTGAGCCCTGGATTGATGTGTTCTCCATGGCGATTGTAGCAGGATTGATGTGTTCTCCTATGAGGACAGGATTGATTAGTTCTCCTGTCGAGGCATCCTACCCATGCAGTCTGGGACTCATGGGAAGTACCTCTCATCTGATCAATGAGTAGGGAAATGAAGTTAGGGACCATAGTAGTACTGATGGACGCATCGTTGTAACTACCGTACTCCCTACGCTAGGATGACGTCCATTGATCTGGGATTAATGATACTGGTCTGGGACCAGTGGTAGGAGTTGTACCATACTATGACGCTGACTTCGGGTCGGTTGAGACTGGTCTGGGATCAGTGGTACATACTCTGAGACTGAATTTGAGTCAGTGGAGGATGATATTGGTCTGGGACCATTGGAGTTGTACTCACTATGACGCTGACTTTGGGTTGGTTGAGACTGGTCTGGGACCAGTGGTACATACTTTGAGACTGACTTTGAGTTAGTATGATACATCCTCGATCATTTCTTCTTCTTCATAATTCGGACAAAAGCAGAGTAGAACAGAACAATGCAAGAGCAAAGCAGAACAGAACCAAACAGTACAGATCAGTGCAGGGCAGAACAAGACAAAGCAGAACAGGAAAAATAGGGCAGTTCAGGGCAAGGGTCAGGTTGTACAAGGCAGTGCATTTGATGGATGAATAGTAACGACCGATGGACAGATTGCAGATGAAGTTCTCCATGGTTGAGAGGGAGTGTTAAAATTGGCAACCAGGGAAAAACTTCATGTGGGTCATCTTATTCATGGCTAATAATATTTTTATTAGATTCCTCTCATCGAGAGGTGTAGGATTGATATAAATATCATCCAATTCCGATAAGTATTCATGGAGATATGAATTTATTTTGATTATCGAATTATTATCAAGCCGACGACCTACAACTCATGTAGGCTCAAAAGCCCAACAGTCGCATCTATTCACCCACCAACGTTGTGTATAAATATAAGAGGAATTTTCCTCATTTAGACTCACTCATCTCATCACATCTCTCTCTCTCTACTGCGCAGATATGAGTCTTTTCTCTACTCCGCTGAAATGGGTCTCTCTCTCTCACACATGTGAAGCTGGAAACTACTGAAACTAAAGCTGCAACTGCAGAAGTAAAGATTGACTTGCGTAGCCTAGAAGATCTCCTCTTTGGAACTACATTGTAGTTTCATCTGAACCTCCCTTGAAAGCCGCAACTTTTGGTGGTGGAATGAAGTCAATCCGACGAACGGTTTGCAAGATATCGACTGCCCTAGTTTGAAGCCGAAAACTGCTGAAACTGAAGCTGCGACTGCAGAAGTGAAGATTGACTTGCGTGGCCTTGAATATCTCCTCATCTGAACTGCGTTGTAGGTTCATCTGAAGCTCCTCTGGAAGCCGAAACTTTTGGTGGTGGAATGAAGTCAATCCGACTGTCGGTTTGTGAGATATGGTCTGCCCTAGTTTGATAATGAAGCCGCTAATGCTGATGCTACTGATCTATGGTTTGCTACTGCTGATATGAATCAGATTTATTGTACTATTTCTCTCTACTGAATTATTGAAGATAAAAGAAGATTTGATCAAAGGGTTTCCCCACACATTGTGGGGTTTGTCCCTGGCTAGCCGCCACATCTTGTGTCTCTTGTCTTGGCTTGTTTTCTGTCGATCATTTAATGTTCTATCTACACTTTACTTTATGTACATGTGATTCGGTGGAATATAATAAGAAAAAGAAGTAAATTGTTATAAGCATAGAACATACCATAACTTAACACTTAGTCAGGAGAAATTTTGGAGCTCTCTCATTATTCTCTCTTTCTCTCTCACACTCTTGGTCACTTAAGAGCTTTCTTGGAGCACTCTAGATTTGGATCAAGGAAGGAAAAGCAAGCAAATGGAAAGGAAGGAAAGAGAGGATGAAGGAAGGAAGAGCATGATCAAGTAGCTTCAGCAAGAATACATTCAAGCAACCTCTTGCACGTGTCGTTTCCTAGCTGGTTTGGACATGCATGGATTTTCATATTGGTGTATGGTTCTCTTGCTATCGGTGGCATGGTTTGTCTGAGTTATGACAGTGGTTTTCAACCTAGCCTTGCCTTTTTCTGGATGCCATGGGATGTTTGGATGTTTATTTCGGTTTTGAGCTTTGGATTGTTGGATGGATTTTAGAATATGGGGTGGAGGTTGTCTCAAGTTCCATTCCCAAATTCCTTGGAATCCCTTGATTGGTTTGGTGGGATACACAGTAAAGACTGAGGAAGAAGTCTCGTTTTAGGGCCTAGTGATTTGGGTTTGAATTTTGGTAAATCCTGATATAATGGTCTTGGTTTAGGGCCTAGTGATCTGGGATTAGATTGCAGTAAATCCTGAGAGACAAGGAGATGGAAAATTCCTCAAGCATAGTGGTGGATTTTGGATGGAATTCCAAGTTTAGTTCAGTTGCGGTTGGAGCACAAGTTTTCATGTGATCATGGTTTGATGAGGGTGGAGGTGGTTTAACCTATGGATTCCTTTGGTTTTTCTTGGATTGGTTTTTATATGAGAAGCCACATTCATTCCTATAATATGGCACGGGGGTGACTAGATGAAAGAGAGATTTGGTTCAGCCATGTCTATGGTTGAGTGGTACTCGGAAGCCCCAAACTTGGTTGGGTTTTCCTATGATTAATAAGGGCTAAGTTCTCTTACTTTTGCATTGATTTATATGTGGATTTAATGGTTGTCATATCTCTGGTATTTATATGGTTTTATGATGGTTATAATCATGGTTGAATGACTGGTTTATGTCATGGCTATTTCATATATTTACTTGTAACTGCTAAATGGATGGATGCAATACCTAATTGACGATGTTGTAGCTCAATGGAGAAGGAGGTGATCCTTCTCGTTCTGTTTCATAAGTTGTTTCAGTCGTTTATGCTCTATCTTGTATCGTAGACATGTAAGTTGCATTGATGCCAAGTGTTTGATAGAATATTAGTCCCTGTTGGTGATGCGTAGGCCTAGTCCTAAGGGTGATTTTTGATTTATCATCATTTTTATCATGTTTTTAATGAATTTTTGAAGTTACAACAAGTTCTGGGCAGAGGCCAGGATTCTGAGCTAGAAAAGTGGCTTAAATCATGGGGTCACTCGCACAAAACTAGCAATTTTGGTCCACAATCGCTGGAAGGCGGGCCTGTGAGAGCGAATTTGGGTTTCCTTTTGCTCCCTTTCTCATAGCATGAGAGTGACTATGGATTAATCACTACAGAGTAACAGTGGGACCTAGGGAAAGGTTGTCTGAGTGGCTGACTTATCTCTTTAGGATTCTGTTGATGATGTTGGATGATTTTATGTGATGTTCCATCGATTCGACTTCCTTAAGGTGACATAGGAGGTCAAATCTGATCATAGTAGCATCTCTCCTCATGTTTACCCTGGTTGGCATGGTTACTTTAGGTAGACCTAGGAGGGGGTGTTAAAACCTTCCTTTGAAGCTGTATGACTTCAGTGTGTAAGAGATCTTGTAATCTAAATGCATCTAAGCCATCCAATTGGAGTAACCTCTCTTGTCATGTTGTGGTGACATCTAAGTCCAACTGACCTACCATTCTCAATGTGCTATATTCAAACTCAATAGAAAGCATAACATTCTTCCCATAAACCAAATCATATGGAGTGAATCCAGTGGTGGTTTTCCAAGTGGTATTGTAGGCCCAAGTTCTCTCTACTAGTCTCTCTACCCAATATTTCTTGTTCCTACTAACAACCTTGGTGAGGATGGCCTCCAATGCTCTGTTTATGACCTCTACGTGCCCATTTTCTTGAGGATAATAGGTAGTGTATGCCTTGTGCTTGATATGGTGCTACCTCGTGAGATCTTCAATCAAATTCGATGTGAATTGTGCTGCTTGATCAATGACTGCCTCCCTTGGATACCCAAACTTGTAGAAGATGTTTTATCTTAAAAAAAATTCCACATTCTACTCAGTTGTTACTTTTTCTGCCATTGTCTCAACCCATTTTGTCAAGTAATCAGTGCACACAATGATGTACATTTTTCCCTGATGGTGGATTAATTGGCCCAATTAAATCCATGCCCCACTTGTCAAATGACTCTAAGGCCATTTGAAGTTTTAGGGGTATTTCATCCCTGGGTGTGGGTTTTCCCATCCTTTGGCACTGATCATATCTAGTGGTATATATCCTTGCATCTTGATGTAAAGTGAGCCAATAGTAACCAACCTATAAATCTTTAAAAGATGTTCTTCTTGCAGCAAACTGAGCTCCCCATGGACCATCATGACATGCTAAGAGGATTTCAAGGACCTCCTCTTCTCTTACACATCTCCTAAATATTTGATCTCGCCCCAATCTAAAAATATTTCCCCCAATCCAAGTGAAAGTAGATATTTTCCTTACAATTTTTCTTTTCTCCCTGGATGATAAATTAGGAGGGAACCTCCCATCAACCAAGTAGTTTTCTATGTCAACAAACTAAGGAGAAAGCATTGAAATGGAAAATAGGTGCTCATCTGGAATTTGATCATCCACCATCTCTTCATTACTTGGAGTCAAGGTTAACCTGGACAAAAATTATGGAACCATGTTTTCTTTCCCCGATTTTTCAATAATAGTCAAATCAATTTTTTGTAATAATAAAAACCATCTAATTATCACATCATTAACATCAGGCTTGTTCGTCAAATGTTTAATGGTTGCATGATCAAGTGCCTAAATTTGTTACCTAGTGATATAGTGCCTAAATTTGTTTAAAGAATGTGCTACAACTCAGAGCTTTTTCAGTGATAGTGTAATTTAGCTCAACTTTAGACAAATTCATACTAATGAAGTAAATAACATAAGGTAGATTATCCTCTATTTTGGGTAGTAGAGGTCCCGCGTAACAGTTTTGGGTCTGATAACCTAGAAAGTAGGATAAAAATATTGTAAACCTCTGAAATATGCGGAGAGCGAAATGTAAAAGGTCGTTTCAAACGGTTGTCCACCCAAGAAATAATATAGAATAATAGGAAGTAAGTCGGTCCGTGGACCATAGAAAGGTATAAATAGAGCATGGCTCTATGAGGGGAAGGCAGTTATTTTTGGGGTATGATCTTGGATCTAGAATGTAATGGGATTTTGAGGAGAAAAATCTAAAAGCATCTATAAGTCTGAGTCGGGGGTTCAGGTAGGGGATAGAGGCTCTGCAGCTATGTGCGCAGAGGCCTAGAAGAGTTCGCAACTGTGTGCGTAGACCCTTGTAGCTGAGTGAGCAAGGTGGATCTAGATGTATTGGTGAAGAAAGTAAATAAAGATAAGTTGCTTGGGTAATTTTGTGTTAATCTGAAGTATCGCGGATCTAGATTTTTGTATGGTTAATATCACTGTTTGATCTATGCGCATATGCTTACATCTTGAATACATGTGAATCTGTGTTTAATCTAAATGTGCGAAATGGGTAAATCTGATAAATGTTTGCTTAAAGACCCTTCTAAGTAGATCTAATTTACAATGCTTCATCAAATAGATTAGATCACTAAACAGTGCGCTAATAATTAGTAAGGGTTATTCTGGGGATGGATCTGCGCAAAACAGAGCATTGCGACGCTGCGGAACGATGTGCGAACCCTCCAGACCACATCTAGACATCCCAAGGGTGTGGAAACCTAGTTCTAGCACCCTCCCCTGCTACCTCGGGTGAGACCTCAGTTCGCGCTCCACAGACTGTTGCCGAAAGGGCCAGTATCTGCGAGATTTGTTTGGTTAAATAATTCTTCCAAACCTGGGTCGGGCCCATATAAGCCAACAAATGGTTCCATTGTCATTACCGGGATCTACTTAAGGGGTGTCTGATGTGAAATAATTAAAGGATCGAAGGGACCAAGAGCAATAGTAGTTCAGAGAACATTGACAAGGGTAACAATGACGAGCGCGATCCAGCTACCGGTATTCAAAGGAGCAGGAGGTGAAGACCCGGAATAATTCTGGTTCGTGTTAACATCAGTATGGAATGCACAATAAATTGCAGATGATAATATAAAAAAGGCTACCTTAGTCAGTGCGCTACAGGACCGAGAGCTAGCATGGTACATAAAGTACTCAAGTGATCACCCAACAGCGGGGACAGCAGAAATCCAGACGAAACTTAAGAAAGAATTTAGCCAGCCAAAGTCAGAAACACAGTCGAACATCGGGTTCAAGGAGATCGCGATGATGCCTGGTGAAACCCTGTGGGATTTGGACCAAAGACTGAAAAGTACTATTCGTGAGGCTAACATGACATTGACAGATGCACAACACTGCGCTTGGTTTATGGCATCATTAACACCACATCTGAGGATGGCTCTATCACAACAGAAGATCTCAACCCAGGTTGAAGCATTAGAGACAATGATGAGGTTGCACGACACTCCATTACAAGACCTAGGGTTGGGAGTTCAACAAATCCAAGTGCAGATCCAAAATTTGTGTTTGGAAATGAAGAAGTTAAAATAAGAATAGGCACCGTGACCAGAAGTCCGGGAGGAAGTATGGTGTAGGAGCCAGGGGCACGATAAATATCACTGCCCAGTCTCAGTGAATTATGTGGCAACAGGGGGACCAACACCATTGCGACCAGAGGCAGGGCCGAGCACAACAACCCCACTCTGGTGTGCAATCTATTAGGTGGGAGGAAAGCACAACATGGATAACTGTCATCTGCTGCCAAAATACAACTAGACCCCCCAACAGCTATTTTGCAACTTTTGGAGATTGGTGGGCCATGAGGAAAAATATTGTCATAGCTACCAATTGTTAATGGACCAATCACCTTCTTATAAAATGCAGACTGAGATGCGAGGTCAGGATCCAGCTGCAACGATCACGCGCAGTGGGTTCCCGAGCCGTGGACGAGGAAGGGGCAGAATGGGGCCAGGTAGGGGTCATGGATATCTAATCTGTTATAATTGCGGAGTTCCAGGACATTACATGCGAGATTTTACTAACCCGACTAGAACTTCATGCAGTTATTGTGAGAAATTTGATCATGAGCTAATATATTTCCCTACGTTGATAGCATAGATTCATGAAAAAAGGGCCGCGCAACCAACAACGACCCAAAATGTGCAGATGATGAGGTCCGAACTCCGCAAGGAAGATCCCCAAGTAAATATGGTATTGAGAAGTGGCATGGCCACAAGAGTGGGTAGAAGGGACTTAAGTAAGGAAGATGCAGGGGTTGGTAAGGAGACAAACCTGGAAGCTAGGGAAAGCTTCGCGAAGGTCTCTACACCAGGTAGTATGGATTAGCCTGAGCCGGACAGGGATTCCTCGATGATGACTACCTTTCTAAAGACATGTATAAAATTGCTTCGTGACAACAGGGCAGTTAAAGGCTTACAGGAATTGATAAATATATGCACAGGATGGAGTGAACCTCACGTCGTTTGAAAGTTGGGAAGACATGCGTCGCAGACCGGAAGGGAAATGCGACTAACAGCACAGATCGATGATTATGAGATGGATCAGATCATTTTGGATCTGGGTTCAGATGCCAACGTACTGCCTAAATAGACTTGGGAGCACATGGGTAAGACTACACTACAATGGTCCCCTATCCAATTGCGGATGGAAAATCAGCAGAAGGTCCTACCCATGGGAAGGCTACAAGGAATTACTATAGATATTGACGGCGCAAGTACTTAGATGGAGTTTGAAGTGATTGAACTCATGGATGAAAGTACACCTTATCCTGCATTGTTAGGAATAGACTGAGCTACTGACATGAATGGGGTTATTAATTTAAAGAAGCAGACAATGACATTTGAAACCAAGTTGCTCCGCATAGTTGTTCCGCTAGATCCAGCTAAAGGACTACGCTATATTGAACCCGTTCGCAACAAAGAAAGCGATGATGAATTAGATGGTATCTATAGAATATCTACAGAAAGGCAAGAATGGGGCAAGACAATGGAGGATAGAAGAATATCATGGGGCTATGTAGAATCTTGCACCACCGATTCAGACGAAGAAGATGAGCAGTGGCGTAACAGGTTGAATGGAGTGACTACGCTACACTGCAATATGATGACTAAATCTCTATACTATGTAAGGGCCTAGGATCACGAATTACCGACGTATGATGGGCTGACAATAATAGATGAATTCATAACCAAATTTGAAATCGCAATACCAGAGCACCAACGGTTTGATGCGTTGAGATGGGCGTTGTGTGCGACGCCTGCGCGATGGTGGGGCACACATGAAGGGACTTTCAACGATTGGCGCGGCTGCAAGCACATGATGAAGATCATATTTGGGAAGCTGGAACTACGCATAATGGAGAAATATGAGGAACATGATGACCCATGCATGCACCTTACCAGATGGATCAAAGCCTACTGAGAGGAACCTCAACTAGAATGGGTACACTTATTTTATCATACCTTGGACGTCATTCCCAGAAACTATTGTACTAAAGCAGAGCTCTGGCACGACACAGGCGAGTGGGATCTCTTATGTGAAGGGTTTTTGTCGACATTCCTCTTCGAGCATCAATGGATGGATCCCATGGACGACACATTACAATTGGTAAAGGCTACCATTTTCAAGACGCCACTGGAACCAGAAGAAACTTCCTAGCCCGACTGGTTGTGACAGCTGAGCTAGGCTCTCGAATGCTATAATGTCTAGGTAGAAGATGATGAGGGTGATCTGTGAAACGTCAATATTCTGGAATCAGAGGGAAGCTGTGAGGTGCACAGACCTGAAATCAAAGATCCAGATATCACGGTGCCGTTGAAAACGAGACAAGTCAATATCAGAACAGAAGAAGAGCCGCAGTATGCAACGCTTGGGGACTATTGGGACGATACCATAGTGGAGAAGGTTGTCAAATTTCTTCGTGAATATCAAGATTTATTCCCAACAAAAATCATGGAGCTCAAAGAGATCCTAGAAAACCTAGGAATGATGAAGATAATTTTGAAGCTAGACGTGAAACCAATTAAGCAGCGACCCTACCGATTGAACCCAAAATATAAAGCAAAGGTCTGCGAAGAACAAGAAAAGATGTTGGCAGCAGGAATCATTGAACCAGTCAAGGAGTCCGATTGGGTAAGTCCGATGGTTATGCAGGAGAATAAATGGAAGGGTGAGATTCGTATCTGCATGGATCTCAGGAAGCTCAACTATTTCTGTGTTAACGATCCATTTCCAACTCCATTTATGGATGAGGTACTAGAAAATGTCGGGGGGAAGGAAGCCTACTACTTCACATATGGGTTCTCAGGATACCACCAGATCAAGATCATGCCAGAGGACAGGAGTAAAATGATGTTCGCCATTGAATGGGGTTGCTTTCAGTACACGGTGATGCCCTTTGGACTGAAGAATGCGCCAGTGATATTTTCACGAATAGTGGTAGCGACATTCAAAGAATTTATACACAAGTTCTTAGAAGTCTATCTTGATGATTGGACCGTGTTTGGACTGGTTAAGAAGCACGTAGCGAGCTTACGGTTGATGCTGGATACTTGTTGCCAACACCAGATTGTACTAAACTTAAAGAAGTGTACTTTCCTTCTCCCATTCGGGAACCTACTAGGCCATGTGGTCTGTAATCAAGGCCTGATGGTGGATCTGGCAAATATCGCCATCATACTCAACCTGCAAGTGCCACGAAGTGTCAAACAATTACACGCCACATTGGGACACACGGGCTACTATCAGAAGTTCATAAAAAGCTATGCTCAGATCACGGCTCCGATGGAACAGTTGTTGAAGAAGGATGCTACTTATTGCTAGAATGAGGAGTGCAACAAAAGTCTAGAGATGTTTAAGGAAAATATAGCATCAGCCCCTATATTGGTCTTTCCAAAATGGGATGCCAAATTTCATGTGCATGTCGACGCATCATGTATCACATTGGGGGCGGTACTTACTCAACTAGGAGTGGAGGGAATTGACCATCCGATTGCGTTCGCAAGTCACTGGTTGTCAAAAGCTGAGAAGAATTACTCCACTACCAAGTGCGAGGGCTTCGCGATGGTATACGCGCTTCAAAAATTCTGCCACTATCTGCTTGGAGGCCACTTTAAGATGTATACCGATCACTTAGTGTTAAAATACCTAGTGAACAAGCCTGTGTTGGGGGGTGCATTTGTAGATGGTTACTGTTATTCTAGGAGTATGACTTTGAGGTCGTCGTAAAGCCAGGACGTCTAAACGCAGGCCCAGATCACCTGTCCCGAATTGAGACCGGTGAAGAACCCAAAAATATAGAGGACGGACTCCCGGATGCACAGCTATATGCGGTGCACGTAGCAGATGGTCACCTTGAGGATATAATCCATTTCTTAATTACAAGAATCGTGTCGTAGGGATATTCTGTTCAACAGAAGAAGGAATTGGTGATACGCGTAGCAGACTTCACCGTGATTGCAGGGCACCTCTACAAAATGGGCAACGATGAAATATTGTGTAGGTATGTCCCAAAGTTCGAGCGAGGACAGATCTTGGCCGAAGCACATGGGGGATTTGCTGGCAGACATTATGCAGGTCACGCCATAGCCCATAATATTCTTTGCACAGGATTATGGTGGCCCACTTTGCATCAGGATTCAAAAGCATATTGTCGAGCCTGCGATGTATGTCAACGGACAAGGAAATCATCGGGGAGAGATGAAATGCCGCTCCAGCCACAGATGATGCTATAGCCATTCGAGAAGTGGGCGATTGACTTCGTACCTATCGAGCTGTGAGGGAAGATGGGCGCACGTTATATCATCACCGCGACAGAATATTTGACCCGATGGGTAGAGGCGCAGCTCAAAGCAGAAGTCGAAAATGTATTGACAAGGTTTGGATGTCCCAAAATTCTCATGACCGATCGTGGAATGCATTTCCTGAATGAAACAATCATCGCATTCACTGAGGAGTTCCAGATATATCACCAACAAAGTACACCATACCACCCGCAAGCGAATGGGACCGTTAAGGCATTCAACAAAATCTTGGAGACCACATTGACCAAGGTCTATAAGGCGTAGCGAAATGACTGGGACTTGCACATCTTTGCTGTGCTATGGGCATACCGAACCACGTGCAAAAATTTGATGGACCAGACACCTTTTCGGTTAGTCTATGGCAAGGAGACCATTATGCCTATGGAATATATTGTGCCTAGTCTACAGATCGCGACAATCACAGGTATGGTAGACAATGGGGCTTTAGAGAAAAGGCTCGCGTAGCTAGCAGAACTGGAGGAGGAATGGGTTTTTGCTGGATTCCATTAGCACATACAGAAGCAGCGTGAGAAAGTGTGGCATGATCGCCATATCAATGTGCGCACCTTCAAGGAAAATGATCTAGTATTGCTATAAGACAGTAAGTTCGAGAAATTCCTTGGCAAACTCCGAATGCATTGGTTGGGACCCTATGTCATCAAATAAGTTAGCGAAGGGGGCATGGTTCAGCTTGCCAAACTCAATGGAGACCCCTTCCCTGGCCGAGTGAATGGCAGTTGCTTGAAGCTCTACACGGGCGGGCAGGCTGCCTGAATAACAATTTGAGGGACAGTCTCACTGCTCTAGCCAGTTTAATGAGAGCATGGGACGGTAAAGCAGTCTGGCGGGAAGAGGCGTGAGTACCAATCTACGTGTCAATTTGGCTCATCAACAATATCGCGGTTGCGTGATAAGAGGTGCACTGATGCATTGCTAAGAAAAGAGGTGACCATTCCTGTCACTATTCATGACAAGATGTCTGCATTATGGAAAAAGGGAGTGGGCGGTGGCCAATTAAGAGAGGGAGTATGAATCAGATATGCGACAAGCTGCCACAGATTTTACATGAGGATGCTAGAACAAGCGGGGACCAATGAATTTGAAATTTGAATCGCTTATAAATCACCGAGGGGTATCCACTGAGTGACTTATACTTTTGGAAAATACATGCTAGTTATCGATATGGAGCTATTCATTATCTCTGCACAAGGAGTAAGCCCGAAGGTGGTGATATGGCTGATGGAGAAGCAAGACTCTTTAATGAGCATGGTGTTGATAGCTACGGGCATCCCGCAGAAGACAACATCACCAGTAGGGAATGTATCAGAAAAGGGGAGACATGAAGCAGAATTGGTCTGGATGTTGTCACCCCGCCCAGGGGCAGGTTAGCGAACCACAATAGAAAGGCGAAAGGATGGACGAACGGAGACCACAGGTAGAAACGAAGTTAATAAGTCGTCTCTAAAGGACCTTGAGGATTGGGATCTCGCAGACAGTAGCACAGGTCTTGCAAAATTGTAACACAAGCCGCAATAGACAGTGTGAAGAGTAGATACGAAGGTCAAAAATGGCTGTGGTGGTACAAGGAGGTCTTGGATGCAGCTCCCCCGATAAAGCTAAAACCCTAGGAAGGGGTGTTCTGTGTTAACTGAGCATAGAAGAATGAGCATTATCGGTTGCCAAAATTGGTAGAAACAATGGAGCAGGAGCTGGACAAAGCTTTGTAGAAGACAACGAAGAAGCAGTAGGACGATGAGCATCACTCAGAGGAAGGTGAACTGTGAAGCCACGGCAGCGTGTCTTGCTGCACCAGCAAGTGACTCAGGATGAGTCATGATGATTGTGTTGGGGGACTGTTGGGTAGCGGAGGTCCCGCGTAACAATTTTGGGTCTGATAGCCTAGAAAGTAGGATAAAAATATTGTAAACCTCCGAAATATGTGGAGCGCGAAACGTTAAAGATCGAGTCAAAGGGTTGTCCACCCAAGAAACAATATAGAATAATAGGAAGTAAGTCAGTCTGCAGACCATAGGAAGGTATAAATAGAGTGTGGCTCTATAAGGGAAAGGCAGTTCTTTTTGGGGTATGATCTTGGATCTGGAATGTAATCAGTTTTTTAGGAGAACAATCTGAAAGCGTCTGTAAGTCCAATTCAAGGGTTTGGGTAGGGGATAGAGGCTCTGCAGTTGTGTGTGCAGAGGCCTAGAAGAGTCCGTAGCTGTGTGCGTGGACCCCTGTAGCTGAGTGCGCAGGGTGGATCTGGATGTATTGGTGAAGAAAGTAAATAAAGATAAGTTGCTTGGGTAATTCTGTGTTAAATATTAAGTATCGTGGATCTAGCCTTTTGTATGGTTAATATCACTGTTTGATCTATGCACATATGCTTATATCTTGAATACATGTGAATCTATGTTTAATGTAAATGCACGAACTAGGTAAATCTGATAAATGTTTGCTTAAAGACCCTTATAAGTGATCTAATTTACAATACTTCATCAAATAGATTAGATCGGTAAACAGTGAGATAATAATTAGTAAGGGTTATTCTGGGGACGTATTTGCGTGAAATAGAGCAGCGCGACACTATGGAACGATGTGCAAACCCTCCAGACCACATCTAGACATCCCAAGGGTGCGGAAACCTGGTTCTAGCATGCTCCCCTACTACCTCGGGTGAGACCTCAATTCGCGCTCTGTGGATTGTTTCCGAAAGGGCCGGTAGCTACGGGATTTGTTTGGCTAAATAATTCTTCTGAACCTTGGTCAGGCCCATATAAGCCAACACTCTACTTCTCCCAAGGGCCCCCCCAACAACTTTATCTTATGCATTAGTATGGATATGGAAATCTAATGCCCAGTTGGGACCTATTAGGATCGGTGTAGTGCTCAATTTTTCTTTCAACACTTCAAGGTCCTCTTGACAATTGTTGGTCCAACATAAAAATTTGAATCTTTGGCCAGTAAATAAAATAAAGGTGAAGCAACTTTTCTAATGTCTTGGATGAATCTCCTATAATACCCAGCTAGTCACAATAATCTCATGACATCCCTTTTCTTTTCAGGGGTAGGGGCCCTTTTGATGATGGCAATTTTGGTTGGGTCTACCTGTATCCCTTCCTTAGATATGGAAAGGCCAAGGATAGTCACTTCATTCATTAAGAACTCACATTTATCAGGGCTTAGAGAGATTCATTTCAATGCATTTCTTCAAAACCTTGCACATATTGGAGAGAGCTTCATGGAAGTCACATCCATAAGGAGTGAAATCATCCATGTATATTTCAATAGATTCATGAACCAATTTAGAAAAAATACTCAAAACTTCCCTCTGGAAAGTAGTAGGGGCATTGCAAAAACAAAATGGAAGAAATATATAAGAAAAATTGTTACAGATCCATTTGGGCACATTACTCCCATCATCCATATCAGTGTTTTAGGGTTTATCAAGCCCTAGTTTCAGTTGCTACATGCCCTAAACAAGTCAACCTATTGAATGCCTCCTTCCTAGACAGTTTCATGGCCTGAAGACATCCTGAAATGACTCCTTCAAGGACCAGCACAGGTAGGCCCATGCAAGGGTGCTATGTAGAGCACTTAGACCCATGCAAGGGTGCTCTGTAGAGCGCTTAGGCCCACTTTGACCTGTGCTGGGTGAGATTGAGCGAAATTTGCATAGGGTTCTGGGAATATTCATTGGTTCTAGATCATTCTAGAAGTATCCCACCTCTTATCCCCTCCTATGAGCTCGAAATTGGATGGGCTAAGAATCCATTAACCTCATATCCTCTCATCCCTTCCTTCATGGAAACTAACTCTAAGTTTGGAAGGCCATTCAATACCCTCATTTATGACAAAACCTCCTCCATCTTGCTATAAATTGAGCACTCATCTAAGTGATCAAGGGCTGGACTTTGATGAATTGTAAGGAGATAATGCTAGTTTGAGAATTGAGACTATTGTAAGTGTCATTATGCTACTGGAATGTCATGCTTATGATGTGATGTGGATGGAACCAAAGCTGGAGGAGTGACTTTGAATCAGGCTTCATGGTTATAATTCTTCCTTCTATTCAATAAAGTATTTACACCTTTTTCCATATGCTTATCTTGATATATGATGCTTATATGTGTGAATGTATCTGATTCCATTTACTTGTAATCAATAGATCTTTTTCTTTGATTGGTTCTTTGTCTTCTGTTGATGTTTACAGGTACTTCTCAAGCGTGTTAAGTACGGGAAGGAGCGACAGGACCGATACAAAGGAGACAAGAGGAAAGCGAAACTACAAGTAGGTCTTCTCATTCTCTTTGTCTTATCTATTGCTTATAGGAAAAGGCTAAACTGCTTTAAACTATTGTTCTATATATGGCTACTTATCTAGGGAATTAGTATTTATCCGTATATACCAGATTCTCCAAAAACAAAAGTACCCCAAGGACATGTGAATTTGGTCTTATCCTGGTCTTCGGGGCTTATTTGGATTTGATTGTATCCACTAAATCCATCCAGGAAGGAGAATAGTTTCTTCCCCTCAAAGGCCATCTAAGACTTGGTCAATGAAGGGTAAGGGAAAACGGTCCTTCTTTGTAGCCTTGTTGAGTTCCCAGTAATCCACACAGATTCTCCACCTCCCATTCATATTAAGAACTAACAAAAGAGGTGACACCCACTCACTATCTGAAATGGGGTATATGAGCCCTGCATCTAGTAGTTTTTGTAGTTCTTCTTTCTAAATGTCCTTAAGAGTTGGTTTCATCCTCCTATAGGGTTGGTGCACAGGCTTGCATCCCTCCTTGATGTAGATATGGTGATGTTGAGGCCCCGAAAATCGAGTTGACAACAAGGGGGATACCCACCCAGTCCGGACCTTGGTTGGCAGCTCCTTATCCATTTGGTATAGCGGGTCCGACTGGGGATAATGGGACCAGTTTCCCCATCTAAGGGTGTGTGTGTGTGCAAATTTGGATGATGCTGATCTAAGAGTTCTAATCTAAGCTACTTTAATATAATTCTATGCTATTGTAATCTAATGAAAATAGCACATCTAATCTATGCTAACCCGGGGTGTATTTCTTCTGTTATGTGATCTAAAGAGATTTCAAACAATAACTGGTAATAAAGATCATTCAGCTATCATAAGAATGGAGATCAATTAAGATGAACCACTTTGCATAAAAAGTTAGGCAAAACAATTGTGAACAGCATATCGCATAATAAGTTATTCATATATCAAACATAAATAAATGACTCCACCATACAAAAGTGCCAAATGGTAACTCATGCATTCATAAAATAACATATAAACAACTAAAACTGTATATCACTTTAAGAATATAAGCAGAAATGGCCAAGAGATAAAAGTACCATTTATGACTGGTCCTACTCATAAGCTTCAAGCAAAAATGATTTATCTCTACTTGTTCTAACATCTACTAAGAGTATAGAAGTGCAACATCAGTAGCAGATATTAAATGCAAACATTAATAAACCTCGATCCATCCATTCATCAAAACCTCCTCTGAGGGTGCAGAAGTGCATGTTCTGAGGACAAGTTTTTGACAAATTTCTGGACCTTTCTCCAAATGCATGAGAAGGGTTAAAATACTACTTCCTAATTCTAATAATAGTTTATTTACAAAATTTAGGATGCGGTTTTCAAATGACCATCCTTTTTCTAATCTAATTTTAAAGAAAAAACAACATTCTAAATAAAGTTACTTCTGAATCTGATCCTTAAAACTGCATGCATTCATCATGGGTTTGAGGAGAGTCGGCTGGCTGACTTCTGCTTTGAGCTGGGCTGAGAAAACAGAATCCATGAGAGCTAGCACTACTTTCTCGGCCGCATTTATGATACATTTCACAGTCATTTGCTGAGTATGCGGCTTCACCAAGTATGCCCAGTAACACTCCCAATTTAACCTGTCTAGTGCTTGGACCTCTTTTTTCCCTTTCTTGTGCCTTCTGTTTCCATTCTGCTTCTAGTCGCAGTTTATTTGGTAAATAAACTGGGGTGGTCTCTGTGATTAAGTTTGCTCTGTGCAAATTTTCATTTACACAGTCGACAAGAATGCTTGCTGTCGTGGCCTCTGTTTCTGCTACTTGTTCTGCTTCCTTGATTTGATCGTCCCATTTGTTGAAGAGCAAGTCTTTATGATTTTCATTTATCTTGGGTGCGCCTGCTCTTTTTCCCTCGTCTTCTTCCTGCCAAGCCAAGTACTCCGTCACTCGTTTGTCAATCTAATCATAGTCACTTCGCAAGTCTACCACTTGATTGGTGATTTTATCACTCAGTTCGCAATAATAACTCCACTGTGATATCTTCTGTCCCAACTCTTCCTGTTGCTGTAGTAGTTGTTCGTTCAAGGAAATAGACTTTGAAATAAACTCTGTAATTTTGGGGTCGTCTCTATGCATCTCCTGTACATCCTGCAATTGTTTTCGCTTTTCATCCAAACTTCTTTGATAACTTATTTTCATTTGCTGGAAGTCTTCCTGCAACTTTTCAAGCTGTTTGCGTACCTCATTATTGGCATTGGCTTGTTGTAATTGTAGCCGCAGTACCTGTATCTAATTTTCTTGCTCTTTCAGAAATTGTTGTACTTTTGACGCTTTGTCAATAGTCACAGAGGCATACGCCCCTGCGATCTGAGATAGTTTGGTGAGATTTTCAATTGGATTATTGACAGGATCTTTCCACAGGACGTCTAAATGCTTAGC
The DNA here is from genome assembly GCA_031772625.1 of Pinus tabuliformis. NCBI lineage: Eukaryota > Viridiplantae > Streptophyta > Pinopsida > Pinales > Pinaceae > Pinus > Pinus tabuliformis. Next base: position 489,200,409 of record CM062807.1, on the reverse strand, counting down.
ATCCTGAGAAAGTGTGTTTTCTAACTTTCAGTTTTTTCTTTGCCTTTTTACAACTGCTTTATGTTGGGGACTGTAAAATATGTCCAGTGGGGAAATTTCTTCTACATTCAGTAGAAGCTCAGAAGATGGAGCGATAGGAATATGCTCTGTTTCTGTGACATTGTTGACCATGGTTGAGCACACTTCTTGTGTTACCTGTGTATTGCTCACAGGTGTTTTTGGGGCCTGTCCTTCAAGATTGATCAATTCGTTGAAGGTTTCCCATTCTTTGTCTAATTCTGTTGTGACGGGTGGTGCTTCAATGATGAGAGGGGGAACATCTCTTGACGGGGAGGCGATAACTTGCTGCTGTGGATATTCCATTGACTGAGCGGTGTCCTTAGCTGACTCTTCGTCTCTATCTTGGTCGTTTTTGGAGTTTTTAGAATGCTCAGGCATCTCTTGTCCACTCTTAGATTTATATCCGGAAGCGCTTGAATTCCCACTAAGGCTAATGCTTGGAGTAGGTTCTCTAGCAGGTAGTTGCAGCTTTTCTAGAGGAACAGTGGCTAGTCTTCTTTCCCTGTATACCATGAATTTTTGGAGGTCATCTGGAGACAATCGCGATTGAGCTTCCTGCAAAATTTCCTGGAGTGAGCTTTTATTCTGAAATAAATCATCAAATAAATCCTTCTTTCCAACGAATACTTTTATCTTGTCGTTCGTTGTGAAATCTTGGGCAACTTCATTTGGGTCAAATGGCCTTGCCGGGAATTTAAATAATTGTAAACACGTCATATTCTCCACTTCGGTGAACGTGTGACCTACATCGAACAATGAAAAGGCCCCACAAGTTACAGGAAACTGGGGCCATATGGCCTTCTTTTTGTCTTTTAGGTCTTTGGTTAGGCCGCCTTCTGAACAAGTTTGATATGCAATTTCTCGAGCCAGCTGTTTGTCAGGAATATACAAAGGTAGGACATGAGGAGGGACGGTGCTTCTAAATACTCTAATATAGGTGAACCATTCTTCTCCGAACCATCTTGCGATGGGGATGATATCTATCTATGCCTTAGGTGAGCACCTCGGGGGTTCTTTATCATACATCATTCTATACATGGGTAAGATAAGCCCATGAAAAATTTGGTAGAAATGTGGAATGAACTGAGAATCCCATAATATCTTATGATAAACATGGATGGGTAATGGGTCCTGAGTTGTCCATTTCCAACCCATAGAGGGAAATTTAGACACATAACAAATAGAATCCATAACATATGCGGATGGGTAAAAAGGAGGATAGATCCTTTGAGACATGGATCTCTTAGACCGTTAATTGATAATAGCCGTGAATAGGTTATCAGAAAAGATCTTGGCCCAATTTATAATAACAGAATTTGTGGCAGCATCAATCAATGGTAACCATTCAGATGAAAACTTATTGATATCTGGCATCCCAAATAATCTACAAAGCATGGCCGCAGCAAAACAATACGGAGAGGTGAGGGAACCAGTGCTATACATACCGCTTTTATCCTTTTTGAACGGTTCATCTTTTCTGGACCAATCTTTAGTGGTCTCTGATAGGTTTGGGTTCTCCGCCACAAATTTCTTAATGAATTGTGCATTGTAAGTCGCCTGCAGTTCAGGAAGATGATACATGAGCTTTAAGTCTTGTGCAGCGAATGACCCGATGAGCCCATGTCCTTGAATCTTGAACTGTCTGTCGTTCATTTTTGCATTGTCAAGTATCCACTTGATCATATCCGTATATGGGAGAATTTTAGGCCTTGCTGCTATCCGATGAAGGAATGAGCACGCTAGTTCTTCTAAGGATGCTTCGGAAGAGCCCTGTGAATCTGCGACAGCGGTAACCTTCATTATTCTGGGGTTTTCTTCTTCAAGCAGTCTGTACATGCTTTCCCATGTCGATATCCCTGCGTCTCTGTTACAAGCTATGTCTGTATATAAAGGTGCCATCTCCTTCACCTCAGAGCCCTGAGCCTTACTTTTCTTTCCCATTTCTTCCTGCATATGGCTTGGTATCGCCCTTCGTTCTTCATTCCTGCAGCTCACAAATGGAAATGATTGATCAAGAAAGGTGATGGGAGAGTCTTAAATGCAGCAAATATATCAAATATGCCACCTTACGTGAAGTAATTCTTTGCAAAAGCACGCGTCTACATGTAATAGATGACAACTAATTCCTTTATTATCATTAAAAGCTCATGATCTTAAGTCAGATTATGGTAAGTGGCTTTTCTTGAATAGCGCGCCCGAAAGATTCGTGATGGAGTGATTTTGTGATTTGGTTCGCAATCGTCGCAGATCGCGACATCGCATTATCGCACCATCGCGCTCTCACACATACACACAAATAAAACATCACAGAGTTGATTTGGCTTAATATCGCAACCATCGCTTTATCGCGATATCGCACACATCGCAGATTGCCGAAGTTTTATGCTTGCCATATTTTGTTAGCCCATTCCCTGCGATATGCGATCTTGTGATCGGGTTTATCGCAAATCGGAAAATCTTGAAGTCTTTTTCATTGGCATTACCTTATTGCGATGCGATATATTGCTTTAGTGCGAGAATCTTGCACATACCAGGATTATACCCAAATGGAGGTGTTTTTCTGTCATTTTATGATGCGACCTTTTAAATATTTTTCTTATCATAAACTTAGGTTTTAAAGTATTCAAAAGATCTTCCTAAGCTTAAGATGGTAACCTTATTTTGAAGAAAGGAAACTCTTTCTTTTCCTAAAGTTTTAACTAAGGGTCCCCATTCATTTAGTATTTTGGACAACACTTAAATGAAAAAGGGGGGGTTGTTGCTGGCCACAACAATTGGTGATTCACTTGGGAGAACCAGTTATCTCTGATTTTCTATTGAACTTTTCAAATTTCCAAAACAATTTTTTTTTTGGAAAATTAAACTTTATTATAAAAAGATAAAGTGCATTATACCCCAGACTGTCAACGACATTTCATTCCAACCTATTTCTACTTTAATTATTTGATTCCTCAACTGGTCCTTGCATTTACATCAGCCATTACTTGGTCTTGTAAAAAATAAAATAAGGTAGTCCCTGCGTACCAGTTTTTTTTAAATATGCTCATTTGTCGCAGGTAGAGCCTCTGCTGCTAGCAGGCATTCATAGCCTCAACAGGGTTACCTATTACCCAGTAATGATCCTTTATCCTGCTTAAGGTGCTCTACAACTTTCAAAGAAAAACCCATATTGACACTTTTTCCTTTTTTATTCTTAAAGAACAATGTCTTGGTTTGGTAGCCAAATTATGACACAGTCATTCACTTGATTTACACTTTCGCTGAACAAGCTGGCTCGTGATGAGACCCCTTGTCTTTTGATTTCAACAATCTTGAGTCATTGCCCTGTTTTGGTGGACAGTGTTTGGCAAAGTCAGCAAAGTTATAATATCTGTGATCATGATAAGTCGGCTCGTGATGAGACCTCTTATTCTTCAAGATATAGTGTATCCTTGGGTCGTTTCTCTAAATGCTGTGATTTCCTTTAGCAGGGAGGAAGTCATTTTTTTCCTTAAGAAAGCCCTGGACGACAATAATAGAGTTTTTTGGACATGGCTGATCTACAGGGAATCCTCATTTTGTTATTGATACCTTTCATTGTACTGATATAAAACAATTTCTTCACTAAGATTGCTTTCGTCAAATTTTTGGAAGTTGAAACTAGTATCATATCTGGTTTAAAGTTTTTAACTGTATCTATTAATAATAAAGATCAAGTTTCCAAAAGATTTTCTATTTATACGAGAAGAAGTTCAAAATCTGATAGAGAAATGGTGTCTTTAGTAAATGTCAAATGCTATTAACCACAGACAAATTTTATTAGGGAGGAGAATATTTAAAGAAATGAGAGGTAACTATTCCCTTGGATTATGTACATGATAGGGATAATTTCTTCTCTTATTTTGCCTATCAATATTTAAAAACTAAATTATCCACTTAACAACCTAGCTAAACTACCCCTACTCCTATTCTAACTATAAATAGAAAAATTAACTAGGTAAAATGATATTTCCAGTGGAACCATCTTTTCATTTTTATTCCTACATGTATGTACCTTTTAAACATTAGTGTTAAGAATAAAACTTTTCTTGGACTATGAATATTGGATGTAGGATTAGAAAGTGTAACTTCAGTTGGAATTCTACCTGAAATTTCTTTCTTATGAAATCTTATGTCCAATTGGATACCTATTGGATCATAAAAATCGGGATGAATTTCTGTTATGGATTGGTGATCATGTAATAGGAAGGACGACAAGCCAGATTGCGAATATGATTTTTTAGTTTTAATGGCCTGTAATCTACTATGCGTAAAAGTCAAGCTTTTAGCAATTTCTCGTAAAAGGAAAGTTTCCACATATAAATCACTAAACAAATCAATGAAGAATAGATGGAAATATTTGGAAAGAGATTTATCAATTAACGCGAATTGCTGGCAAATTTCCAAAAATATTTTTTTTTGTTCATGATTTTTTGGATGACACAGAAGTTTTTTTTGGAAGGCTGATATTGATTGATCGTGGAATTGAAAAAGTTTTGTATTTCCTTGACACAATTTATTTTTCCAAAACGGTAATACATCTTTCGAATGTTCTTTGATAAGGTGCTCAATATACCATAGTAATCTGTCAAAAGTCTGAAAATTTAAAATACAATCCGATTTTGTACAAAATGAGTGCAAGCGAAAAAGAATGCAATGATTATCTGTACAGCTAATGTTACAGCACAACTGGGATTGACATGAAATATCTTCTTCTTCACAAGAGCTGGCCAGAATTATGGGATCTGAGTAATTTCGAATTATGTCTTGTGAATCAGAAAACAAGTTATGATTGGGAACAGGCATAGGGGTTTGCTCATGATACGAATCATAGATCGGGATATTGTTTTGGATAGTAAAATCATGCAAATGATCTGTCGCTCTGGAATGAGGATCGACTGATATGATTCTTGAATTAGAATATCTCTCATTATCTGAGCTCTGTTGAGTTACTTGAGATAAATCAACGTCATTATCATCATCATAGTAGCTATCATAAATGACTTTACAGGTCCCTCTAGATTTTTCTTTTTCATCCAATATTTTCAGAAAAGGAAGGTCAAGTCATTCTTGTTTATTAATGACCAAAGGATGTTCTATAGCTGCCTCTTTATTTTGAAAACCTAATGGTGATTCATTTGAATAATCCTCTGTACTTTTTGAGATATCATTAATACTGAGGGGGAAAAAATTATCATCACTAAATACATCAGGATAAAGAGAAAAATGCGATTCTGGAACAATGCATTTGAAAATATCATCGTGAAAAATTTCTTGTTCATCACATTCACCATAGACATCGGGCTTTAGATCATACCTTTGCGTGTTTGTATTTTCCGAAAGAGAATTAATTTGTTGTTCTAACCTTGGAGTCTACATTTGTTGACTTGCGATGATATTATCGAACCTTGTCTCCAAGTTGTCTTCTGGTTCCAAGGCAGGCTTTCTTGCAACATCTTCGCTTTTATCTTCTTGCGTTAGAGCAGGCATGTTTCCTAAGCTTTGGGAATTTTCTTCATCATGAGTGATTCGCACATTTAAATTGGAATTTTCATTCCTATTAGAAGAAAATAAAACAAGACTCAAACTAGTTTCTGATGGATTAGATATAGGAGGTAGGGAATGCTCAGCATAATCCGAAGATTCTTCATTCATGAGTTCATTTTCAAGATCATATTTTAGACAATCAAGATGAAATCACATATTAAAATCCCTAACAGATTCATCTTCTTTCCATAGATACTCAATCTCATCATATACCTGATCATAATCATAGCAATCAAATTTACAGATGAAAGCTTTGACAAATTGGTCCCAGCTGTGAATTGAGGCAACTGGGAGGGTTCTACACCATTTTCTAGCTTCCGCCATGAATGTAAGAGTAAAAATTTTGCATAAAACGCCTTCATCTTTGAATGTTCGAGCTTGAAACTCTTTGAATAAATTGAAGAGCATGATTAAAAGCAGAAGAATTATTCTTACCATTGAATTTTACCTGAGACAAGAGTCTTACCACTTCAGGTGGAGTGTTGGAATAGGCACGAACATGGATTCAACTCCAAATGGGAAGTTTGTGAGCAGCCATCCTAATTCAAATGATTACGATTTCAAACCATTCCTACAAACACTATGTTCAAGCCCTCCTTCTAGCGCCAAATATGTTGAGGCCCCGAAAATCGGGTCGACAACAAGGGGGATACCCACCCGGTCCAGACCTTGGTTGGCAGCTCCTTATCTGTTTGGTATAGTGGGTCCAACTGGGGATAATGGGACCAGTTTCCCCATCTAAGGGTGTGTGTGTGTGCAAAGTTGGATGATGCTGATCTAAGAGTTCTAATCTAAGCTACTTTAATCTAATTCTATGCTATTGTAATCTAATGAAAACAACACATCTAATCTATGTTAACCCGGGGTGTATTTCTTCTATTATGTGATCTAAAGAGATTTCAAACAATAACTGGTAATGAAGATCATTCAGCTATCATAAGAATGGAGATCAATTAAGATGAACCACTTTGCATAAAAAGTTAGGCAAAACAATTGTGAACAGCATATCACATAATAAGTTATTCAGATATCAAACATAAATAAATGACTCCACCATACAAAAGTGTCAAATGGTAACTCATGCATTCATGCAATAACATATAAACAACTAAAACTGTATATCACTTTAAGAATATAAGCAGAAATGGCCAAGAGATAAAAGTGCCATTTATGACTGGTCCTACTCATAAGCTTCAAGCAAAAATGATTTATCTCTACTTGTTCTAACATCTACTAAGAGTACAGAAGTGCAACATCAGTAGCAGATATTAAATGCAAACATTAATAAACCTCGATCCATCCATTCATCAAAACCTCATCTGAGGGTGCAGAAGTGCATGTTCTGAGGACAAGTTTTTGATAAATTTCTGGACCTTTCTCTAAATGCATGAGAAGGGTTAAAATACTACTTCCTAATTCTAATAATAGTTTATTTACAAAATTTAGAATGCGGTTTTCAAATGACCGTCCTTTTTCTAATCTAATTTTAAAGAAAAAACAACATTCTAAATAAAGTTACTTCTGAATCTGATCCTTAAAACTACATGCATTCATCATGGGTTTGAGGAGAGTTGACTGGCTGACTTCTGCTTTGAGCTGGGCTGAGAAAACAGAATCTATGAGAGCTGGCACTACTTTCTCGGCTGCATTTATGATACATTTCACAGTCATTTGCTGAGTATGCGGCTTCACCAAGTATGCCCAGTAACACTCTCAATTTAACCAGTCTAGTGCTTGGACCGCTTTTTTCCCTTTCTTGTTCCTTCTGTTTCCATTCTGCTTCTAGTCGCAGTTTATTTGGTAAATACCCTGGGGTGGTCTCTACGATTAAGTTTGCTCTGTGCAAATTTTCATTTACACAGTCGACAAGAATGCTTGCTGTCGTGGCCTCTATTTCTGCTGCTTGTTCTGCTTCCCTGATTTGATCGTCCCATTTGTTGAAGAGCAAGTCTTTATGATTTTCATTTATCTTGGGTGCGCCTGCTCTTTTTCCCTCGTCTTCTTCCTGCCAAGCCAAGTACTCCGTCACTCGTTTGTCAATTTGATCATAGTCACTTCGCAAGTCTACCACTTGATTGGTGATTTTATCACTCAGTTCGCAATAATAACTCCACTATGATATCTTTTGTCCCAACTCTTCCTGTTCCTGCAGTAGTTGTTCGTTCAAGGCAATAGACTCTGAAATAAACTCTGTAATTTTGGGGTCGTCTCTGCATCTCCTGTACATCCTGCAATTTTTTTCCCTTTTCATCCAAACTTCTTTGATAACTTATTTGCATTTGCTAGAAGTCTTCCTGCAACTTTTCAAGCTGTTTGCATACCTCATTATTGGCATTGGCTTGTTGCAATTGTAGTTGCAGTACCTGTATCTGATTTTCTTGCTCTTTCAGCAATTGTTGTACTTCTAACGCTTTTTCAATAGTCACATAGGCATACGGCCCTGCGATCTGAGACAGTTTGGTGAGATTTTCAGTTGGATTATTGACAGGATCTTTCCACAGGACGTCTAAATGCTCAGCATCCTGAGAAAGTGTGTTTTCTAACTTTCTCTTTTTTCTTTTCCTTCTTACAATTGCTTTATGTTGGGGACTGTAAAATATGTCCAGTGGGGGAATTTCTTCTACATTCAGTAGAAGCTCAGAAGATAGAGCGATAGGAATATGCTCTGTTTCTGTGACATTGCTGACCATGGTTGAGCACACTTCTTGTGTTACCTGTGTATTGCTCACAAGTGTTTTTGGGGCCTGTCCTTCAAGATTGATCAGTTCGTTGAAGGTTTCCCATTCTTTGTCTAATTCTGTTGTGACGGGTGGTGCTTCAATGATGAGAGGGGGAACATCTCTTGATGGGGAGGCGATAACTTGCTGCTGTGGAAATTCCATTGACTGAGCGGTGTCCTTAACTAACTCTTCGCCTCTATCTTGATCGTTTTTGGATTTTTTAGAATGCTCAGGCATCTCTTGTCCACTCTTAGATTTAGATCTGGAAGCGCTTGAATTCCCACTAAGGCTAATGCTTGGAGTAGGTTCTCTGGCAGGTAGTTGCAGCTTTTCTAGAGGAACAATGGCTCGTCTTCTTTCCCTATATACCATGAATTTTTGGAGGTTATCTGGAGACAATCGCGATTGAGCTTCCCGCAAAATTTCCTGGAGTGAGCTTTTATTCTGAAATAAATCATCAAATAAATGCTTCTTTCCAACGAATACTTTTATCTTGACATTCGTTGTGAAATCTTGGGCAACTTCATTTGGGTCAAATGGCCTTGCCGGGAATTTAAATAATTGTAGACACGTCATATTCTCCACTTCGGTGAACGCGTGACCTACATTGAACAATGAAAAGGCCCCACAAGTTACAGGAAACTGGGGCCATATGGCCTTCTTTTTGTCTTTTAGGCCTTTGGTTAGGCCGCCTTCTGAACAAGTTTGACATGAAATTTCTCGAGCCAGCAGTTTGTCAGGAATATACAAAGGTAGGACATGAGGAGGGACGGTGCTTCCAAATACTCTAATATAGGTGAAACATTCTTCGCCGAACCATCTTGCGATGGGGATGATATCTATCTGTGCCTCAGGTGAGCACCTCGGGGGTTCTTTATCATACATCATTCTATACATGGGTAAGATAAGCCCATGACAAATTTGGTAGAAATGTGGAATGAACTAAGAATCCCATAATATCTTATGATAAACATGGATGGGTAATGGGTCCTGAGTTGTCCATTTCCAACCCATAGAGGGAAATTTAGACACATAACAAATAGAATCCATAACATATGCAGATAGGTAAAAAGGAGGATAGATCCTTTGAGACATGGATCTCTTAGACCGGTAATTGATAATAGCCATGAATAGGTTATCAGAAAATATCTTGGCCCAATCTATAATAACGGCATTTGTGGCAGTATCAATCAATGGTAACCATTTAGACGAAAACTTATTGATATCTGGCATCCCAAATAATCTACAAAGCATGGCCGCAACAAAACAATACGGAGAGGTGAGGGAACTAGTGCTATACATACCGTTTTTATCCTTTTTGAGCGGTTCATCTTTTCTGGACCAATCTTTAGTGGTCTCTTATAGGTTTGGGTTCTCCGCCACAAATTTTTTAATGAATTGTGCATTGTAAATCGCCTGTGGTTCAGGAAGATGATACATGAGCTTTAAGTCTTGTGCAGTGAATGACCCGATGAGCCCATGTCCTTGAATCTTGAACTGTCTGTCGTTCATTTTTGCATTGTCAAGTATCCACTTGATCATATCCATATATGGGAGAATTTTAGGCCTTGCTGCTATCCGATGAAGAAATGAGCACACTAGTTCTTTTAAGGATGCTTCAGAAGAGCCCTGTGAATCTACGACAACGGTAACCTTCATTATTTTGGGGTTTTCTTCTTCAAGCAGTCTTTACATGCTTTCCCACGTTGATATCCTTGCGTCTCTGTTACAAGCTATGTCTGTATATAAAGGTGACATCTCCTTCACCTCAGAGCCCTGAGCCTTACTTTTCTTTCCCATTTCTTCCTGCGTATGGCTTGGTATCGCCTTTCGTTCTTCGCTCCTGCAACTCACAAATGGAAATGATTGATCAAGAAAGGTGATGGGAGAGTCTTAAATACAGCAGATATATCAAATATGCCACCTTACGTGAAGTAATTCTTTGCAAAAGCACGCGTCTACATTTAATAGATGACAAGTAATTCCTTTATTATCATTAAAAGCGCATGATCTTAAGTCAGATTATGGTAAGTGGCTTTTCTTGAATAGCGCGCCTAAAAGATTCGTGATGGAGTGATTTTGCGATTTGGTTCGCAATCGTCGCAGATCGCGACATCGCATTATCGCACTATCGCGCTCTCGCACCTACGCACAAATAAAACATCGCAGAGTTGATTTGGCTTAATATCGCACACATCGCAGATCGCAGAAGTTTTATGCTTGCCATATTTTGTTAGCCCATTCCCTGCGATATGCGATCTTGCGATCGGGTTTATCACAAATCAGAAAATCTTGAAGTCCTTCTCATTGGAATTACCTTATTGCGATGCGATATATTGCTTTAGTATGAGAATCTTGCACATACCAGGATTATACCCAAATGGAGGTGTTTTTCTGTCATTTTATGATGCGACTTTTTAAAGATTTTTCTTATCATAAACTTAGGTTTTAAAGTATTCAAAAGATCTTACTAAGCTTACGATGGTAACCTTATTTTGAAGAAAGGAAACTCTTGCTTTTCCTAAAGTTTTAACTAAGGGTCCCTATTCATTTAGTATTTTGGAGAACACTTAAATGAAAAAGGGGGGGTTGTTGCTGGCCACAACAAGTGATTACAAACTAAGGGATGTGCACCTTTGATTTCCTTACAGTCCCAAGAAAAATCATCTAGGTGTTGCTTCGGCACTTTGCACATTTGTTCTTCCTGTTTGGATGAGAGAGAAGGGTTGATATTTAAGGTTATGTATGGGACAAAGTATAAAATATTGACATGGTCTATACTTGATTCAATAGGGCATAAGTCAACCCAAGTACTAATCCCAAATTATTTCATCAACTCATCAATTGGTATTGTAGTGGGAGGTTGATTCTGAAGGACATGGTCAATGAGATCATCTTCATCAAGATTTTCCCCTCCTGCAATAATGTTCATATTTCATATTGGGTAGGGGGTGGTGTGATACAATTCATATTCTTCCTCCTCTTCTAACCACAAGGGTAATTCATGCTCAACAAAAGGTTGAGCAAGAGGATATAATACTAAATATCTAGACAAGTGTCCATTCTTAATGGTCATCTCCACAGCCCTACAACTAATGTAAGCATAAGAAGTGCCTAACGATGGCCTTCAGAAGATGATATGATAGCCATTAAACTTGGTTTGTGGCTGGGGAACTAGGAAATTAGTAGGATACTCCCAAGAGTCAATGGAGACCATAACATCTTCAACAACTCCCTCAGGAGCTACTATGGATCTATCTTCACATTGCAACACTGTGGTGGTCTTTCTCAAAGCCCCTTGCAGGTTTAGCTTCATCATGGTTTCCTTATTCATCACATTGATTTCAGCCCCAAGATCAATCAGGGTTTTAGGGACTATAAGTCCATCAATGTGCACATCTACTACAGGGGTTCCAAGGTCTAGATATTTCAGGAAGATCACCCTCCCAGGCATCAAATCAAATAATTTCCCAACAACATTTATGGCGGGGGTGTCTCTTTTTCTTCTCCCAAGATTTTTGAAACATTTCTCCTTGATGATCTTATTATAGATGGGAACATATTTAATAGCCTGTAGAAGGAGTATTTTAACACACAAATTCTTCAATTCTCCAAGAAGTTCAACCTCTTCTTTGGTGTGTTGGCAAGGATGGATCAACCTCTCAGAAAAAAGGAGGTGGATTGACTTGATGAACACTCTCTTCCTTCTCTTCTTCAAACTCTTCAGGTGCAGAAGGTGGGTGGTTATCTGGAAGCACTCTCCCAAAAAAAAGGTTGATCTCATAGATTTCCATAGCATAAGCATCATAAGGTGTCTCTCCACTGTAGACCTATTATGATTTCTTGTTGTTCGAGTTCAGATTTGGTTGAGTAGGCATTTGAGGTTGCTTAGGTGGAGTAGGATGAGTGAGTTGTGGTTGATGTTGGAGTGGAGGAAATAAAGTAGGAGGTTGGTTAACTTAAGGCCTCCACCCTTGTGATGGGTTGCCCCATTGAGAATATTTCAGTGGATATGGCTAAAAGAGATGGTTGATAGGTTTAGGAGGGTATAGAAGAGCATAAGGCCAAGAAGGAGGTGTGGACCAAGATGGATGAGTGGAAGAGTACCAAGGTTGCAAGGGTGCATTCAAATTTGGATTATAATAAGAGTAGTGTGAACCTTGCATGCCTTGTTGATATGGCCAAGGTCCTTGAGGTCTTCTTTGATTGATGAAACAAAGTTTCTTACACCCTCCTTTTTCCCTTTGATATATAAATTTTAGTGGACCTGGAAAAGAAGGGAATTTGTCTATTGCATCATAGACTAGGCAGACCTATATGACATTCAATGGGAACTCATTCCTAAGATGTCTTTTGGTGCATCTAGGGCAGAAAATAGCTAGTGCCATTTTTTATTCCTGTTAAGTTATGGTATGTTCTATGCTTATAACAGTTTACTTCTTTTTCTTATTATATTCCACTGATTAGCAATCACATGTACATAAAGTAAAGTGCAGATAGAACATTAAACGATCGACAGAAAACAAGCCAAGACAAGAGACACAAGATGTGGCGGTTAGCCAGGGACAAACCCCACAATGTGTGGGGAAACCCTTTGATCAAATCTTCTTTTATCTTCAATAATTCAGCAGAGAGAAATAGTACAATAAATCTGATTCATATCAGCAGTAGCAAACGCTAGATCAGTAGCATCAGCATTAGCGTCTTCATTATCAAACTATGGCAGACCATATCTCACAAACCGACAGTTGGATTGACTTCATTCCACCACCAAAAGTTTCGGCTTCCAGAGGAGGTTCAGATGAACCTACAACGCAGTTCAGATGAGGAGATCTTCTAGGCCACGCAATTCAATCTTTACTTCTGCAGTTGCAGCTTCAGTTTCAGCAATTTCCGTCTTCAAACTAGGGCAGTCGATATCTTGCAAACCGTTCGTCGGATTGACTTCATTCCCCCACCAAAAGTTGCGGCTTTCAAAGGAGGTTCAGATGAACCTACAGTGTAGTTACAAAGAGGAGATCTTCTAGGCCACGCAAGTCAATCTTTACTTCTGTGGTTGCAGCTTCAGTTTCAGCAGTTTCCAGCTTCAAACTAGGGCAGTCGATATCTTGCAAACCGTTCGTCGGATTGACTTCATTCCACCACCAAAAGTTGCGGCTTTCAAAGGAGGTTCAGATGAACCTACAGTGCAGTTCCAAAGAGGAGATCTTCTCAGCCACGCAAGTCAATCTTTTCTTCTGCAGTTGCAGCTTCAAATTCAATTGCTTCCGGCTTCACATGTGTGAGAGAGAGAGACCCATTTCAGCGCAGTAGAGAAGAGACTTATATCTGCGCAGTAGAGAGAGAGAGATGATGAGATGAGTGAGTCCAAATGAGGAAAAGTCCTCTTATATTTATACACAACGTTGGTGGGTGAATAGATGCGACTGTTGGGCTTCTGAGCCTACATGAGTTTTAGGTCGGCTTGATAATAATTCCATAATCAAAATAAATTCATATCTCCATGAATACTTATCGGAATCGGATGATCTTTATATCAATCCTACACCTCTCGACGAGAGGAATCTAATAAAAATATTATTAGCCATGAATAAGATGACCCACATGAAGATTTTCCCTGGTTGCCAATTTTAACACTCCCTCTCAACCATGGAGAACTTCATCTGCAATCTGTCTATCGGTCGTTACTATTCATCCATCAAATGCACTGCCTTGTACAGCCTGACCCTTGCCCTGCTCTGCTCTATTTTGCCTGTTCTGCTTTGTCTTGTTCTGCCCTGCACTGATTTGTACTATTTTGTTCTGTTCTACTCTGCTTTTGTCTGAATTATGAAGAAGAAGAAATGATCGAGGATGTATCATACTGACTCAAAGTCAGTCTCAGAGTATGTACCACTGGTCCCAGACCAGTCTCAACCAACCCAAAGTCAACGTCATAGTGAGTACAACTCCAATGGTCCCAGACCAATATCATCCTCCATTGACTCAAAGTCAGTCTCAGAGTATGTACCACTGATCCCAGACCAGTCTCAACCGACCCAAAGTCAGTGTCATAGTATGGTACAACTCCTACCACTGGTCCCAGACGAGTATCATTGATCCCAAATCAATGGAGGTCATCCTAGCATAGGGAGTATGGTAGTTACAACGATGCGTCCATCGGTAATACTATGGTCCCTAACTTCATTTCCCTGCTCATTGATCAGATGAGAGGTACTTCCCATGAGTCCCAGACTGCATGGGTAGGATGCCTCGACAGGAGAACTAATCAATCCTGTCCTCACAGGAGAACACATCAATCCTGCTACAATTTCCATGGAGAACACATCAATCCAGGCCTCACAGGAGAACACATCAATCCTGCTACAATTGCCATGGAGAACACATCAATCCAGGCTGCCATGGAGAACACATCAATCCAGGCCTCACAGGAGAACACATCAATCCTGCTACAATTGCCATGGAGAACACATCAATCCAGGCCTCACAGGAGAACTAATCATCCTGCTACACAAGAGAGTGAATCATCCTGTTCCACAAGAGAGCGAATCATCATGTCCCACAAGAGAGCAAATCATCTTGTTCCAGTGTGCACCACCAGGGGAGGGTGAGTCACCCTGTGGTCATATGTTGCTCCAGTAGGAACCGCAAGCCCTCAGAGCTCCCAAAGCTCAATGTATGCAACATGCAGGACCCTTGTACAAGGGTTTCTTGCTGACTCCAAGTCGTTTGGGAAAATCACAGATTAGATCTTTCCTCGGGGCTTTGATAAGGTGTATCAACCTGTACATCATCTTAATGTGATGGAGCTTCCTTGCTCATCAACTTACCATATCCCAGATGATGTCTATCTGCTGGAGCAATTGACGAATATGGGATTCCTCAATAATCAAATCCCACCTCTGGTTGTTACAGAGAATCACAGTGGTATCCAATGTAAATCCAAACAGCTCACTGAAGAGCTTTCACAACCAGACTGCCTCACACGAGGTTATGCTAGCAACAATATATCCTACTTCGGCGGTGCTCAAAGCCACCGACTTCTGCTTCCTGCTCATCTAGGATATCGAAGCAGATCCCGAGGTGAAACAGTACCCGGAAGTGCTCTTACAGTCCACCACACTGACTGCCCAATCAACATCAGTATGTCCAAGTAGTCTCACATCTCTGGCAGTGTATCTTAATCCATGAGAGATTGTGTCTTGAAGACATCTCAGAAGATTCCTGGCATCAATCCAGTGAGGCTCAACCAAATATGAGCTCACAATGCTAATTGCAAAACATATGTTCAGACGGAGGTTCATCAAGAACATCAATGCGAATGAGTTTTTGAAGCTCATAAGCATTTCCCAAGTTTGGTCCGACATCACTAAAATATAACTTCTAAAAGTTAAGATCCTCGAGGTAGACACAGGCTTGCACTCCATCATACCGAATCTTTCCAATATATTTACCACATATTTTCCTTGAGATAGGAAAATTTACCTTGGCTTCTGCCACACTTCAAGTCCTTGGTCCTTCATTTCAAATTTAGAAGCCATCTTCCTCTTACATTTGTGAATGAGAGGGTTTGCACCTATTAGAAAGAGGTCATCCACATACAACACCAGTATGAGAGGCTTGTCATCTTCAACCTTAAAGTAAAGGTTAGGATCAGCTTCAATCCTAGTGAATCCCAGCTTCATCAAGTAGCTATCGATCCTCTCATACCATGCTCGGGGTGCTTGCTTCAGCCCATACAGAGCCTTCTTCAACCTGCATACATGAGATTTTCAATCATAAATCTCAAATCCTTCAGGTTGCTCCACGTAGACCTATTCTTTGATAGAACCATGCAAGAACATGATCTTAACATCCATCTGATGTAGGTTCCATCCTTGTGAAGCCACAAGGGCTATGATCAAGTGGATGGTGGTATATTTGGCAACAGGTGCAAATATCATAGTCTATACCTCCCTTCTGGGATAAACCACGAGCAACAAAATGAACCTTATACTTTTCCATACTTCCATTTGCTGCATGCTTTATCTTGTAAAGCCATTTTGAAGTAACAATTGTCTTGTCTAGGGTCTAGGAACTACTTCCCAGACATCATTCTCCATAATAGACTCATATTCTATGGTCATAGCATCCTTCCATAGTTAATGCTCGATGACATCTGAGAATGATGAAGGTTCATTTTGTATGATCGTGCTCATGATGGTCAGGTATCCCTGATACCTGTTAAGTTTCTTACTTTGATGGAAGGTTCCTCAGGGTGCAGCATGTCCTTCAGCATCATCAAGTATCCCCCTAAGCCATGAAGGCCTCTTCCTAGAAGAGGAAGGCTCATGTGGATGAGGATCAATCGGATCCATGGGTTCTTCTACATCAGGCATTGATTCATCATCCTTTTCTTTCGATTCCCTGGTGTCGGCTTCTTGAGAGCTACTCAAAGTTAGCAGATTTTCCACCTTGCCGAGAGCCATATCTTTGTCAAAGGTGACATCATTACTAATCACGACTTCCCTTTGACCGATGGTGAACATTTCTTCAGGAGTTTAGGAACCCAATGCTTGATGAGGGCATCGATTTTGTACATATACAGCGGTGATTGTAGTTTCAGCCCATAGAAACTTTGGAAGTCTTTGATCATGTAGCATGGCCCGGACAACTTCCATCATCGTGTGGTTCTTCCTTCCCACCACACCATTCTGCTCAGGAGTATGTGGTGTAGTAGTCTCCCTCTTAATGCCAACCTCAGGTATGCCTGAGTAAACCAATTGTAATATATCGGAGGTCTCGCTTTGGCTTGAGGGGAATGGTCCCCTTTTGAGCTTTCCTTTGGCACATGCCGTACATACACCTTCTTTCTCTACATGGAATTCGGGCATCCCTGTTACCATCTGTCTTACATCGGGTAGAGATTTGTAATGAAGGTGGGCAAACCTCCGATGCCAAAGTTTGGACTAAAGAGTTGTGTCACAAGACATGACACCTAGCAGACTTCCATCAACTTGATATAATGAATCAACACTAAACCCAAGAGTAAAGGCATCTTTAACATTATTTTTCCATATACATACCTTGCCATTACTGAAGGTTACCTTGTAGCCTCTGTCTTCCATTGCCAAGATGGACACTAGGTTCCTTTTAAGGTCAGGTGCATTTAATACATCCTATAATTTCTAGCCTACTTGAATGCTTGTCCTCTTCCTTGATTCCCAGCTCTCCTCTTACCTTTGCTGTTGAATTTTTCATTCCTTTGATTGCCATCAGATGGATTTCGAGTTGCACCACTGCATACTGTACCATGCTTCTCTAATCATGATTATCATCATGCTGCCCATGTCCATGATTTTGTCCATCATAATGCTGCTCAAAAAAGTGTGCATCATCATCATGCTATCCTATATTTCCATGATCTCATGTTGCCCTTTATGTCCATGATCTCATTCATCATGATGCTCATGATCTCATACATAGTGACTTGCTTTATCGCAAATGTAACATCGTCATTTTCTTCTAGCCTTAGGTCCAACCTTTCCTTTTGATTTAGTCCCAGAATTATTTCTTTTCTTTGCATGAGAAGAAAAGGCAGCAGGAGGACCTTTAGGCATGGGCATTTCTTGCACTTCTACCCTTGTTTGTTCTTGAATGCATCTAGCCATTAATTCCTCGAAACTAGGAATTACATTATTGTTCAGAAGAGTAGTCCTGAACACATACCATTCAGATGGTAATCCTCCGAGAGTTGTGAGTGCCATTTCTCTGTCAGTAATGGTTTCCCCAATAGATAGGAGATCGTTCTTGATCTCGGTGATTCTTAAGAAGTGTGCTTGCATACTTTCATCTTTACCCTTCTTGATTTCCCTCAACTTATTTCTAAGAAACAAAACTTGATTTGCATCATTAACTTTAAATAAACTCACCAGTCTATTGTAGAATTCCTTGGAGGTGCCTAAATCAGAGATGTAGGCCACCAAGCGCTTGTCGATAGAGTCCCGGATGATCTTCTTTGTTTTGACTTCTCCATTTTTCCATTTGTTCCAGGCAGCAACAGATGCATTTGATGAAGGCTCAACAATATTGCCTCTTACATGGTCCAGAACTCCTTGATCTTCAAGGGTTAGATCGATAGACATCTTCCATCCGTGATAGTCAGCTTTCTCACGGAGCTTGTCTTCGGCAGGAAAGAGTGTTGAGGACCCCATAGTTCTTTTAGGATAGCCTTGCCAATCTTCTCTTCAATGATTGCTCTTGCTCTTGCTCAGGCTTTGTCTTCACCTCAGCTCTGATACCATGTTAAGTTATGGTATTTTCTACGCTTATAACAGTTTACTTTTTTTTCTTATTATATTCCACCGATTAGCAATCACATGTACATAAAGTAAAGTGCAGATAGAACATTAAACGATCGACAGAAAACAAGCCAAGATGAGAGACACAAGATGTGGTGGCTAGCCAGGGACAAACCCCACAATGTGTGGGGAAACCCTTTGATCAAATCTTCTTTTATCTTCAATAATTCAGTAGAGATAAATAGTACAATAAATCTGATTCATATCAGCAGTAGCAAACCCTAGATTAGTAGCATCAACATTAGCGTCTTCATTATCAAACTAGGGCAGACCATATCTCACAAACCGACAGTCGGATTGACTTCATTCCACCACCAAAAGTTTTGGCTTCTAGAGGAGGTTCAGATGAACCTACAATGCAGTTCAGATGAGGAGATCTTCTAGGCCACGCAAGTCAATCTTTACTTCTGCAGTTGCAGCTTTAGTTTCAGCAGTTTCCGGCTTCAAACTAGGGTAGTCGATATCTTGCAAACCGTTCGTCGGATTGAATTCATTCCACCACCAAAAGTTGTGGCTTTCAAAGGAGGTTCAGATGAACCTAAAGTGTAGTTCCAAAGAGGAGATCTTCTAGGCCACGCAAGTCAATCTTTACTTCTGCAGTTGCAGCTTCAGTTTCAGCAGTTTTCGGCTTCAAACTAGGGCAGTCGATATCTTGCAAACCGTTCGTCGGATTGACTTCATTCCACCACCAAAAGTTGCGGCTTTCAAAGGAGGTTCAGATGAACCTATAGTACAGTTCCAAAGAGGAGATCTTCTAGGCCACGCAAGTCAATCTTTACTTCTGCAGTTGTAGCTTCAAATTCAACAGCTTCCGGCTTCACATGTGTGAGAGAGAGAGACCCATTTCGGCGCAGTAGAGAAGAGACTCATATCTACGCAGTAGAGAGAGAGAGATGTGATGAGATGAGTGAGTCCAAATGAGGAAAAGTCCTCTTATATTTATACACAACGTTGGTGGGTGAATAGATGCGGCTGTTGGGCTTCTGAGCCTACATGAGTTGTAGGTCGGCTTGATAATAATTCCATAATCAAAATAAATTCACATCTCCATGAATACTTATCGGAATCGGATGATATTTATATCAATCCTACACCTCTCGACAAGAGGAATCTAATAAAAATATTATTAGCCATGAATAAGATGACCCACATGAAGTTTTTCCCTGGTTGCCAATTTTAACAATTCCTCACGCTTTCGTTTGATTTGCATGGTATCCATTTCTAGTGCAAAGGTATTCAACATTTCACTCTTTAAATCATCTAACATGTTAAGTATCTCATTCTTAATGGATGTTTTGGAGGGAGAGGAACTGACCAAGCCTTGACTAGCTCTACCCTTCTTCCTGGAAGCCCTAAAGTGATTCTTGAACACAATTTTAATGTTAACATAGGGTAGCTAATATATATCTCCTCCATACAAAATTTTAGGGTTTCCAACATATCTTCCCTAATCCCTCGGAGAAGAACTAGTTTGAGTGATTCAGGATCAAGGGTGAAATTAGCCCTCCTATAACCGAGTTGAAATATCTCCTCATAGTCCTCTATGGATTCATCAGGTCCATGAGTCATCATAAATATTTCTTCCTTGGTTTCTTTGGACCTACAGTAGTCCCCGTACTTTCTATTGAAGGCCTGTTGCATTTGGGCCCTGGTAGTGATGCTAGCCCTAGGTAGACCCATAAACCAGTGCAAGGCCACATCTTTAAGGGTATATGAGAATAAATTCATCTTCTTCCCATCAGAGGAATAGTCATAGGTCCTATAGACAACAACAAATTAAAACATGAAGGTATCTGGATCCTTAGAGGTTAAGCCATGGAAGTGTGGAAAGAAAGTAGGGCTTATGTTCTTCATCCTAGCCTCTCCATTGGTCTCTCTGATAGGGAAAACCTCATTGTCCCTTTTTCAGACATATTTTTTATAGGTGAAGTGGGTTCTTCTTCTTCCCCAATAGGTTCTTCAAAAATTTCAAGTTTCTCATCTAGAAGGTCTTCTAACTCCCTTGTAGTCAGAGAGCGAAGCTCATAGTCTTCGAAGTAGAGTGAAGATTAATTGTTTGAGTGTATGGGGGTTTTTGGTAAGAAGTTTCCCTGATTATCCCTACTCCTACAAGGCATGAAATTATTTTTTTACTTTTTTTACCTTTTAAGAAATTGTATGCAAAAAAAGGCAATGCTCAAGCAGAAACAACATCTACTTAGACACCTCCCCGACAACAACACGAAAAGGTGGTGAGCATTGGTATTGCACCAAGAATGTTGCAACTCCCAAGGGATACTCAACTCAAATTATCAACCCAGGGTTCATACAAAATTCGAGGTGAAAGTGCTATATGCATAACATATAGGATTTCACTCATGCCACTCTTAGTTATGACATTATATCAAAAGTGCTCAGAGACCCTTCCTCCTACTGAATTAGAATGAAAGCTTGCTAATAAAGGTACAATTGGAAATTTCTTCTAGCTATGAAAATATAAATTCCATTGACTCAACTTGTAAATTCTAACTAATCAATTCATGAAAGGACAAAGGTTAATCTACTTGCAGAAATAAAGTTATGTTATCTTGCATAATTCATCAAATTACCACATCTAATTTCGAAAAGGAAGCTAATTTATCTTCCATAATTCATCAAACTACCAATTAGAATTGCATGTACCATCTACCTAGTTCACACTTGCTTATAAATCAGTAACCTACTTGCATGATAAAGAAACTAACTCTACTATGTTTTTGTAGTGAAGAAAAGGAAGGGTTGGAGTGGCCTAGGAGCTTTCCCTAATCATAAAATCATAGTTGGGGGTCATTATGCATCTATACTAAGTCAAAGTTGCAGTGGGGATAAAAAATGATGAAGGAAAATGCTACTATAGGTTTTCTACATGCGATTGCTACACGAGGTTTGTAATGCTATAAGAAGGCCTGTAATGCTATAGGAGGGCATCCAAGTGGTTTTTGAATATGAAAATGTTGTCTTGAGGGTATGGAGAGGTAGATAGAAGTTTAGGAAAATGGAGGGAGGTTGGTTTTAGCACCTAGCCAAAAACAAGACCTCTCAGAGGCCTGTCTTGCACTAGGATGAGTGCTCTCAGTGTGCTAGGCAGAATGGCTTATAAAACAGGGTTTTGGGACAGAGTTTGGAAGTGGAAGAAGAATATGAAGGACCTTAAGATGGAAGTGGTGAAGGTACCCTTCCTTGTAGATCAACCAACCTTGCAATCAATCACATATATGCATCTAATTATCATTGAAAAAATGACATAACTTATGATGGAAAAGATGAGTTGAAATTAAATAACACCCAATTTATGCCATACCACTGATCTAATCACTAAACTGACTTTTAAGCTACATAAATAAAATGTAAAACATGACAACTAAAACTAATCTATTTCCAAGAAATCATAAACACAATCTTTTTGGGTTGTGGTTGTGAATCCTTCCACTCATTCTCCCACAAGAGAGGTGATGTAGAGGCTGCAATCACAAGATTTTATAGATTAATCTCTACTCAAATGAAAGAAACTATGAACTGCTTGGAATCAAGAAGAAACATAAGTATAAGAAGAGGGACCAAAGCCTCTGGGTTGGGCCCAAACCAAAGGGTCTCAAGCCTCTGAAACTAACTTAGATGCAGCTTAAAATATAACTTCTCATTATCAAAAAGTGTAGGTCTAATACATCACATAAAAGTTTGAAATAACAATGTCAAGCTTGAAACTCAATAGCTACACATAGATGAACAAAAACTTCAAATCCTAATGAGCTCTTTTTCTAGTTTATTTATACAAAAGGGCAGCTGAAGTAGCTCCGTTGAAAGTAGGAGTAGTTCCCTCCTTGATCTCGAAAATGGTTGATCTTGCCCCTCTTGGTCTTCCCTTGGACTAGGAGTCATTCGGTTTCCAATGAACTCGAACTGGTGAGGGAGGATATTGTGATCCCAAGTCGAGTTTAGGGAGCTAAGGAGGTGGAAAAACTCCCTAGATTCTCTCCTAGTTGTCTCCATCAAGCCCCTGTATAGTAATAGCCTAAATAATGCTTCATTTTCCTATAATTAGACCACATTAGGCCACATACTATGACAAACACCTTTTACTCCTCTTACTAAGCATAATGTAACAAAAAATGTGAATTAATGTAAGAGAAGGATAGTTTTAAGGCTGGAGGATAGCATATTGATATTCAAAATGCACCTATCGATGGGACTCATCATAGGGATGTATCCTCCTCATAATAATTGAGGAGGACTACATTCCTTAATAGCACTTAGGTCATTGGAGTAATAAGGTGAGGGTATAAATCCCTCTCCCTCTCTCTGGTTTCCCATGGTCAGACCATATTATATTGGTATGCCATTTTCTCCTACTCTTATTATTGCTCCCTCTGCTGACATCTATAATACATGATTGACATATAAAATAGATCAGTCTCATACATAAAATGCAATTTGTTTTTATAAAATAAAAAATGTATTTGTAACTATGGAATCATAGCTTTCAATTAAAAAAAAAATCATCGGTTCGCCCAAAAAAGAGGAATGCACTGGCTTCGGTGTTCTATCAAACACAACCACATTGTCATCGATGCAAACATACATATGACACACCGTTGTTGGTTCACATATTTAAATTTTCATCACAGTGGATCACACTTATGCATCGATGCGAACGTATAACCTTTTCGTACTGATACGAAACACTCATGTTATTGAATGCACTAAGCTATAACTATATTTTTTAAAATTATTTTTGCAGTGTGTTTGGTAAATATAATGCATTGGGCATAACATAAAAATTGTATGCATTGACATATAAAATATAGATTTTCCGGTGTGTTTTAATTTATGAAATACATCGCAATAATAAAGGTGCATTATGTTCATGCATTGAACTTCGATACACCCTGTAAATTTACAGGGTGCACCACTCTTAGTGTGAGATAAAGATATCAAGCACAATGCGCAAAATTTTTTGTTTGTTTGAAAAAGTTTGGATTTTTTAAGTTAATTTTCAATTCTAATCTGCTAAAAAAATAAATTAGAGAGAAACATAAACATTACCTAGACATTTTCTTGTCAAGGAGGCATTGTTGACACGTAATTAAGAAAAACAAAATCACCACCATTTGAAAATATTGGAAATTTAGGCACTGAGAATATTACAAAAGGATGGTGTGAAAGAGAAGCACCGACTTCAAGGAACTTTCATGAAGAAAGAGTGCCACTGATGCTTCATATCTCTCCAGCACTATAGATGGTAAAAACTAAAATTTATGACCATGAGTTTTTTTTATTTGACCCTCCTCTCATGTGTTTCTATAACTGCACCGGTGTGGATGATATCCAAGAACACCACTTTTTTTAAATTAGAAAATCTATATCAGTGCTTTTGTTATGACACCCCGGGGCATTCTAATACCAGTACCCCACCGGTGCTTTGTTTAACTATAGCACCGATCTTCTTTTAAACATTTAAAACTACCTAGCAATGCTCTTCAGAAGACACCACTATGAGTGTTAATACATTTACAACACATGTGCATCATTAGAAAATAACACTGCATCTTTTTGAAATTTAAAAGCTATAGTGGTTCTCTTCTTGGTATGCACCAAGGAATTTTACGACAGGAAGGGCACTGATGTTGTGGTTGTATATAGCACTAAATACTTTTAAAAGTTAACATTTTTCCAGTGTTATCGATTATTCAAGCACTGGTGTGTTGTGTTATTTAGCGCACCGTGTTTTCTCTATTTGATAAAAATATTTTTTCCACGATGCACCATGTTCTATGTGGTACCAGAGCTTGTATGGATGGTAAAGCATGGATGTGTTTGTATGTTGTATATGCACCCTCCAAAAAAGATCCACTAAATAATTTGCCCACCTACCTCCACTACAAATGGATTGTTGGTCTATCTTTATAGGGGCTTTTGAAAAAAACTCCGTTAGAAGGTCTTTTCTTGTAGTGGGATTAAAATTATAAAACCAAGGGCTTATGAATATTATAAACCCTATTACATTGAATAAATTAGAATGTAATGTATCATTGTGACAATGATTGTCACATTACTTCTCGCATTGTGATGATGCTTCACACATTGTGACATTGAATAGATTTCTGTACTATTCCAATAGCACAATATTAAATCCTAATATTGAACAAAATATTATAAACCCTAAAATTATACAATCTAGCATTATAAATCGTAATATTAATATTGCAATCCCTAGGATTAATATTATAAACCCTGTGATAAATATGTAAATCGTATGATTAATATCATAAATGCTAAGATTAATATTATAGACCCTTTCATTAATATTATAAACCCTAAGCCCACGGGGCTTTGGATTGACGGTGAATGGGTGCGCTGTTAAGGCACTCCTTGCGATAGGTCATCAGTTCAAATCCCCCATGGGTACTTAGGTTAGTATTAACTAAAAAAAAAATATTATAAACCCTAATATTATAAAACCCAAAATTAAACCCCAATATTATAAAACCTAATATTAAAAACCCTACATTTCAAACCTTTATACTAAATGCAATATTATACCCAATATTAAACCCTAATATTATAAACACAATATTACAAACCCCAATATTATAAACCCTCATATTAAACCCCAAATTTGTAATGTCTCATTACGACATTGAATACATTGCAATTATAAACCCATGTGATTAACAAACCCAAGACATTAATATTATAAACCCAATGGATTCTTAATAAACCAAATGGATTAATATTATGAGCCCAAGGTATCAATAAACCCAAGGCATTAATATTATAAACCCAAGGGATTGCTAAACCCAAAAGATTATTAATTTTATAAACCTAAGGGATTAATACTATAAACCCAAATAATTAATAAACCCAAGGGATTAATAGACAAAATATATTAATATTATAAACTTGAAGGATTAATAAACTCAATAGATTATTAATATTATAAACCCAAAGGATTAATATTAAACTATAGGATTAAAATTATAAACTCTAGGATTAATATTAAACCATATGATTATTATTATAAACCGTAAGATCAATATTATAAACCTAAGGGGTTAAAAACCCTAGGATTAATATTATAAACCCTACAATTATAAATCATAAGATTATAAACTCTAAACCCAATGTTATAAACTAAAATATTAAACCCTAATTTATTCAATGTTACATTGCGACATTGAAAAAATTTCATTGTAATGTACCATTGTGTGAATGATTTTCACACTACTAATCACATTGTGACGATGCTTGGCACACTACAAAATTGGAGTAGCATTCCAAAATCACAATATTAAACCCTAATATTAAACCAAATATTATAAACCCTAAAATTATATAGTCGAACATTATAAACAATAAGATTAATATTGTAGTCCATAATATTAATATTATAAACCCTACAGTAAATATCATAAATGAGGGGATTAATGTTATAAACCCTTGAAAATTAATGTTATAAACCTAAGGGTTCAATATTATAAACCCAAGGGATCGATAAACTCAAGAGATTAATATTATAAATTGAAGGAATTAATATTAAAGAATAGGATTAATATTATAAACCAAAGGGATCGATAAGCTCAAGAGATTAATATTATAAACCGAAGGAATTGATATTAAAGAATAGGATAATATTATAAACCCTAAGATTATAAACTTTAATACATTATTATACATATTAGGGACTAATATTATAAACCCAAGGGATTAATAAATCCTATGGGTTATTGATATTATAAACCCAAGGGATTAATATTATAAACCCTACGATTATAAACCCTAAATCCAAAATGATAAACCAAAATATTAAACCCTAATATATTCAATGTCAGAATGCAACATTGAATAAATTGTAGTGCAATATATCATTGTGACAATGATTGGAAAATTGCTTGTCACACTACAATGTTGGATATATTTTTGTATCATTTCAATGTCACAATATAAAACCCTACCATTAAATGAAGTATTATAAAGCTTAAAATTATAAAACCCAACATTATAAACCCTAATATTAATATTATAATCCCTAGTATTAATAGGATTAATATTATAAATGCTAAGACTAATATTATAAACCCCAGTATTAAGAACCCAACATTTCAAACCCTCATAATAAATGCTATATTATAAACACAATATTAAAAATCCCAATATTATAATCCCACCATTAAATCCTAAGATTACAAATGCAATATTAAACACAATATTATAAACCCCAATATTAGAAACCCTAATATTAAACTCCAATTTTGTAATGTCACATTGCGACATTGAATAAATTGCAATGTAATGTAACATTGTGATAATCATTGTCAAATTGATTGTCTCACTGAGACAATGTTTGTCGTAATGCAACGTTGGACACATTTCTCTACATTTCCAACATTGATATATTAGACCCTAATATTAAACAGAATATTATAAACCCTAAAATCATAAAATCAAATATTATAAACCATATCATTAATATTATAAGCCCTAAGATAAATATATTAAACCCTAATTTTAATATATTAAACAGTAGGACTATAAAACATAATTTTATTATTATAAACCCTTGGGATTAATATTATAAACCCAAGGGATTATTAATATTATAAGCCCAAGATATTAATAAAGCCAAGAGATTATATTATAAACCCTTGGGATTAATGATGAGGCTCATCAATAGGTATATCATAAGGGTCACAATACCATCCTCCAACTTAAAAATAATCTCTTTCTCACATTTATTTACAAATTTTGTTATATTATGCATATTGTGAGGGGTAAATGATGTGTTGCTATGTCATGTGGCCTAATATGTCTTAAATGAATGAATTGGAGAAATTTTGAGACAATTTTGGGGTAGGAGATCGGAGTAGAAAACAAGGAGAGATTATAGGAGTTTTTCCACCTCCTTAACTTCTCTAAATAGTCAAAGATCACTATTCTATCTCTCATCAACTCGAGGTCATTGGAAGCCAAGTAGGCCGAGGTCATTGGCGGGCAAGCCAGTTCAAGGAAGATCTAGATCCACCTTCTCAAGTTTGGGAGACAAACATCTCTATTTTCTAGGGAGTTGTTGGTAGCTACCCTTTTGTATAAATAAACATGCTAAGGAACTCATTAGGATTCAAATTTTTGTTGTAGCTAAGAGGCTATTGAGCTCAAGCACTTGTGACTGCTATTTTTGATGATGTATTTGACATTTCTAGAATGATAATGAGAAGTTTCATTTTGATCCATCACTGAGTTAGTCCAGAGGGCTGAAGCTCTTAGGTTTGGACCCAACCCCAGTAGATTAGGTCCCTCTTATGTATTTATACTTCTTTTAGCTTAGAATGTTTGATTAGTTTCTACATTTCAGTAGAGTATAGTTCCTCAAAAAATCTGTGACTGTGGCCTCTATCTCATCTCTCTCATGGGAGCATGATTAGAGGACTTCACCATCATATGAAAACGTTGTGTGATTTCTTGTTGATGATTTATTGGAAACATATAAATTTGTTATCTTGATTTACATATGAATAATGTAGCTTAGAATTTAATTCATTTCATAGATAAATTTCTTAGCACTAGTTAGATAGTTTCCAAATTCAACTCATCTTTTCCACTATTGATTGTAATATTTTTCAAATGAAAAGAACGGGTGCATGTGATGTTCTGGGATTGTTGGGTCTGTAGGAAATGGATATTTTCACCACCTCCATCCAGGACTTCTCCACTCTCTTTTGTTGAATTCAAACCAATTCTCTTGATCTCTGCTTTTAGGTCACCATGAGAAACCCTCTTAGCCCAAAGTTGGCCTTCCTGAAGTGTTTGGTTTTGCTAGCGGTGGTGGTCACCTTCCATACATTTAATACAACCTTCATCCATATTTCCATCACTTCTTCCCATCATCCTTACCCTCCAAACCCTCTCAGAAAACTTCCTGTAGCATTTCAGTATTTCTTGTAGAATACATGAATCCTGTAGCACACCTGTAGCATCCTTTTTTGCCCTTGTTTTGACTTGTAATTCCAGTGTAGCTTAGTTTAGGAGTAGGTTGACCCCTCATCTTGGACTCCATGATCAAAGGTACCACCTATATCATTCCCTCCATTCCTTTTCCTTTACTACAAGAGAAAATAGCATTAGTTTCTTCATTACAAATGTGACAATTAGAACATTACTTAATCTGCAAGTGTGAGTTAGATAAATGATGCTTGAATTTGTGAGTTGTGAATTGGTAGGATAATCTTTTGTTTCCAAGTGAATCTAATAGCTATATGGTTGAGTACAATTATGGTATTTTCCTTTCTGCGGATAGCATAATTCGCGTGTTGTTTCATTAATTGAATCAATACCATTTACAAGTTTACAACATTTAGAAGTTAGATTTGAAAAGAATTTACTCTTTGCTCTAGCACTAGGTTTGAATTATGCTTTCAGTAGTTAATCACCTTTAGTTCAGTATAAGAATGGTCTTAGAGCCCTAATGATCAAATGACCTAGCTGAGGTGTATTGTGTATATATCACTATCACCTCAAAGTTTGTATGAACCTCGAGTTGATAAATAGAGTTGAGGAGCCTCTGGGAGTTGCAGCACTCTTGGTGCAATACTAGGGCTCACCACTTTTTGGCGCTATTGTCGAGAAGGTGTCTAGGTAGATTGCTACTTTTCTCTCTATTTTGCATTCAGTTTAAAAAAATCATATAAAAGTAAAAAGAAATTCTTTCATGCCTCGTAGTAGTAGAGACATGCTAGGAAAATTCTTCCCAAACACCTCCACACCATCAAGCATTCAATCTTCACTCTTCTTCGATGACTATCAACTTCCCTCTCTAACTATAGGGGAGTTAGAACCTATGAGCTTTGAAGAACCTATTGGGGAAGAAGAAGAACCCATTCCACATACCCACACCATGGCTAAAAATAGGAATGAGGAGGTTTTCCCTATTAGAGAAACTAATGAAGATGCTAGAATGAAGAATATAAGCACTTCTTCCCTTCCTCACTTCCATAGCTTAACCTTTGAGGAACTTGACACTTTTATGTTTGAGATTGTTGTTGTCTGTAAGACTTATGACTATAATTCTGATGACCAGAAGCTTAAGTTGTTCCCATCTACCATTAAGGATGCAACCTTGTGCTAGTTCATGGGTCTACCTGGGGATAACATCACTACCTGGGCTCAAATCCAGCAAGCCTTTAACAACAATTACAGAGACTACTATAGGTTGAAATACGCCAAAGAGGAAATCTTTAGAATGACTCTTGGACCTGATGAATCCCTAGAAGACTATGAGGAAATATTCCAACTCAATTATAGGAGGTCCAGATGAACCATTAATCTTGAATCACTCAAGTTAGTCGTTCTTCAAGGAATTAGGGAGGACATGCTAGAAACCCTCAACATGTTGTCTAGGGGAGACATCTATCAGCTAACTTATGAAGACATCAAAACAGGGTTTAGAAACTATTCTAGGGCTGCTAGGAAGAAGGGTAGGGCTAGTCAAACTTTGGTCAATTCCTCTCCCTCCACGACATCCATCAAGAATGAAATTGGAAACATGTTGCAGGACTTCAAAAGTGAAATGATGAGTACCTTTTCTCTTCAAATTGATACCATGCAGATCAAGAGGAGACAAGAGGAATCTGAGAGGGCCTTAGCTATATTTTTTCCCTAAATGCACTAGAAGGCACCCCATAAATGAATGTCCATTAAATGTTATAGAGGTATTCTGAGTCTGTGAGGAAAACCATGCCACAAATAAGTGTCCTTCTTTTCCTAGGTTGAAATTTGTATACCAAGGGGAAGAAGGTGGGGCTGAGAAACTTTGTTTCGTTAATCGAAGGAGGCCTCAAGGACCTCGGCAATACCATCAAGGCATGCAAGGTAGATCCTACTCTTATTACCATTCCAACCAGAATGCACCCTTGCCGCCTTGGTACTCTTCCACTCATTCACCATGGTCCACACCTCATTCTTGGCCCTATACACCCCAGTATCCTCCCCGACCTGTCAGTCAACCATTTCAGCCATATGCTTCTCTACATCCTTATTGAAGTAACCCATCACAAGGGTGGAGGCCTCAACTAAACTAACCTCCTTCTTTACTACCTCCACCTCCATCTCAACCACAACTCACTCATCCTGGTCCACCCAAGAAACCTAAAATTCCTGCTTGACCCAATCCAAACCTGAATAACAAGCATGCACAACAAGTGTATAGTGGAGAGACATCTTACCCTACCTATGCTATGGAGATTCAAGAAATAAACCTCAGGTCTAAAAGAGTGCTCCCAAATAACCAACCTCCATCTCCATCTGAGGAGATTGAAGAGGAAAAGGAAGAGAGTAGCCCTTAAGTAAATCCATCTCTTTTTCCTAATAGATTGATCCATCCTAACCATCACACCCCAGAAGAGATTGAACTTCTCGGAGAATTGAAGAAACTGTGTGTTAAAATTCCCCTCCTGCAAGCTATCAAGGATGTTTCCTTCTACAATAAGCTTATCAGAGAGAAATGCTTCAAACAACCTAGGAGGAGAAAAAAAGACACCCCTACCATCAATGTTACTCGTCATTTATCTGATTTGATGTTGGGGAGAGTAATTTTCCCAAAATATCTAGAACCTAGAAGTCCTGTGGTAGATGTGCACATTGATGGCATCATTGTCCCTCACACCTTGATTGATCTTGGGGCTGCCATCAATGTGATAACTAAAGAAACCATGCTAAAGATAAACCTTTAAGGATTCTTGAGAAATACCACTACAGTGCTACAACTTGTAGATAGGTCCACAGTGGCTCCTAAGGGAGTTGTTGAGGATGTAATGGTTTCTATTAACTCATGGGAGTATCCTACTCACTTCCTAGTTCTCCAGCCCAAAGCAAAATTCAATGGTTATCCTCTCATCCTTGGAAGACCATGGATAGCCACTACTGATGCTTACATATGTTGTAGGGCTAGGAAGATGACAATTAAGAATGGGCATTTGTCTAAACAGTTGGTATTGTACCCTCCTTTTGAGGCATCCATTGAGCATGACTTACACCTATGGTTGGAGAAGGAGGAGGAAGATGAAGTGTATCATACAACATCCCATCTAATCTATACCCTAGATGTTGTTATAGGTGGGGGGCAACCTGATGAAGATGATGTCATTGACCAAATTCTCTAGAATCAATCCCCCAATACCATGCCTCTTGACAAGCTCGTTAAGGAATCTGAGGGTAATCCTTGGACTGAGTCATGCCTAATGGACCCAAGTCCTAAAAATGTCAAAATTGTATAATTTGGTACATCTAGAACCTTGAAGATTAACCCCTCTCTCAGCCAACCAAGACGAGAAGTCGTGCCAAAATAATGAGAGAGAACTTAGATGCCTTTGCTTGGAGCTATAAAGAAATGAAAGGGGTGCATCTTTCGGTTTGCAGTCATCACATTACATCAAGGAGGGATTCAAACCTATGCGCTAACCTCAAAGGAGAATGAACCCAACCCTCAAAGAAATAGTAAAGGAATAATTGTAAAAGTTGTTTGATGCAGGGTTCATGTACACTATCTCAGATAGTGAGTGGGTGCCCCCTCTAGTTTTGGTCCCAAAAAAGAATGGAAATAGGAGTATTTGCATGGATTACAAAGAACTGATCAAAGCCACTAAGAGGGACCATTTCTCTTTACCTTTCATTGATCAAGTTTCATATGGTCTTCAAAGGAATAATTTCTTCTCTTTCCTGGATGGATTCAGTGGTTACAATCAGATGCAGATCAGTGCCGAGGACCAATACAAAACTACATTCACCTGTCCTTCGGGTACCTTTGCTTATAGCGTCCTTCCTTTCAGATTATGTAATTTCCCTACCACTTTTCAAAGGGTAGTTCTGAGAATCTTTTCTGAGCTAGTCCATGACTCTATATAGATCTACATGGATGATTTCACTCCCTATGGGTGTGACTTCCTCGAGGCTCTCTCTAACCTAGGGAAAGTCCTGAAGAAGTGCATTGAAATGAACCTCTTGCTTAGTACTGAGAAGTGTGAATTCTTAATGAATGTAGGGACTACCCTTGGACATTCAATATCTCAGGAGGGAATGCAAGTGGACCCAAACAAAATTTCCATCATAAAAGGGGTCCCTACTCCTCAAAAGAAGAGGGATGTTGGGAGTTTCTTGGGCTTAGTTGGATATTATAGGAGGTTTATTAAGGACTTCAACAAAGTAGCATCACCATTGTTTGGATTTTTGGCCAAGGACTTGGGATCCTGCTGGATAGATAACTACCAAGAGGCCCTAGAGATCATGAAAGAAAAATTAACCACTACACCCATACTTAGAGGCCCAAACTAGACTCTTCCTTTCCACATCCATGATGATGCGTCCAAAAAATATGTAGGGGAAGATTTAGGCCAAATAGATGATAATTTATCCTATTCCATTTACTTCATTAGTAAAAATATGTCTAAGGTTGAGTTGAACTACAGTCTAACTGAGAAAGAAGTCCTAGCCATTTTACACTCTTTGAACAAGTTCAGACACTACATCACTGGATACCAAACTTTTTTGCTTACTAACCATGATGAAAAACCTGATGTGAATGCTATAATCATTATATGGTTTCTATTGTTACAATAGTTTTATTTAATTATCATTGACAAGCTAGGAAAAGAAAATGTAGTTGTAGATTTTATGTTCAGCCTTGCTTTTCCTACAGGTGATGAAGGGGTGGTTGATGATCAAATTCCATAGGAGCACTTATTTTCTATCACAGTGCTCTCTCCATGGTTTGCTAACATAGCCAACTACCTAGTTTCTACAAAATTTCCTCCAAATCTGTCATACAGGGAGAAGAGTAGAATTGTAAGGAAGAATGCCTGTTTCACTTGGATTGGGGGAAATCTATTCAAGATGGGACTAGATCATATATTTAGGATATATTTCAAGGAAGAGGAAGTATTTTACATCCTCTGAGCCTGTCATGATGGGCCCTGTGGAGGTCACTTTGCTGCCAAGAGAACAACTTTCAAATCTCTACAAGCTGGCTACAAGTGGGGCATGGATTTCATTGGGTCAATTGATCCACCATCAGGGCATAAAAAGTACATCATAGTGTGCACTGATTATTTGACAAAGTGGGCTGAGACAAAGTTTGGCAAGGTAGAAAAAAAGGAGAAAGTGGTTGATTTCTTGAGGGAGAATGTGTTCTACAAATTTGGGTAGCCCAGAGATATAGTCATTGATTAGGGAGCTTAATTCACATCACATTTGATCGTGAATCTGTTAAGGCAGCATCATATCAAGCACATAAAATCTATTGCATATCATCCTAAGGCTAATGGACAAGTAGAGTTCACAAATAGGGCATTAGAGGGGAATCCTCACAAAGGTTGTGAGTAGCAGTAGGAAGGATTGGATAGACAAATTAGTGGAGGCCACTTCGGCCTATAACACAACTTGGAAAACAACAGCTGGTTTAACCCATATGATTTGGTCTATGGAAATAAAGCTCTGCTCTCCATTGAGTTTGAGTACAATACTATGAGAATGGCATCCCAATTGGATTTAGATGTCACTAAAGCACAATAGGAGAGGCTACTCTAGTTAAATGGCTTGGATGAATTCAAAATGCAAGCCCTCCTACACAAAGAGGTTATACAATTGCAGACGAAGGTCTGGCATGATAGGCATATCAAGGAAAACGTTTTCCAAGAAGGAGATTGGGCCTTACTATATGACTCTAGGTTCAAGGATTTCAAAGGAAAATTGAGGAAAAGATGGTTAGGCCCATACCCAATAGATAAATTCCATGGCAATGGAGTTGTTCAAATCATGACCATTGATGAGGAAGGTATTCCCTTGCTTGTCAATGGTCATAGATTGAAGGTATACATAAAGCCTATGTACAAGGAAGAATTCATCAACACCATCAACAGAGGGGTTAATGTGATTGGGAAGTGTCATAGTTTCCAAGTCACAAGAAGAGGGATGATTGGATGAAAAGCTTTATGAGGCATCTGAGTCCAACTCTTGGCTTGAAAACCTCCCTGAGGTAGCCCAGGAGTAAAGAAAAAGAAAAAAACAATATCTTGGGGTGAAAACCTCTATTGAGGTACTAAGGGCAGGCATACAGGTTGAAAATCTCTCCTGAGGCAGCTTGTGTGTCTCAAAAAAAAAACAAAAAGGAAAAAAACTATGAAAAGCAAAGGAGAATCTCAGGACATGGGTCCACAACTTGTCTGTTAATTAATTTTGTCATTTTGATGTTTGAGGACAATGGAGAATTGTAGAGATACAAGGCCAACATCCTCGTGATTCTCTCCACTTCTCCCTCCATCCACTCCATATCCTCCATCAAAACCCATTTCCTCACCACTCTCCATCATCCCAGTACCTCAAAAATCAAATTTCAGCCCCTCTCTGGATTATTGTAGGAAGACTGTAATTGCTACATGAAGATCCTGTAGCAGTACGAGAGGACCTCGAAAAACTACAAGAAGAGGATTGAAATGAAAATACCACCAAGAATGACCTTTTCGAAGTTAAATA
The DNA here is from genome assembly GCA_031772625.1 of Pinus tabuliformis. Lineage (NCBI taxonomy): Eukaryota > Viridiplantae > Streptophyta > Pinopsida > Pinales > Pinaceae > Pinus > Pinus tabuliformis. Next base: position 489,165,191 of record CM062807.1, on the reverse strand, counting down.
GGGTTCTTCCACCTTGATCCACAATCCATCCATCATTCATACATCCCAGTTCACAAGAAAAGTCAATATCTTTCAAAACCAACCCTCCACTTTGTCTCATCTTGAAAAATTATTGAAAAACACAGAGAATGTCCCCTCCATTTTCATAAACCTACACTACAAAATGAGAAACACAGAATCATCCTCTAAACCCTCTACACCCTTTTTCATCACTCCCATGCATTTAAAATACCTTGAAAGGGAAGAAAAGTTTTGTTACAAGAAGTTAAACTCCTCCTGTCGTAGCTTGTGTAACGATTTCAGAAAAGTCATTATCCTAGTTTTTTTCTTTCCCCTCAGATAGAGGGGGTGATACCAATTCATGAGGTACTCTATAGTAACCATACCACTACAAGAAAGATCGTTCACTAGCAAAAACAACACTTGGGACATCAACAAAGGAACTGCACACATAGCATTAACATTAGTCAAATACCCTGAGGAGCAGAGAAGATATACACAAGAGCATAAAAACACAACAAGACAAATCCCTTGGTGACAATACAAAGGTCCAACACTCCAACATGCACACCCATGCATCATTCAACCACGAGGTAGGCACATATACGGAAACCTCTCATCTCCTCCCTATGTGTAAATGATGAAAAATGTATGAATGTCGAGGAGAGGTATTTTTTATAAGATGGAGGTGGCTAGTTAACTTGGCCAACCTCCGTCAGTAAACAGAAAGTGATTATGAGCCTTCATGAAATGTGGAGGTGTTTCATCAGTCAAGATTAGATCACAAAGAGTGGGTGATGATTACGAGGGATGAGGGAATGATTACTCCAGGTGGGGACAATGGTCCAAAAGAGGAAACCTCGTGCCTCTGCCAAGTCATCACAATGCTCTAAGCCCTATCCAAAAGCAGAATATAATGTACTGAGGCTCTATTTCTTTTGCATCTACCATCATTTTAAAAATATTTAAGGTGAGAACGAGTTTGGGGAGCCATCGAGGAGAATCGAACCCTTCTCTTCCACTTCTACAGGAGGAAGCTACAGGAAGCCTCAGAGGGTGAAAGAATGTTGACAAGGGTTTATTTGGTCTCCAATTATCCTTATCTCAGACCATGTGGTAAAATTAAGTGCACCCTCTCATTCATTTATCCATAACTTGTATGCTGGTGCACCCTAAAGTCCATAGGAAATATCAGTCAAATTGTGGATTGCAAGAATTTTTCTGGCTATAGATTAGAGGGAATATATAAAATTTTCATCAACTAAATATTCCAACCCTCTACTTCCATAGAATTATACATCAGAGCTATTACAGGAAGCAACCCTCCTTCACCTAGTTGAAAATAGAGGAAAGAGATGGGAGGGGGATTCAATAGAAGGGAGCCTACAGACACTAAAATAATTCATCTTCACCCTCCTGTATTAGACATTTTCAGAAGACATCAATGGCTAGGATTCTTTGACATACTAAAGGGATATGATGATAACATTACATATGAATTTTCCATGGACATAAACTCCTAGACAGGAGTTAGTGCCACCACTGTGGTGAGGGGATTAACTATTTCAATCAGTCTTGAGCTAATTAGCAGGATGAAAACCCTTCCCCTAGGATTCTAATGGAGAAAAGAAGTCAAAACCTCCAGTGCCATTGCTAAAAATAACTTCTTCACTGTTGAGTCCTAGTTTTGCTCAATTTTCACTACAACAAAACCAACGGTTAGCGTCCCTTTTTACTTCTTTTTTTGCATCTAGAGCCCATTTTTGGTGCTATTTGCATCCATTTATCAAATATGGTGCAAAACTTGACACAAAATTTGCATCAAGTTTTGCACCAAATCTTACACCAAGTTTAGCACCAGGTATTGCAATAGGTTTTGCACCACGTTTTGCACCAAATTTTATGCCAAGTTTTGTGTCATCCTTTACACCGGGTTTTGTTCCAGGTTTTGCATCTAGTTTGGCACCTAATTTTGTTTGACATACTTTTGCATCCTCATTTGCATCCACTTTTTGCACTTACACTTTCATCAACTTTTGCATCGACTTTTGCATCCTTTTTTGCATCCTTTTTTAAATCATTTTTTGCATCCATTTTTTCATCCATTTGTGCATCCCTTTTGCGCCAAGTTTTACATCGTGTTTTGTGTCTAGTTTTGCATAAAATTTTCCATCTACTTTTGTTGCATCCACTTTTCCCTCTTGTTTGGCATCCATATTTACATCCTCTTTTGCATCTATTAGTGTACCCACTATTGCATCTAATATTTTTGTGCCACAATTAGCGCCTAGTTTGGCACCTCCTTTTGCACCCACTTTTGATTATAATTTTGCATCCACGTTTGCATCCTCATTTGCGTCTAGGTTTTCATCAACTACTACATCTATTTTTGCATCCCTTTTTGTATCCAATTTTGGACCGGGATTTGCATCGGGTTTTGTGTCTCGTTTTGCATCTACTTTTGCATCGACTTCTATTGCATCCACTTTTGCACACAATTTTGCATCCACTGTTGCACCCATTTTAAATTTCACTTTTTGCATCCCTTTTTACATCTTCATTTGCATCATACTTTGATTCTTTTTTTGCATCTATCATTACATCCACTTTTGTTATGCCACAATTTGCACCATGTTTTGCACTCACTGTTGTATCCACGTTTGCTTCCAATTTTGCATCCATGTTCACATCCTCTTTTGCATCAAATATTGCATCTATTTTTGCATCCACTTTTATGTTAGGTTTATGCATTGGGTTTTGCATCTTGTTTTGTATCTACTTTTGCATCTACTTACATTATATCCATCTTTTGCATCCAATTTTGTTTTGCCTGTTGCATCAATGTTTGCTTCCACTTTTACATCTATTTTTGCATCTTATTTTGCATATTTTTTGTCTATTGTTACATCCACTTTTGTTGCACCATATCTTGCGCCTACCATTGCAACCACATTTGCTTCCACGTTTGCATCCCCTATTGCATCCACTTTTGTTTCATCCATTTTTGCATATACTTTTGTTTCCGTTGTTGCATCCACATTTGTTTCACCACAATTTGTGCCAAGTTTTACACCTACCATTGGACCCATGTTTGCTTCCACTTTTGCCTTCATGTTTGCATCCAAGTTTGCATTGACAACTACATCTACTTTTGCATCCACTTTTGTGTCAGGTTTTTCATGTTGTTGTGCATCTACTTATGTTGTATCCACTTTTCATCCAATTTTACTTCTATTGTTGCCCCCATTTCTATGTTCGCTTTTGCATCCCTTTTCCAACACTCATCATATTTTCTGCATTGATATATTCCTTATGGCATTGACAATTATGAATAATTGATGACAATGTCAATAATATTGACAATGATGAAAATGAAGATGATGGCGATGACATGAATTGTGATTATGATGATAAAGACGATAGTGGTTACAATGACAATGATGATGATGGCAATGATTATGATGATGACGATGCTAATGACGTTGGCGAATCTTCCCAATTTTAGATGTTGTCATTGTCATAATCATAAGCATTATCTTTGGTGTCATGATCATCATTTTCATCTAGGTCATCATCAAAAACAATAATGGCATGAATGATGATGATGGGTCACAATATAATCAAAGTCAACATAACAATAATAATATAAGGGCACAAAAATAACAATAGTGGGCTTCTATGGGGCACAATAATAACAATATGGGGACAATAAGGGCACAACAATAACAATAAGGGCCACAATGACACTAGTAATGGGGGAATCACTAGTGTTATAGGGACCTAACATTGTCTATATGGAAACACTGTATAATTTTGAATTTATTTATTGTAGATTTGTACATAGATGGATATTCCTTTCTTTGCATTTATCTTTTAGACTTCTTGCTTTCACCAATTGATTTAGAGCTTATGGAGTCTCAAGTAGCACCAATCCCCTTGCTTCTATTGGATTGAATAACATGATTTCTCTTTTGAAATCCATAATATCTCATTCACATGCTTCCTATTTCTCCCATAAGACTTTAGCATAGACTCCATGATCATGTTTGTGTCCCTCTTAATAACGCACTACTTGGAAGGGGCCATAAAATCTTTTATTAGGACTAAACTTGGATGTCTCTTCTTTCTTGCCCTTTGATTCTTCATTCAATCATACCACCCATCAACTTGTTATTTTTCCATTTTTCTTATAATGACCTTTGTTGTTGGGAAGGTGCCTTTCAAGTATTTTGTGTTTGCATATAGATACACATAAAGTATCATTATTTTAATCTAATGGACGTGGTTGTTAAAATCACCAATATTTAATTAAATATGCATTGTTATACCTTTGCTCAAGTCAACTTCAATTCAAATTCTAACACATGTGTGTATACCCTTCCTTGCTTAGTTTGTATATTGTTGTAAGTCCCCAGTATATTTATGTTGGCTTTTGAAAGATCATCTCATCCCAAAATAAGTAGGGGGGATTCAATATTCAAATCCAGAGTGGGGTTGAAGAAATGGATATTGAAGATGGATTCAATTATAGAAACTATCTTTTGAAAAAAGGTTAGTTTTGCCCCAAAAAGAAAGTCCCTCCTTTGAGACCTTGCCACAACTTCCATAGTTGTGAAATTTTACAATAATAGAACCTCTAGAGTAGAGGTTTACCATATACTTAGAACTTAGGTTGGAATTGATTTGATTCTTGAACTCTTTAGATGATGACTAGAGATCATTAAATACATAGTTTGAAGCGTTTGCTTGTAGTTATTAATGAACTTGTTAACCATCCATAGATGAATACTTCCCTTGAACATGTGCTTGATTTTGTCAATAATGAAAGAATCCTACTATGTTTTTGGTATATTCGACAAGACTACATCTTTAAAATAAAGAAGATTCAATTCTTAATGCTTTGCAATCCTGTAAGAGGGAGGGACAATCAAAGTCACGCAGGAGGAGGTATTCCCTTTGTTTAGCGAAACTCTACAGAGATAAAGCACTAAATGCAAGATTAACCCCTTGTTTATGTGATAATTAGGGAATATATATCTATTCTCTCAAAGATTAGTCTTATATATTCAAAAAGAATTTCTCATTTATTCTAAATAACACTTAACACTGTTTATAGAATAATTTCTCACCATTACAATCACAATAATCATTTTTCAAGGCAAAAACTACATCAAAACTTTTTGAATATGCCAGTAGATAATCTCCACAAATGAAGATGAAAACATATTTTGAGCATGTTTAAAGTGGATTAAAATATAATAATAAAAGACACAACAAAAATCTTGATACAATAATAGCTCAAATAATTATCTTTAACAAAAATCTATTAAAAATTACTATAAAATTATAAAATGAAATTAACATTAATAAATAATCAATTAATTTATATAAAATCCCAATTTAATAATGAATAATTACTTAATTCTTTAAGTTCCACTTCAAAGAAAGCATTGACACATCAGCTAGAGAAGGGTGCATTATTGTTTTGGAGTAAGAGAAGGGTGCATTATTGTTTCGGAGTTCTATGTCCGTCGCATCAATATTTTATTTGATGTGCCCAATTATTTTTCCAAAGTAAAACTATTATTTAAATACATTTATGTGCCATTAGAAGGAAGTGTCTAAAATTTAAATACATCTTTGAAAGCACCGTGGCTCAAAGCAGACACAGTCCAGACAGTGATAGTAAAGAGCGAGAGCGACGGAGCGCTGAGTTGATCTACAGTTATCTTCAACAGGCTGTGTTCAATCGGAATGGAGGATCAATGGAATAGAAAGGAGCTGGACAGTGATAGTAAAGAGCGAGAGCGACGGAGCGCTGAGTTGATCTACAGTTATCTTCAACAGGCTGTGTTCAATTGGAATGGAGGAGCAATGGAATAGAAAGGAGCGTTAATTGAACGTAGGGGATGAAACAGTGAAACGGGGCATGCAGGGAAGAAAGACATGAAGAGTCTTTGCGAAGAGTCTCATCGCTAGCAGAAAGTCTCATTGCCAGCAGGCAGTCTCTGCGAAGAGTCTCATAGCCAGCAGAAGAGTCTCATCGCCAGCAGGCCAGGCCTGGCCTTTCATGGCCCATTACCATGGGAAAAAAACCATTTTTCTATGAAAAAAACAGATTAAACGAACGGCAGAAAACACCCCAATCATCTAACACACAGAATCAATGGCTCAGGATCGCACACGTCACATTTTAGGGATGTCTTTCTCAGAGGGAACGCCTTACGGCGTAATTATATTAATTTTTAATCATTTAGGTTTTTAAATAATATTTTCAAGTTTTTAATGTTTTTATTATAAAATTATAAAATTTTCAAGAAAATACAATATGATATTATATAAAACTCACATAGAAAAGAACAGGAAGTAAGCACGGAGTCATACATACGCTGGCAACATGTTAAAGTGATCCACACAGAGTCATAATTACCCTGGCAACATGTTATAGTGATCCATATTTGAGGTTTTGGAGCATGGTTGTGGGACGATAAAAGGAAGGAAGCGCTGTTTTCCCATTTGTTTCTTTCATTTTTACTGTCATAAAGTTGAACCCTTTCCCATGTGACTGCTGCCCTCTGTTGTTGGGTTTGGATTGCAAGATTGAAATGATAACTTCGATCACCTCTCATTTAGAGGCTGATTAAACCATTGATTGTTCAGAGATAATGGTCAAAACCGCATTTCAATGGAATACAACACGAAACTAACAAATTTACATCTAAATTGGAAATTGGTATTTTCGTAGTGGTTTGAGTAGTTCATGAAGAACAGAGGAGAAAACCAAAGGGTACAATTCTTTTGTACCATTAGCAATGAAATGATTAACAGATGTTCTCAACGGGGAATAACAGAAAATGCACGCCTCTTGTTTGACAAAAAACACTAACGACATACAATATCATGGAACATCATGCTTTCTGGTTATCTACGGAATTGGATTGGAAGAATAGAAAATGCACGCCAGGAAATACTGCCTGAAAAGGACGTGGTTTCTTGGACTAAGATGATTGTTGGTTTTGCTCGAAATGGACCACTGGAGCAAGCAAGCAACGTGTTTGACAAAATGCCTGAGCGGAATATTGTTACTTGGAATGCGATTCTAGTTGCATATGTCAGGAATAGTAAATTAGAGGACGGCCAAAAGTTGTTCGACAAAATGCTTGAATGAAATGTAGTTTCATGGAGTACAATGATAGCAGGATATGCTCAGATTGGACGCATGGAGGATGCACGCCAATTATTTGAGAAAATGCCCAAACGAGATGTTGTGTCATGGACTTCGGTTATTACCGGATATGCCAAGAATGGATGCTTTCAAGAGTCATTGGATCTCTTTTCCTGTATGCATGAGGGGTGTGTTTACCGGAACTAATTTACATTCACCGGTGTTTTGAGTGCATGTGCCAGCCTTGAAGTCTTGCTACCAGGCAAGCAGGTCCATGCTGACAGTATTAAAATGGGTTTTCAATTTGATATTTCTGTGGGTAATGCAGCAATTAACATGTATGCCAAATGTGGAAGCATAGATAATGCACGACAACTGTTTGATACAATGCCTGAACGAGATGTAGTTTCGTGGACTTCAGTGATCGCAGGATATGCCCGGAATGAGCATGGCAAAGATGCATTGGAATTCTTTGCCCGAATGCTTAGTACTGGTACAATGCCTAACCAGTCCAACCTAACTTGTGTCCTGGGCATATGCACGAGCCTAGCAGCCCTTGAAGATGGCAAGCAAATCCATGCTCACACTGTCAAAACTGGTTTTGTGTCAAATGTAAACGTGGGCAATGTCCTTGTTAGTATGTATGCGAAATGTGGGGAAATTGATGATGCGCGCCTGTTCTTTGAGAGGATGTGTGAAAGTAATGTGCTGTCATGGAATTCTATGATTGTGGGATATGCAGAGAATGGAAGAACAGATGAGGCACGGCAGCTCTTTGATGAAATGCCTGAAAGATATGTGGAATCTTGGAATGTGATGATTGTGGGATATGCTCAGAATAAAAAAACATTTGATGCCCGGGTACTATTTGAGAAAATACCCGAGGCAAATGTCATATCATGGACTGCTGTCCTTACAGGATATGTTCAGAATGGACAAGATGAGGAAACCCTGCAGCTTTTTTCTCGAATGGGACAATCTTGTGCGAAACCTAATAACTCCACCTGGGCAGTTGTTTTAAGTTCATGTGCTGGCCTAGCAACCCTGGAACAGGGCAAACAGGTTCATGCTCAAATAATCAAAGTGGGATTCGAGTCAGATTTTTTTGTGAGAAGTGCCATAGTTGATATGTATGCTAAATGTGGGAACCTAGATGATGCACAGCTATCATTTGATAAAATTTACAAACCTTACACGGTCTTATGGACCACAATTATATCAACATATGCTCAGCATGGACATGGCAGGGAGGCATTACTACTCTTTGAAGAAATGCAACAAGCAGGCTTGACTCCAAATCACGTTACATTTCTTGGTGTTCTGGCTGCATGTAGTCATACAGGCCTAGTGGACAAAGGTTGGCACTATTTCTTATCCATGAGTCAGCATCATGGTATTAGACCAAGAGTGGAGCACTATGTCTGCATGGTAGATATTTTTGGTCGTTCAGGGCACTTGGATGAAGCAGAGGACCTTATCAACTCCATCCCTTATGAGCCTGATGCTATTCTGTGGAAGGCCTTGCTTGGTGCTTGTAGAGTCCATGGAAACCTTGATATAGGCAGACGTGCAGCAGAACACCTTTTTGATTTGGAACCTCAAAATGCAGCTGCCTATGTCTTGCTGTCAAATATTTATGCTGCTGCAGGCAAGTGGGATGATGTTGCAAAGGTGAGAAGAATGATGAAAGATAGGGAGGTAAAGAAGAATCCTGGATGTAGTTGGATTGAAATCAAGAATGTGGTGCACAAATTTATTGTAGGATATAGATCACACCCACAGTCAGAGAGAATTTATGCAATGCTGGATCACTTGTCTAAGCGGATGAAGGAGGCAGGATATATGCCTGACACAAAATCTGTATTGCTTGATGTGGAGGAGCAGCGCAAGTAACAGAGTTTCGTTGTCACCACAGTGAGAAGCTGGACGTTGCCTTAGGGCTTGATAATACAGTTCCATGGTTTCTTACTTGTATAGTCACAAACCTTTGAATTTGTTGTGATTGCCACAACAAATTCATCGGGGGTGAAATTGTTGCTCTCGATGCATACTGATTCCATTATCTCAATTGTGGAATTTGATTTTCGGGGGATTATGATTTATCTATGATAATAATTTAAACTCCCCTCATTCATTAATTCTTCATTTATGATGTAATATTGGAGAAATGACAACAGGTTCAAAACTGCAAAATATTATCTGATATATAAACGGTGCCATCAACAACACAGACTTGTTTATTTTTAAATCAAGGTACAGGATTTATGTGAGAACACTTCTCAAATGGCATGTCACCTTTAGGACAACTTTTCATGCCATTCTTAGTATAAACATATTAGAAGAGCTTGATTTCTATCACATTAACAGGAAACAATGAAACAGCTGAATATCTTTGATGCCTAGGTATGTCTGCTACTTCTGACAGAAGCTCTTGTATTATTGGGTTCTTCTCGCATAGATTTTTGGATCTCTGTTAAACACCATTGTTTTTCTGCTCATGCATCTTAAGCCTATCTAATAATTTCTATTAACAGAAGAAAGCTTGTGGCTAAACATTTTTGAAAGTGATGAACTTGAACTTTTAAGTTTTTCTGATTTGAGTTTTGGCACATACCAGGAGAAAGTCACAGAACGCAGCATCATATTTTCTGATCTTGTGTCGAATACTCTATGAACGGAGCTTTCCCAAAGGTAAGAGACAGACATTTTAAAGCAAGTAGGCTGAAAAAACAAATATAATGTCCAACTGAATAGATATAAATGGAATTTGAATTTATGCATCACATTAGGGTAAAGTAAACTAAATTTAAAAATGGTACACTTACAATTTTTTTTTTTTAATGTTACAGGGAAGACAAACCTCGCTAGGATGCATCCATCAATAAGAAGCTATATTGTAGGCTAATAAGAGTTCAAAACTTCAAACTTTCAAAACAAGCTAAATTCAAAATTTTGATCAATCTTTCTGTAGGAACACGGTTGACGAACATTGTTAAGATTCACAATCCCTCATTGCTGATTGCTTTTTCTTATCCTTCTGCAGGTTATTGCTTTTTCTTATCCCTCATTGCTTATTGGAATTTATGGTCCATCGTTTGTATAATCCAGAGGAAACAAATGTGAATAGGATAGGGTTAGGGTTGATGAACAATACAGTGATTGATCCGTGTACTAGAGAATATTTTCAAGATTTTGTGTCAACTCTGTGACAAATATCGCGACTTTATTGTTGACTTTATGGGTGAGGACTTGGCACTGCACCTTCTAAATCTAATTCTGAAGTATGCATTATTGCATCCAGAAGAGGGGTGGGCATCTGATTGTCTAATTATGAAGTATGCGTTATTGCATCCAGAGGAGGGGTGGGCGTCTGATTTTTGTATGCCATGAGAGGGAAGTGTCTAAATTTTAAATACATCTTTGAAAGCACCGCGGCTCAAAGCAGACACAGTCCAGACAGTGATAGTAAAGAGCGAGAGCCACGGAGCACTGAGTTGATCTACAGTTATCTTCAACAGGTTGTGTTCAATCGGAATGGAGGATCAATGGAATAGAAAGGCACTGGACAGTGATAGTAAAGAGCAAGAGCAACGGAGTGCTGAGTTGATCTACAGTTATCTTCAACAGGCTGTGTTCAATCGGAATGGAGGAGCAATGGAATAGAAAGGAGCGTTAATTGAATGTAGGGGATGAAACAGTGAAACAGGGCATGCAGGGAAGAAAGACATGAAGAGTCTCTGCGAAGAGTCTCATAGCCAGCAGAAGAGTCTCATCGCCAGCAGGCTAGGCCTCGCCTTTCATGGCCCATTACCATGGGAAAAAAACCATTTTTCTATGAAAAAAACAGATTAAACGAACGACAGAAAACACCCCAATCATCTAACACACAGAATCAATGGCTCAGGATCGCACACGTCACATTTTAGGGATGTCTTTCTCAGAGGGAACACCTTACGGTGTAAAAATGATTCCTAATCACATGAAAATTTAGGCTCGAACTCAGACACAAAATTATATGCAAATGTGGACACAAAATGAGGCAAAAAAAGATGCAAATTTGGATGGTGAAAACGATGTAAAACTAGACACCAAAAAAATGCAAAATTGGATGAAAAAGTCGGTGTAAATAATGGTGCAACATTGGACACAAGTAGACACAAAAAAATGGTGCAAAAAGGGGCATAAAATAGCTTAAAATTGGATGCAAAACTTGGTGCAAAAACAAATACAAAAGTAGACGTAAAAAATGGCTCTAAATTGAATGTACCATTAGACACAAAATAAGATGCAAAGGTGGACACAACACATGACTCAACATAAGATGCAAATATAAATGCAAATTTGGATGCTCAAAATGATGTAATATTAGATGCAAGAGATGGTGTTAAAAATGATGCAAAATTGGATGAAACAAATGACGCAAAATATGGTGCAAAATGAAATGGGAAAAATGGAGACAAATCAAACGTAAATGTGGATGTAAAAAATGGTCCAAAAAAGATGCGAAAATGGGGACATAAATGGATGCAAAATTTGGTGCTAAATCAAATTCAAAACATGGTGCAAAGATAGGCACCAAAGCTGGTGCAAAAATAGAAGCAAAAACTAATGTAAGACTAGATACAAAACCTGGCGTACGACTAGATGCAAAAACTGACACAAAATAAATGCATAAAAAGACGTTAAATTGGATTCAAAATACAGTGTAAACTTGATGCAAATGATGGTGCAAAAATGGAAGCAAAGAATGACACAAAATAGGAAGCAAAATAGAATGAAAAATAGATGCAAAAAATGACACAAAACTAGAAGCAAAACCTGTCATAAAATAAGATGCAAATCTTGGTTCAAAATTTGATGCAAAAAATGATGCATAGTTTGGTGTAAAAAATGATGCAAAATCTAGCGTGAAAAAGGATGCAAAATCAGGTGCAAAAAAGGACGCTTTAAAAATTGTACAATAGAGCCAGATTTAGCACCAGGTTGCTCATCACAATTACAAAAGAAATGCACTAAAATCTGGCGCTAAATCTGGCGCAAATCGCTGGTTTTGTTGTAGTGTTTGACAGCCTTCCAAGACCTTGTTTTCCCATTTTCGAACTCTATCTGAGCCATAGTTATACCTATTTCAACCATATTCTCTATATTTTGGCAAAAAGGGTACTATGTGCTTGAGGTATGCAAATTAACTTTAAAAATGTCATTTTATCTTACTCTTAAGTAGTTCCTTAAGCTAAATGTTCCTGATTGAAATTATCGAGTCAATTGATCAAAGTCGTATGCAGATTCGAAGCAGCTTTACCATTTGATGTAGACAGCTTGTGGTTGCCATTTTCCTGCAGACAATCTGCAATTTCCTGTAGGCGCAAATTTCCTGCAATTGTCCAGATTTCATGTAGCCATCTAGATTTCCGCAACAGAATCAACAATTTACTATGTTCTACTTAATCCCAGAACAAACAGGAACTTGGGTTTTGTGGGGAATTCCACCTACATGGACGTTGTCCTATTGGCTGCTCTAGATTTATCATCAAAATCACCCAGATGTCCAATCTCCTTCTCGTTGGCCGCATGACGAAATGCTCCAGCAGATGTAGCGAAATAGTGTCATCCATAATTTTAGTCATGGATCAGACTCAACAGACCTATTTTTGATATTTTGTACCTGTAATAATAGTAAATAGTTTAGCAAGTAGTTTTTCCTTATTCAGGCAACTCATATGCCTATAAACTTGTATAAATACTATTACATTGTATGTGTAAGGGGGTTGGTTGGTTGATCAATGCATAAGATTGTACAAGATTGTGATATTTTCTATATTAATACAAGTTATATGTTCTGTCCATTTTACTGAGTAAACCCTTTTAATATTGAAGGGGTTGTGAGTAAGGGAGTGCCCCCTTTACTCACAACTCCATTAGTAGTACTAGCATATTCTTTTGATTATGTTTATGAAGTGATATCATTGTTCCACAACTAGTGTTCTTTTTCTGATTTAGCAGCATATATCGATTGATTTATAGTTCAAATTTATGTGATTCGTTTAATCAATTTCAACTTTCCATTATCAAATCAATTTCTTTTGGTTGTGTATTTTATCTTTTATCTTTTTTGATCAATATCAACAATATCAGAGTTGTAGAGGGAGGTGAATCCACTCTATAGCCTTTGCTACCAAGTGTTGATGCAGAAAGAGGCATTAGTGATGTGTATATGTGATTGATTTAATTAGCAAGCACTTGAGGTATCAAGCCTGCATATATTTTGCATGGCATCTCGCAAGTTTACTTACCCTTGGTTGAAAATTTATGTTGGTAAATTATAAGTCTATAATTTAACTCAAAATTTTGACATCATTACCGAGGAGGTGCTAGAGGATGATACTGAAAGTGTTCTAGTATGATTTCTATTGTTTAAGATTTTCAGGATTGGGGGAGTTGAAGTGGTAAGACATAGGGTGAAGCCTATGCAGCTTCACCATAGCCATGTCCTAATTTCTTAGCAAGTAGACGATTTTGAATTTGTTCGCATAATAGATAAATAGGGTCCAATATTTACAAATGTCTTTTGTGGTGGTGTGAGCACCACTTCATTCACTAATAAACTAGCAAGAAGAAGGAAGTCTGCAAGAAACAAGGCAGCAAAAGAGGAAGAATCTGAATAGGAGGTCTGTGGTCCTGAAGATAGTTTGGTTTCTGACCCTAAGTAGAATAATATTTCCACAGCAAAATATTTTGTTGAAAATCTTCTGTTGTTTCCTATTTAGAACCTCCTCTTACAAGGAAGACAATATGTATGCTCAGTGGTCAACCTGAAAAGGAATTCCTTTTCAATCCTATCAAAGAACCGGAGTTCCAGACCATTGACTCTGAGGAATATGTGGTTTACAAGGGTCCTACTTTCTCTTGGATCAACATGGCTCATGAAGAAGGTACCAGTGATACAGATGGAGGCTACGTTGAAGAGGAACTAGTCACATTTGAATTTCCGATCAGGGAGACTATTAGAGCTACTCATATGAAAAATATTCCTCCTTCAGCCTTGCCCAACTTTCATGGTGTCTCTAGTGAAGATCTTGATGCCTTCTTATTCGAATTCGATGTATTATGCAGGAGCTACGACTATTATTCCAATGCTTAGAAGTTGAAGTTTTTTCCTGCAAAATTAAAGGATGCAACTCTTAGGTGGTTTATGGGGTTGGGATCAAACTACATCATAACCTGGGATGAAATGAAGAAGGTATTTCTGAAAATGTACCAATATTATTGTAAAGCTAGGGATCTTAGGGAATAAATTTTTGGCATGACTCAGAAGTAAGGGGAGACGCTTGAAGACTTGGTGGAAAGATTTCAATATAATTTCCAGAGATCCAAGATGAACTAGCTGAGCAAAGAAACCTTGAGAACAATTTTTCTCAAGCAAATCAGACGAGAATATCTGGAGGTTTTGAACCTAATGGGAGAAGGTGATGTATCAAAATTGAGCTATGATGATGTGTGTGAATTGTGCAGACATTATTCATGAGGAATTCTGAGGTTGGAGGAGGAGTGAGAGACACTTCTTCCAGGATTTTGAGATCAGTTGCTGGAGCTAGAGTAACCAAAGCTAAAATAGCTAACTTATTTGAAAATTTTAAGACTAATATTCTTATCACTTTATCTTCACAATTGGATGTTTTGTGGGCTAAGAAGAAACAAGAGGAATTGGAAAAATCCATGGCTGTATTATGGTCCAAATGCAGGAAGAAACATGCTCTAAGTGAATTCCCTGCTGACAACATAGAGGTATGCCAAATTTGTGAAGTTGAGCATTATACTGATGAATTTCCCTCTCTTTGATGAAGGAGCATGAGGCTTGAAGACAAAAGGCTTCAATTTTATTCCAAAAATATAAAAAAAACGTTTACAAGCAAAGGAGTGGGATCCTTTAGTTGTCACTTTACAAAGCTTTCTAGATAGGATTAGAGCTAGAATTCAGGGATTTGAATGATTTTGTAATTAATTCAAGTAGTCTAGACTTAGTTGAGATTCTCGAGTTGAATATCATGTAGAGTGGTTATTATCTAGAATTAGGAAGATTTGATCCATTGATTAAGGATCTGATTGTTGTATGTAATGGTATTTATATAAGTTTTGAATTAGTGTAATGAGATTTGGTTGGATTTGGCTCTGGACGATTAGACTGAGAAATTGAAATATCTCTGTGTCTGTGTATTCTGTAAATGAATGGTCAATCCTGGAGGGTCAAATTTCCTTCAAAATTTCTCTGAGTCCTATTGATTTACAGTTTAGCCCTTTAGAGTTAGAGGTTGGTATAATCTTGTGTTATCATGATTAAATCTTTATTTCTGTGTATTACGATAGCCAGGATATGTTTAAAAGAAATATAACTTAGACACAGACTAAACTTGGTGGAACAAGGAAAACCCCAACCAAATTCATGAGAAACCTTAGGAAACAACCTGAACTGTCCGATCGACAGGCACAGAGCTGACGGTAATCATCTTGTTAACAAGCATGAGGTTTAATTTAGAAATTGGACGCGATATTGTATGAACTGTGATCTAATCTGTTGAAGTCTAGAGCGATCATAGTCATTCTCTATGAACTGATGAGATCCGATGGATATCGTGTCCAAAATTGCACAGGTTTTAGTATAGATTTCGGACCCGAGAAGGGTAAAAACTGCAGTTTTATTTCCTTTCAGTTCCGTGGGAAGATAAAGATTTGTGGAAAAGGTGGACACGATAGGTTTATGTGCCAGAGTCTTAATTCATTTTGATTCCATGGTAATTGAAGTTTTCGCCATATTTCGGGTAATTTAACAGTTTTGGCTATTTCCGCAGAATAAAAAAAATTAGAGGCAGATGACTTAAACTCCAAAGGAAATACAAGAAGAACTTCCACCTGCACTTGAAGGATTATCCTTAACACCTTCACCCAGACTACCACTCTTCCTGATATTAAAGGAGTCTATACAATAGATCAGGAAGTTGTCAATGCACTCTATGTAATGGCACCCCAACAACTATGGCAACCACGTACTATGGGTATATCACAATCACATTTTCAATTTTCGTATGCTCATAATCAGATGTGGAATGTTCCAATTCCCTAGCAGCCCTGGCCTCTTCAACAACCTTGGTAGGGGAAATTTTCTTACCCTTCTGCACAAAATTTTCCACCTCAGAACTTTTATCCACCACATCCCATGCTGCAACAAATGGTACAACCACAACAACAATAACTTCAATTTCTTGCCCCACCAAATCAACTGTTATGAAACCAACTCACAAAAAGATAGAAAAGATATATCAACACCTTAGAATTCAACCTCTTCGAGGGGGAAACATCCTTTACATTACATAAATGAACAATTCTTAGATGATTCAAATGACAAAACCTCCTTTCTATATATAGGAGTCTAAGGAGTCACAATATAACCGAGCCGACCTAACAATAATAATATAAAGCCACAAAAATAACAATAGAGTGATTCTATGGGGCACAATAATAACAATACGGGGACAATAGGGGCACAACAATACTAATAAGGGATAAAACTACAATAGTAATGGGGTAATCACTAGTATTATAGGGACCTAACATCAACCTCGTCCCACACAACTTCTTGCTCAGCCAGTATCTAACCCCAATAATAAAACCATCCAATCTTCTCACAATATTGGATTGGTCACTTATCCCACTTTTCCTACTTATTTTATTTCCCCACAGCCACTGCAGGAAGTTTATGTTCCTTTACTGCAGGAATTTCATGTGTCACTGTAGGAAATCAAACTCTGATCTGGAAAAGTGGTGACTCAGCCTGAAAGAATTGAAGAGGTTGTAGAGGAAGACACTCTGGAACCACCTGAAGTAGAAAACATACCTAAACTAGCAGAACAAATCACTTTAGGATCACAAGAACCTTCGTCATCCCACGCGGTCCAACCTCATTTTCCAGAGAGGTTGGAAATGAAAATAAAACAACCCAAGTTTGATCTTGTGTCTGAACTAAGAAATTTGTGAATTAAAATCCCATTACTGCAAGCAATTAAGTATATCCTGATTTATGCCAAAACAATGAGGGAACTATGTACCAAGAATCCAGGAAGACAGAAGAAAGAACCCTCGAAAATTCAAGTAGGTGGAAAACTTGCAAGTCTTATGTCCACTGGATTTGCTACTGAAAAGTATGCAGATCGTAGAATCTCCATGGTTACCACCTTTATCAATAGGTACCCAATAAAAAACACTTTAATTGATTTAGGTGCAGCCATCAATGTGATGACCATGGAGACTTTATCTCACATAGGATCCTTTGACTTACTACCTACTCCTACCATGTTAGAATTAGCAGATAGGTCTAAGGTAAAGCCAGAGGGGGTATTAGAAGATATTGTCATCTCATTGGATTCTTGGGAATACCCTATAGACTTTTATGTTCTTCAACCTAAAACTAACTTGGGAGGGCATCCTTTGATCTTGGGGAGGCTATGGTTAGCCACAGCAGATGCCTACATAGGGTGTAGATCAGGGAATATGACTATCACTCACGGGGCTGAAACAAAGCATATCAATTTGTATCCCCCTGCTAAACCCCTCTTAAGATTAGAAAATACACAGTGGGTTGAAGAAGAAGAGCATGATTTAGAATGTACCCAACCAATTTTAACAATAGCCCAAGCCATGAGCCTTAAGGAAAACTCATAAGAAAATGTTATAAATTGCTATATTTCTAATCCCAACTTTTCGCAGCATGAATAAGGGTAGTCTAGTCATAATATAGATAGCATTACTAACTTGCAGAATTATTATGACAATAGTACTGTAGCTGAATTACATTCAGCCCTCTTATCTGTATTTTCTGCATATTCAATGACTAAATTTGCAGCTAAGGTAGTTGAAATTTTTCCTGAAAAAACTCTTGATATTAATGTTGCCTTGACTCTTGAACAAGAAAAACAATTAATTTAGACATTAGAAGAATTTTCAGATACATTTGCATGGGAATATACATACATGAGAGGTATTCACCTAGATACTTTCATTCATCATATTTACATTGAGGGAAGTTCCAAACCTGTAAGACAACTGTAAAGGAG
Organism: Pinus tabuliformis; assembly: GCA_031772625.1. Lineage (NCBI taxonomy): Eukaryota > Viridiplantae > Streptophyta > Pinopsida > Pinales > Pinaceae > Pinus > Pinus tabuliformis. The sequence goes on along the minus strand of CM062807.1, from coordinate 489,146,921 downwards.
GATGAACGCCATTTTAAGAGAAATTTTGAAAATGAATTGTGGAAATTGTTAGATGTAGGGTTCATCTATCCTATTTCAGATAGCTAGTGGGTTTCCCCATTGGTTATTGTCCCTAAAATGAATGGTAAATGGGGAGTGTGTGTGGATTATAGGGAACTAAACAAAGCTACATTAAAATACCACTTTCCCTTGCCTTTTATAGACCAAGTGTTAGACACTTTAGCAGGGAAGAAGTATTTCTCCTTCCTAGATGGCTTAAGCAGGTACAATCAAACCAGGATAGTTCTAGAGGACTAAGAGAAGAGAACATTCACATGTCCCTGGGGTACCTATGCATATAAGGTACTACCATTTGGTTTATGTAACGCACCAGCCACATTTCAAAGGGAGATACTTGGTATTTTCTCTGATCTTTTGCATGATTGCGTAGAGTTCTATATGGATGATTTTATAGTAATAGGTGATACTTTTGAAGAAGATTTACATAATATTAGGAGAGTTTTGCAGAGATGTAGAGAAACTAATCGTTCATTGAGTAATGAAAAGTGTTTTATGATTAATATTGAGGGCATTGTTTTGGGACATCATGTTTTTGCTGCGGAAATTAAAGTTGATCTGCTAAAATCGCAGTAATTGTAAAAACACCTCCACCAACCAATCAAAAGGGAGTGCAAAGTTTTCTTGGACATGCGGGCTACTACTGAAGGTTTGTTGAGAATTTTACAAAGTTAGCCTCGCCATTGTTTAAATTATTAACTAAAGAATCTGAATTTCATTGGAATGATGAATGTCAAGCTTCTTTTGATACACAAGGAAAATCCTTCTTCAAAACCTGTCTTGAGGGATCCAGATTGGTAATTTCCCTTTCATATTTCCATTGATGCCTATGATTCAGCTATAAGAGTGGTATTGGGCCAAAAGGAAAATCTCGTAACCAATGCTATTTATTTTGTTAGTAAAAATTTAACTCCAGCATAGCTGAATTACACCGTGACTGAAAAAGAATTCCTCGCTGTAATTTATGCTATTAACAAGTTTGGACATTAGATCACTGGTTACAAAGTTTTGTACATAGCGATCATTCTGCTATTTGATATCTCGTGAACAAACTAGTCACTAATGACAGGATTACTAGGTGGTTGTTGTTGCTATAGGAACTTGACATCACGGTATTGGACATGCCAAGAAAAGAAAATCAGGTAGCTGATTTCATATCTAGGCTTAACCATGCATGTGAGGACATTCCTGTTAATGATAACTTTCTATTACATAGTATTTTGTCACCGACCCCATATTCCCTGATCTCGGGTAAAGTCAGTCCCTGAATGGCATCTGCTCTGTGTCATACATCAAAATATGTGTCCACATCTTCTAAATCACTCAAGAAGATTAACCATGTTCATTAATCCTGAAGTTGACCCTTTTTACCTATGTTTCAAGATCATCGCAAGACATCAGTCTTCTGCCTGTGATGATAGCCCAGATTAAACAAGGACCTCGTGACACCGTTGCAAGAGTACATCTATTCTTAGCAACTGAGCTCTGAATACACTGTTGCCTTGCAATGTCATCTATGAGTCTTAGTGTTTGACTCGCGATGACCCAGATATGGCGAATTACTTCAATCAAAATGCTTTTGGGTGGTTCTAGAACTGGTTGTTGGGTCAACGAAGTTCACCTTTCCTCATTTTAGATGGTGGTTCTGCCTTGTGAGTAAACTCCCATGACGATAAGCTTCCTCTCCCTCATTTATGGAGGCTCCTCCTCTTATAAAAGCATCCTCCATGACTATGATCAGCTAGTTTTTGGTAGTGAGCAAATTAGCTAGTTCTTGGTGTTGGATTGATAGTTTGCAGTGTGAATTGCTCATAGTCTAGAAATTGGTTGTGGATTGATAGTGTGAAATGGTCTTATAAGTAGAAAGACTTGTTGTGATTGCCCTACTCTCACATTAGTGCTTTTGGGTTAGAGAGAGATCCATCAGCCTTTCTGGGAGACCTTTGAGAGTGAATGCTTTTGGAGACATACTGATTGGACCCTTCAAGGAAGCTTGCGACGTCAAGGCGTGGTTGTAAGCTTTACTTTTGCTCATATTAATACAATCAATGGTTATTTCCTATATCATGTATGAAATATATTTGATAGCTTATGGTTCCTTGACTCTGTAAGTGGATAGTTCATTGTTGTACTCTATTATGTGTTTTGTTGTTCTCTTATGATGTTTCAGGTGAATCGCTCATTAAGGAGGAGGAAATGATAGTTGGAGCAGCGTAACGAAGACTGTATCAAACACCGGCATAAGGTAGGCTCTTTCAACGATGACTATTTAAGGAATTAGCTATTTTCTTTGTCTCATTGTGACTAGACCCACTCTAGGGCTAGAGGGGTTGCCTCTGTCCACAGAGGGAACTTTACCTACATCACAAGTTGGCGACTCCGCTGGGGAATCCTTTGTGTGTTGTCTCTTGTTTTGCTCTTGATTTGTTTTTTATTGAATTACATAGTGTCTCTTTGTTTTGGGACTGAGCCATCAGTGTTCTGGATCACTTGAGTAGATCTGGTAGTCCACCTCACTGTCTGAGTGATAAGCCTGGTGTCTTTTAGCTGCCTTTGCCTTGTTTTGCCTCTTGATTAAGATCGTCATTGTTTAGCTCTTAACAGCTGCGATGAATTGCCCCTATCCTCTTTGACCAAGCTGTACGTCGTGGATATCCCGTCATACAACTGTGATGATTCTTGAAATCGGACCGTCGCCGAAGACATGTGTACTCTTGCGACGACGTCGCTCAGTTACTAACGTCGTGCTTGTGACGATTTGGCGTTCATCTCATGTTGCTAGTATAACCCCTGCAACGATTCCTGTAGGGTTGCTTTTCACAGCCCTGCCTCCTGAATAGGCCAGTGTAGCTTGTCCTCTGCTATCTCTTACATCTTATCAAGCTTGTTTTGACTGTGTTTGCTAAGGCATATCCTTCTTGGTTCCGTTTGTCTGAGTTTTGAGTTTTTGGGCTGTGTGACCTAAGTCTTTTAAGGTTTCGTCAAGAAGTCACTTGTTTTGGGTTGCTTGTCCTTCCAAGATTCTGAACTACGTCCACAACCATCTTATTGGCTTGTTTGAAGTTGTTCCCTTACTATTTTTGTATTATTTCTGATTGGTCTGTAGTGATTGGTCATCGAACCAGTTTGTTGTGTTGATTTGATTTCCTTTCACTATTGAAGCATAGATTACATTTGCCTTTTGATCTGTCAGGCTGTGCATTTATTCCAAAAATAAAAAACAATTGCACTCATATAGTATACAAAAATGAAAGCATGTTTGCATTAGTAGATTCTTTATGATTAGGAATTGAAAAGAGAAATTTAAATCTTTCATTTTTTGTCATAGTAGTTGCGAGATAGGTGGAAATCGATGCATTGTGTTTCCTAATGATTGGATTACTTGCTTGCACTATTGTTCTTTCATTTGCTTGTTATTGTCTTCGTTCACTTGGAAATGAACTCCTTACCCTCATTTAGGTAGTCGTTCATTGAAAGGAATGGTTTTTGCTCATCTAGTTGCATTCTAGGAGTGTTAAAGATACATTCGGTTGGGCCTTGAAATTGAGACTTAATTCAATATTAATTGTTAAAATCTATTGAACAAACTTAAAAACGCATTGGAACTTAACACTTATATCTAGAGGTCTAGGCTCGAGACATGTTTCGGCATCGTTAAACCTAGTGGTTTTTGTTTTCACTGAGGTTGGATGATTCCTCTTTTATGATTCGATAAGTACTAGTACAGACTTGCGCTCCCTGTACCGTCGAGTATATGATGGGAGGCCTCATTAGGTTGAAATCCTTTTATCCCTAGGAAGCCGAGTCTGCTGTCTTACAGATCGTAACACACCAAACACAACATTCAGGAAGATTGACAACCGTATGAAAAGTCCTTGGTCATTTCTCTTTCATTTATCACCAAGGTGTATATTGCAGTTTTACGATTTGTCTGGTAAAACCTTTTTCCTAGAATTCTAGAGTAGTCACTTTCTGTCCTTTTCGACTCTTTAAAAGAAAAAGGATCATCTAAGCACTTGTCCTTTTAGGCTCATTAAACTTTGAAAGTGATAGAGTCATCTTTCATCCTTTTCTTGACTCTTAAAATATGAAAAGGCAAATTTTTGTTTCAATGTTGTAAAATTAACTGCCCACGAAATATTCCTGCTTAAAGTTAGCATTCCTTTCAAGGTTGATTCCAATGGCAACATTTGCAGAGTCTACCAGTCAAGGTCTCCCCCTGGATGGGAATCCTGGTCCTTTTCCTTCTTTTGGAAATGTTGGTGCTCCTTACATGGCAATGTTGTCCCTGCTTGGGTTAACCATTGGCCTACCTGTTTGGTTGTTTTCAACCTCAGTGGTCCTGAGCATCCCGACTCCTGTTCCATCATCTCCTTCATTTAATCACATCACGATGATTCTAGGGTTGAACCTTCACCTTCTTCCCCTATTTCTTCACCCTCCCCTTCTACTTCACCTGGTGAAAGTCCTAAATCTAGTAACTAGGAGGCTAAGAATAAGAAGAGGAAGATGAAGAAGAAGACGTTAGATAAGCAAGAGGCCACTCGTGCAACTATTACTCTGAATACACTCTCGGTAGCAAAACCTTCTGATCCTCCACGGAAGGTTAAATTTCCTTGTAACTTGTGCAAGGGTGACCATTTTCTTCGTGATTGTCCTGGTATTCCTAGGATCTTAGAAGTATGGTCTCAAGATCTGACTCGTCAATCCTCCACCCTCTGAAGATCATGTCAATGTCACACCCTCAATTAGCAGTGGTAAGAAGAAAGGGAAGATTAGATTCCCTTGCAGGTTATGTGCAGGCGAACATCTTCTTCACCTTTGTCCTCTCATGGATATAGCTTCCAAAGTTTTGGAAAACCTGGCAGTTCCTCAACCCCAACTTCATGTTGGTTATTAGAGGCTTTCTTCTGATCCTCCCCAGATTGGTAAATAGATTGACTTGGATTCATCTCTTGCCCAGCCTGCTCTTCTTGAGCCTGACCATGTTATGTCTGTTCTCGACCAACCATTGGTTGAAGCAAGTGTCAGCTTGGTTTCACCACCATTTGTTCATTCTGTTCCAGAAGAGCATCATGATCATACTGGTGATTCCTCTTTTATGATTCGATAAGTACTAGTACAGACTTGCGCTCCCTGTACCGTCGAGTATATGATGGGAGACCTCATTAGGTTGAAATCCTTTTATCCCTAGGAAGCCGAGTCTGTTGCCTTACAGATCGTAACACACCAAACACAACATTCAGGAATATTGACAACCGTATGGAAAGTCCTTGGTCATTTCTCTTTCATTTATCACCAAGGTGTATATTGCAGTTTTACGATTTGTCTGGTAAAACCTTTTTCCTAGAATTCTAGAGTAGTCACTTTCTGTCCTTTTCAACTCTTTAAAAGAAAAAGGATCATCTAAGCACTTGTCCTTTTAGGCTCATTAAACTTTGAAAGTGATAGAGTCATCTTTCATCCTTTTCTTGACTCTTAAAATATGAAAAGGCAAATTTTTGTTTCAATGTTGTAAAATTAACTGCCCACGAAATATTCCTGCTTAAAGTTAGCATTCCTTTCAAGGTTGATTCCAATGGAAAAATTTGCAGAGTCTACCAGTCAAGGTCTCCCCCTGGATGGGAATCTTGGTCCTTTTCCTTCTTTTGGAAATGTTGGTGCTCCTTATATGGCAATGTTGTCCTTGCCTGGGTTAACCATTGGCCTACCTGTTTGGTTGTTTTCAACCTCAGTGGTCCTGAGCATCCCGACTCCTGTTCCATCATCTCCTTCATTTAATCACATCACGATGATTCTAGGGTTGAACCTTCACCTTCTTCCCCTATTTCTTCACCCTCCCCTTCTACTTCGCCTGGTGAAAGTTCTAAATCTAGTAACTAGGAGCCTAAAAAGAAGAAGAGGAAGATGAAGAAGAAGACGTTAGATAAGCGAGAGGCCACTCGTGCAACTATTACTTTGAATACACTCTCGGTAGCAAAACCTTCTGATCCTCCACGGAAGGTTAAATTTCCTTGTAACTTGTGCAAGGGTGACCATTTTCTTCGTGATTGTCCTGGTATTCCTAGGATCTTAGAAGTATGGTCTCAAGATCTGACTCGTCAATCCTCCACCCTCTGAAGATCATGTCAATGTCACACCCTCAATTAGCAGTGGTAAGAAGAAAGGGAAGATTAGATTCCCTTGCAGGTTATGTGCAGGCGAACATCTTCTTCACCTTTGTCCTCTCATGGATATAGCTTCCAAAGTTTTGGAAAACCTGGCAGTTCCTCAACCCCAACTTCATGTTGGTTATCAGAGGCTTTCTTCTGATCCTCCCCAGATTGGTAAATAGATTGACTTGGATTCATCTCTTGCCCAGCCTGCTCTTGTTGAGCCTGACCATGTTATGTCTGTTCTCGACCAACCATTGGTTGAAGCAAGTGTCGGCTTGGTTTCACCACCATTTGTTCATTCTGTTCCAGAAGAGCATCATGATCATACTGCTCATGTTCTTCTCATCTCGTCAAATTCTCCTGAATCAAAGAATGACCCTCTTGTCCCAGCTAATCAGGAGAGTCCTTCTTCTATTCCTATAGAGCATAGGGGAAATCATACAATGCCCCAACCGAGTAGTTCTGTCGTTTCCTTCGATTGGAGTCACTTGACTGCTTTCCGCCTCCCATCTTATGTGCCTTTCCAGATCACAGTACATGCCTATAATATGGCAGTACCTAGCACTCTCTTGGATGAAGGTGTGTCTGTTAGCCTCATGTCTTCCACTACTTGGAAAGCTTTGGGCTCCCCACAGCTTGTGCCTATCACCCAGAATCTGTTGGCTTTTGACGGAGGAACCAGTCAACCCTTAGGGATCCTTCCGAAGTTCCCTATTACTTTGGGAGGTAAAACCATCTATATAGATGTGATGGTCATCCAAGGTGTGTTGGATTTCAATCTTCTCCTTGGCCGCGACTATATTTATGTCATGGGAGCTCTTATTTCTTCGATTTTCCGTGTGGTTTGTTTCCCGCACGATGGAAGAATTGTGACTCTTGATCAATTGTCGTTCATTAGTCACCAGATACCTCCTTTGCAACCATCAACCCCTATCGGCTCTTGTTTTCAAGCAGTACCTTCCCCGCCACAGGTCAATTATGTGGCTACCCGTTCCATCTCTACATCTATTGATGATCATGTAGATGGTCTCGTATATCATGTACCAGGGGCATTGGAACCCGATCTGTCATTGGTACCCCATGACATGTATTCCTCCTAGAGCATGGTTCTTCCATCTATTGAAGACCTCTTGGGGGTCATGCTCTCGTATGGTCCATGAATAGTTTGGCTGTGGAGAGTTCCTTTTTCTTGTGTCGACCTTGTTAAAAAATGAAACAAGAGGCCGTGGATAGTTCTTTTCTTGTGTCGACCTCGTTAAAAACGAAACAAGAGGCCACGGATAGTTCTTTTCTTGTGTCGACCTCATTTAAAAATGAAACAAGAGGTTTGAGAAGAGTTCTTTTCTTGTGTTAACCTCGTTAAAAAATGAAACGAGAAGTCTTGAGGAGAGTTCTTGATCTTGTGACAACCTCATTAAAAATGAAACAAGGGTTATGAGGATAGTTCTTTTACTGTGTCAACCTCATTAAAAAATGAAGCAACTCCCTTTTCCCAATCAAGTCTTTGATTGAGATCTCGTAAAATCCCAGTCGAGTCTTTACTAGATCTCGAAAGTGAACCTTCATTCCATCCACCTCGTTGAATGCAATGAAGCTTGGGGGGCATGTACCTTGATTTGAGTCATTATGCTAGGGGCATGCGAACTTATAACAAGCATAGTTTTTCCTTTCAATCTTGTGTAAACATGAAACCGAATCCAAGTAGAGTTCTCCATGGTTCAAGCTTGTGTAAAATTGAACCCATACCCGATTTACATCTCGTGATTGTTGTTTTTATCCACTAATTTCTGCTAGATGAGCCTTGGTTATTTCATTCCATCATCACCATCTCTTTGGCCGATCGTATGTTTTCACTTGGTTGTTTGTCCTTTCCTGAGGGACCGCAGCGATGAGTGGTTTTATTAGCCAACCTCTTGACCATTACATGTTTTGAGCAGTTCCACCATTGCCAGAACCAATTGCTACCCTTTATACCGCTCATTCCTCCAGGATGAGTCTTCTTTAATCTATTTTCTGACTCGTAAAAAATGAAAATATTGCCGAGTATTTTTCCCTTTTTGACTCGTAAAAGAAATAAAATGGGGGGTCCACTTTCAAGCTCTTTTTCGACCCTTTTAAAACTGAAAAGATCGTCAAGCTCTTGTCGCTTTGAGATCGTTAAAGGCTATGAAGTGTCATATACACAGTATATGTTTACCCCTTTTTCGGTCTGGGATAGATTATTTATGAGAAAAATATACGTTGATATTTTATGGTCAATAGGTTCCCTTGGATATTATTTTCTACCTTTTTGGGTTCGAGGGACAAATTTACGAAAAGGGACATCTAGAGTTTTCTTTTCCATGTCTTTTTCAAACTCTCTAAATGTGAAAAAGACTTTGAGTTTTACCTATGTCAGACTCCTTAAACCTGACGACATTGGACTTGTCGCCATGATGAGACCCGAGCTTCTCCTCCCTAGGGCTCATTAAAATTTCACTGGGTTGGATTTGTCCAAAGGACAAACTTATATTGCAAGCATATGCTATCCCCTTCAAGCTTGTGTTTCAAAAATAATTTGGGTACTCGCCAGCAATGGTGGGGGAGAAATTTGGAAATATTTTGTTGATTACCTATGGCAGCTTGTTGCTCTTGAACATCGACACCTTTGTTACTTCTCGCTGGGTTTGGGATATCCTCACTTCATCATTGGCCTTCCAGGATTTGGGTTATTCATTTTTCCTCATTCCATTCGATCCCTGTTATCTCCGTGTGACCTTTGATCCCTTGGTAGCAAAATGCTGCCACATTCCAGAGTTGTGTCGCCGATAAGTTCAAGAGCTTAATCCTTCTATAGTTTACACCCTTACATTCTCCTCTGATTCTCTGTTTCATCCATATTCATCTTGTTCCTTTGTATCGCATCATTGATGTGGGAAACATTATGGCCCTCCTGCGATGGATCGCTTCCTGTTGACATCCACTCATTATCCAGGAAGTTGATATAGAGACTCCTTTCGGGTACCTTGGAGCTTGCATGCCCCAATGGCAAGTTCTTCACATTCGATGACAGGCTTGCATCATTGGCCTTCGATTGGGTGATTTCACAGGTGTTCAACTCCAGATCACTCTTTACACTTTGTGAATTGTACTGGCAGTACCTTGAGAACCATTGACATTACTAGTGGTTTCTCTTGTGCTTGTTAACGGTTCACATCATTGACCAGTAATCAAGTGATTTTCTAGTATGCTCGAATTCGACACATTTATTCGCATATTAGAAATTGTACTATGATCGGGTTGGATTCAAGACCTCGGACTCAGATTGCATAAGTTCAGGTTGTGTGGATTGGTTTGTGATTGCATACATGACCCTTTGATTGGATGGTTGTGACCATACCTGAGTTTTTCTAGATCACTGTGACCATACCTATATTTTCATATGGTATTATCAACGGGATGGCTGCGTCCATACCACAGACCAATTCTGTTTGTCTTTTGGATGGCTGCACCCATACCTAGAGTACATGTATTTCTTTCACTATCAGAGATATGAGTTGTACTTGCGTCTGTAGGTTCTCCGTGATGGTGTTCTGGCTCAGTTATGGTTTCGTAAATTATTTCACCTCTCCCACTCTCTCGGCCTTCATGCTTTAGGGGGCATCTATTACACAATATTTTTTCACTGACCCTGTATTCCCTGATCCTGGGTAAAGTCGGTCCCTGAATGGCATCAGCATCGTGTCATACATAAAAATATGTGTCCACATCTTCCAATCACTTAAGAAGATTAACCATGCTCATTAATCTTGAAATTGACCCCTTTTACCTATGTTTCAAGATCGTCGTAAGACATTAGTCTTCTGCCTGCAACTATAGCCCAGAGTAAACAAGAACCTTGCGACATTGTCGCAAGAGTACATCTATTCTTAGCGACAGTCAGATTTTAGGGATCGTCGCAAGCCATTAGTATCTTGCTTGTGATGATAGCTCTGAATACACCATTTCCTCGCAATGTCATCTCTGAGTCTTAGTGTTTGACTCATGACGACCCAGATATGGCGAATTAGTTCAAACAAAATGCTTCTGGGTGGTTCTGGAACTAGTTGTTAGGTCAAGGAAATTCACCTTTCCTCATTGGTGATTCTACCTTTTGAGTAACCTCCCGTGAAGATAAGCTTCCTCTCTCTCATTTATGGAGGCTCCTCCTCTTATAAAAGCATCCTCCATGACTATGATTAGCTAGTTTTTATTAGTGAGCAAATTAGCTAGTTATTGGTGTTGGATTGATAGTTTGTAGTGTGAATTGCTGATAGTGTAGCAATTGGTTGTGGATTGATAGTGTGAAATGGTCTTATAAGAAGAAAGCCTTGTTGTGATTGCCTTAGTCTCACACTAGTGCTTTTGGGTGAGAGAGAGCCATCAGCCTTTCTGGGAGACCTTTGAGAGTGAATTATTTTGGAGACATACTGATTGGACCCTTCAAGGAAGCTTGCGACGTCAAGGCGTGGTTGTAAGCTTTAATTTTTCTCATATTAATACAATCAATGGTTATTTCCTATATCATGTATGAAATATATTTGATAGCTTATGGTTCCTTGACTCTGTAAGTGGATAGTTCATTGTTGTATTCTATTATGTGTTTCGTTGTTCTCTTATGATGTTTCAGGTGAACCACTCATTAAGGAGAAGGAAACGATAGTTGGAGCAGCATAACGAAGACTACATCGAGCACCGACATAAGGTAGGCTATCTCAATGATGACTATTTAAGGAATTAGCTGTTGTCCTTGTCTCGTTGTGACTAGACCCGCTCTAGGGCTAGAGGGGTTGCCTCTGTCCGCAGAGGGAACTTTACCTACATCACAAGATGTCCACTGGGGATGTAGGTAAAGTTCCCTCTATGGACAGAGGCAACCCCTCTAGCCCTAGAGTGGGTATATTTTACTCTGGTCTATCGTGGCAGGCAGAATATTGATGTCTTGTGACGATCTTGAAACATAGGTAAAAAAGGGTCAAATTCAGGATTAATGAGCATGGTTAATCTTCTTGAGTGATTTGGAAGATGTGAACACATATTTTGATGTATGACATAGATCAGATGTCATTCAGGGACCTACTTTACTTGGGATCAGGGAATACGGGGTTGGTGACAAAATACAATGTAACACTTTCCGAATGAAAATCTATTTTCTATCTCTGTTAAAACACATTAGTTTGCAGATATGACCAACTACCTTGTTGTAGGAAAGATACCCGCCTACTTTTCATCTCATCAGAAGAAAATAATTATTAGGAAAAGTGCTAACTACTCTTGGATAACGGGAGACCTCTTTTCCACCAGACCTATTTTGATTATTCACAGGTATGTCAGGGAGGACGAGATGTATGATATATTGAGATCTTGTCACGATGAACCTTGTGGAGGTCACTTTGCAGATAAGCAGACAACCTATAAGATCCTCCACTCAGGTTATTATTGGACAAGTCTTTTTAAAGATGCAAGGGAGTAGGTCTGGAAGTGTGATATTTGTCAGAGAATAGGGTGACCTATTCAATCAGATGAAGTGCCCTTGCAACCACAAGTTCTCATAGAACCATTTGAGTGGTGAGCTCTTGATTTTGTAGGTCCCATCAATCCTATGTACAAACGTAGGAATTATATTTTAGTTTGTATTGATTATGTTACGAAGTGGGTGGAAGCAAGAGCACTGCCTAGAGAAACGAAGAAAGCAGTGGTAGAATTTATTCTTTCTTTTTTTTTTTCTGATATTTTTGTGAGATTTGGGGTACCTAGGGAGATAGCTATTGATGAGGGTACTCATTTTGTGTCAAATCTTATGCAGGGAATTATACAGAAATATTAGATTACTCATCGAAAGTCCACCCCTTACCATCCACAAGCCAATGGGAAAGTGGAATCAACAAATAAGGTGTTGGAGACAATCCTTACAAAGACAGTGCAGTTAAATAAAAAGGATTGGTCTAATCGACTTCCTGAGGCATTTTGGGCCTAGAGGCTCGCATGGATAAATACCACTGGCTTCTCTCTATATGAATTGGTGCATGGAAAACAGGGTTTGCTGCTCATTGAATTTCATATGAGAACTTTCAATATGGCAGCAGATTTGGGTATAGACCTTGATGAGGCACAACAGTAGAGGATCTTGCAACTCAATGAGTTAGATGAGATTAGGTATGTTTCTTTTCAGCATACTGACTTGATCCAACAAATATGAGCTAAATGGCACGACAAATACATAAACAAGAAGCAGTTTAAAGAGGGAAACTAGGCATTGTTGTATGATTCAAGATTCAAGAACTTTAAAGAGAAATTCAATACACATTGGTTGGGTCCCTATGAAATTGAGAAATTTTTTGACAATGGATTTGTCCAGGTTGAAATAATTGACAATGGGAATGTTTCCTTCTTGGTAAATGGGCACAGACTCAAGATATATCAAAAAACCCAATCCAAGGAGGAATTTGTGGAAGAAATTGTGAAGAAGAGGGAGCTGGAAATGGTAGGAGAAGGAGTTGTTCCTTCTACCACCTCTTCTTGATTTTTTGTTGTCATAAACTGAGCTTAATTTATTCCTTCTAATGCTCAGTAAACCATGAGAGGAATGTATATTGGGTATAGGTGTATTCCTCTTTCTAGGCCCAATGGAATAATTATGGGAAAGGATCCCCCTCGGAGTCTTCTTTTTCAGTATTTTAGACTCTCTAAAATTGAAATCTGGTGAGCATGAACTACCTTGGGCTCATTAACATAACAGATCAGTAGATCCTTTGGATCCTCAGAATAAATTTTATTTTCAGCTAACCTTTGGATTTCTCGTGTTTGATTGATGTGGGATTCCTTAAGGCCCTCCTTGCAACAATCTTGGCCCATCGACATCATAAAATTATCTAGACCCAAGATCAAGAGCCTCATGATGCCTTGAAGCTTGTATGCATTAATGATAGGATATCTCGCCAACAAAAATTGGGAATCATCATGGCTCCTTAACTGCTAGATCCTACAGGGGGTTCGACATCAGCTCATAGATTCACACCTGATAGGATGCATCATAGTACCTTGGTCCTCACTCTCATTAATTATGATGGGCCTCGCATTGGTTAACAGTTGACCTTAATGGATGGTAATCCAATGATATCATTGGACATTCGACATCAACACATTCATTCATGTGCAATGAAATTTACAAAAAGGGGAAGAAATGGGTTTCTTTTCTGCAAAAAAAAATGTTGCAGAACATTCAACAATTGCGCAGACAGAACAATTCCTGTAGTACACAACTGGTTTCCTAAAAATACAGGAAAAACATTAGCTTGAAATTAATTCGATAAAGTACTAATAATTTATTATTGGTTAAGATCACGAATTATGTAATCATGTTTATAACCTGTCATGTTTAATGTATACATGAATTATGTAATTCTAAGGTGGGTTATCATTTCGAAGATAGTGGCAATCGTCATCAAAGGACTGGATCGTGGGGAGGTAAGATCGGTAAGGTATAGTTGTTGATAGGACGCTTAAAGTGAAAGGTAATGATGCTTTAATCTTTTTAAAAATTTGCATGAACTTAAGCCTATGTACCCTTTGCGAAAACACGCGACCATGACCGTTACGTCATAAATGGAGTTCCATGTCCACCTATCATAACTCTGACACATCCTTTGGTGATATTTCCGATATCCATTCCACAGGTTGGATAATGATGCTAATCATGATCACAACTGATGTCCTTTTTTTTAAATTTTCATACTTCCCTAGTACTTCCAAAATTAAAATCCCGTTGTCGAGTTTTTGCAAAGGCTTGGAGGTGTCACTGTGAGCTGAATTAGCTCTATTTCTTCTGCTCCTAACCATGTCTAAACTATGTTCCCCTGTTTGGTTTGAACCGCAAGGCCCTTCACTGTTAGATGTTGATCCTAGAAGCAAAGCTAGGCTGGAAAAGGTAGGGTGGTTGCCCCTGTTTCAGAAATTCTATGGGAACAATTCAGAAGTGACCAAATCCTTCACTCTTAACCTTAATGGTGGCGAAGCGCAGGTGGTAAATTCCAATTTCAGTTGACAGAGGAGATGGTGGCTCGAGCCTATGGTATTCCATAGGAGGGAGAATGTTGGTTTAAAAATCATCGGTTTGACAAAGGAGGTTGTGCGCCCTTCCTATGGAAAGAATGCACAAATCCCGACTGGAGTAAAGGCATCCCGTATGAATACCTCCAGAGTAAGTATCGGCACCTATTATTTTTCTTGCAGAAATATATAACTTGCGAAAGCCGTTTCCAACTTGCATTTCTGTTCCATATTCGCCTTCTCGGGCACTTCTGAGACAGGCCTTTAAATTTTCCTTATTTATTAAGGATGTCTTTGATGAAAATGTGTACTGTTGCTAAGAATAGATAAACCCACATAGAGGAAAACCTCTATCACCATGGGTTATTAAGAATTATCCTCACCGAGGTTTTGAAGAATAAAAATAAAATGTGGGATGATATCCTGTCAGAAAATCATTTCATGGAAGATGAGAAGGACTCTAGTCCTTCTAAAGTTACGGAAGAAAAGCCAGATGAAAAGCCAAGGAAAAAGCCACGAAACCGAGGTTTACTAATAAAGGAGAATCAAAAGGATGAAGAGGTAATGGTGATGGGAGAACTCATAAGGAAGAATCCTAAAATGAAAAACTCTTCTACTCGTACTAAAAGAGTTACAAGGAGCCAGGTTGCAAAGCTAGCCACAAAGGAAATCGTAGCAGAAGGAACATAACCAAGGAGACCTGATAAGAAGAAAAAGAAGCCCCACGGCTTGGAGAAAGCAAATAAGAAGGTGGTATCACCCGAATTTATTGATAGAAAAGAAGTATCCTTCCAGGTTTCACCACTACGGGAAAGTGGACATAAGATAGTAGAAGACCACCAATGGTAGGAGGAGCCTAGTTTGCCTCAATCCTCCCCTAGACAATAGGAGGTAGATGTAATTTCTTAGAAAAAGTGGGGTCGATAGGAACTGGAAGAAAACATCCATGAGCTTACTGTGTCAGAGCGGGCTATGTGGAAGGAAAATGAAACCTTGAAAGAAAACATTTTATGCATACACAAAGAGCATGATGAATGGCATCATTTCCTGTAGACAGCTTCCAGTCTCCATTTTCCTATAGAAGCTCTGTAATTTCTTGCACACATGGATTTCTGCAACCATCCAGATTTCCTGTAGCCATCCATATTTCCTATAATAGAATCAACAGTTTTGTATGTTCCACTTAATCTTAGAATGAACAGGAACATGGGTTTTGTGGGGAAATCCACCTACATGGACGTTGTCCTATTGGCTGCTCCAGATTTATCATCAAAACCACCCAAATCTCCAATATCCTTCTCGTTGGCCACATGAGGAAAAGCTCTAGAAGATGTATCAAAATAGTTAGATCCATGCTTTCAGTCATGGATCAGACTCAGCAGAACTATTTTTTATATTTGGTACCTGTAATAATAGTAAATAGTTCAACAACTAGTTTTTCCTTATTCATGCAAATCATATGCCTACAAACTTGTATAAATACTATTACATTGTATGTGTAAGGGGTTTGCTTGGCTGATCAGTGCATCAGATTGTACAAGGCTATGATATTTTCTATATTAATACAAGTTATATGTTCTGTCAATTTACTGAGTAAACCATTTTAATATTGAACGGGTTGTGAGTAAGGGAGGGCCCCCTTTACTCACAACTCCATTAGTAGTATTAGCATATTCTTTTCGTTATGTTTATGCAAATGATATTGTTGTTGCACAACTAGTGTTCTCTTTTCTGATTCAACAACATATATCGATTGATTTATGGTTCAGATTTATGTGATTCATTTAATCAGTTTCAACTTTCCATTATCAATTTTTTTTCTTTTAGTTGTGTGTTTGATCTTTTATCTTTTCTCATCAATATCAGCAATATCAAAGATGTAGAGGGAGGTGAATCCACTCTATAGCCTTTGCTGCCAAGTGTTGATGCAGAAAAGAGGTATTAGTGTTGTGTATATGTGACTAATTTAATTAGGAAGTACTTGAGGTATTAAGCCTGCATATATTTTTCACGGCATCTCGCAAGTTTACTTACCCTTGGTTGATAATTTAACTCAACAGCCACTGCTGATGATGGAGTTAGGAAGGAAATCCTACCCTATCCCAGGGATGAGGTGGCCTAACATATCCTAAAATATATCTCATGTGAAGGAAGGCTGAGTGTAGTCTATGGATACCATTTTAGATTACTCCATGAACTAAGGTTTCCGGCATAATTTCCCCAAGCCCAAAGACTCAGTGTACCATATTTCCTCCTACAGTCTATCAAGGACATGAGCCAAAAGGTGAGAGAGGGCAAGCACCAACACCTAGGCCACCGTGGCCTCATCAAACTGATAGTGGTAGATGCTTTGAATAAACTAAGGATCCTAGTGCTTTGATCCAAATTCATGGATATGGAAAGAAAGGTCTTCATTGATACTCAAACCCTCACACCATGGGAGACCACAACCTCTAGTGTTGGAGGAAGAGAAGGGAAAGAAGAAGAAGAAGAGGCAGAGGAAGAAGAGGAAAGAGAAGAAGAGGTAGAGGAAAGAGAGAAAGAGGCAGAGAAAACAGAGGAAGACCTAGAGGCATAAGTAGAGAAAGAGTAAGATGAAGAAGTAGAGAAAGAGAAATATGAAGAAGAAGAGGAGGAGAAACACGAAAAACCAAGCCCTAAGAAAACTACCACATCTAGAGAAGAATGGGTATCCCCAGAGAAAACAAGTTTGTCTCTAGGACCCAGCAAAAAAGAGGTAGCTGCCACCTTCGCTACCTTGAGCACACTAGTCAAACACAAAAAGAAAAGGCAAAGGAAAATTCCCTTCTACTTTAAAACTAGGAAAAGCACCAAGATTAAGCAAGGAAGGCCTCAAACACCCACAAAGGCCCCTATCACAATTGATGAGTCCCCAAGTAAAAAGGAGGAGGGAGGGCCCACTGAAAGGAAGGTTGAGGAGGTCACCTCTCAAGAAACCATATAAAAGGCTCATATAGCATATGTAAAGAGGCCCACCACTAGATCAAACTCTTTAAAATAACCCAACACACCTACCACACTCTAACAAAAAGGAAAAGGGAAACTACAGGAAAAACAGAGGGTGCTACAGGAAAAACAAAGTGTGCTACAGGAAGAACAGAAAGTGCTACCTAAAGAGAAGAATGAGAAATAAGAGGGGGAATATTCCCTAAAAACATTTAATAAGAATTTCCCAGAGCTACAGGAGCCTATTCCATAGCCTAATTTGAGCTCCTATTATAACTTCATTTAAGGAGGGAGAGTTATTCCACAAAAATTGCAATCCCACTTTCTTTGAATTTGAAGTAGAAAGAGGAAGAACCCACAGATGGATGCAGATTTCTAAATCCAGAAAGGTGGAAGATGTGGTCCTAATGGAAGAGAAGGTATTTGAAATGGGCAAGGAGTTAAGTAAGTAAAGGGAGAAAGAGTCCACAATGAGAGAAAAATTGCAGGAATAAAATAGATGTTTGAGGAAGAAATTGAAATAGAAGGAAACCCAACTAGACATAATGGGAAGCCTCTCCATGGAGGCACTACAGTGCATACAACCATCCAAGGCTTATGCACTCTTTCTCAAAGATTTGTGGACGCAGTTCCAAATCAAGACCTTAGCACAACATGTATCCATGCCATTTCAGGAGTACAAACAATTCAGTGAACTGTGTGACTAAAGTAGCATAGAAGACAAAGCCAAATTGGTTGAATTCTACATGAATAACTTCACCTTGACTAATTTGAATGTTTGGGATCCTAATGAAAAGTTGGGGGACTGACAACTAATGGCCCTTTCATCTTGGATGACTCACAAGGAGGCCAGAGCTGAGGAGATACATAAAGTAATGGAAAAGGAAGAAAAATAACCACTCTATATCAGGGCAAAGAAGATAAGCCCAATGGCTGTAACTAGTACTCACAACGTCATCTCCAATGATGTTGATCTAGTACCTAGAAACCTTTCCACCCAAGATCAAGCCATCTCACATTTTGAAGACACAGTAAGGTTGTTAGGAACAGAAATCTAGCAAGCATGCCAGAGAAGATGGAATGCCTTACACCACAGTATCTAGATCAGGGAGTATCACTCTCCTAAAAGGTTTAGGAATGCCTTGGAAAGGACACCCATGTTCAAAAGGTTCATGCAAATATTAAAATTCAACTGGGTTGGACTCAAGCTCCGTCCACATTTACTGTTGGGTCTACACGAAGGAAGGAATGAAGAAGAGGAAAGGAAGCAGTGGATAGACATAGAGAAGGATGGAGGATTCTATCCTCAAGAAGGAACACCATCTACAGAACCTTGGGATGTTAGAGAGGCCACTAGATCCATGAAAGACATGGACATAGATGATTGAGTTTCTCAGAGGATGAGAAACAGTTTCAGTAGGTGGGTGATGATGAGGGGCATGAATAGGTATATCATAAAGGTCACAATGCTATCCTCCATCTTTAAAATAATCTCTTTCTCACAATTATTTACAAATTTTGTTATATTATGCTTGGCATGAGGGGTAAAAGATGTGCTTCTATGCCATGTGGCCTAATATGTCTTAAATGCAGGAACTTGAGAATTTTTGAGACAATTTGAGTGCAGGAGCTCGGAGTAGACAACAAGGAGAGATTCTAGGAGGTTTCCACCTCCTTAATTCCTCTAATCAGTCAAAGGTCACCACTCTATCTCTCATCAACTCGAGGTCATTGGCATCCAAGCATGCTAAGGTCATTGGTAGCTAAGATAGTTCAAAGAGGATCTAGATCCACCTTTCTCACATTTGGAAGAAAAAAATCTCTATTTTCTAGGGAGTTGTTGGTAGCTGCCCTTTTTCATAAATAAACATGCTAAAGAACTCATTAAGATTCAATTTTTTTTTATAGATAAGAGGCTATTGAGCTCAAGAATTTGTGACTGCGATTTTTGATGATGTATTTGACATTTCTGGAATGATAATGAGAAGTTTCATTTTGATCCATAACTGAGTTAGTCGAGAGGGCTGAAGCTCTTAGGTTTCAGCCCAACCACAATAGCTTAGGTACCTATTAGGTATTTATACTTCTTTTAGCTTAGAATGTTTGATTAGTTGTTACATTTCAGTAGAGTATAGTTCCTCAAAAAGTTTGTGCCTGTGGCCTCTATCTCATCTCTCTCATGGGAGCATGATTTGAGGACTCCACCATCACAACACAAAAACATTGTCTGATTTTTTTGTTTACAATTTCTTTGAAAATTCTACATTTTTATCTTTCTTTACATATGATTGTTGTAGCTTAGAAGTTAATTCATTGCATAGATCAATTCCTTAGCATCAGTAAGATAGTTTCCAAATTCAACTCATATTTTCCACAATTGATTGTAATATTTTGCAAATCAAAAGAATAACAGGTGCATGTGATGTTGCAAGATTATTGAATCTGTAGGTAATGGATCTTTTCAACACCTCTATCCAGGACTTCTCCAATCTCTTTTAATGAATGCCAACCAATATTCTTCATCTCTGTTTTCAGGTCATTGTGAGAAGCCCTCTTAGCCCAAAGTTGCTCTTCCTGAAGCATTGGTTTTGGCTAGGAGTGTTTGTCACCTTCCATACCTTTCCCATAACCTTCATCCATCTTACCATCACTTAATCCCATCATCCTTACCCTCCAAACCCTCTAAGAAAAATTCTTGTAGCATTTCAGGACTTCCTATAGCAATACAGGAATCTTGTAGCAACTTCCTGTATCACACCTGTAGTAGCCCACTTTTCCCCTGTTTTTACCTATAATTCCAGTGTAGCTTAGTTTAGGAGTAGGTTGACCCCTTATCTTGGACTCCATAATCAGAGGTACCAACTAGTCCATTCCCTCCATTCCTTTTCCTTTACTACAAGAGAAAATAACATTAGTTTCTTCATTACAGATTTGGCAATTAGGACATTACTTAATCTACAAGTGTCAGTTAGATAAATGATGCTTGAATTCTTGAGTTGTGAATTGGTAGGATAATATTTTGTTTTCAAGTGAATTTGATAGCTATATGGTTGAATGAAATTAGGGTAGTTTCCTTTCTACAGATAACATAATTCTTATGTTCTTTCATCAATTGAATCAGTAGCATTTACAAGTTAACAACATTTACAAGTTAGAGTTGGAAAGCATTTACTTTATCTGAGCTAGTACTAGCTTTTGAATTATGCTTTTACTAGTTAATCCCCTTTAGTTCAATAGAATAATGGTCTTGGAGCCCTAATGATCAAATGAACTAGTTGAGGGTGGCACAAGTAGAATTCCATGTAATGTGTATAGAGAATTGTCACCTCGAAGTTTGGATGAACCCCATGTTGATAAATAGAGTTGAGGAGCCTCTGGGAGTTGCAGCACTCTTAGCGCAATACCAGGGCTCACCAGTTAATAAGCCTAAGGTATTAGTATTATAAACCGAAGGCATTAATATTAAAAACCAAAGGGATTAATATTATAAACAATTGAGATTAATATTATATAGCTAAGGGATTATTAATATTATAATACCAAAGGATTAATGTGACATTGGATAAATTGTAATGTAATATAACATTGCAGTAATGTTTGTCACATTGTAACGCCATTCCAATGTTCGATAAATTCTGGTCACAATGTGACAATTTAATATTGCACCCATGTTTGTCACATCACTTGACCAAGTTCACCATGGGTGAACATGGTTTCACCATTTTAACCATAGTTGACTATATATTTCTATGATAGATTATGCTTGTCTATATTGATAATGGAAGGCTACGGTTGATCATGTTTTACCATGGTGACCTAGGTTGACCATATTTGGCCATATTAACATTGGTTGGCCGTGTCAAGCATGGGTTGACCATGGTTTTTAAACGTTGAATATGGTGACTATGGTTTACCAAATATGACCATGGATGACCTTGGTTTCCCATGGTTGAACATGACTCACCATGGTTGACGAAGGTCGACCATGCTAAGTAGAGTCAACTATGGTTGACAATGGTTGACCATGGTGACCATATCTAACTATGGTCAATAATAGTCATCCATGGTGATCACAGTTGATGATGGTTCATTGCGGTTAGACTATAGTTAAAAATATTTGACTATTGTTAAATATTAATATGTTTATAAACCTAATATCAAAAACATTACATATTATATATCCTACAAGTATATCCAATATTAAAAGCCCAATATTATAAACCCTAATATTAAAAGTTATAATATTAAAAACCCAATTATTGTAAACCCAAATATTATAAACTCAATATTATAAACCCTGATATGGAACATTGGGTTAAAACATGAAAATGGGAAACACTTTTTGGAATTAGGGTTTTATGGTTAGTAAGTGTTAGGATAACTAATAGTAATAAAAAAAATTATCAAAATATTGAGTGTAACACTATAGTTTTCTATCTAATTTTTTTTATAAAAAAATGATTGCTAACTATGAAAATATTGATGGAGACCTAAAAATGAAAACGTCGGAAAATAAGGAAAAGTGTTACCGAGATTCACATTTTCACCCCATTGGCAAAGGATAGCTATGCATGGCTTTTGATTTTTGTTAAATATGGCACACACAGGGTTGACCATTTTGACCATGGTCAATTATTTAAACATGGACTATAAAGGTTAACTTTTCTTGTCTATGTTTGACTAATGTGATTTACTATGTTTGACTATTAATATTAATCAATAATATTAATAGGTAATTTTATTTGACTGAAGTTCAAGAGTGTTGAGTGTCAAACATAATCAAACATTGTAAAACATAGTCAACCACATTAATAAATGTAGTTAACTAATTTTGTAATGTCTCATTGCGATGTTGGATAAATTGTATTGTAACATGACATTTCGGCAATCTTTGTCACATTGCGACGTCATTGCGATGTTTTCTAAATTTCTCTCACAATGCAAAAATCTTTGTCACATTGCGAGATTTGTCACGCCGCATGACCAAGTTCAACGTGGGTGAACATGGTTTGACTAATTTGATCATGACTGACAACAGTTTTGTATCATAGGTTATGGTTGTCTATATTGATAATGGAAGGCTATGCTTGACCATGTTTTACCATGGTGAGCTAAGTTGACCATATTTAACCATATTGACAATGGTTGACCATGTCCAGCATGGGCTGACCATGGTTTTTAAATGTTAAATATGGTGATCCATAATCTTTGATTTACAAACATTATCCAAGATCTTTTCTTCAGTTGATGTTAGTAGAATTTCATGGAAGAGAATGTGAAAACCATTTATACAAACACTTAAAGAAGAATAAACATAAACGATACCAATAAGACAATGTACACAAAATTTTGATAACAGACTTCATCCAGTATGGACTACGTCACTGGGCCTTGCTACAATAGTGGGGAGACAACTTCATTCATCTCATCAAAAATAAATGCAAGTACATGAAAAATACATCATTATACCTCCAATATTGGGAGTGACTTGAATTTTGGCTGCTCAAATCGCAACAATCACAAAACTAGTAAATTTGTCTTGTCCTCCTAAGAATTTTGACTATAAACATGACCTACTTTTGATAAGTGCATTTCTATCTCGAACTTAGTGCCCAACAATCAATGATGATGGTGGTTTTCTTCCATGACCCATGAATTATGTTTCCCAGATGCAAAAAATTGACTGCACCATTGCGATCCTTGTGAAATTCTAGTTAAAATGATTATAAACTTGGCTATATTCTACCAAGATCAACTCCAGATCCCTTAGAGAATCTTCAGATTCAATAATAATGAGAATATACTTAGAATATTCCATTAGAATATCCATAAGAATATTTTCTAACATATGCTCTGAGAATATTCCTAAAACGTTCTTGAGATTCGTGTCTATATTGGCTTGCATGTGTCCTCCTCTCTCATGTGTTCTCCATGGTTCCCTTTAAACCATTCAAATGACATTTTATAACAAAGTGTGAGGGTGAATAAGAGAAAATGTGTGGTTGGCACAATGGTTGGCATAGTCATATTAAGTTACTTGCTTTTGGGGAGGTTTTGAGTTCAATACCCATGGACTCACAATTTTTCTTTAATATAGTTTTAAAGCCCAAATTTGGTTTAATATAGTTTTCGAACAATATAACGACTCCAAAAACAATGAGAATAAGACAAAAATGGAGGTTGTGCCATCCCAAGGCCACTTAGGCCTAATTTGAGGTGCCATGTGGCACCATGTAATTGGTCCATGTGGTAGGCTCTAATTGGTTCACATCATATGCCACCTTTGGCACCTACTTGCCATGTGTCGATTTATGGTGTTGCCACATCACTTGCTTGTGGGTCCACCTAGTTTGCTGATTGGGCTTCCACATTAGCTCTATGGGTCCCACCAGGCCTGCTAAATTTTTTGCCACGTGTCATCTATATGGCCTACCACATGGCAGAAGGTTGACTTTTACTTTGACTTTTTTCCCAATTTGAGTAAAATTTTTATTCCGCATAACTTTTTCATACAAACTTGCATTGAGGTGTCATTTGTGCCATTGGAAAGCTCATGACGAGATATTTGATCTAGCCCTAGTTTTTCTATGATCCAAGGACTTTTATTTTTTAATTCTCTAGAGCCACCTAGATCATTTCTCCCCACTCAAGGAATTATGGTCCTCGAAAAGTGTAAACATAATCTGCAATCTGAATCTACATAATAGATGCCTCTGACATGACAACTTATCTTTCCTTTAACTTTGCACTTTGAAACTTGGAATGATGAAACCAACACCCATATCAAACTCAAAACTTGGAATGATGAAACCAACACCATAAGCCACCCCTGACACTTACTTACCATGTGTTGACATGTGGTGTTGACATGTGGTGTTGCCACATCATCTACTTGTGGGTCCACCTAGTTTGCTGACAAGGCTGCCATATAAGCTCTGTGGGTCCTACCATGCATGTTGACTTTGTTACCACATGTCATATATACGACCTGTCACATGGCAAGAGGTTGACTTTGACTTTGACTTTTGCCTAATTTGACTAAAACTTTGAATGAGCATAATTTTTGCATAAAAACTTGGATTGGAGCATTATTTCCATCATTGAAAATATTGCAACAAGCCCTTCGATCTGCTCCTGGTTTTGTTGCAATTTAAGGATATTGATTTTTGAGGTTTTTTGGAGCCACTTGGTTCATATGCCTGACTATGTTTGACCAATTATGAATATGATTGACTATGTTTTCCTTAGTTTCCTATGGTTGAACATGAATTATCATAGTTGATGAATTTAAACCATGTTAATTAAAGTCAACAATGGTTGAAAATGGTTGACTATGGTAGCCATAGTTAACTATGGTCAATCATAGTTAACCATGTTGATTATAGCTGATGATGGTTGACCGTGGTTAGACTATGGTTAACAACGTGTGAATATTGTTAAGCATCCATATGTTTTCACTATTTTTAACAATTTTTTGACTACGGTTGAACATGATTGACTACAGTTGTTCATGTTCACTCTAGAAACGTTGACTATGTTTGACTGTTATTAAACATGCTAAGCATAGGGGTGACCAACTTTGATCATTGTCAACTATTTAAACATTGACTGTCAAAGTATATATATATATATATATATATATATATATATATATATATATATATATATATATATATATATATATAATTTTTTAATTATAAATTAAAATATATATTAATATTAATAGATAATTAATATATATATATAAACATATTATATCAAATATATTAAATGTATAAGCATTATCAAAATGTATCAATGAATTTACATTGTCTCAATATTGTACCAATCGTCTTTGCTACCCAGTTTATTGTATTGATCTGATTCACCTCACGTTATATAATCAAGTAATATCCATATAAAAAAAGCACAGGAAAGACAACCTCTCCTTGTTTACCAGACATAGGAGGTGCTACCCTGCTCATAATCCTTTTCTTCATGATGGCAAGATCAACTTTCTCATTTCTCTTTTGTGGATTTTGCCTCTAAATTTAGGTTAGAAATAGATAATTACACATTGTATTTACAAAATAGAAAAATGAGTTTAAGTAATTTCATAACCACAAACTTACATAAATCAATTTCATGGATTGGTTGTTCACACAAATCACACATGGTTTCTCTTTCAAACTTGTAGAGTTGTATCTACAATTAACATGAATGTGAAATTATTAACCAACACATAGGTGAATGGCACAATTTTCATATAACATCAATATTACATTCATGACCCAAAACTTCCATTCCACTTCCCTAATAGTTACAAATGAGGCTAATTTACCAATAAACTAAAAATATTAAAAAACCTACCTAAATAGAAATATATTATATCAAACCATTTAATAAACCTCAAAGCACATAATAATATTAATAAACACATTCCATTAATCTATAATCCATAATGTAAATATATTCACCTCCCTAATTTCATTGAAATACGCTCGATGCATTTAACACGACAAAAGTCACCGAAATATCCACACTAAACACACATAATAAAACCAATGTGGACATTTTAATAGTGTTCGTTAACATGATTGTGTGACCTTATAAATATTGATGGTTAAGCGATGGCCATTATATTTATTTGGCACAAATCAATTTTAGTTGAGTGGAGAGGTTTATTTTACAATCCAATATGATGTTTAATGTTGTCTATTCGTCATCAAAGTTGAAAGTTTACTCATGTGAGTCAAAATAAAATTTTAAAAATTAAATACCTATACAAAACATTTCAATAATGTTGGGTCATAAAAAAAATTGCACGTGAAGAAATTGGATCCCTCTCAGTACATATTTTTGTAATATACCACACACATCATAACCATTTAACACACGAAACAATGGCCATAAATCATGCCCCTGACACTATTTCAAATGTAATTTATATGTTTTTGTAATATAACGCACACATGTCAACACAAACACGAACGTTTCAATGTAATTTTTTTTTAATTTCATTTTAAGCACGCTAGTTAACACACAACCACATTTTAATATGTTTTTTAATTTTTAATTTCATTTTTCCTTAATCTTTATAAGTGGTTCTATTTTTATCTAATTTTCATATGTGGTAGTATACAATAGGTATAGCAATTTTTTAATTATAATTTGGTAAAAAAGTATTTTAAATCAGGTTTAAACACTTGATTTAGATATGCAAGGAAGTTAACACGATCAATTACAATTATTGATAGAGTGGCGACGAAGAGAATATACTCACATCTTTCAATATAGAATATATTTCCATCTTTAAATTTAGAACATGCGATCAAAAAAATTAATTAGCAAAAGGATTAAAATACCCAATTCTAGTAGAGGGGGCACCTATATGTATAATTACTATCTTTTAATGAAATTACATTAAAATCTATAGGAAACCACGAGTGAGAGATTTAAGGAGATAATTAATTAGATTTAAATAGTGAGATTACTTGAAATTATTTTATTCTATTTTCTTTGAACAATACATATCATTATTTCTTTACAAATTGCTATTTTATTTTTGATAATGTATATGTTATTAATATTTGTCAAAGTTAGCATACATTTTTATCCAAACATATTAAAAGGAGACTAAAAATACATGCAACACTTATTACACTATAATATCAAAAATAATATTGAAATAGAAATTAATCGTCAAACAAGAAAATTAAGAAAAAATAATATTGATATAGAATTTAATGTTCAAATAAAAAGATTAAAAAGAAATATCATAACAAAAAGAGAGCTTCATTAGCCCATTTATTTAGATATATTTAAAACCATATTTTTTTAAAAAGAAAATAAACTAGCAATTGCACCACATGTTGCAAAGGAAACGTCGTAAGACAGTGGCATATAAAATAATAGCAAATAAAAAATAATGATTTTTTGCATTCTTTTGATTCGAACTTGCAACAATATAGGAAATAGTAGCATATTAAAACTAATGATTTTTTCATTCTTTTAATTCGAATTTTGATCTTGAGCAAGCAAAGCTCATCACTAAAATATAATTCCATTCTTCACAAGGTACCTTCCAAACTATGTGACGAGATGTGACTGGGAGACCTTTTTCTTGTTATGTTCCCATTCCCTTTCCTGTCTTCTTAAATAGTAGAGTGTCTCCATTGTTGAATTGTGGAAAAATTCAAATACTCTCCAAAGGGTCCATGTAGTTGTGTCCTTAACATGACTATTCTTATCCTTCATTGCATTGAGAATAAAGTTGAGAGCAACATTGACAAGAGGAGTAAGCTTATCAGGTGATAAGTAGTTGCCTCTCGACATCTCCAATCTAGCTTTGATATGTTTTCTTCTAAAAATGACATAACAAGGGGGACAACATCATCTCCCACAGTTCTTGGAACAAGACGCAAGAAATTTCCTCCATAACAACCATAACAACAATCCAAAAAAGATGCATAAGGAACAACATTGAAACTAACATAACAACAATCCAAAAAAGACCCACAAGGCACAACATTGAAAGTACTTGCAATGTTAGTAAGGGAGGAAGAAATATCATCATCATTGAACCCTATGTAATATAGTGGGATCAATCACATAACAATTAATGGTGGTCCTCTATGTTTTTTTGGCCCTAAATTTTCCATCCTAGAAATTTTATTTTTTACTTTTGTGCTCAAGTTGGCCCAATAGTAAGTACTGTTATATGGGTATATTTTCATTGATCAAATGATGTTTCAATGTATGCAACTCTCTCTTTTGCCTTGGAATTCCTAGAGTGGCACGTCTCGGGAGTTTCATGCCTGCTCTGGATAAATATTGGGTGGTTCTTGGTGAAAGAATAAAAACTAATGACATTTATCCATCTATGCTCATCAAAATTCATCTCCAAAGATATTAACAACTTGCATCTGAAATCTTCCTTCACTTTTCAAGCTAAAGAGCACCAAGTTTCATGCTAATTGATTGATCTGGTAAATCTGAGACATAAACCATATCAAAGTGCTACGTGTTTCTTGTAAGAAAAATAAATTGTATTTAAATACTATTGCAAGAATTCAACATCTAATCAGAGATCATGTTGTAAAGATATTTGAACTTGTAAATCATGACTCTATTAAATGGCACTTGTATGTCCAAAGGAGATGTGGTCAAGCATATATTAAGCCTTGATAATGACCAAAGTTTGTTACAATTAAAATTTTCCTTAGAATTAACCACATAAATTTTTTTAATAGACTTAACTATGATGTGATCAGAAATACATTAAGTTAAAACTACAATATAACCATTCTTCTAGACCATAATAACAGTACCTTCAGATTCTCACATCTTCCCTTGATGAATAAACTTAACTTGTCTTAAAATACAAAAGTATTTAGTGTAAGTTAGATTTCTTTTGATTTTTCTAATATATACAATCTTCATTTATAAGGAGGAAATCCAAAACCTCAGAAAGTAATAGGTAAAATCTTATGATATTGGATACAACCCTTCACCACAAGGAAACTCTACTAGAATCAAATTAGAGGTACAAAATATAGTCTCTACACAAACATCCATACACAATATCATCGTCATGCAGAACGAATACATATATGCCTGTCATATCCATCAAGAACATCAACCCATTCAAGCTATAGTTCCATCTCACTAGACTCAACATTACACAACCTTAAGCACACATCCTAAATCACATTGCCATCAACATACTAGATGCAACTTTCTTTAGACAAACAATTCTCCTTTGACAATACCAACTTGAGAATTGGTCTGACAAATGATGTGCTCTTCAGGAATTTTCACATTCTTACATACTCCCTAAAGGTAATTTAAACAATAAGTTAGGCTCAACCAGTAATTTAAATAGCCTATTTTCCCCTCAATTTTTCATACATTGAATTGCTAATTATAATTACAAATTAACATCCACAAAACTTGTAAGATTTATGAGCATACTAGATTGATATAACAATTTAAATAAATTCTAATTTCACCACCATTATCACATGTTTTAATTTTTGGTTATAATTATTAATGACTACCACATCTAAATCTTTTTAAAGCAGAGTTACCTGGTATTCTTCAAAGTTTTGGAGACCCATCTCTAAATATAGGTAGAATTCATCCATGTATTTTCTAAATTCCACACCTATTGCATATGCAAGAGATCCTATTGCCAACATTGCTTCCTCATGAATAATGGTACTCCAATATGTTGAAGAATTTAGGGCAAGTGGGATTAATGTGATTATTCTTAGGTTGATAACTATTTTTGAGGCATTTTAATTTTCTTATTATCACAATATTATTTTTCACATTATTAGAGTGTGTTTTTCTTATTTCATCAAATAGCTACCAAAAAAAAAGAGACAATAACACAAGATGTTGGCATTATACCAGGGCCAAAACCTCTCCCTCTTGAACATGAAAACCCGCACATAATTCTTCTTATAGAGATTCCAATTGAAAAACATCAAGACCAAGACCCTTGACATGCTATGTGACTCCAAGATCAAGACACCAATCCTCTTCTTTGTCACCGTTGAGATCATCATCATGATTGCTACTTCACTGAGAACACTGATGCGTCATGACTGCTCCTTCATTGAGATCACTATTGCACCGAGGTCTTCATTATAATCTTTCATGATTGTGATGATACTTTTACGTTGAGATCCTTTCTCTACGTTGATACTGTGATCATCTTTGTTACTAGGACTGCATTGAGAACTTCACCAAGTATATTACTATGTTCTTTTCACTTAGACCATCCTTGTCATTGTGATGTTGTGCATACATCACTATAATACTTATGCCAAGAGTGTACTCCTATATCATTCATCCTAGAACCATATATCCTTCCTCCAACCTAGATACTATCATAATCTATCAATATGAGATTTATGTAACACTTCACTTAATTGATATTTCAGAGAGGAATGAAAGATCTTAAGACTGTGATTACTCATTGTAATCACCACCGAAACTTTAGCTACATCTGACATTCTGTCTAACTGCACCTATCCGATATTTCAGAGATTTGTTCGAGATTTTGTACCCTATACTCTATGTGCAATATCTGAGATCCTTCACTTGCTAAACCATCCAAAAATCAGAGAGAGACTCTAAATTATTTTAGTACTTTTACACTGACCCTAACTAGGTATATATAGTGGTTAGTCCTTCGTATTAAGCCAACTGTATCCATCAAGAGTTCTGTCTATTTCTTTGAGCCGACATGAGTGAATCTAATTCTTTTAGGTCAACATGACTGTCTTTTACCTCACTTTGTTGGCAGTCTTCTTTGGAGGATGGTTCTTGTCTTGGAGGGCTACTTGACACTAGGTTGACCCATATTCATGCTCAAGAAGATATCTTTATCATGACCTTGATTCTTTGACCTTATTAGGCATATGGAATGAGCAAGAAACTCATTCGAATAATTTAAAAAAATAATATTTATTTTTCTTGACAAGTAAAAAGATCAAAATTACATTTACCAATACCAAACCTAGTTACACTTTTCTTCAACACAATATGGGCATAAGTGGATTGGCCATCAAGGATTCAACACCCTCAGCAGACTGCATCCACCAACAGGAAAAAGTGGAAGAAATTATGTCAATAATACCCTTCATTAAGTAGAAACAATATATCAATAATCAGGTTAAAAGGATTTTGTTTATTCTACATTAGTTTATCATTTTGAGGGTGTTTGAAAAAATCTCTTTCAGATCCTAAATAACTTCCAGTTTTAAAGAATTTTCAAAATTCATGCTTCTATTCTTTTTTGTAATTCACAAAAAGAAAATTAAAGCATGGAACATGATGTTGATGTTCAGTATAATATACCAATTTCATCATATATCAAATTCCTTCTTCTTGTGTACACAATGCTTCGAACTTTGTTATAATTGGCATCCAAGGTATTAACTTTTTAAAAGGTGCTAGATGCATGATATTGGGTTGGCTCAGCCCAAAGACAATAGAAACCTGCATAGGTATCTTACATCCAATATATGGTAGAAATATTCTGACCATTAAACAACTACTATTGTGTATGGTTATTAAGGTGAAAAGAAGTCACAAATTCTTAACTTTGTGGCAGTCATAATTTCCAAACAAAGGGACACCTCTGGACAAGGTGAAATGGTTCTATGCTTTCTTATTGGCAACAAAAAGTAACAAAAATGTTCTACGAGATGGAAAGAATTGTAAGAACCACCAAACATAGAGATATGTTAAACAAAACTTACCTTAGATGTAAGCTCATCTAAAGCTGGGTATGCATTAGTTTCCACTTCCATGGCTCGTGCATCCAGGAAACTACAGATAACCTGTAAAGCCACTTCGAGGGAATGTAACTGAAAGGGTGACTCTGAATTGCGGCATGAAAAGTACCTAAGAGTTTGGATTCAAAAATAAAATATGCAATGATAAAGCAACAAGTATCGCTAATGTCATTTCTAAAAAGAATGAAGCAGAAATAAAACATAGTAAACAGAGTTTTCCAATCCCAGTATCCACGTAATGTCCATGACACTTAAAAGCATGGGATAGCTGAAGGGAATTGACAACATCTAGTGGGCATTACATTGCACATACTTGTTGAAAAGAATAAAAGATGAAGAGACAAAAATTGCACCCAAAAGTTTGTTTCTAGGGGAAGATCCTTTGACCAAATAGTGAATTATTAAAAAGGAGTCACCCAACATAATGAGAGAACATACATGAAATTATTTGGCAAGAAGAATGCCTTGGAGCAAACCATAGGCTTGTGCGTGATTATTTACCATCTTCCCCAAGCCTCATGAATACTCTAAAACTTCGATTCCCATGAATAATCTAAAACTATGATTTTTCCAATGCCATAAGAGGCCCCTCTCCCTCCTACCGCTCCTATTTTAAATTATTATTAATTTTAAAGAGAATTAAAATGTAAGTTAAACATACATGTTTTTTTGAAAACATCTAATAAGACTTGTTGATATGACATTTTTTTAGCGTATCAATTTAAGTAAAATGAAAGAAATGGCATAACTACTTTTGACATAGATCTCAACTTTTGATCTGCGACTACTACTAAAAATGATATAGAATATTCCATGGACATAGCTACCATCCACCCAATAATTATTAATGATTAAATTAAAATTGTAGAAGCCCTATTTCAAAATATACATGCCTTTCTGCATAAATATATACATAGTTGACATAGAAATATTTTATTTATGGACCACATTGTCCACTTTGAAATGTTTTTTTGTTATTCATATATTTTTAAATACACTTCAATAATGAAAAATTACTTAACACTACATAGTGAAATATTTTATTTATAATTCACAATGAATTTTTTTATCATTATTAATATTTTTTAAATGCCACTTATTAAATTTATATCAAGAATTGAATTAATTACACATTTCTGAAGGATTTTTTACTTTCAATTATTTTTTGTCTTTGAACATTGGAATGTTTTATTACATTGTCAACATTAAAATATATTTTTCCCTCTATACATGTATATGAAATTGATATTGAAATAAATTAATTAACATCGATATTTAAATAGTTTAGTCATGTATTGAAATGTTTTTGAAAAGTAAAGAATGACACATCTTCCTCTCAAAAGTAAAAAAATAAGATTATTTTTTATTTTATTTACTTTGTTTTTATAGAAAGCTAATATAAAATTATGTTGCTTCACATGGACATACAAATATACTATTTAAGGTTGAGATTGAGAGTAAAAGCTCTCCTTCATATTGGGTTGCAATATCAACCTCCAACAAGAATGAGAGTGGTACCATTAATGTTATACTATAATTAAAAGTAACAACAAATATATATTTATTTTTATTTTCCATTAGAGTCGAAGTTGTTTTTTATTTATAGAGTATTTCATTTTTATTTTAGAAGGGACATGTGTCTAACTCCAAGTTAGTGATTTCCCTTATATAGTCATAATGCTCCTCTTGGTGCAAGTTTCATTTTTATTTTTATTTTTTTATGTTGGCTTGAACCAAGTGGGAATCTGAACTTTGAATATTTCATGGTAATAGTCATCATCCAACCAATAATTAGTAATGATTAAATTAAAATTGTAGAAACCATATTTCAAAATATACATGCATTTCCGAATAAATATATACATAGTTGACATAGAAATATTTTATTTATGAACCACAATGTCCACTTTGAAATGTTTTTTCGTTATTCAAATATTTTTAAATATACTTCAATAATGAAAAAGTACTTTCTTTTTTTTTCTGAAGAAAAAGCGAACTTTTTATTAAGAAAAATAAAAAGTTACATTGCATATGCTGTAAGCATTTCTGATACTTCTGATGATTGGTATCAATTTTCAGCCTTTTTGACTACAAACATAAGAGAAAAAAACTTTCCAGATAAACTATGACCAGCTAACCTAAGTCTTTCGACCCTTCTTTTTTTCCACTTTTCGCCAACCATCTGTGTTGTGCATGGAATCAGTAATAGCTAGCTGGTTTTCCTCTGGATTCATTTGTTGTTCTTTATCTGAATCTGATCCTTCAGGACTGTGACTACGCTTATTCCCGCTTATTTCCTGCTGAAGATCTTCTTCCTTTTCTTCAAAAATCTCTTTTTCCTTGTTGTCCTGGTCTTTCTCCTGAGCTGTATTGTGTTCTTTCTTTTCAGTATCTCTCTTCTTTACGACATCATCTATATTCTGCCATCCTTTGGGCTTCCTTTGTTGTGTCTTGCTCTTGTTGAGATTTTTGCATGCATTGTACAGATGACCTGTTTGTTGACATCCCCTGCATCTGAAAGCTGTATTCTCATAGTCCAATATTTGTTTCCACTGTGAATTATTAAAGTTCAGAATTATACTTTCAGGTAATCCTTGGCTGAGATCTACCTCGACGCATATTCTGGCAAAAGTAAAAATTCCCTTTATATGTCTCTCTGCATCAATCTTTAACATTTTCCCGAGGGTATTTCCAATAGCTATTAAAGCCTTGGAATGCCAGAAATGTAACGGGAGGTTATGCAGCCTAACCCATACTGGCATCCTTGATACCACCAAAGTATTGGCATCAAAATCTGGGAACCATGGAGTAACAAAAAGTCCAGCACTGCCCCAGAACCATGGCCCTTGGTTGAGAATTTTTTCCTTTTCTTCTTCTGAATGGAAAATTACTATGAAGAAACCCTTAGAACATAGGTGGATTTGGCAGTTTTTTGTCCAAGCCGTGTGGATCCATTGGTATAGTGCATCGGTTCTAGGCCAAAAACCGTTGAATCTACAAATAACAGCATGTTTTTGTAAATCTGAGTAAATGTAATTTACCTCTGGTATGTCCAAGGAAATAGATGGGCTCTCCGGCATTTGATCCACGATATACTGCCCTGGGGGTTCATTAACAGTTGTAGGTTCTTTCCCCTTTAGAGGTTCTTTCCCTTTGGCTGCATCACGGTAAGTACCTGTAGATTTTGAGGGAGCTCCCTTGGATCCACCTCGCAATCTGAGATTAAGAGTGATGGTTGAGTCCTTTGCAACCCTGTAGTGCTGGAGTGTGTGTTGATCCTGCAAACAGAGCCCTGAAAATAATAGATTTTGTAATGCAGCTGGAATTCCCAGTTTGTCCTGGATCTCTTTTTTTAGATCCAATACACTCATCCATTTCCAGATCTGCACACAAACATGTCTGCCTTCTGTTGTTCGAATAAAAATTTGCTTCAGATCCACTAAGTCTGCCTTATCCAGTTCCAGTTTTATGGATTTGGTTTCTGGATCTGGCGGGTTCCCACCTATCTTCTGCCTGGATCTGGACAGATCAGATAGATCCGTCCTGGATCTGCAATATTTGGCCCGATCTATTATGGGAGGGGGTAGATCTGCTACATGCAGGCCCCTTTCTTTGATTGTCGTTTCCAGGTCGGTGTAATCCTTCCCAGATCTACCAGATTTGGCCCGATCTGTTGTGTGAGGGGGCAGATCTTCTGCATTCGGGCCCCCTTCCTTGGTTGCATTTTCCGGATCTGTGTGAAAAACTTCAGATCCCTTCTTATCGTTCACATGGCGGAGCCTTCTCCCTCTCTTGTCGTCGCAGGCATCAGCGTTTCTGGTCTTCCTCTGACCAGCCTTGGTGGCGTCGCTCCTCGGAATAGGGCCGAAACCCCCTTTACCCCTTCTCAAGCGCAGAAAGAGATGGATCTGTGGGTACCAGCCGACGCGTCCATCAGCCGGAGGGGTGTCTTCGCCGATCTGGCAATTGTCCGATACGATCCTCAAAAGCTGCGAGGGGGTTTTGATCTGATCCAAAAACCTGTCCTTCTGATCCGAAGCCGCGCGGAGAGATGCAGAAACCTGCATGCATTTGGTTCTGCCATCCAAACCCTTAACGAAGAAAGGATGCATGTTTCTCGGAAGTCTCACGATCGAAACCTGGGAAACTCGTTTCGTTCCGCCGCGCTGCTCCCTCTCATGAACCCAATTTTGTTACGATCTAATGAAAAAGTACTTAACACTACATAGTGAAATATTTTATTTATAATTCACAATGAAATTTTTTATCATTATTTTTTTTTAAATGCCGCTTATTAAATTTATATCAAGAATTGAATTAATTACACATTTCCCAAGGAATTTGTTTACTTTCAATTATTTTTTGTCTTTGAACATTATAATGTTTTATTACATTGTCAACATTAAAATATATTTTTTCCTCTTTACGTGTATATGGAATTGATATTGAAATAAACTAGCAATTGCGCGAGATGTTGCAAAGGAAACGTCATAAGGCATAAATTCAAGAAGAATTGTGACATATAAAAATTCATTGAAGATAAAAATTAGTAAACAAAATGCCATTCAAAGGTAGAAGATAAACAAAAATCACTTATGTTATGCCAAATTTGACAGATTCTATAACCTTTCGAATATATATTGCCTCTTAATCTTCAAAGATTGTCTTTCAAATTCGAATAACAAATATTTGATACATTTTGAAAAAATACAAGTAGTAGATGAGATAAGCTAAATAAAATGATATTAATTCATGAAGATTATGATAAAGAATTAAACATGAAAATCACCTCTCAACCTTAACTTGAATTTTCAAACTTAAGGTCATCTAAAGAAAATTGATTTTCCACCCACAATATCAGAGTGAAATCCTAATCAATATTACCAAATCTGACAGAATAACATATTTAATGTAAAAGTAGTACGTTTAAATTGAATTATTTGTATCACTCTATAATAGTTTCCTCCCCTCATTAAATCAACTTTAATGAGTCGGTGCACATGCAACATAGGTTTCTTATGCCAAGAATTAATTACCATAGAATCAAAATGCTCCATTAAGATATTTGCCACAACCAGAGATAGGGAAGACCTCATTGTCATTCCTTCTCTTTGTTCATAGAAAATAACATTGTAGGAGAATAAGGTAGAGGATAGAAAAAATTTAATAAGGTTAAGGGTTTCAAGATCGACCAACTTGGATATTAATTCTAAAGCTTCGGGAACAAGGATTTTGGTGAAGAGGGAGATGACATCAAAGCTGACCAAGATGCCATTGGGGTCAAGATAAATGGATTTGGCCTTTTGGGTGAACTGGAAGAAATATTTAAATAAAGAATAAGATGTTCCAAGAAAGGGTTGAAGCTTGGTGGCTAGGAAGTGAGAGAGTGCATGAGTGGGGCCTCCATTAGAACTCACTATGGGTCTTAAGGGAATATCCTTTTTATGAATCACTGATTGCCCATAGATTATGGGGGTCATAGGATGTTGAGGGATGAGCCGCTTCTGAGTAAGAGGATAAATGGATGAATATTTGATGGCTTGGATGACCAAGTTAGTGATATAATTAATAGGATTTTTAGGGAGTAGTTTGTAAGTAGAGGTTGCCAAGAGCTCATGAAGCTTAGCTTCATAATCAGAGGAATTCATTATAATTAAAGAGTTCCCTTTATCCACTTTTAGGATCAAAATTTCAAGGTTCTTGTTAAGCTCTTTGATGGTGAGGAACTCCTCTTTAGACAAGTTAGGTTAGGGGGGTTTCGCTTTCTTTAAAATTCCCCCACATTCCTGTCTAATTTCATCCGCTTCATGAGATGGAAAGCGCTTAGTGATGGACTCAATGGAGCATAAAATGTCCTCTATAGGGATTCTATGGGGGGCAATAACATAATTGAAACCTTTTTCAAGAAGTTTAAGAGTGGAGGGATTAAGGTTCATCGAGGATAAATTAACAATAGTTGAGGAAAGAAAATGAGTTGCATAACTTCAAATATACACAATTTAAGATGTTACAATATTTGTCCTATCCCATATAGGGATTCTTTAAAGTCCCTATAATAACAAAATCTTAAACCATAACTTTCTTGAATATGAGAAAAACTATCAAAAGGTAACATGAATTATATCAGAAGAAAGCATAACCTTGTAATGAAACCTAGATAGACAAATCCTACTCATCATTGTTTGAGTCAAAATTAATGAAGATAGGAGGTATGTCCTCCTCAATATTGGCCTTGGTAGTGTCTTTAGACTAGTCTATTTCTACATCACCTTATTCCTCTTCCTTCATCTTTATAGGGTGTCCCTCTTCATTCACCTCCTCATTTCTTACTCTGGCATTGAATTCTTCACTAGAGCATGAGGCAACTGGAGGTCATTCTCCATGGAGTTCTGCTACACATGTGATGAGCATTGTTGAATTTCAAATTAAACAATAGATGTAGAAGCCTCGTTTGTGAAGTAGTTAAAGTTTAAACAACCATTAGAACAAGTTAATTGAATGACCATGTAGAAAAGTAGATATGTACGATCGTAGAAACTTTGATGCAAATTGATCAGCACCAAGTATAAGATTTGATGGAAAGGCTCAACATTCAATGGGGAGTACTTCTCTAAATGCATCTTATCGCTTGCACAATTCAGAGTAGGATTATAGTTCACATGCAACAAGAGTTGGAAGAATTTTTCATGTTTCTACTAGGAATATGCACTTGTCACTATGAACTGTAGAAATATGACTATACCTTCAGAATAGTAATTTATTTTCATATTTGTTTTCTACTTGGCAGATTAATGTTGGCACATATTTTCTCTTTTTCACTTCTTTGGGTGCATACTGTTGGTTTTCCAAATCCGTTTTCTCATCACATATACATTTATATTCCTGAGATTGGTTTGTAATGCAATGGAAGGCTTCTGACTCCCCCAGGCACTCCACATTTTCCTTCACTGAAGCAGGATGCTCCCTGTGTTAACATTTATGAGACAGGTACACTGCGGAGTGGAGTGATTTATGTGCCACAAGTATCAAGCAAGACAACCTCGAGGGTGAGACACTTCTCGCTCTACATGTAAAATGGATCTACTTTTTATCACTCATTCTTTCTCTCCATTATCCTTATTTCATTCTCCATGTAATTATGCCAAATTACTTTGATAAAAATTTTCTCCCTTATACAGTCAAGAGTAGTTGTAATTGCAACAATAGTTATCTCCCTAAAACCCTATTGTTTGGAGCACAAGCTTCTTCTCTTTAGTTCAAGCAATTTTTCATGAGTATCTGTTATAGTTGAAGGGATGTTTTCTTTATTGTTGCTGATGGAAGTTTTGGAAAGTTTATTTAGGAGCATATTGTTCTATGGGTATCTTTTAGTTTTTCCAAGGGGTAATGATCAATAAATCATATTTCCTATTTTTGCTAAGTTCATTGTTTTATAATGCTTCAGGGAAATTCTAGTTCTCCAATTTCACGAATCAGTGCTAGTCCACGACGGTCTAGCACTACTTCTTGTTCAAGTGGGTCAAATACCTACTCTCAAGGTAGAGCATCTTCAAGTCAAACTGGAAATCCGAAATTGCAACCTTTAACATCTTCTGGCAGGCTAGCTACTTCTAGCCGAAGGTCTTCCACACCTCCAGAAAAATCCTCAACAACAACGTTACGAAGGGCTAGAAAAAGCCCCCGTGGTCACCTATCATCAGCAGGAAGAGGTGGATATTTAGCACAAAAAAGAAGGCATGGTTTCTCATCTCCAAAGATATGGCCATGGAAGTCTAGTATTCCTAATCCACCCCCCCCCCAACCACCTCCAAATCTCCACACAACATTATATGATCTGTCAACATCTCACTCAAGGAGGTTGTGTCCAACCTCAAGGCATGGAGAAGAAACTGGGAATAAACCAAGGGGACAATCTGTATCTCCAAGAATTTCTAGGTTGGCCAAGTCATCGAATCACTAGGAATCTGATCGTTTAAGCTCTTATAGTAAGAGCTATGTGGTTTCATCATGTGAAGATGAGATAGATTCTATTTCTTCAGCAACTTCAGTTAAAAAATAGCATACACTAAAAACATAGTGCATCACCAAGTAACAAGAAAGAAAGGATCAAATGCATATTGAGGCTCAGTTAACCTCAAAAAAGCAAGTAAAACCCTCAACAACAAATGTTTCTAGTGGCTATGGTTCTACAGTACGGCAATTGGTATGCCAGCAATTCATAAATATTAGCTTTATGTGCTTTCAGTGATATTGTATTGTCCTTTTTTAGTTGATTGATAATTGATCACATTTCCTTATCTACAAGGGTAAATTATTTCTCATATTTAACTGCATGTGTGTCCAATGCACCATGCACCATGAAACTATTTTTATGATATGTTATTGAGATGGAGCAAGTGAATCTCTCTCTGCTATCTTATGATTTTAATGAAAGATGTCTTGTTGTTGCTCTATCTTGCAACATCTTCGTCAGAATTCTAAAAGCATGTTTAGGACTTTAATGTCAAGTGCACCTGTTGCCTCATTTTACACCTATAAAAGAAGTAACTTCCTACACCAGGGAAGCTCCATCAACTCTTCAGTAACTACTAGTAGTAATGTAAGCTCTGAGCATGGGGCACATGTTGCACCCTATACTGAAGCTGGTGATCTTGACATTGCAGATGTAAGTGATGAGTCAAGAGAGTGCTTAACCTCACTCTGCCCAAAGGAAATATTTGCTTTTGATAAAACAGAGATGAAAGTTGAAGATGTTGAAAGACATTGTGTTGACTCTTCTAACCTATCACGAGAACAACGATATTGCCTTGAGTTGGAACAAATATCATATGTACAATATTTGCATAGTGATTCATATGAACATAGTTCTAGTAAACCTAGACACTGGAAACCTTGGCAAGCCACTTCTAGATGGCAATGAAAGTGTCAAGAGAATACCCAGTGTTATCAATTCTCATGGATATGATTGTTATCAAGATGGTGATATGGGCCATACTAAAAAAGATGAGCATGGAGATCAAATTGATGAACATAGAGAGGTGTTGAGCCTCAAACCTGCACCTTCCTATACACCCTCTCAGCCTTCTTTTTCCACTTATTTCATCCACCCAGCTGTTAAATCATTGCATTGTAGTTTAAAAAGAGCTTTTTACATGGTTTTCTGACTATGCTTATGACTGTTGTTTGGTTTAGTTTTTGTTCATGTAGCTACGGAAACTTCTCAGTTTCCGTAGCCAGCACATGATTCCGCAGCTATTTTGTTAAAAGTTGTGCTATAGGTGTCCTATGAAGAAACGAGCTACATGGGCAAGCTACAGGTGATAGATACATGGAACGTGTCCCTTCAAATCAGCCAAATCATCCATGGAAGGTCACGGTCAACGAGGGTCAAAGGCAAAGCCAACCAAGGAGTTCAGCGGTGGCACGTCTCTGTTTTGGGCACGTGAACGTTTACGTGGCACAGTCCTCAGCCCACGAAGACACTAGCACACCTGGAGATCATCACCGTAACCTGAATCCAACAGCTACCACTCCAAAGATTTAATAGACATGATGACAGTTATGCTAGATCTCGGCTGAAGGGATCTACGTGTCTTTGGCAACACAGTTAATAGCGTAGGATTTAGTTAGTTAGTTCAGCACTTTTTCATTATAAATAACGCGTTGATGAACGCTGTGAAAAAGCTTTTGGATATGTAATTTTCCGAACTGTTGTTGTTATCACCCCACTGTTTTATATATGTTGCTGCTTTAATACATGAGAAGACTTTTCTGAGTTCATTCATGTGACTACTCGTTGACTGGCTGAAGTGGCAGAGGGCCCCTGTGCGCTGAAGCCTTGTAAAGTTTTCATTTGGTTTTAGTATGTTCTGCTTTCATAATCTTTAGCTTGTACATAACACGCTGTTTTGATGCTTCTTAATTCACTGCTATTTATACTTTCACTTCTGCTTTCTTGTAGCTGTCAGCTGATCAATGTTTTTCTGCAGGTTTTCTTAGGAATCCCGGGCAAATTTTCATCTTTTTGATAACTATTGACATATGAGATCATCTTGTCCTCCCTGCTAACTTTCATTTTCTGAAGTTTAATTCCAGCACTGTCTTTTTCAAGTTGTGATTTGCTTATTTGTTTTTTTTCTGTTATTTAGATATCATACTGCTCATCAATTTATGGTT
The DNA here is from genome assembly GCA_031772625.1 of Pinus tabuliformis. Classification (NCBI taxonomy): domain Eukaryota; kingdom Viridiplantae; phylum Streptophyta; class Pinopsida; order Pinales; family Pinaceae; genus Pinus; species Pinus tabuliformis. The sequence goes on along the minus strand of CM062807.1, from coordinate 489,105,211 downwards.
TCTTTCTATAGTCAAGTGACTCTATTAGTAAGAAATCAAAATATTACTTATTGTAGTGTGATTTAGTTATCATATTGCTTAAACTTATTCATGATTGCTTCCCACAAGGTAGATTGAGCTGAAGGGTAAAGGATCAGAAGAGTTGAAGTAGTGTGACTAGTTCCTTTTATGCGATTTAATTTCTTGCCATTTAGATATCATATTGCTTGACTTTTTCATGATTTCTTCCCACAAGGTAGATTGAGCTGAAGGGTAAAGGATCAGAAGAGTTAAAGTAGTGTGAATTAGTTGCTTTGCTTTGAGTTTCTTTAAGTTCGATTTTTACTTTCTTTTCATTCAGCAGCAAGGATACTGGGCCATTGTCATTAGTTCACTGTTTTTCTTAAGAATTGATTTCATTACAGTTGTTTTAAAGCTTTCTTTTTGAGCACTTTTAAGTTTGAGAAAAATCACTGTAGAAATCACCATCACCATTATCATCCATACTTCACTTTCATTTTCACCATCACACATTAGGGAAAGATAAATCCAAAAACAAACTAAAAACTCAAAAACGACAAAAGATTAAGGAAATGGTTATCTAGTACATATAGTACACTTCACTTCGTCATCTTACGAATCCTGGATTGACATTTTAAATAGAAATTTAGAACACACTAAATTGACCAAACATTTTGGCACCATTGCCGGGGAAGTGAAACTAGGTAGCCAATTTCTTAAAAAAAAAAACAAATTCAAGGAAGGAAAATTGATAACCTCTCAAAGTATGCTCTCCTCTTGCACTTAGTGTGATCTGGAGGATCAGAAAAGAGAAAGTTATTGGTTTAATAGTTCTTGATTATGCTCTCTTCTTGCACCTAGAGTGACCTGGAAGATTAGAAAGAGAATTATTAGCCCGACTTGAAGAAAAATAAAAAAATGGCATGCATAGAGCAAGAGATTCTAGGGGAAGGGTTTTAGCTAGAGCCAAGAGTTCGATTTTTACAACTCCATCTACTTCAAGGAATAGACAAGAGACACCTCCATCATCTCCAACCTACACTCCTAGCCCTAGGATCCCTGGAATTCAAGAGGCAGTAGTTGACTCTCCCACACCATCCATCGAATCTGAATTAGGAAGAGATCCTTTCCTTCCTTCTACAGGGAGACAAATTGTAATTGAAGAAGTAGAATCACTTGAGGAAGAAGAGGGAGAAATTCCTCCTCATTCACCCTTAGTAGAGGAACCAGAGGACTCTGAATTCTCCAGGGAAACTACCATGACAGAAGAAGGATCAAATGGATTTGGTAGAGGTAGAGGTAGAGGTAACATTGGGGGAAATAGGGATGGAGATAACTCATTCGGATTTCCTATAATCGATGAGGACTCTCGAGCCACAATGAAGAACATCTCACCATCTGTCCTCCCAAACTTTCATGGGTTAAGAAATGAGGATCCTGAAACATTTCTATTTGAGTTTGAGGTCGTGTGTCGAACTTATGATTATCTGGAAGACTCTCAAAAACTCAAACTGTTTCCTTCAACATTGAAAGGAGCAGCTTTGAAAAGGTTCATGGGATTACTCACTCAATCCATTAGGACTTGGAATGATATGAAACAAACATTTTTGGATAGGTACCTGGACTATTGTATGCCCACCAATCACAAGGACGAGGTATTCAAAATGGTACAAAAAGAAGATGAAAACTTGGAAGATTTACTTGAAAGATTCTAATATAATCTGAAAAGAGCAAAAATGAGTAACTTAGATGAGGAGACCTTGAAAGCCCTTCTATTAAAAGCCATTAGAGATGAATGGATAGATATTTTGAACATGATGGGGAAAGGAGACATATCTCAACTTCCACTTCATGATATAGCGGAGCTATGTGTCCATCTCTTAAGGGGGAAATCTAAAACTCAAAAAGGGCCTAGAGATCCTTCTCTCATCAGAGCAAAAAAATCTGCAACTGGATCAGTAAGTAGGGCTGAGATTGGCAACATGCTTGATGAGTTAAAAACTGATATCTTAGGGAGTCTTAGTGAGCAACTAGACACTCTTAAGATACACAACAAGCAGAAAGCAAAAGCTGAAGCTTTGGCCATCTTTTGCCCAAAATGTAGAAAGAAACATGCTCTAAGGGAATGTCCCTTGGATGCAAAAGTTGTAGAAACATGTGTAATTTGTTCAGAGAATCATGAGACCAAGGATTGTCCTTCAATTTCTGGGCTCAAAGCTGTCTTTCAAGAAGATCCAAATACAATTGAGTCTCTCTGTTTTGTTGCAAGGAGACCTTGGCAGGGGCAACAAAATCAAGGGTTTAACAACTCTATGAATTTTCAACCCCCACCAAATTGGAATCCTTGGCAACAACCTTGGTCCCAACCTCAAAATCCTTTTCAATCATGGGTACAAGGTATGAAAAATCCTTATGGGAGATTTGCTGAATTTTATCAATATCCTCCATCTTTTCAAAATCAACAAGCTCCACAACTTCCAAATCAAAACCCACAACTATCATTGCCATTTCCACAACAACAACAACCTTCTCAACAGAATCCAAATTCTCAACTCTTGCTCCCATTCCAACAGAAGTCAAATCAACTTCCTTCTCAGCCATTGCCAAACACCAATAATAAAAACCCTCAAAATGCTTACATGATGGAAGGTCAACAATTTCCTACCTATATGATTGTCCCTCTCAATGATGTACAAATTAGATCAGGTAGAGTCTTAGATAAGCCTTCTATAGATGCTCAAAATCAAAGCATTTCTGAGGAAGAATATCTTGAAGCCAATAAGGGTTTTGAAGCATCTCTTCAAAACCCAAACACTCAGAAAGAAAAAGAAAAATAACTAACCCCCACAACTCCTATAGTTGAGCAACCTGCATCTTCATCCACACCTCCTTTTCCTGAAAGATTACAAATTGACAAAGGGGTGGAAAAACAAATCTTGTTGCCTGACTATGATTTTCTAGATGAATTGAAGAATGTCTGTATCAAGATTCCCTTGTTACAAGCCATTAAGGAGATTCCTATTCTAGCAAAAGCAATAAAGGAGTTGAGTTTTAAAAGACCAGGAAGGAAACCAAGAGATACAAGAAAAATCCACCTGGTAGGAAAAATTGCAGATATCATGATGGGAAAAATTACTATGCAGAAGTATGTAGATCCCGGTAGTCCAATTGTCAAAACACATATCAATGGGGTAGAAATTCCAAATACTTTGATTGATTTGGGGGCTGCTATCAACATTATGAGTAGACAGACTATGGAATAGCTAAAACTTCCTAACCTTCTCTTTACACCTACTTTACTGCAACTTGCAGATCGATCAATTATTAAACCAAATGGTGTATTAGAAGACATTTTAGTCTCCTTAGACTCTTGGGAATATCCAGTAGATTTCATGATTTTGACTCCCAAGAGTAATTTAGGAGGACATACTCTCATCTTAGGAAGACCTTGGCTAGCCACAGCTGATGCTTTTATCAGTTGTAGGTCTGGGGATATGTATATTTCTGATGGTAATTCGACAAAGAAATTCAATCTGTATCCTCCAACAAAAGCAATTACAGAAATAGGAGATAATGAGTGGATTGATGATGAAGATACTATACAACCTGTCTTTACCATTTTCGAAGTTAGTGAAGATAGTCAAATTCTGAACACATTAGAAAACTTTGAAACATCTTCAGAATATGACCACACACAATTTCAGTTAGATTCTGACATTGAGTATCTATCATCTAGACAAATGTCTCTTTTCGCTATGGAAGAGTTTGGTAGTTCCGCCATTGAGATCTTTCCAGGTAAAACATTGAATATCAACAAAAACTTGGAAAGATCACAACAGGAAGAGCTAACCAAAATCTTGCAAAAACATTCTACTACATTTGCATAGGAGTATACCGATATGAAAGGTATTGACCCTAAAACTTGCATTCACCACATCTACATTGAGGAAAACAATAGACCAATCAGACAACCTCAGAGAAGGATGAATCCAAACCTTAGGGAGATAGTGAAAGAAGAGCTCCAAAAGTTATTTAATGTAAACTTCATTTATCCAATTTCAGATAGCTGATGGGTTTCTCCTTTGGTTATAGTACCTAAAAAGAATGGTAAATGGAGGGTTTGCATTGATTACAGGGAATTGAACAAAGCAACCTTGAAGGATCACTTTCCTTTACCCTTTATTGATCAGGTATTAGATACTTTAGCAGGCAAAAAGTATTTCTCATTTTTGGATGGTTTTAGTGGTTACAATCAGATTCAGGTAGCACCTAAAGATCAGGACAAGACCACATTTACCTGTCCATGGGGAACTTTTGCTTACCGAGTACTTCCTTTTGGATTATGTAATGCACCCGCAACATTTCAAAGGGCAGTACTAGGAATCTTTTCTGATCTAATCCATGATTGTGTAGAGGTTTATATGGATGATTTTACAGTTTATGGTAATACATTTGAAGAGGCATTAGAAAATTTGGAAAAATTCCTTATAAGATGTAAAGAAACAAACCTATCATTAATCATGAAAAATTCTTTATGATTTTTACTGAAGGGATTGTTTTAGGACATCATATTTCAGGAGATGGGATTAAAGTTGATAGATCAAAAGTTGAGGTCATCTCCAAGTTGCCTATTCCAAATTGTCAAAAAGATGTTAGAAGTTTTCTTGGATTTACTGGATATTATAGAAGATTTATTGAAAACTTCACCAAAATAGCATCTCCACTCTTGAAATTACTGACAAAAGACTGTGAATTCAAATGGGATCCTGATTGTCAATCTGCATTTGAAACTTTGAAAACAAGAATATCTGAAGCACCCATTTTGAGAGGGCCAAATTGGAAACTTCCTTTCCATATTTCTACAGATGCTTCAAATACAGCTCTAGGAGCTGTGTTGGGTCAAAAGGATTTAGTTCCTTATGCCATTTACTACACCAGTAAAAATTTGACTCCCACTGAGTTAAACTATACTGTGACTGAGAAAGAGTTCTTAGCTGTTGTTCATGCAATCAACAAGTTTAGACATTATATAACCGGCTATGAAACTTTTGTCCATACTGATCATTCTGCAATTAGATATCTCATGAACAAACCTGTTACTAATGGCAGAGTTACAAGATGGCTTTTACTTTTACAAGAATTCAATATTACTGTGTTGGATAGACCAGGGAAACAAAATACAGTAGCTGATTTCTTGTCTAGAATCCAAAATACTAACGAAGATTCTCCTGTAGAGGATAAGTTTCCAGATGAATATTTGTTTGCAGTAACTACTAAGACTCCTTGGTATGCAGATATTGCTAACTATTTGGTTACAGGGAAACTACCTCCACATTTATTTCCTAATGAGAAAAGAAGAATCATTCAGGAGAGTTCAAGTTATTCATGGATTTCTAATGAATTGTTTAAAACAGGGCTAGATTGTGTGATCAGAAGATGTGTTCGGGAAGATGAAATGCCTGACATCCTCAAGGCATGTCATGATGAACCATGCGGTGGACACTTTGCTGACAAGAGGACGGCCTATAAAATCCTTTCTTTAGGATATTATTGGCCTTCTCTCTTCAAAGATGCAAAACAATATGTCAGAAGGTGTGACAGTTGCCAGAGACTTGGGAGACCGACTCTTTCAAATGAAATGCCATTACAGCCACAGGTACTCATCAAACCCTTTGAAAAATGGGTTTTAGATTTCATTGGACCAATTAATCCACCATCTAAACAAAAGAAGTATATATTGGTTTGCACTGATTATGTCACTAAATGGGTAGAGGCCAAGGCATTGCCTTCTGCCACTGAAAATTCAGTTGTTCAATTTCTTTTTGAGGATATTTTTACTCGTTTTGGTGTCCCAAGAGAAATTGTGACAGATCAGGGAAGTCAATTTACATCTAATTTGATGGAGAAGCTGATGGAAGAATACAAAATCAAGCACAGGAAATATACTCCTTACCATCCGCAAGCAAATGGCTAAGTGGAATCTACAAATAAAGTTCTTGAGAGTATCATCACCAAAACTATTCATCTACACAGAAGACATTGGACAGAAAGGCTTCTTGAAGCCTTATGGGCCTACAGAACTACATGGAGGAACACAACAGGACATTCTCCCTATGAACTTGTTTATGGGAAAGAAGTCCTGCTCCCCATTGAGTTTCAAGTCAAGACTTTCAAGATGGCAGTTCAATTGGGGATGAATCTATCAGAAGCCCAAAAGCATAGAATGGAGCAGCTGAATGAGCTAGATGAGATCAGACAAGATGCAATTTTAGGGACTGATCTAGTTCAACATCAAAGAGCTAAGTGGCATGACAGAAACATCAAAGAGAGAAAGTTTCAAGAGGGAGATCGGGCTTTACTGTTTGATTCCAAGTTTAAAGACTTCAAAGGGAAGTTTCAGACTCATTGGCTTGGGCCATATGAGATTGATAAAGTCTTTAACAATGGAGCGGTAAGAATCAAGACCATTGATGAATTTCAGACTCCTCTTATTGTGAATGGCCACCGATTGAAAATTTATCATAAGACACTTTCAAAAGAGGAGTTTCTCAAAATGTTCCAAGAGAATTCTGCAATCAGGCTGGTGGAGAAGAATCCTTCTCCTTCCCCACCAGCCTAATCTTTTTTTCTTTCAGTTTTTGAAAAAAAAATAAAATACAAATAAAATAAAATTTGTGTATAAGCCTGAAAACCAATCATAGATTGGCGGTCTTATACAGAAAATGTAGAGTGAAAATCAGGGACACCTGACACTCTATATTTTCCAAAAAAAATCTCCTCCCCTTCTCTTTCCATCTTCACTTCATCTCACTTACCATTTCACTTCACCTCCATCTCATTCCCATTTCCATTTCACTTCACTCCACCTCACTTTCATTTCACTCCACTCATTCCATTTCACTCCATCAATAAAAGTCCCCTTCAGGACTATTTTCATTCAGTTGGTTTTCCTCTAACTATCTTTGTGCAGTTAAGGGGGTGTTGTCTCAATTTCCGCAGCTGGAGACCATTTCCGTAGCCAGAAACAGTTTCCACAGCCAGAAACAGTTTCCACAGCCAGCATCACTCTGTTTTCAAAATTTATAGTCAACTGTTAGTGCCATAATCATGAAATGCAGGTGTAATTGAGCTAAAGACATGGGGCATCTCCAAGATAACAAAGAAGAGCAATTGGTTAGAAGCCTTGAGCAAGAAATGACAAAGTTACAAAGGTATGATCAAAAATCTTTATCAAATAAAAATTCAAGTCATAATTATGCATAGTCATTAAACCATAACAAGTTCTACTATGAGCGATGATTTGATACAATAGCTCCACTACCACTCCTATTCCATGATATCACTCCACACACCTCGCATTCATTGCCCTAACGGTCTCATGATTATCCCGAGTTTAAACTCAAGACTAGTTGCACTTCCATTTATTACCCGTACTCTTGAGACGTGACCTATTGTGTTACGGCTCTTCTTAGCCGTAATTTCCGCAGCCGTCTATTGAGACGTATAAAATTTCATATGCAGTCATCTGATTCGAAAGAGTCTCGCCGTTACTCCACTCGCTTATTACTCCACTTACACTCCACTTATACCATACTCCTCGCATGCATCCGCATTTCATTTCATGAACTCGTTTACTGCTGCTCACCCACTGTTCCTCCTGTAATTTGGGTATTTCCATTCACTGTTCTCCATTTCTAACTGCAGCCACTACAATTCGTTCTAAACCTTGACCACAGTCAATACAGTCATCCTAAACCCCGTTGCAGTCACTACAATTTCTCCTAAACCCTGTAACAGAGCTATTTTTTTCCCTTAACCCTCACATGGAGAAGAACTCTCAGTAGGAATCTAAAACAGAGGATGGGAAAATTACTGAGAGCTAAGCCGGAAGGACCGAAATACTTGGAGGGTTATCCTCAAACTAAGGAATTGCTGAAGAAAGTCAGAAGGCTAAGATTCATCCTGTCGCGTGGAATGAGTCGATCTTGTGGACAAGATGGACCTTCCTAGAATCTAAAGAAGACCTAACGACAAGCAGACCAACCAGACACTATCTTTCTCTAAATATGCTTTAATTAACAATAGCAAACAAAGGTTTTTAGGGCCTACCTTTGGTCCAACGCAAGCTTGTGGATGCCCTCGCTCCTTTGATCCAAATGAGCTCCTTTCTGCAAATCTGCAAACACAAACAAGGCAAACACATTAAATAGCACCTGAAAAACCAATTGCATAAAACATATTCAACATGAAAGTCAAGGAGTCCATGAAACAAATAACACAAGATACTTGTTGAGAAAAATGAGTTTGATTGTATTAATTCAAAAGAAGAAGAACCTTACAACCTTTGCCTTGACGCTGTACAAGCTCCTCCCAGGGTCCAACAATATGTCTCCTCTACTTTGACAAGTTTCACTCACTCTCCAATGGAACCAAGAGGTATGTGATCTCTCCTCTCAAGCTCAACCAAAGAGTCTCAATTTCACCAGCATTTACCCTAAAAATATTCAGCTTCTAACCTCCCTAGTCCTCACCCCAATGCCTGTATTTATAGTGCAATGGAGGGAAGTTACTAGGTCCTCCTTCAAAGGGATAAAGCCCTCCTTCAAAGGGATAGCTCCTTTAGTCAAGGGATTAGCTCCTTCTCTTTTGGGATGCATGAACCACCTCAGAGCAAACAATCCACGTCAAAATTCCTTCTAGAAAACTCTATAATTAACCCAAAGTGAGCTTTTTAAGATAAAAATTGTGCCTTTTGACTTTCACAGGGGTCTGCACCTGCACCGTTAGGAACAGAGCGGGCAGGTACGCAGATTTTCTACACAGAAGGTGTGGGACTGCAGGTGACCATGAGAGAAAGTGCGGAACCAGAGTTACATTGATTTTTAATGTCTTTCTCCCACTTCCAAAGCTTGATTTGAAGAGCTGAGGTCCCAGACTTGCTTAGGAGGACAGTACAAGTGATGATAGACCCATACTGACTGCAAATAATCATGGTGACGATATTTTTGTGTAACAGATTGCCCCCTAAAGTGCGAAGTCTGTAGTAGATGAGGATTTCATTTATCATATAGGAAGAGTGAAGTACTTTATCATTTCGAGGATTATCTAGTGGAGAGCCCGGTCGGAACCTAGAAAAACATTCAATGCAAGATATATATATGACATCATATCATCGCTGAGGTAGGCATTCCCATACTTAGATCAAAACTAACTAGAAAACCTATCTATTGTCTGATACCGGAATGATCTTGTAAAACATCATAAGTATAGACTCGTGTGAACACAGTATGGACGCAGCCATCTGTTTATGAATAGTCGACAACATAATGAATACAAAATTCCTCGCAGCCTGGATGGTGGAAACTAGATCCAGGGTCTTCATTTCTATATCCCGAAATAGTACGATTCTTTCCATGTGAATAAATGTGTTGATGTCGAACATGGTAGAAACCACTTGATTACCAGTCAATGATGTAAACTGTTAACAAGTGTGAGAGAAACCACCCGTGATGTCAATGGCTCTCAAAGTACCCAGTACAATCCATGAGATGTGAGTAGATGTGTTGATGTCGAACATGTCACGGAATCCTTCGATCGAAAGTCAATGATGTAAACTATCGTCAAAGGCGAGAAACCTGCCATTGAGGCATGTAGATTTCAAGGTACTGATGATTCCTAGATCATCTTTCTAGATAATGTGCTGATGTCGATAGAAAGTGATCCGTCGTAGGCAAGCCCACAACACGAAATCATAGATCAAATTGAAGAAATTTAGTTGCAAGGACTGACTCAGGGATGGTCAAGATGGATGACAGATATTTTGCAGATGAATGGCTTATTGGCAGTGACCTCTTGAACACATAACGACACAACAGATGGCTTGGTGACAATTGACCCAAAGTTAATACCCAGAAACCGGCTGAAGACTTTCAATGTGGTTTGATCAACTGTTGGGCAAAGGATTCCCCAACCCAGGTGAATAAAAGTGTCGTATTCAAGAGTGGTTACAAAGTATGACAAACAGACTCATTTTCCTCTCTTTTCCCCCACCATTTCTGGCAAGTACCTCTTTATTTTTTACAAGCTTGAGGAGGATAACATTTGCTTGATTATAAGCTCATCCTTCGGATGAGTCCAACTTAGTTTAAATTCGAACCCTAAGAAGGAGTGGTTCGTTCCTGTTTGTAATTGAACAGGTCCTTTACTGTGAAATTTTAACGAGTCCAGTATAGGAGAAACTCGGTGTTTTTCAATTTTTAGAGAGTCTGAAAAAACTTAAGAAGACTCCAGGGTTGACCTTTTTCGTAAATTTGTGTCTCCCAAGCCCGAAAAAGTATAAAATAATACTTGAGAGAACCGCTTGATCTTTTACGACCAAGGAGTACTTTTCATTATTAGTGTCACTGATCCGAAAAAAGTAAAAAAGCGATCAACAACACGTCGTTTTATAACCAATATCGAATTTGAAACGACAAAATTCCGGCAATCTTTTCATGTTTTTTACGGTCGGAAAAGAGCTGTAAGTGGACTGTCTTTTAATTCCATTTTAACGAGTGTAAAAGAAATGCTCGGCAATATTTTCATGTTTTAGGAGTCAGAAAAGGGCTTAAAATATGACTCTACTTGTTTTTCATTGAAAATAACAGATTTCGCCTGAACAATCCTGTATTCTGTACAAAGACACAAACATTACTCATACCTGTTTGAAATGGATAAAAATGTCGTAAAATACCTTTTGAAAGTGAAACATAAACAAATTTGGAATTGATTTACTCAAAAAAACTTATAAAAAGGGGGTTTGACAATTCATTTTTACCGTTCGAGTTTGGGTGAGAAAATAGTGCTTTTGCTTAGAAAACTTCCCGTGAAGATTGTGGAAAATCCAACCGTCGGAATCGAGTGCCGTCTTCTCCAGGTAATCCACATCATCTTACTCTTCATTTTCAACCGTTTAGTTTTTTAATTTAGCCCCTCATTTTGTTTTTTGGGAGGGTTTTTAGGTGCAAAACCCGCGCACGGGGGTCCGCAGGTTTACCATTGCGGACCCGCGGACCCCGACTTTTTCTCCATTGGGAAAAAGCTCGGGGTCCGCACCTTCCATGTAGACAAAGTGCGTACCCATGCACTATGTCTAATGTGGAAGGTGCGTACCCCGCCACAAGGGTTTTGAACCCAAATTTTCTCAAAAATGGACCAACCAAAAGTTTTTCTAGCAATCTAATTAATCTTTATTCTTGATGCGGAGAATATATCATGCTAGATTGGCGCGAATGGGAGCATGAGGACGTGGATACTGCCACGTGGAATCATCAGCCTTCACTTGATGCTTTGAGGGCATGCGGACTGTACAAGTTCTGGACCATTCCTGGCATGAGGGCTCAGGTAGATTTCTTACAGTGGTTGGTTGACAGGTGGATCATTCAGGACCAGTGTTTCTTCATTGGCAGGCACCGGCTCGAAATCGAGCCGGAGGACATTTATTTCTTGACTGGTTTTCCTAAGAGAGGCGAGGACTTGACTCTATACAGGACTAGGCCAGGTGGCCAGTCTGTCGATAGCCTCCGGCTAGAGTACTGCAACAGCCAGGCTAAAGACAAAGGGATAGACATAAAAACCATATCCCGTCCTGAGCTCATGGTGATTGCATTTACTGTCACCAGACTTTGCGGACCTGCCGCATTACATGTTGCCACCGGATCCCAGATGCGTATGGCAATTGATTTCTTTCAAGGCACCATCTTCAACTGGTGCAATGCTGTGCTGGCCAATGTGAAAGGCCAACTGACCAGGACCAAGAGCGGATGACTAAATACCTTTGGTTATGGGGCTTTGGTCATGAGTTTTGGCCTGGAGAGGGTTCCTATGCTGATCCCACAGCATCTTACTGTTGGAGCTGGGCTTCCTCGAGAGCCCAAAATGATGCAATGGGTTGCAGTCATGGCCTGTCACCTGGACGAGAGGACAGAGGTTGCTCGGTTCAAACCTGAGTATTTCCAATGGTTAGAAAACAAGGTTTTTTCCATTCAGGACTTCCCTTATGCTGGGATATATTTCCGTGGTGACCCAGACATGGTTCTTCTGCCAGGAGAGCAGTGGGACGAGTCAGGTAAAATCCTTTTCAACTTTTCTATTTAATTTTTTTTTTTTTTTGCATCGTCTCAAAACTGATAGTAAAAATTTAAAATGCAGATGTGGGTCCACAGCGACCAGCCACTCTTTGGCCTTTCGAGAGAAAACAACCAGTTGCACCCTTTCCAGCCCCACAGGATGAATCAGCAGAGGTTTTGGCCGAGTTGGAGGGCCATCTTCAGCGCTTGACAGGGGATATTCCTGAGACCACTATAGACGACATTCCTCATCGACTTCAGCACTATGTGATTGGAGTCCCGGGACCTTTTAGGAGGTTCCTTTGCAAGGTGGCCCGGGCAGTGGTTTCTTATAGATATCATCATCAGTGATAGGATGATCGCCTTTTGTGGGCACATGTGACATTTTTGTTTTTTGTACTTATCATTTTTGCCGATCATAAGGTGTTTTTCAACCTATGATCGAAGACGATGTATTTTTTGACACACTCCTCTCTCTCTCTCTCTCTATATATATATATATATATATATATATATATATATCACTCTTACCGGCTTATTTTGAAAATCATGTTATGGAATGATTTTAAATTCACATGTATGATTATTGCAAATGTCTATTTAACATTCGAGAAGCAATTGCATCTGCTAATGTATTTAAAGACCTTGGAATATGCTGATATTCAATGTAAGCAAACTCACGTTCCAAGAGACACACTCTCAAAAATAATCTTAATAACACTGGATTTCTAATGGCATACACTCTATTAAGCTGTAATACAACGAGTTCAGAATCTAACCTCACTATCAAACTTCGAATCCCAAATGAAATAGATTCAGACAATAATTCAATCACTGCACTGTACTTTGCAATGTTGTTTGTTGTTTGACCGAGACTTACCCCATGCATAGAAACTAACTCGTCAGAGGGTGAATAGATAACCCAAGCTGCGGAAGAGATGTTCCGTGTACTACGACAAGCACCATCCGCAAATCCAATGTATGTTTGGAGAGGCATCGACATCTGCAATATCAAGAGTAAAACCAAGATAAACAGGAGTAACGACGAAAAACACTCTCTAAGCTAAGCACACTTCTCAACTAAAACACACTTGCTAGAAAGAAAAACTAATCTAACTAAAAATCTCCATACCCATTCTTTTAAGCATAATACCTCTTCAAGTAAAGACCATTTCTGGGTTTACCTAAAGAGTCCTCGTCAAAGTCTAGCAACTCATAGGCCCCTTTTGCTAGCTTTCGCTTGACAATATAGGGCCTATGCCACATAGGAACGAATTTTCCAACACCTAATTTATCATTAGCTTGATCATACAATAACACTAGGTCTCCTTCCAAAAAATTTCGAGGGGTCACATTCCGATCATACTGAGCTTTCATACGTTTTGCGTGAGTCTCGATTACCAATGCAGTATCACGTCGATTCTCATCTAATTGAGCTAAGTATAACAAACGCTTTTCCTCTTCAGAAGTAGCTGGAAGTAACTCGATGGCCATTTGCAGTGACGGGATTTCGCACTCAATGGGTAACACGGCTTCCAAACCATAAACTAGTTGGAAAGGAGTGAACCCTGTTGATGTTTTTACTGAAGTTCGGTACACCCAAAGCGCTGAAAATAACATGTTGTGCCAATTCGACCGATGAATCCCAATGATTCGTCGGATCATGATAACTAAAACTTTGTTGATGGATTCAACCAGACCATTCACTTGTGGATAATAAGGAGTTGAACTATCGTGACGTAAACCAAGCTGGCCTGTAAGTTCGGTCATCATAACGTTTCGAAAATGACGCCCATGATCAGTGATTATTGCTTGTGGGACACCAAACCTAGCAATTATATGATTGAACATGAAAACTGCAGCTGTCTTGTCGTCTGCCTCGAATGTAGGTATCGCCTCGGCCCACTTAGTAATATAATCTACCGCAAGGATGATATACGCATGCCCCCTGACCGAGTGAGGGTTACATGTAATAAAATCGATACCCCATTTGGCAAAAGGACCAACGGAAATTATAGGGTGGAGAGGAGCGAGTGGAGCGCGCATCTTACGATAAAAAATCTGGCAGTTGTGGCATTTTCGGACCGCCGTAATACAATCTTTAAATAAAGACGGCCAGAAGTAGCCAGCGCGCAATATCTTATGGGCTGTGGCATACCCAAACATATGACCGCCACATGCTTCAGAGTGACAGTCATTTAGAACCCTTTCAGCTTCTTCGTGAGTTAAGCAACGTCGAAAAATAGAATCCGCCCCACGGCGATAAAGAGTATCTCCAATAATTTTGAATTGTTGGGACTAGAAGCGAATTTTCGGACGTTCCGATTTTGAAATTTCTGACCGAAAGGATTGGGTCTGGAGATAGATGATGATATCCCCATACCACGAATCTAAAGTGCTGATTAGAAACAAAGATTCGTCCGCAATGGGCTCCTCTGCCACAGTTTCTGTGTCAGCACGCGGGAAGTCACACATTAACTCTGCAAAAACTAAAGATTTCTTAGACTTGGATTTCTCAAACTCCAAGTCGAACTCCTGCAGGATAAAGATCCATATAGATTACTTGCCCCCTAGCAATTGTTTGGTCAGAATGTAGATCATAGGGTTGCAATCCGAAATGACTGTAGTTTTGCGTAGTAAAATGTAGTGACGAAAACGTTGGATGGCTTGAACAGCTGCCAATGCCAATTTCTCCACATGTGAATATTTTAGCTCAGTTGGATTTAACGTTCGACTAAGGTAATATATCACATGTTCCGTTCCGAATTCATCTTCCTGAACTAAGACCATTCCAATGGTGGAATGGGATGCGGCGAGGTACAAAAAGTAATCATGGTTGTAGTTGGGAGGATGCAACAACGGTGCATGGGTCAACGCGTGTTTGAGTGCATCAAAAGATTTCTGAGCTATCTCATCCCAATAAAATTGAGTATTTTGTTTTAACAACCATGTAAAACCCTTTGTAACCTCAGCGTAGTTAGGAATGAATCGTCGTAAAAAGTTTGCTTTCCCCTGCAAACTTTGGAGTTGGCAAAGACTCGAAGGAGGAGGCAAATTGATAATAGCTTTGACCTTCGAGGGATCAATGCGAATGCCGGCTTTCGAAACTACAAATCCCAGCAATCGACCCATTTCTATATAGAAGACACATTTGTGTGGGTTCAACCGAATACGATAATGCCTACACCTCATAAAAATTGCACGTAATGAATGAGCAGGCAAATCATCGAGATACGGTTGCACAATGTGTTTGATGTCATGAAACGCATAAGACATCGCCCTTTGAAAATTTGCTCCGGCATTCTTGAGCCCAAAAGGTAATTTGCAATAAGCAAATGTCCCCCATGGACAAATGAAGGCCGTTTTTGGTTGATCGGCAGGTAGAATGTTGATTTGATTATATCCGGAAAAACCGTCCATAAAGGAAAATATTTCGCTGCCGGCACAATCATCAATGATTTGATCGATATAGGGAGTTGGGTAGTTGTCCTTTGGACAAGCTCGATTAATGTCCCTATAGTCGATGCATATTCTTATTGTTCCCTATTTTTTGTTAACCGGAACAATATTCGATACCCAATCCGTTAACGGGATCGGATAAATGAAACCTGCTTTCAACAGTTTTTCAACTTCTGCTTTAATTGCAGCAGCTTTTCGTGGGTGAATTTGACGCAAATGTTGCCGAACGGGTTTAGCATCGGGATAAGTCTTGATCTCATGAACAAAAATCGTGGGATCAATTCCTGGCATTTCCTCATAGGACTAGGCAAACACGTCGCGGAATCCTTGAAATAGGGCCTTATATAACTGGATTTCGTCATATGTACACGAGGCACCTATATGAATGTTCTCAACAATTTCGGGCTTAACCGAAATGTCAATGGGAATAGTTCGAGAGATGTTTCCCAAATTTAACTCTGAATCGGGATGTTTCATTGGATTTTGAGGTTCCTTGGCATATTCAGTCGTAAAGATTGATGAGAAATCATTTTCAAAACGATCATCCTCAGGTAAAAACGAAGATCTAAGATGGAGATCTTCCCATGGTAAATCATCTACACATAGGATTTCACGAATTTGCTCATCAGAGTGAACAAGTTCAGAAAACGTAGTTAAATCCGAGGTTGATGTGAAAAGTGATTCCTCATGGACCACATTCATTACGTCATTTTCTGTTGAACACAGGTCGGCAAAAGATTGCACGGCTTCATAGGCAATTTCATATGGACTCAAAGGCATAGAATTACCAAATGAGTCTATTTCAGATTCAGAAGGAACGATCCAAGGATCGTCATAAAAAATAGTGTCTAATGTAATCATATGAATGGTTGCAAATGAAGATGATGCGTTGATTGGAGGAAAAGGAAAAGTTCCCAGTAAATGGGTATCTTTAACTAATCCTACTCCAACATCCTTATATGGGATAGTCGTTTTACTGACATGCTGAATACTCTCCGAAGAGGCTGGGTCAGATGAGAAGTAAGCCAGTTGGTCTATCGTAACGATCTTTCCGTTATATGGAAACTTTATGACTCTAAAGACCGATGAAATGACCGCTGTCATAGCGTAAGACCAACTTCGACCCAAGAGAAGGTTGTAGTCTAGAGGGGCATCAACCACCTCCACATCTAGACTAACGGTTTTTCCTTCAACCCCTATAGGCAAATCCTATAGAATGCCAAAAGGATGAAACCCACGACCGTCAAAGACCTTAAGAATTGTCGGGGATTGATTTAGTGAAGGAGAACCAAGCGATCTCCAACACTGTATCGACATAATACACGTTGAGGCTCCCTCATCAATTATAGTCCGATGAATAGGCCTGTTTTTTACTATCACTGGGATCTGGAAAGCCATTTGATGAGGCAACCGCGGTGTACTATTTTCTAGATCAAAGATTATTAGGTTCGGGTCCTGAACATCAACAGCTCCTATAGCTGATAAAAGTAATTTACGCTGTGCTGGGCATAATTGCAGCACTTCCAAAGTCGACATTGCTGAGGGTGAAACAGCTAAATCCTCAACAATGTTATAATTCTGAGCCGCTCTCGCATGTGGATTGAAAGCTGACTTTCGAAGTATACCCTTGGCGGGCGGTTTGATTACTAAGTCTGGATTAGGTTTCTCGATCTGTAGTGGATCGGAACCGGGAGCTGAGGTTGATGGATTAGAATGAGAAGATTTTGCTTCTTTGCCATCAACAGGACTTTTACTACCATAATCTTGCGATCGAGTCGCAATCCTTACATGGGACATCATCAATATGGGTTCTTCATTGGCACTCGAGGGAGAACCTATCATTTTGCTATCTTGATTTGGAAATGGATCCTTCAAAATAGCAGGAGTTTGGGAAGCTTTGATGATATTCACAACCTCTGCTCGGTGAGGGCAGTCTCTTGTAAAATGTTCTTCGTCACAAATGAGACATGGATAACGAGGTTTTCACTTTTCATCATTGGATTCCGCCTTTTCAGATTTCTCTTTTGAACTTTTGTCCGTTTTATTCTTCTTCTTTCCTTTCTTCTTTCCACCGGATTTTGATTTAGTCGTAGATGATTCTACAACGTGAATATCGGCGGAAACCTCTGCAAAAGAGTCTTCTGTCGGGGAATCAGGCAAGGTTATGATAGGAGAAGAATTCTTGGAAGACGTCTTCTTACTTTTAGTGTTAACCGTACCAATCATACCGTCAGTGGCATGAGATCCCGAAGGAGCTGCAGTGATTTGATTTGACTTGGGAAGATTGGGGATCTTTTCGTGTAACATACCTGACTGAGTATAGACCAAGTCAAGGTACTATGCTTGAGCAATCACTTGCTCCTCAGTAACAACTCTGGCTTTAGCAACATCTTCAGTGATCCTTGGCAACAAAGATTTTACAAACCACTCAGCCAAGATTTGATCCGGAATAAATACCTTCACTAAACGTCGTTGACGTCTCCACTCATGAATATGATCTGAAATGTACGTGGATGTCGATTGTTTTAGCGAAGTTAATAATTCCGTGCCATTGTCATATCGGACTGGCAACTGGAAATGAGTTAAAAACGAGGTAGCTAACTGGCTAAAATTATAAAAAGTGCCTCGCGGTAACTCAATGTACCACTTGGCCGCGAGACCAATTAGAGTGCACTGGAAAAGTCTAAGACGGATCAAATCATATGTGATGGAGTTAGATGGACACCAGAGGTGGTAAGTCATCACATGGTTCGACGGGTCCTCTCCAGATTTACCTTCGAACTTGGGAATGTCACTGGGCAACTTGTTCGGCATTGGCGGCCAAAACGGAAGATAATTAATTGGATCGTTCGTTAGGCGCGACAAGTCTGGTAAGTCCAAAGTTGCGATAAACGGTAGCTGCCGATTAGGATCCCTAAAACTCTGGGTCATGAGACCAGCCCCAGGAGGAGGATATCCAGGATAACTAGGAATAGGAATCGCGTTCGGGATATTGTATCCTCCTGGAAAACCAGGATTAACCGGACCGTACTGGGGTTGTTGAGGTTGTTGATAAGTGTACCCAGGATACAGTTGATATTGATAAATTGGCTGCTGGACAGCAGGACCGAATTAGTACTGTCCCTGGTACGGTTGATAAGTGAATTGTGGTTGACTTGTGACAACCGTACTTAAACCAGGTTGTCCTACAGGCATCTGAACTGTAGTTTGAATCGTAGATCCAGACGGTGGTAAAGATGTCTGAGGAGTAGATACAGGAACAGTAGAAACCGGAGTTGTCGATACTCTAGAAGTAGGTGGGGTAGATTGAACAGATGTTGCGGCAGTTGCAGCAGTCGTTTGAGATGGAGTACTAGGCACAATAGGCCCAAACTGAGAAACTACCGAAGGTACAGAAGTTTGAATATTAGACTGGACTAGTTGCTGGGGTGAACCAGAAACTAAGGGTTGTCCAGTTTGAGATGACAACTGTACATTTGGCTGCAACACCTGTTGAGTTTGTGATGGATCCCACACTATGTTCATTCCGGGGTACTGACCCATAACAGGTTGAGAATATTGAGGACCATAACCGGGTTGAGGGTAAGTTTGATAATTGAAAGGTATATTTCCCGTCCCTTGAACATAAGATTGACCTTGGGGTGGTTGGAAACCTTGGTTCGAGTACTGACCTTGGGGTAGATACCCCTGAGGCATGTACTGATACTGAGGTTGACCTTGAGGTATAAATTGATACTGGGGTTGACCTTGGGGTACATATTGAGTCTGGGGTTGACCTTGAGGAATGTATTGTACCGTAGGCACGTACTGTCCTTGAAGTTTCCCCCCAGATGCAAATTGTGTACCTTGAGGTTGCCCCCCAGGCGGTAACTGGCCACCTTGAGGTTGAGAATTGGGAATAGAACCTGACATCATAAGAATGTCTTCTACGCTCAACGGCTTTGCACCATTGCTTCCAGTGAATAACCCTTGTTCAATGGGTTGAGGAGATGCTCCCGAAAAAGTACCAGAAAGTGACTGATACCCAGAGGGAACAGAAGGACCGCCGTACAAAAAAGATTCAGGCGATTGAGTAAACATGGATGACTGACCTGACATATTTACGGGAGTATAAAAACACCTAGGTTGATAAGGAGCACGAGGTGGTGAAAAACTTAACACTGGGTTTTGCAAATAATTAGTTAAAGAAAGATACCAAGCAGTACTTCTAGGTGGACTGTAAAAAAATATTCACGCTCCCTTAGATCAATAACAGGTTGATTTTCAGGGATAGGGATGCCTACTTATTCTTCTGAAGCAAGTTCTTCAATAGCTATCAAACCAGAAGGAAGATTTTCGGTGATTACTCTTTCTACCCTAGGTGAATTAGGAGCACTAGAAGTCGGAGAGACAAATCCCGATGTTGGAGTAACAGGTTCAAATATCTCAGATTCTTCGCCTATATCACTAGTAGATGAAAAGCTACCAGCAAGTTTGGAAACCGAAATAGCTTCAGGATTATAACCTGTTTCTAGAGTTTGGTAATCAGGATGAACAACCAACGAAGACTCTCCTTCTTCAGGTGACCCAACTTTACTGCCACTAGGAGTTACGAGGACTTTCAAGCCTTCAAGATGGCTCGGGACTTCTTCAGGAGGTTGGCCCCGAAGTCTACGGGACTTCCTCAGTAAATCGGCCACGGCTACAAACTCAGGAGACTGGCCCCGAAGTCTACGGGACTGTCTCGGTAATTCAGCCACAGTTAAAAACTTTTAACTACTTCACACGCAAACAAAGTAAAATCTCAATGAAAAACACCTAAAGCCTCTAAAGAATCAAACAAATTTGAATCACACGCCTAAATAATCTAGAGATCAAACACACACAAACAGTAACTTTCCGGACCGAAAACACTAGTTGGTGATGAAATCCAACGTCGCAGAATTCAGTACAGAAATGGCGGTTGGAACAGTTACCCCGGCAACCTGCTTAATGAATAGATTGGACCAAGTTCCTCCACTTTAACCGTCTCGAGTGAAGTGAACCCCGCAGAAAATCCAAGTGAGTCTAGCCGACATTTGCTCCAGGTATAGTGGGATCTTCCCACCACTGTCACCTTAGGAAGAATCCTAAAGAATATGGTCACTAAGGCTACCAACTGAGACAAATACACCTGGGGGGACAGTCTATGATCCGATACGCATGCAAGGGCAGAGTAGCAAGCTCAATCCCCTTGAAGGCTCCTTGACATAATCCAAGGTTTACCAACAAGTGACCCCAGGCTCCTCGAAAATGGTTAATCCGAGGTTTACCATTTTTAATACGTGAATATCTGGTGTCGTTCCCAATGAGGAAGGATTGATTCCCACACTAGTTCGAACACGATCTCATGCTTCTCCTTTAAGAGGAGCTTTCCCAGAGCATAAATGCAACAATTGGATTTCTTCCTACCACAAGATACAGCTACTTGTTTGTTTTTACTGTCTTGGAGAGTTAATTACTCTCCTACTCCAAGACACTAGCATAAGCTAAATTGGTGTATCAGAGTCCTAGAAATAAAATGTTACTAAGTGAATTTTACTTTAAGCGTTAATTTTAGTGGTTGTTGTTTAAGTCAAAAGGTGGTGTAGATGAAACTCGTGGTGTAAAGACTCGACTCGAAATCACTAAAAAGATGCACCTAAGATGATTTAAACAATCTTTTCTCTTCGATGAACTTCTAAAATAAGAAAGAGTTTGAGAATGCAAACACTTTGTAAACACAAATCTTTCTCGATTAAACAAATTAAAAGAAGAACTTTTCCCTTTCCAAAGCACTAAAAAAACGAGACAACTAGTTATTTCACACAAATTTCCCTTTTCTTTTCAAAGCACTCAATCACTACAAAAACAAACTTTTCCAAAAGAGATTTTTTTTTTATATTTTGTAAATAAAACACTCAAAACTAATGAAAACGACTAACTTTGAGATCTACAAACTATAAAAAGCTACTTGAAGTCAAAGCCTACTAAAAGTATTTTTGAGGATGTTTTACTTAGCTAAATGTGAGCTAAGGACTAACTTATGCAGAATCACAATTAGTCAAAAAATGACCAATCTTTCATTTTCTTTTTGTAAAAATGAAAATTCCAAACTTTCAACTACAAGTTTTTCGAAATTTTGAAATGAGAAAACTCAAAGCGAATTCCTCAACAAGGGGATATTTCATAAATGGTCAGACTCACAAGAAGACCAGTAGACACCAAGGTAATCTGAGGTCCCTAGGGCTTCTAAGCTCAGAGCCACTACACAACCAAAAACGAAAAACAAACCCAACAAGCAAAATTCCTAGGAATTCCACCTAAAACCCTAATGCTAATGAAATCAAACCAAGGAAAGTTTTTGACAGGGAACAAGCGGGTCTGGGCAATGGCTAAAACCTATAAACAAATTCTAAACTAATAAAAAGAGGAAAATTTAAAATTTTTCAAGTTTTTGACAGGGTACGCAGGCAACCTGTTTACACAGGTGCATCTACGCTCTGTGCACAAAGGAAAAGTGCGTACAGGTATGCACTGTGCCTAACTCAGAGGGTGCGTACCTCTCCCAAAACTATGAAAAATGAAAACTAACTCAAAATTAACTAAATTCACCCAATCCCACAATCATCAAGTCAAAAACAGAAACAGGAAAAACAGTTTCTCAGGTCAAAGTATAGACAAAGAAAACAATCAAGTCCCCAGCGGAGTCGCCACTTTGTCGCGCGGAATGAGTCGATCTTGCGGACAAGATGGACCTTCCTAGAATCTAAAGAAGACCTAACGACAAGCAGACCAACCAGACACTATCTTTCTCTAAATATGTTTTAATTAACAATAGCAAACAAAGGTTTTTAGGGCCTACCTTTGGTCCAACACAAGCTTGTGGATGCCCTCGCTCCTTTGATCCAAATGAGCTCCTTTCCACAAATCTACAAACACAAACAAGGCAAACACATTAAATAGCACCTGAAAAACCAATTGCATAAAACATATTCAACATCAAAGTCAAGGAGTCCATGAAACAAATAACATAAGATACTTGTTGAGAAAAATGAGTTTGATTGTATTAATTCAAAAGAAGAAGAACCTTACAACCTTTGCCATGACGTTGTACAAGCTCCTCCCAGGGTCCAACAAGATGTCTCCTCTACTTTGACAAGTTTCACTCACTCTCCAATGGAACCAAGAGGTATGTGATCTCTCCTCTCAAGCTCAACCAAAGAGTCTCAATTTCACCAGCATTTACCCTCAAAATATTCAGCTTCTAACCTCCCTAGTTCTCACCCCAATGCCTATATTTATAGTGCAATGGAGGGAAGTTACTAGGTCCTCCTTCAAAGGGATAAAGCCCTCCTTCAAAGGGATAGCTCCTTTAGTCAAGGGATTAGCTCCTTCTCTTTTGGGATGCATGAACCACCTCAGAGCGAAAAAACCACGTCAAAATTCCTTCTATAAAACTCTAGAATTAACCCAAAGTGAGTTTTTTAAGATAAAAATTGCGCCTTTTGACTTTCACAGGGGTCCGCACCTGCACCGTTAGGAACAGAGCGGGAAGGTACGCAGCTTTTGTACACAGAAGGTGCGGGACCGCAGGTGACCATGAGAGAAAGTGCGGAACCAGAGCTACATTGATTTTCAAAGTCTTTCTCCCACTTCCAAAGCTTGATTTGAAGAGCTGAGGTCCTAGACTTGCTTAGGAGGACAGTACAAGTGATGATAGACCCATACTGACTGCAAATAATCATGGTGACGATATTTTTGTGTAACACATCCAGAATTTTAAAGGCCATAACAAGGAGGTGAGCAAAGCTTTTGCGAGGTCTTTTAATGGACAAACAGTGGAGGTTGGAGACTTGAAATTTACAGTGACCGAGGCCACAGTAGCAGCTGCCACGGGCCTACCTCAAGAAGGTGAAAGGTGGTTTAAAAATAGAAGTGTGGACGATCAAATATGGAGAACCATGCTACAAAACCAAGGTATGGATACCACCGTATTTACAAGAGGCATCCCTGTTCATGTACTAAAAGAGGAATGGTCAAGTCTACTGTTAGTCATCCAGAAATTTATCACGTGTGAAGGTCGTTTTGGCTCTATGTATATGTATCATGTTAGATTGATGATGAATTTCATAGACAGTCACATTCTTAATTTGCCTCATTTTCTGCTATTAAATCTGAAAAAGATGAGTTTTACAGTTCAAAAACATGTAGGCAATATTGAACCTCATCTCTACCATCATGGGCTCATAAAAATTCTTATTGAGGACCAGTTAAAGAAAAATAAGAATACTTGGGAGCAATTTTTGACAAGAAACTACTTCCAAGAGCCGTCTGAGGCCTCTGGAATCAGTCCACCAAAGATTCCAAAGAAAAGTAGGAGGAAACAAAATAACATAGAGCTAAAAGTAATTCAAGAAACAGTCCAAAAAGAAGAAGAAGATAGAGCTAAAAGTAAGAAACAGAGAAAAGAAAAAGGAAAAAGAACCATCCAAGAAGTTTATCCATCCCCTGAGCAATCCATAGAAGAGGATTATCAACCTTTGTCAGAAAGATTAATAGATCTTCAAGCTGCTACCATAGCCAAGAAAAATCAAAAAGGAAAACAAAGTGCACAAGAGAAGAGTACTAGTTCATACTTAAGAAGGAGCACTAGGCTAAAAGGGAAGGGGAATAAAACTAAAGAAAAATAGTCTCACTTTATTGATTTAGGTGAAGAGACACTTGAGAAATCTTCGGCTCAGCCAAGCATTGAGTCAAGTCCTCCACGCGAGGAAAGCCCTTTTCGGCCGGAAAGAGAGAGTAGTCTTCCTCCTCCACCAGATTTTGAGCCTAGTCCGAGAAAGACACCTGAGGTAGATCCTAATCAACAAGAGGCATACAATTACCTGGAATCCTTAGAACAATCAGCTGCAGGACCAAGTACCTCTCTGCCACTTGATGCACAAGTTCAGTCTTTGAAACAGGAAGTATTTGAGTTAGAAGTCCTAAATAGGCATATCAAACAGGAAAATGAAGCACTCAAAGAGCAGAGTAAGGTAGACAAGATTGTCCATGATAACACTATGCTTCATTTAGGACTGTGGCAAAAGAAAAATAGAAAACTGAAGAAGAAGTGCAAAAAGTTAAGCAAAGCATTGATTAACCTCAAGTTCAAATATCTAGTCAGGAAACCAAGGATGATGATGTTAGCATCAAAGAAGAAGAAAAGAGGGCTAGATGTCCTTGCAGAAGCCTCAGAACATGTGGATTAGAGGGAAATAACTCAATTTTGGTTGCATGAGGACATGCAACACCTTCACAATGGGGGTATGTTGAGCCTCAAACCTACACCTTCCTATACACCCTCTCAGCCTTCTTTTTCCACTTATTTCATCCACCCAACTATTAAATCATTGCATTGTAGTTTAGAAAGAGCTTTTTACATGGTTTTCTGACTATGCTTATGACTGTTGTTTGGTTTAGTTTTTGTTCATGCAGCTGTGGAAACTTCTCAGTTTCCGCAGCCAGCACAGGTTTCCGCAGCCAGCACAGGATTCCGCAGCTATTTTGTTAAAAGTTGTGCTACAGGTGTCCTATGAAGAAACGAGCTACATGGGCAAGCTACAGGTGATGGATACATGGAACGTGTCCCTTCAAATCAGCCAAATCATCCATGGAAGGTCACGGTCAACGAGGGTCAAAGGCAAAGCCAACCAAGGAGTTCAGCAGTGGCACGTCTCTGTTTTAGGCATGTGAACGTTTACGTGGCACAGTCCTCAGCCCACGAAGACACCGGCACACCTTGAGATCATCACCGTAACTTGAATCCAACAGCTACCACTCCGAAGATTTAATAGACATGATGACAGTTATGCTAGATCTTGGCTGAAGGGATCCACATGTCTTTGGAAACACAGTTAATAGCGTAGGATTCAGTTAGTTAGTTTAGCACTTTTTCATTATAAATAACGCGTTGATGAACGCTGTGAAAAAGCTTTTGGATATGTAATTTTCCGAACTGTTGTTGTTATCACCCCACTGTTTTATATATTTTGCTGCTTTAATACATGAGAAGACTTTTCTGAGTTCATTCGTGTGACTACTCGTTGACTGGCTGAAGTGGCAGAGGGCCCCTGCGCGTTGAAGCCTTGTAAAGTTTTCATTTGGTTTTATTATGTTCTGCTTTCATAATCTTTAGCTTGTACATAACACGCTGTTTTGATTCTTCTTAATTCACTACTATTTATACTTTCACTTCTGCTTTCTTGTAGCTGTCAGCTGATCAATGTTTTTCTGCAGGTTTTCTTAGGAAGCCCAGGAAAATTTTCATCTTTTTGATAACTATTGACATATGAGATCATCTTGTCCTTCCTGCTAACTTTCATTTTCTGAAGTTTAATTCCAGCACTGTCTTTTTCAAGTTGTGATTTGCTTATTTGTTTTTTTTCTGTTATTTAGATATCATACTACTCATCAATTTATGGTTTCTTTCTATAGTCAAGTGACTCTATTAGAAAGAAATCAAAATATTACTTATTGTAGTGTGATTTAGTTATCATATTGCTTAAACTTATTCATGATTACTTCCCACAAGGTAGATTGAGCTAAAGGGTAAAGGATCAGAAGAGTTGAAGTAGTGTGACTAGTTTCTTTTATGCGATTTAATTTCTTGCCATTTAGATATCATATTGCTTGACTTGTTCATGATTTCTTCCCACAAGGTAGATTGAGCTGAAGGGTAAAGGATCAGAAGAGTTAAAGTAGTGTGAATTAGTTGCTTTAAGTTCAATTTTTACTTTCTTTTCATTCAGCAGCAAGGATACTAGGCCATTGTCATTAGTTCACTGTTTTTCTTAAGAATTGATTTCATTATAGTTGTTTTAAAGCTTTCTTTTTGAGCACTTTTAAGTTTGAGAAAAATCACTGTAGAAATCACCATCACCATTATCATCCATACTTCACTTTCATTTTCACCATCACACATTAGGGAAAGATAAATCCAAAAACAAACTAAAAACTCAAAAATGACAAAAGATTAAGGAAATGGTTATCTAGTACATATAGTACACTTCACTTCGTCAGCTTACGAATCCCGGATTGACATTTTAAATAGCAATTTAGAACACACTAAATTGACCAAACAAGAGGTATGTTTATATTTCAAGAAAGTTGTTATTCATAACAATGATGAATACTTAGGTAGATCCATTGTGGACATGCAATAAGATAACTCTTCAAAATTTATGAGCAGCAAGAATGTTAGTGATGGTATCTCAGAGAATCTTCAGGCATCTCTTCCAAGAAATTTTGAAATTGCAAAAATATGGAAACATGACCTTGAGTCAAAGAAATATGTGATTATGCATGCGCTACCAAAAATAAAGTTAAGGAAACTGATTGCCACACTATGTGTTCCAAGATCAATTTTCTGCTGGACAAATGACTTGAAGTAATAACATGAATCCTATATCTAAATTTAATAAGATTGAAGAGATTACACATTGCGAACGCAGAGGAAATGTTTAACATTAAACTTAAGGTGTGGATTTTCCATCATAGCACATGCCAGGAAAAGATGCATGGGGGAAAAATGTTGAACATTCTCCTGAATGTGTTACTTCATGGGAGTTACCAGGCAAAGTAAAAACTACCAAAGAATCAGTGTTGCAGGTGGACGCTATGAGTTCAATAAATTTATGGAGGGATTGTTTTCACCTTAGGAGTTGTGGGAATTATTTAATGAAATCCGTGGTATATATTACATGCAATTCAGTTCCTACTCCAGGCTCCATAGAACAAACTGAGATGACTAATCTATGCCAAATAGGTGGTACAAAAATTGATCTATAGAACATCAGAAGCACCTCCAACATCAACGTTTTAACTCATTTGAACATTTTATCTGCTGATGGGGAGAAAAGTACATATCAAACTCCAGTTTGTAGTGAGAATGTCCCTATTGGCTACTTTGAAAACATTTTGGAAATCCCAAGCACTGTGGAAATGAATATATTAGCCCATACTGCAAGAAAATTTCCACTTGACAACTTAGTGAACAGTGCAGGCATCTTGAGCATCTACACGGTATTTGATCTAAATAGCCCACCTACTAGGTCACAGATTCAAACACATCAAGCGCTAATTCATAATGAAAATACAAGTGGAAATCCCTATACTAACTACTATCTAGATGTTCCTAAAATGACAAGAACTGTTAAAACAAAGACACTAAAGCATACTGAATCTACATCCAAAGGTCTAACTAGTGAATTAGTGGACATGTTTTTTGGCTTGAATATCCCACCTGCCAAAGTGTAGAATAATGCACATCAAACTCCAGGTCATAGTGAGAATGTTAGTGAGAAAGCCTTAAATGATTATTGTCCAGACGTTTTTGAAATTACAAGAACTGTCAAAACCAATACATTGGTGCATTCTGCAGCTACATCAAAAGGGGTGAGTATCCCAACTGCCAAATTGCAGAGTAATGCACATAAAACTCCAGGTCATAGTGAGAATGTTAGTGAGAAGACCTATATTGATTATTGTCCAAATGTTTTTGAAATTACAAGAATTGTCAAAACCAAGACATTGGAGCAATCTATAGCTGCATCGAAAGGTCTACCTGGAAGTATTCAAGGTGGAGACTTACTGACCCTTCCAGAGGAAGGTTCTGTTTGTGTCACAAATGAGGTAATTCTACCTATGCCAGAAAGAAATCTAGTTGCTGAAGTTGATGCAAAAATAAACAAGGATGTGGAGGTTGAGACCTCCAATAAAAAAGAGAACATGGTGTACACAATTGATCATTTTTTCAATTTATAATAATGGATCAAGCCATCTGTTTATGGAAATAAGCTCCTCCAATGATTTGGCGGGGTTTGAATTGGAGACACACTGTTGTCATCAATTCATCATTCACAAAGTTCCAGGAAACCTGTGCAAACTCAGAATGCCATTGTTTAGCATTGAACTTTTTGAGGGTGGAGATGAGGGGTTTGTAAGGGGTTTTGATCTCGAGATTGAAGTTAAGTGTACCGAAAGAAACATTATCTCCCTTTAATAGTAATTGTTGTCGCTCGTAGAACAAATTTGGGATCTCTTATGAGTTTTGCAGTTGTTGGGTCTGCATTTTCAAGGATAACTTTGTAGGAATGCAGATGCCCGCCACTCAGAATGCCATTGTTTAGCATTGAATGTTTGGAGGGTGGAGAGAATGTTTAGCATTTAAAGTTTGGAGGGTGGAGAGAAGGGGTTTGTAAGTTGTTTCTATCTCAAGATTGAATTTAACCATACCGAAAACAAAATTCTCACCCTTCAATAGTAATTGTTGCCTCTGCTAGAATAATTTGGGATCTTTTATGAGTTTCATAGTTGTTGGGTTTGCGTTTTCATAGATGACTTCATAGGAATGCAGATGCTCATTGCTTTGTGTTCTCGAACCACTCATTGCCCTCATCGACAATGCAATCACCAAGATCCATGTAGTCGGAGAGAATGGAGATTTTCTATTCTATCGACGCCTTGACCTTGACAAGGATGATCACTGACCTTAGCTTCTTGATTTCCCCATGCCTTTTCAGGTTTCAGTTAATTAAAATGTCTCTCCTCTTCATGAGAAGGAAGTCGGGCAATGGAAATACCCTTATATCATGGGAATTTAAGCAGTTGCCTCAAAATCCGAAAAAATTGGTTTCACCAAACAAAAATCCAGAAGAAATCCAAATCAAGAAAGACCCAATTCAATGAACCAAAGCTCATCAATAGCCAACATACCTACACGACTACGCCAATACAAGCAATCATAGACAAAAAAAGGCACCCAAAAAGCCATTGCCGATGAAATCTAATAGAGCCCTAAAATGCCTCTAATTCTAGCTATCCAACACAAAAAAACACAGCTAAAGATGCATTAAAATTCCCAAATCTACTTACCTTTAACAATCGCACTCCAAAAATCGGCAATCACTGGCCTTGTGATGTGATCTCGATGCTGCCATGGGTACCACCAGGTAGCCTCTTCTTCTAACAAATCTGAAGGATGAATATATGAAGTAAATATAGGCATAAGGGGTGACTCCACGAGGGTGAGGGTCTCACAATACATCAAAATAAACTGAGAAACCTTAGCAATTTCCAAATTTCCGTCACAAAACTCCAGGTAGTAAAAAATGAAAATCATTAAAAACTAAAAACATATGTTTCCGGAGGCTACCCACTCCATTTTGAAATTTACGTGCATAGTGCCCAACAAATTCATCCAAGATCCTAGAGGACACAAGTCCTTGCTACTCCCATGTGACATCATAGAGTAGGTATGGATTTCACAACGTAAAGCAATGTTTTAGAAAACCTACCAAAGTCGCTACTCATATCGTTTCAACGAGGGAAGATCGGTATTATTTTAGTCATAACGAGTGCTTTGGTCCAATGGTGGAAAATATTTTAATCGTCTAACATCATATTAGAAGGATCATAGTAAGACATGTAAGACAAGAGGGCAGTTGATTTGAAAGGGAAACACCTTATGACGTAATTAATTAACATCGATATTTAAATAGTTTAGTTTAGTCATGTTTTGAAATGTTTTTAAAAAAGTAAAGAATGACACATCTTCCTCTCAAAAGTAAAAAAATAAGATTAATTTTTATTTTATTTACTTTGTTTTTATAGAAAGCTAATATAAAATTATGTTGCTTCACATGGACATACAAATATATTATTTATGGTTGAGATTGAGAGTAAAACATGTCCTTCATATTGGGTTGCAATATCAACCACCAACAAGAATGAGAGTGGTATCATTGACATTATACTATAATTAAAAGTAACAACAAATATATATTCATTTTTATTTTCCATTAGAGTCGAAGTTGTTTTTTATTTATAGAGTATTTCATTTTTATTTTAGAAGGGACATGTGTCAACTCCAAGTTACTGATTTCCCTCATATAGTCATAATGCTCCTCTTGGTGCAAGTTTCATATATGTATGTATATAGTTACATAATTTAAATATCAAGTTATGAAATATAATGGTTATGAATATCAATCACCCAATTTTTTTTAATGTTGGCTTGAACCAAATGGCGATCTGAACTTTGAATGTAATGATTTACATAACCAATTGAGCTCTACAATGTGCTTGAATTGGTAAATTCAATTTATATCATAAAATTCAAATTTATTTTAACTAAGATATATATATATATATATATATATATATAGAGAGAGAGAGAGAGAGAGAGAGAGAGAGAGAGAGATATATATAACATTTCCACATCTGAAAACATTCTTATTTTAAATTAATCATTAATTA
This sequence comes from Pinus tabuliformis, assembly GCA_031772625.1. Taxonomy (NCBI): domain Eukaryota; kingdom Viridiplantae; phylum Streptophyta; class Pinopsida; order Pinales; family Pinaceae; genus Pinus; species Pinus tabuliformis. The sequence goes on along the minus strand of CM062807.1, from coordinate 489,074,348 downwards.
AATTTATATAACTTTTCATGCTATTTTTAAATATATATTATAAAAAGTTATAGGAATGAATATAAATTAATTAATTAATTTTGTGATTGGTAACTAAGAAACCCTTTCATTCTAGTATTCTATGTAAAAAAAGAAAATTCCATTTTAATTTTCATTAAAAGATATACACGCATAAAAATATAAATCCATTTAAATATTAATTCATTTAATTTACGTCCAGCGTCCAGCAAAGTTCAAATTGAACACCAACCAGATACAGGAAGACAACTTGGAGATGGTTGAAAGGAATCGAGGATGGTGGCTGGTACGGCATGGCCTGAACGGTATGGATTGAAACAGTGATAGTGGGAACGAGGTTTGCAGGCCGGCATCGGTCCTGCAGCCACCCCTAACACACCTCGGCACCCGTACTCCAAGACCACAATCGCTTTCACCATTAACATTACCAACCAAGAGGATTTTTACTTACCCTTATCTCATTTTACCCTGTTGTTTTTCCTCCACCCAGATCTCTGTTAGGTTATCGAAGAGCAGCGTATAGGCAGGCAACAGATGCTTCCCGTCATTTTACATGCCTGCTTGCCCCAGTCGGTATCGCTGCCTCCACATTACTCACTCTAGAATGGTCCTGATCCATCAACGCTATCGGTGTCAGTTCCCGACGATTACCTGGTTCTGAGGTTTTTACCCTATTTTAACATCTGGCATTATGGACCTAGACGAGGTGGACTACTCGGACTCTCCATTGGCGGAAGGTTCCATCTGGTGCTCCACGTTTGCGGCTTCAGGAGGCTCGTATAGTGAAATCTTAACCGCCAGCTTCGAGGACCTCACTCAGTCTTCTGACCCTGTTCTCTCTGCCTCTCTTCAGCCAAAGGAACCCACCTCCTGGACGCCCTTCACAGTGCCTTCCTCGGCCTCTCTTAGTTTTCTTTCGGATTGCTTCCAAGCTTCTCCATCCCACGTCGGCCCCTCGGATCTGCCCGGTCCTCTCCCTCCTCTGCCTCAATCAAGAGCCTCCCCCGAAGTTCTCCCTCAAGCAGCTCCCCTCCCTCCCTTGGCTCCCCCTGTCTCCTCCGACAGTTACAATTCAATTGCCCCCCTTCCGGAGGCTATCCCCGTCCCCCTCCCAACCCCAAACCCTCCCCCCCCGCTCGCTGCCCCGAAAGAAGGTAGGGATCCTGCAAACCCTAAGCGCATGTCCTCCCATCCCTCAAAAAAGCAACGCAGCTTCAAATCCCGACCAGCGGATATTATACTACGGCTCGAAGAAGATATCGAGTGGGGGGATGCAATGGATCTAGCAGATAGGGTGCTAGTGCGGCACATCAGAGGCTGAAACTATTCTGTGGAAAGGCTGAAGGTATGGGCAACGGAGATCTGGGGTCAACATCTGGTGGAAATCCCTTTCGTCCAGACATTCCTACGAGGATGGTTCGCGCTGAGGTTTGCCAGGACTGACCACACGATCTGGGTCCTCTCATCCTTTTCGCATTTCGAAAAAGCATCGGTACTTCTTAAAAGATGGTCGCCCCTCTTCAACCCGGAGACCAAACAAATTAGAGTTGGGCCGGTGTGGATCAGACTCCTAGGCCTGCCTCTTCAGTACTGGTCCGAGGACATATTCAGGAGAATTGGGAACTCTCTGGGTACATTCATGGAGTCTGATAAGTCATATCTCACTACGGGAATGATGGCATATGCCAGGATTTTAGTGCACCTGTATACAAGAGCGGGCCTGCAGGAATATATCATAATACAATGAAATATTTCTCGAGGAAACAGAAGCTGGATTACGAAGGAATCCTTTACCACTATAGGAGATGCAATCAAGTGGGTCACCTATACAAAGACTGCCCCCTCCTCAAGAAGAATCTTCAAGATACCCGAGAGTAGGACCAAGTTCCAGAAACCGAGAATCCCACTCCTCAGGCTGCTGCAGCTCAAAAGGCGGAGCAAATCAAAACTTCGGACACTGTGGAGGCGCCGCTCGCACCTTTGCAGAAGAAGAGGGGCAAGAACCCAATCAGGCCTCCTTCATCGCCAATGATGTGCTCAAAGGCAGCAAAAGGCGACGTCTTCTCATCGGGTATGTCTCTTCCCCCTGTTGCCACTGTTTCTCTTCATACTTCTTCTTTTTTATCGCTCTCCTCCCACCTGCCCCCTCTGATCTTGATTCCCTCCCCCTCCTCCCCATCGGCTCTCGACCTCGTAGCAGATTCCCGGCCCCCTCCACCCCCCCCTCAAGGATAGGTCACCAATATATGACCTGCTCCCTCCCAAAGCCTTCGCCCACCTTCACCTCATGCTCCCTCTCATCCACCCCTTTCCCCTCCCTTCGGACTCCTTCCCCCTTTGTAAACTCCATGTCGAGGTACTCCACCCGCTCGACTACCAAGCAGAAAGAGTCGGATGCCATAGGGCTGGATGCTGCCCCTCCTATCCTCTCGCCCAAACAAGGTAGAGGTAGACCATCCAAGCTACACAAAGCAAAAGAACAAGCAAGTGATGAAGTGATCCAGGGCAAACAACATACTATTGAAAGGGTTCTTAGAGCAAAGGACACCCTTCCCCACCCCCCTCCATGAAGATTCTATCTTTCAACTGCAGAGGGCTGGCTAGCCCCAAGAAAAAGCTAGCCTTGAAGCATCTCCTTTTATCTGAATTGGTTGATGCTATCCTATTACAAGAAACCCTTTGTAAGGCGGAATCGGTCATCCCTATCCCAAGCTCTTGGTTGCCGGGATGGACTTTCCATGCTCTGGATGTCTCAAGTCGCTCCGGGGGGATCGCGGTTGGGTTCAAGAACAACTCCATTAACCTGAAGAACGTTTGGGGAGGTGGGGGTTTTCTGGGAGCGGATATCTTTTCCAAGGACCTGGAGGAAGAGCTGAGAATAATCAATGTCTATGGACCTTGCCACAATAGGGAACCCTTTTGGTGAAGGCTTCTCAGCTCCTCCCTCTTCCAAGCAGATAATGTGATCCTAGGCTGGGGACCTGAATTTCTTACTGGGCTTCATGGAATCTTGGGGACACATGGTGCAGACAGACCCTCTATCCGATTTCTTTGAGCAGTTGCTAGAGCATTATCTATGGATAGACATCCCCTTGGCTAAGATACAACACACCTGGAGAAACAATCGAACTGGTGGTCAAAGCCTGGCTAGGAGATTGGACTGCTTTATCATCAAGGAGGCTTTCCACAACAGCCACCCTAGATCAAGGCAATGGGTCGGTAGCGGAGGAATCTTAGATAATAGGCCCATTTTTCTGGAAGTAGGCGACAGGCGACACAAGATCATGGCCCCTTTAAAATTCAACTCTACATGGCTCCGGGACCCCTCCTACATCAAGCTAATATCCGATTTCTGGAAATCTCATCCAATCTCTGAGGAGGAGGATTTATCAAAACGTTTTGTCAAAAACCTCTCTGATATCAAGGGTTTATCCAGATCTTGGGCACACAAGAAAAGGGAACAGGAAGACCTTATAATAACACAAGCTGAGCAGGCTATTGCAGATCTTGAATCTCAAACGGAGGGTACCTTTACATCCATGGAGCAGAAAGTCTATTATGAAACTTTAACCAAGCAGAGGGCTCAAGTTCTAAAAGACAGAGAAGCAAGCTGGCGATTAAGAAGCAGAGCGATCTGGCTCAAGGAGGGGGACGAAAACACAAAGTTCTACCACCGCTTTGCAAATGGTCGGAAAGCAATCAACACTATCTGGGAGTTGCAAAATGAACAGGGGCACCAGGTCCACACCTCCAGAGAGCTCGCCTCTTTGGCCACCTCACATTTCAAGAATATATATTCAACCCCGAGGGAAGCCAACCTGCTAGAGATCATGAGAGTGGCCGAGCACTTCCTCAGGTTTGTGGAAGAAGGGGAAGAAGAGGACCTTACCAAGGAGGTTTCGTTGGGGGAGCTTGAGGCCACTATCCGGGGTTTCCAAAGAGACAAAAGCCCGGGACCTGACGGCTGGTCCATTGAATTCTACCTTGCCTTCTTTGATCTTCTGGGACAGGACCTTCTCAAAGTGATCGAACAATGCCACCTCTCTGGGAAAATTCCCACGGCTATTAAATCCACTTTCATAGCCCTTATCCCAAAATCAAACAAGTCAGCCTCTTTCAATTATTTTCGGCCAATCTCGATGTGCAACTGCCTCTACAAGACCATTGCCGAAATCCTAGCCAACAGACTCAAGCCCATCCTCTCGGCACACATATCCCCTGAACAATTTTCTTTCCTTCAGCATCGCCAGATCCACGAAGCCATTGGAACTGCACAAGAACTCCTTCATTCAGTGCAGAGTAAGAATCTAAAAGGTATGATCTTAAAAGTGGACCTCTCCAAAGCTTTCGACAGAGCAAGCCTGCTCTACATCCGCATGCTCCTTACACATCTAGGCTTCCCTTATATGTTCATCAAATGGATTATGAGCTGTATTACTGATGTGCCCTACAGTGTCCTCCTTAATGGAACTCCCACTCCTTTCTTTTCTGCCGAAAGGGGACTTAGGCAGGGATGCCCTCTCTCACCACTACTTTTTTTGCTTATCATGGAGGGGCTAAGCAGATTGATAGGGGCAGAACACAGGAGGGGCAGGATAATAGGGATAAAAATAATGGAAAATTGCTTTCTCACCCACCTCCTGTTTGTAGACGATGTGCTCATATTCTTAAATGGCAGCATGGCCGACACCTCTGCCTTACAGAATGTTTTTGACCTCTTCCAGAAGGCAACAAGCATGATCATAAATGTACACAAATCCACCCTCACAGCTGTAGGCTTCTCGCAACTTGAAGTACATTTCACACTTCGCCGGTTTCCCTTCTCCTCACATCCCATGGAGGAAGGGTTGAAATATCTAGGTTTCCGGCTGAAACCTGGGGGCTACAAAATTGCAGACTGGATCTGGCTCATCGTTAAGGTGGAAAAGAGGTTGAATGTGTGGTACAACAGGTACCTAACTCGGGCAGGAAGACTCACCCTCATAAAAGCCGTGCTGGAAGCAACACCGGTATACTGGATGTCTCTGGCCTGGATTCCAAGGGGAATTCTAGCCAGACTACAAAAGATCTGCAGCAGATTCCTATGGAAGGGAAACAAGCAGGGGAATCTATTTGCGTGGGTGAAATGGGACACAATTGCGAGGCCCAAAAATGGGGAGGATGGGGTATAAAAAGGTTGGATATATTTGCCAAAGCACTGGCAGCAAAGCTAGGATGGCAGCTCATTACCTCACACAGCCTCTGGACAAGAGTAGTATATGATAAGTACATCGCCCCGGAAAACACTATGGACTGGATCCGCAGGGAACATAGGGTTAGCGGGAGCCTATCCAACATATGGAAAGCAGTACTAACCTCCCTCCCCCTCATTCGGGAAGGCTTAACATGGCGGATTCATCAGGGGAATGCCGTTTGTATAGGAGTGGATCCCTGGATCGGATGTGGAAATGCCCATCGGCTCCCAGCACAGTTGATAGCCTTTCTAATGAATCAGGGCGTTACTCATATATCCAACATTGCAGACCAAGCAAATTCCACTCTTTTCCAGCAAGCTTGGAAGTCAGCTCAAGAACTCCACATCCCGGGACACTGGTGGCAAGATTGGGAGGATTTCACGGAAGCTCTCACACAAGCACACATCAGGATAACAGAAGGGGAAGACGAAGTAGTGTGGGCTAATGCAAAAAATGGAAGATACTCTCCCAAGGAAGGCTACCTAAAACTCATGGAGCATGTCAAGCCAGAAAACGTTCAGCACTGGTGGAAAGCACTATGGAAGCTCAAAGCAGCCCCCAGAACACGAATGCTTATGTGGACCATCCTCTTCAACAAAATCCCCACGGGCTCAAACTTGATGAGGCGATCTTTCCATGGGCCGTTCTGGTGTCACCTTTGCAGGAACAATGAGGAAAACACCGATCACTTATTCCTGTTCTGCCCTATTGTCTCTGCGCAATGGACCCTCATCTCTTCGTCCTCCCCCTCCCTACATCAGTGGCAAGGGAGATCCATCATGGAGGCCTGGCTGGACTAGCTAGAGAAGCACAAGGGTAGAGACAGAAATCTACCCCTCCTCATGTGTTGGGCTATTTGGACGGCGAGGAACCGGGCCATCTTTGACCGAAAGGATCCCCTCTGGCCTGCCATCAGAACTCACATCCTTGCCGACTTTGGCCACCTCCCTGAAGACCCCTCACAGACTCTCCCCAGAACCATCTGACCCGAACTCATTGATAAAACATTCCCTTGGGCCTACTTTGACGGTTTAGCCCAAGAAGAGGGCTGTGGGGGGGGCGAGGCATTCTCTACCTTAGGGACGACCACTGCTTTAAGATCCAAATGCACCTGGGAAGGGGCACAAATAATTTTGCAGAGCTCTCTGCGGCCAAACATCTCATCCATTTTGCACTTGAGAAACGCTGCACAAAACTCCAACTGTTTGGGGACTCAAAACTTGTTTGCAATTGGCTCAATAGAACATCTCATTGCTCTGCTTTTTCATTGAGACACATATTGGATGAGGCTCACAGACTTTCAGCATCTTTTGATAATTTTGTTTGTCAACACATTTACAGGGAGCGCAACTCAGGGGCAGACCACTTATCAAAGGAGGCAGCGCACAGGCATGAAGAGGACTGGTTGATACAGGAAGAAGTGGATGGAACGTTCCATCAATATTACCACAGGCCTTTTGTAGATCTGCATTCTCACCGGGAGACATAACCTCACTGTTATTTTTTTCCATACACTCTCAGGTTTTTTGGCTCATTGCGGTTCTCGAAAACCGCTGTTTATACCTACAGTTATCGTAATGTTTTCATTATAGTTTTTCTCAGAACTTTCCGACAGTCATCAGCATCGACTGTTTTCTTCAAAGACTGGTTTTGACCCACGGGTTTTGTTTTCTTTGTATGAAACTCATGTGGCCTCCCTGCGTGGAGCATCTCACTGCAAAACTGCTACCTACTATGGTTATCCTTGTTTTTTGTTATTTTCTTGAGACTTTAAGAACTCCCTGCGTGGAGACAGAAGACAAATGTGTTTTTTACATGGTTGTTGTTGTACAACAACCGTTATTTTTGCTATATCCGGGAAGCTACCAGCCTCATTATGCATATGCCTAGGCATCTACAGAATGTAATATCTCACTACTAATAGAAATTACGACTTTTTCCACGGGAAAAAAAAAAAATTAATTCATTTAATTTTGAAATATATATATATATATATGAATTTTAAGTGGAGACAGAAGACAAATGTTGGTTTTTTTTACATGGTTGTTGTTGTACAACAACCGTTATTTTTGCTATATCCGAGAGGCTACCAGCCTCATTATGCATATGCCTAGGCATCTACAGAATGTAATATCTCACTACTAATAGAAATTACGACTTTTTCCATGGGAAAAAAATAAATTAATTCATTTAATTTTGAAATATATATATATATATATATAGATATATATATATATATATATATATATATATATATATATATATATATATATATATATATATATATATATATATATATATATATATAGATAGATATGAATTTTAAAATAAATTGAAACTAATAAATTATGCATATCAAAATTATTATGCCATAAGATAATTAATAAATTATTAGTAAATTTAAAATTAAATTCAATATATAATGATAAATATATCTCACATAAAAAAAATTGCACTTCCACTATTTAATAAATTTGGAAATAAAAATACATTTGCTCATAAACTATATAATTCTTTAGAGAAGATTTGAAGGATAGAAATTTATTTAAAAATGTACAATTTTTTCCTTGTAAGCTGTAAAATAGTTGTGATGTTTTTTTACTTGTGACACTTTTAATGATATAGTGTTTATAAAATTTTGGCACTTTTTAAGATAAGATAATTTTACCTTGTAAACTTTGAAAAAATTATAAATTATTTTTAAAAAATAAAAATTAACAATTTAAAAAAAAAACTTGAAAAATCAAACCAACATTCCTAAAATTCAAATGCTAAAATTTTCCTTATAATTATTCCCTAAAAAATAGAAAAATACATTGCAAAAATAAAAACGGAAAAATACATCTCACACCTAAGATTAACCAGACGAGCCACATTTAGTATGCATCAAACAACTATATTTTCTTCACACAACTGTCTTACTCCAAAATGCAATGCAAAGCAAATTGATCTAATATTAAATCCATAATGATATTTTATTAACAAAACATTGCTACTCTAAAATGCAATACTAAAATTGGATGAGCTAATGAGTATCTCAGAAAGGCCGGGGGGAAGAATACAAGGCTAGAAGGATTTTCCATTGTAATGGAGGCACACAATGGCAATGCTTAGCCACTAAGCTTATCAGTGTCCTCAGCGAGGCAAGACCGCTCTTGGCCCTCGTTTTGACGGTGAACCCATTAACACTCCATAATCAAAAATTGAATCACCTCACAGGAACTAGGACACACAGTCTTTTTTCTCTCATCTGTGTTCCGGAGAAAGACTGGTGAGGAAGAATACACACAGGCAACGTAGAAAAGGAAGAGGGGAAGAATACAGGGAGTTTCTATCATGGCTACAGAAGTTTTGCATTGTAAGGGACCTGCAACAAGGAACCATGACAGCAGAAAGGAAGATTATACTGTAGCTCTGCCTCACCTGCACAAGAATCGCTTCCCAGGAGGGACTTGGATCCAAGGTAAGCCTATTTTCCCCTCTCGAATTTTGCACAAACATAAAAAGAATGACATAGTCTCTGCACCTATATGGGTTTCTCTCCATCTTTTTCTCTATAAGCGATACTATCAATTATTTAAGCCTTCTTATTTTTTAATAATTAGTAAGGTTCATGCCTTCCTGCATTGACGTTAAAAAATTTCTCCCTTTCAAAATTCCTGTATATGAAGACTCCATAGGCCACCATTTATGGTGTTGGTTATCAAACCTCTGCATCATATCTCGCCCATGCATAGGCTTTAGCTTCCGCATTGGGAATATATGGTGCAACTATAAAGAATGTACATGTTGTTGCATTGCTTTTTAATTGGTATTGTGCGGAGTGCTGACTATCTACTGATTTCAAATTGCTATGTGTCGAGTGTTGATTAACAACTGTTTTTCAAATTCAGAGCGATTTTTTTCTAAGTTTTTATTTTGGCAGCATTATAGTGTTAAAGCCATCATTATAGTTTCCACGACTGTCTCGAATCTATAGTATACTATCAAAAAGGTTTTGAGAAGAATTTTGAAGAACTTTCTTCATTAATTTTTCTTCTTGCTCCCACATTTTTTAGCTATCTTGGGGTTTTTCTTTTTCTACTACTCCATTGTATTGCACCTTTGGTTATCTCTGGTTTCTCCATCTGGCTGGGGCACTGGTTTTTCCGGTGGCCAGAATAGTAGCCAAGGGGAAAAGGTTCCCGTATTTCTCGACAGGTGGATAGAATGTGTGTCAAGGCCACCGTCCATATGGTTTGCTCTCATCACATGTCATGTCTCCCAACAATTTCACCACCCAAAAGTCTCTGACCCACATCACTTATACGCATTCCCATAAATTATCTGAACACGGTCATTCCATATCAGGAATTCTAGTCTGTAGAAGGTACAACCACATTTCACCACCATTTCAGGGTTTGTACTTTGACAGCGTTCCTTTATCCCCATGTCATGTCGTGCCGTTAGGGTCCTTAAATTATCATGCTTATCTTCCCCTTGTAAAGTGGGGCTTTGTCCTTTCCGAGGACATAAGTCATCACTTTGATTATCTTACATATGCGTCCTTTAACCCGAATCTAATACTCCAGTCAAATGACACCCTCCTTTTCTTACCCTTTCTGACTGGCCTTGTGTCACTCTCCCCAGGCACGTTTCATGACAGGGTACTTAAATGGACTTTGATTCTGATGTGTCTAACACCTCAGCTCTGGTCCACACCACTATGGAGGCGGAAATGCTCCACATGGGGACATGATCACTCAATGACTGGCAGGCCACGTTAGGTGGAATAAATGTACCAGCCACAGTCTATCCGGTCCAATCATCTCAGGGTGAAGAACATGAACTCCGGCAACATAAACAAAGATATCGTCCCATTAAAATAGCTCTGCCTCCCTCAACCATTATTCTTGATAGCGCCACCCTTACAGATCGCATTATCAGTCTTCAGAAGCATGCTTTAGTGGGCCGCTGGTATTTCCCGTACATGGAGGATTCTGAAATGAGGAATTGGCTGGGAACAAAGTGGAAATCCCTGCTTGGCTATCTTCCCACAATAGTTAGGCTCATGAAAGGATGGTACAACTTCCACTTCCTCAGTCATGAGGATCTTGAGGCTATTAGATCCATTCCCTGGGTTCATGGGAAGAGTTTCCTTGCCCTGCATAACTGGTATATTGGTTATAATCCCTTGCACAACACCCCCATTAACAAACTTATATGGGTTAAACTACCTAGACTGCCGATCGAATTATGGACTAAGGATGCCTTAACGGATATTGGGAACGCCATAGGTAAATTTGTATACGTGGACCCGAAATGCCTTGGTGCAAAAGATAAAAGAGTTGCATGGATTCTAATTGAGAAGGAATACCGTGGCGGTTTTCTTGATCATATCAACCTCCACTGGGAAGACATCAATCTCCATCAGAGATTGGATTTTTGGGGGGTGCCTTTCCACTGTTCGTCCTGTCATAGAACAGGACACCTGCACGACCAATGCTCACTTCGTCCGGGTGGCCGCCTACATGGAAGAAAAGTCTATAACAAAACAAAGCTGGCCAACTCTGCGAAGGAATAGCCAGGAAGAAAAGGTCAAAGGATGGTGTCACACCAGAAAGAGACACCTCTAGGTAATTCTCAGTGTACCCACCCTCAATTTCTTCCATTTGTAGGATCTAGGGGAACCTCACCTATTTCCGTTCCATCTTCATCATATCATTTTGGAAAGTCAGCATCACCTTTTTCAGGTGCTCCAGCTTGTAGAAATTTTGAATAATTTAACACATATTCAACAGAGATTATCCTGATCATGTACTATTGCGGAATACATACACAATACATAAGCTCCTCTACGTTGATCATCAATATAACAGCATCAATAACAATAAAACATCAAGAGCATTCACACATTAACATAGTATGTATCCCGGGGAAAGCATCTCGCTAAAAACCCCAACTATCTGTATATTAATGATTGAGTCATGTAACATTACATAGCATAATACTTCTCACAAGTATCTCCACCTCTGTTACACACAATACAGCTCAGATCTGATCTCCAAATCTCTTCCACTGCTTGCCTGCCTCCACTGCTCAATACCTGCTCAAGAACTAATGAGAATGGCTCACCAAACTCGTTTTTCACCTGCAAAATAGTCACTCACACTTTGTTGGACGTGAGCACAAGCTATAATGTGGGAAAATACGTGAGCAAACTCATTGGCATACTCAATCCCTTGATTGTGCAAGATCTGGTGCACAACTATAGTCACAACTGATAGCAATCTGATTCTCTACCACCTGTCCCTGTTGAACTGAACATGCACTGACATGCAATTGATGTATTCATTAGTTGTATTATGAGTTAATAACTTGTGAATTAATTAATAACTAATTCACCCAACTCATCTCTAGTCTATTTTCCAGTTAGACTAAATACAACCAGTTTAACAAAGCTAAACTGAACACAACTCCATCAACTCCACAATCAACTCCACCAAACTCAACTGATTGAGTTCTAACTGAAGTCATGCATGCAACAACTCAACTGACTCATAAGAAAAGCATATTTCCTTCTGACAGCTGCATGTGCCACCTCTGTAGCTCAAACTGAAGTGCTCCAAGAGAATAAGATTAAGTTTATAGTCCAAATATTATTGTGAGATAATAATATTTGACTTTTCTATTTTTGACAGCCAGTCTAAAAATAGACTTTGATCACTCACACTGTGATCACTCACACTTTCATCAAAAATAGAAGTCCATCTATTTTTTCCAACTTGATCAATCATCCATAAACAACAACCTGCAATCCATAGACATGATCCATATGTCTAAAAATAGACATAATCTAAAAATAGACTTGCGCCAAAAATAGCCTGCGGACCCACTTAGTGAAGGCGACTCTTTTCACTAAGCTCCATCATCTTGTTGCAATCTCAACACTCCCTCTCGACAAGATATGGATTATCAGCAACCCCTATCCTACCTCGGTGGTACTCGAATTTGCTCCTGGTGAGAGCCTTCGTCAGAATATCAGCATCCTGATCCTCCGTTGGAATGTACGAAAGTAACATGATCCTCCGCTGCACACAATCTCTGATATGATGGTACCTGATGTGCTTGGACCCAAACAACCCGACCAGGATCATCATCATCCACATAGATCTCTGCTTCCTGCTGTACCAAGAAACTGCTATCGATCCAATACTGAAGACCCCTCCTGATGTGCTCTTTCTGTCCATTGGGCTCCCTGCCCAATCTGCATCTGTGAAGCCACATAGCTTCACCTCATCCTCTTGTCTGTACCACAAACCATATCTCGATGTGCCTCTCAAGTAGCGCAATACATGCTTGCCCGCCTTCCAGAAGAGCTTGGTAGGCTTAACCATAGCTTGTGAAAGCTGGTTAACTGCATAGCATATATCAGGTCGTGTATTGACCAAATACATCAGCGACCCCACCAACTGTCGATAAACAGTGGCATCCACTTCTTCTCCCGAAGTGGCATCCTCCTTCCTCCAACCTCCAGGAAGAGGAGTATCAACAGGCTTGCAGCCATGCATGTTGAACTTCTCCAGTATCTCCCGAGCATACTTGCCCTGAGAAACAAACAGTCCACCACTGCGCTGCCATATTTCCAATCCCAGGAAATAGTGAAGGAGGCCCAAATCCTTCATCTCAAACTCTGTAGCAAGATCCTTCTTGCATGACAGTATCAACAGCTCATCACTCGTTAGAATCAAATCATCAACATACAGTACAATGATAAGCAACTTACCCTCCACCACAATCTAGTATAGGTTCGGATCCGCCTCGCTCTTGGAGAATCCAAGTCCTGTGAAATAGTTGTCTATCCGTGTGTACCAAGCACGTGGTGCTTACTTCAACCCATACAGCGCTCTCTTGAGCCTGCACACATGTGACTCGCTGTTGAAGACTTCAAAGCCTTTGGGTTGCTCAATGTACACCTCATCCTCAATGACTCCGTTGAGGAATGCAGTCTTCATATCCATCTAATGAATGTGCCATCCCATCTACGCTGAGACAGAAAGAATCGTCTGTATGGAAGAATACCTTGCGACAGGTGCAAAGGTCTCCTCATAATCGATCCCCTCAATCTGTGAAAAGCCTCGGGCAACAAATCTTGCCTTGTACTTCTCCACACTCCCGTCAACTGCCTGCTTAACTTTGTAGATCCATCTCGAACCCACCACTGATTTCCCTTCCGGTCTAGGAACAATCTCCCATGCACTGTTTCTGACAATAGAATCATACTCTTCCACCATGGCGTCTACCCATGTGGGATCCTCCACAGCTTCCTCGAAAGAGGATGGCTCAGTCACAACACACTTGCTCATAAGAGCCATGTATCCAGTGTACCGATCAGGTGACTGTCTCTGCCTGCGTTGAGCTGTAGGTGGTCCTACAACTTTCTCTGCATCTTGAGCCAGTCGCTCAGCTTCTGTCAAGCGCTTTTGCCCTCTGATGGTTGGCGTTGCATGAGTGGTCTCTTCCACTCCATGAACCTCGTCCTGTGGCTGATCCACGTCCTGAAGCTCATCCTTAGGAACTAATAGCTCCTCATCTGCATGCAAGTGTAGCTCCCTCTCAAGCGAACACTTCATGGCTTTCTCCTCCTGAAATTTTATATCCCGTCGCACAACAATTTTACCACTGTCTGGCAAATACACACGATAGTTGTGGGGCGTATCAGTGTACCCCACAAATATCCCAACCTCTGCGGTCGGCTCCAACTTCTTCCTGGCATCCTTCGTCACATGCATGTAAACGTTAGCACCAAAAATCCTCAAATGAGAAAGATCAGGCTTCTTACCAGAATAAGTCTCCTCAGGTGTACTCATGCCAAGTATCCTATGAGGACAACGGTTCTGCACATAAACTGTTGTATTGCATGCTTCCGCCCACAAGTGAAGGGGTAGGCCCTGATCATGCAACATTGCCCATGCAGCACCCACAATCGTTCTGTTCTTCCGCTCAGCTACCTCGTTCTGTTGTGGGTTATGGGGAGCTATGAGCTCTCTACGAATCCCTTCTGTCTTGCAGAAATCCTTGAACTCATCCGAGATGTATTCACCACCATTATCGCTCCTAAGAACCTTTACCTTCTTCCCCGACTCCTTCTCGTCCAGTGCTTTGAATTCACAGAACTTTGAATATGTCTCGCTCTTCTTCTGCATGAAGAAGATCCAGCACTTACAAGAGAAATCATCAACAAAAATCACATAATACATGTGTTTTTCTGTCGAAGCAACTGATAAAGGTCCACACACGTCTGTGTGAATTCTCTCAAGGATCGTCGTGGCGCGACTATCCTTCTCGTGAAAGGTGGCTTTCACAAACTTCCCCAAAGTACACCCCTTGCACTGATCTAACTGTGCAAGTGTGCCTTTAGGAAGCCCTGTAGTGATCTACTGTAGTATCTTCAAGGCTCCATGGTGAAGGTGACCCAATCTCCTGTGCCACAACTCGCCATCATCCCGGCTCACCAATCCTTCTACCTCGCCTGCCATTGTTGCGCATCCATATACATGCAATTGATAAAGGTTCCTCACTCGAACCCCTATCTTCCGGGTCTCACCAGTTGTCTTGCTGCGCAGGAAGGCCTTTCCCTCACTGAAAACAACATCATACCCCTTGTCTTCTAACATCGCCACTGAGATGAGATTCTTCTTCAATCCTGGAACATGCATGACTTCCTTCAATACAAAGGGTTTACCAGAATCCCTCTCAAAGGAAATGGTACCGATACCGGTTGCACTGTATCTACCATCATCGCCCATCTCGATGTGCACTCCAAGATCTTTGTCCTCCAGATCAGAGAACAAATCTCTATCTCCCGTCATGTGAAAAGACGCACCATTGTCCAAGAACCACACTGATCCCATCACACTTGAAACCAAGCATGCGATCAATGAAAAATCAAGCTCAAACTGTGAGGATAGAGCCTCTCCTGCTGAAGATCCAGCAGCCTACTTGTTCTTCTTCTTCTGCGGACAATTAGTGGCATAGTGTCCGTGCTGGTGACAGTGAAAACACTTCACCTTGGACATGTCCTGCTTCTTGCCTTTCGCACCGGAATGAGAAGCTTTCTTGTTCTTCCCCTTCTTTGCTTTGGCAGCCAAAGCGCAATTCTCTTCATCAGATACCTTTGATGAAGATCCATTCTCACCTTTATTGTTTCTGAGTTTATCCTTGATCGCCAGGTCGCTCTTGCTTTGGAATAACATTTGCAATCCGTTGAAAGACATTTCAACAACACTGCTGCAAATTCGAATTCCACTAGCTACCAACTCAACCGCTTTCGATATAGAATTCGTGAGAACACAATATTTCTCGTACAGAGATTAACTGTATGGGCATTCACTGGATATCTCACCTTCCAAAGGAAGGATGAATCCAGAAGCTACCTGGCCCGATTACAGACTCTGCCTAAAGAAATAGAATGTAAACACTTCCTGAATAGTAGATCTGATGATCAACTGCTCTGATACCATGTAGAAATTTTGAATAATTTAACACATATTCAACAGAGATTATCCTGATCATGTACTATTGCAGAATACATACACAATACATAAGCTCCTCTACGTTGATCATCAATATAGCAGCATCAATAACAATAAAACATCAAGAGCATTCACACATTAACACAGTATGTATCGCGGGGAAAGCATCTCGCTAAAAACCCCAACTATCTGTATATTAATGATTGAGTCATGTAACATTACACAGCATAATACTTCTCACAAGTATCTCCACCTCTGTTACACACAATACAGCTCAGATCTGATCTCCAAATCTCTTCCACTGCTTGCCTGCCTCCACTGCTCAATACCTGCTCAAGAACTGATGAGAATGGCTCACCATACTCGTTTTTCACCTGAAAAATAGTCACTCACACTTTGTTGGACGTGAGCACAAGCTATAATGTGGGCAAATACGTGAGCAAACTCATTGGCATACTCAATCCCTTGATTGTGCAAGATCTGGTGCACAACTATAGTCACAACTGATAGCAATCTGATTCTCTACCACCTGTCCCTGTTGAACTGAACATGCACTGACATGCAATTGATGTATTCATTAGTTGTATTATGAGTTAATAACTTGTGAATTAATTAATAACTAATTCACCCAACTCATCTCTAGTCTATTTTCCAGTTAGACTAAATACAACCAGTTTAACAAAGCTAAACTGAACACAACTCCATCAACTCCACAATCAACTCCACCAAACTCAACTGATTGAGTTCTAACTAAAGTCATGCATGCAACAACTCAACTGACTCATAAGAAAAGCATATTTCCTTCTGACAGCTGCATGTGCCACCTCTGTAGCTCAAACTGAAGTGCTCCAAGAGAATAAGATTAAGTTTATAGTCCAAATATTATTGTGAGATAATAATATTTGACTTTTCTATTTTTGACAGCCAGTCTAAAAATAGACTTTGATCACTCACACTGTGATCACTCACACTTTCATCAAAAATAGAAGTCCATCTATTTTTTCCAACTTGATCAATCATCCATAAATAGCAACCTGCAATCCATAGACATGATCCATATGTCTAAAAATAGACATAGTCTAAAAATAGACTTGCGCCAAAAATAGCCTGCGGGCCCACTTAGTGAAGGCGACTCTTTTCACTAAGCTCCATCATCTTGTTGCAATCTCAACACAACTTACCCTACTTCCCCTCCTCCACCTGAACCTACCCGCTATCAGGAAATTCCCGCCCATTTACCATGTATTCATCCCTATAGTAATATTCCCTCAACATTGCACATTGCCTATATACCATCACCTACCCCCTTCCCTACACCATCTTCGCATCAAATAAAAGGGAAAGAACCTTATCCTTCTGTCACACCTCCAAACTCTCCCATCGCAACCTCTTCAAACTCGATTGGAAGCAACCTTGACTTTCTCCTGGGAAAAAAAACCCTAGATCTTCATTCCCTCACCATACATAAACCAAACGCACCCTCATCCCCACACATCAGCCCCAATTTGGTTAGAAACATCACTGTCTGACGGAAGCAAAACTGGGGCAACAAACATTTTTGCGGAAGAAACTCCAACATTTCTCACGCCTCTTCAATGGATCGCTTCCTCATTGATGTTCCTATTTCTGATCTCTCCTCACTCGAGACTCTTAGAGCATGCCAGCTCACCGAACCTTCTCCATGACTCGTATAATATCCATAAACATCAGGGGGCTGGGAGCTGAACCCAAATACATTGCTCTCAAAGATCTGTTCCACTCATTATATCCAAACATCATCCTCATTCAGGAAACGATGCATAAGCAGTCTGAAGCTATTTTGTATTTTCAGAAAATGTTTCCAAGTTGGTATATCACTACAACTGATTCTACTGGCCTCTCGGGGGGACTGGTAGCCTTATGGAATCCATCCTGGGTCTTGGTTAAGGCTTTCAGATGCTTTGTTGGCATTCTGCTGGAAGCCAGTTTTCGTGGAATTCCTGGAAACATCCATATACTCAATGTATATGCTCCCTATAAAGACCATTTTACTTTCTGGAATCGGATCCTCTCGTCAAAAATAATGGAACTGGATTCCTTAATCATTGCGGGAGATCTAAACTGCACTTTATGCAGTGATGAAGTATGGGGTTGTGGCAGGAAGATGGACCCTCTGGCCGGCTCTCTCCAAAATGCCCTTCTTACATACAATTTTGTAGACATCTGCCCTGCCAAAATTTCCCCCACATGGGATAATGGCAGATCAAGAAATGCATATCTGGCCAAAATGTTGGATCATTTCTTAGTCCATGAAAAGCTGATTGAATGCTTGGGTGATTTCTGTTCCAAAATCATCAACAACTTCACATCTGATCACAGACCCATAACTCTGCAATGGAGGAACGTTGGAATCCGTAAAGGCCTTCCCTTTAAATTCAATAGAACTTGGCTGGAAGACTCAGAATTCAACAAGCTTGTACAAGAAGCCTGGAGAAGACATTCTCATTTCGCAAATTCGTCCCCCTCTCAAAAACTCCTTAACAAACTAGAATCCCTTAGGAAGGAAGTAAAGCCCTAGAAAATTCGAAAGAAAAAAGCTAACAGGAAAGACCTAGAAGATATTCAGATGGAACTAGATAGGATTGTATTGGAGATGTCCTCTCAATGCCTCCCCTTAAAATTTTGACTTCGTATTCAAGCTCTCGAAATTAGGAAAAAAAAAATATTGGCTATTGAAGAAGCCACATGGAGATTAAAAAGCAGGGCAACCTGGTTCAGCGAGGGAGACCAAAATAAAAAAAAATTCCACCGATATGTAAACCAATGGCGTAACACAAATACAATCTAGGAGATTAAGGACGAGGATGGGAAAACACTACAAACTCATGATGATATAAGTAATGCAGTTGTATAGTATTTCAAACGAACATTTAGTAGGAATGAAAATATAATGGCAGAAGATATCATCTGGGGTATAGAACCTTATCCTACAATGTTCAGAGATGAACAGAATGAAGAACTTTATAGACCTGTCTTTGAAGAAGAACTTCTGGAAGTGATGAAGTCTTTCAAAAGGGATAAATGTCCAGGTCTGGATGGATGGATGATTGAATTCTTCCTCCACTTTTTTTAACTTGTAAAGAAGGATCTTCTGTACATGGTTGAGGAATCCAGAACTATGGGTAGAATTCATCAATATATCTCATCAACTTACATTGCCCTTATTCCAAAGAAAAAAAATTCCAACTCCTTTCCAGATTTTAGGCCGATTTCCCTGTGCAATTCCATCTACAAAATCATATCAAAGATTATTGTTGGTAGAATGCGGAATACTCTTTCATATTTCATCTCACAGGAACAACATGGGTTCCTAAAAGATAAGCTTATTCATGATACCGTTGCAAACACTCAGGAAAGTCTTCATATACATACAAAAAATCTTGATGCAACCATCTTTCAAATTGATCTAAAGAAGGCATATCACTGCCTGGATTGGGGCTTTCTAAGATGTGTTCTCACCAAAATTGGTCTCAGTCCCAATTGCACAAACTGGATAATGGCATGTGTGGAAAAGGTAAATTTCACCATCCTCATTAATGGCCACCCAACCAATTTCTTTCAAGCTACTAGAGGACTGAGGCAGGGATGCTCCCTATCCCCACTATTATTCATCCTGGCAATGGATTGTTTAAGCCTGCATATCAAAAGAGTTGTTTTTGAAGGACATTTCCGTCCTCTAACGATAAGAAAAAAAAACGGCATATCACACAGTCTATTTGTTGATGACATACTGATTATGGGCATGTTATGTCGTCTCACTTGGCTATATCTCTATAATATCCTAAAGAAATTTACAACGTCTACAAGACTACAGATCAACGAAAGGAAATCTGTAATCTATCATGGGAAATGTGACAGGGAAACTATTGAATACATTGCAGGATTATACAATATCAAAACTACTCCCATTTAGGAGGCAATGAAGTATCTCGGATTTCACTTAAAACCTGCTTGCTACACTAGAGAAGATTGGCGATGGATCATCGATTGATACTATAAAAGAATTTTTGGATGGGAGTGAAAATGTCTGTCAATGGGAGGAAGTTACACTTTCCCAAGTAGTTTTAGCACAATCAAATGTATATTGGGCTCACCTTTTCTATATACTAGCAAGCATTATCAAGGAGCTAAACCGTTTGACAACAAATTTCATTTGGGGAGGCTCTCATGAGAAGAAGAAATATCATCTAGCCAAACTAGCCAAAATTACTCTTCCAAAACAATTGGGAGGATGGGGAATTATGGATCTTCAAAAATTTGGAGGTGCTTTATTATGTAAATCCTTATGGAGGGGCTTATTTGGGGAAGGAACCTAGAGTAAGACCATAAGAAAAAAGTATCTGGAAAATAAAATCTTTGATTTCTGGTACAGGAAAGATACCATTGGCATCAAACAGGGTTCTGTGGTTTGGAGAAGTTTCCACAAAATACAACCTTTCTTCTTACAACATCTCACATGGAACTTTCAGAACGGTAACAGAATTTTAATCGCAGCGGATCCAATCCTTGGAGCTGGGGAGGGATGCTCTATTCCTCAAGAAATCCAAAATACTCTACATAGTGCAGGCATCTTTGTATGGGGCCAAGTCATTGCGAGCTGGCAGGGTCCTATACTGATCTGGAAAGAAGCACACAGTATGGGCCTACACGGCCAAGCAACACTACAATGGAATAAGATCTTGGCAAACATAAAAAATATAGGCATCCTCCATATGGAGGCCCGAGCTTATCTCACCTGGAAAGGAAAGATAAGGTCTGACAGTGTAAGTGTGGCTGATACTTATTTATCCTTATCTGGCATAACACCTCCCCAAACAGGCTAGCAATTTCCCAGAGATTTATGGAAAACAAGAATTCCAAGCAAAATTACAATCTTCGCGAATCGCCTGGCTAGTTTTTCACAACAAAAACCTCAGCTGGGAGAATCTACAGAAGAGGCAGTGGCATGGGCCAGGCATATGCTCTACTTGCAAAGCTGAAGACGAAAACAACGATCACATATTCCTACAACGCAAGCTCACCACGCAGGTATGGAAACACTTATAATTTTTTTTTGGTTTCCATTTTATAATGCATTCTTCCATCAAGGACTCACTGGAATGGTGGAGTACACAGAAGCCTTCCTAGAGACCCATTCCTTTAATCTTTTTATGGACAATTTGGAAATGGAGGAACACTTTCTTGTTCCAAAATAAGAGAGAGAAGTTTCAACAAATCGCCCACAAAATTATTTCAAATTACAGCACCTTTCTGCCCCAACCTAAACAGCCATGTAGGAATCCCCGTGGGCATAGTCACACATTGCTAGAGTTTCCAATGGTATTTTTTGATGGCGCGACACAAAAAGGTATATGTGCTTGTGGCTTTTGGATATCCATAAATGATCAAC
This sequence comes from Pinus tabuliformis, assembly GCA_031772625.1. Classification (NCBI taxonomy): domain Eukaryota; kingdom Viridiplantae; phylum Streptophyta; class Pinopsida; order Pinales; family Pinaceae; genus Pinus; species Pinus tabuliformis. The sequence continues at coordinate 489,053,154 of CM062807.1, read as the reverse complement.
TAAAATACAGTCTTTACTAGAATGGAGGTAATTGCACCAATAACAAAGCAGAAGCAATGGCTCTTTGGGGCCCACTATGGTTCAACAACTTTTTAAACATTCCGTCTTACACATACATGGAGACTCCAAGATTATAAATGATCATGTTTTAGGGAAGGTATTAATTAAAAACCCTCTTTTATTAGGATGGATGAAGAGAATCGAGGTCTTCTGGCAAATTCAAAATGGATACTCTATTCAGCATATAGACAGATCCCAAAACAAGCAAGCTAACAGATTATCAAAAAGAGGTTTTCTCCAAGAACTTGGCAAATGGCATATGGATATTTTCTGGGAAAACAACGCCTATATCATGGAGGACCTTTTCCTCCCAAGTATATAGGCTATATCTCTGCATTACTGAGCACTAGTTTTGTCCATGTTGATGGATAACTTCTGCTTGGCCATTGGGCAATATATAGTGTCCTCTGCGAGGTGGGATCTCCCTCCTTCGTAGATGGTGTTTTACATTTTCAACAGGTTTTTATAGTGTATCACTGTGGGTTGTACCAGGCTATCCCTGTTTTCTGGCTGCTTCACACAACCACCTATATAGTTTTTTTTTCTCAAATGAAGGATCCATTGTACTTTTCTTCTTTTCTGGGGATAGGTGGTATGTGGTTCATGCTCTATCAGCATGATGTTTTTCTGTTTATGTAATTGGCTTTTGTTTCTGTTGGAACAACTACACTTTTTGTGAATTCCCCTATGATATTAATATATATTCTACCTTTTCCATACTGAAAAAAAATAAAAAATAAAAATAAAAAAATCGAGAACCACAACTAGAACCCCATAAAGTTGTGATTACAACGTCTTGTTTTCACTATTGCAAAACGGATACACGTACTCTAACTATCAGACCCCATTGTAAAATAGAGAACTACTCATGCAGAATTTTTAACTATGACTATAACTTGTCTAGAAATTTAGGTTAATGGAAGATTTCACAATTAGACTGGGATCTACTTCATTACAATATTTTATTTTCTTTAATTCAAAAGTAGAGAAATCTAAACCTGACTATCAACCAATTGTAAATTTGGATCATCGAAATGCTCAACTTCAATGCCAATGGTATCCTCAATGTTGATCTCACTGATGTCTTGTTGATGAGAAATACTTGCGAGCATCTCCATCGTAAGGCTTTCCAAACGCATGCGTTTGCATCATAAGGCTTTCCAAACACATTAAAATTTCTGATTCTTTGCCTAAACCTGTTATGGAGAGATATTCATGGGTTATAATTATTGTAAAGATCAACAAGTTGAACGCGTATACAGCTTAAGGTTTTTTTTATCTCACCATTTTTTATTTTTTTTTGCATCACAAGGCTTTCCAAACGCATTAGGATTCCTGATTTTTTATCTTGATAGATTATAATTATTGTAAAGATTAACAAGTTGAATGGTTATAAAAATCAAGATTTAATTGACACTTAAAAAAGTGAATCTAAAAGTGGAAGAACTCTAAATAGTCTAACAATAAATCTAATAGTGCATAAGAGTAAAGTAGCAATTAGAAAAATTCTTCTCAAAAGAAAAAGCACGACATAACAATAAATTTATTTATATATAAAAAATATTTTTAAATATTCTTTATTAAATTTATTTAAATATTTTGTATTTTTAATAATTTAAAAAAAAAAAAATTCTTAATATTGATAATAAATTAAAAGAAACTAAAACTTAAAATACAATTCAACCTAACCAAATCGATAATAACCTATATTGATTAAACCTAAAAAATACATAATATCTCATAAATACGGTAATAATTTTTTTTTTTTTTTTTCAAACAGCTCAATGAAATACACTAACACCAACCCATAACCACAAATGTGATGAAAAATTAACTTTTCTCGAACACTTTGAGTTTATGAAATCCACATCTATTTTTAATTAGTCAAAAGAAATTTACGACTTTATTTACGTTGGCTCTTAGCTTTACATGTTTTATTAGTCTTCACCTCGTCACGAATATAGCACAAAGCCCATTGACTTTCCCAGTGTATTTCCATTTTCATGTACATAACCGAAGTTTTCCGGATTTTCTTTTTATTTCAGATTTCCTGTCAGTAAGCGAGGGATTGGATGGGATGACTGAAGAAATATACAAGGAAGGTTTCATTGTGAAGATTGCGAAGAGAGCTAGTTTTCATTGTGCCTCCTTCACACTTCTGAATTTTAAAATTTAAAATATTTGGTGATAAATTTGTAAAACTATTCAAATATATAATGATTTTATATATAATATTTATTTAATTTTTACGAACTTTAATGTAAAGTAATTTTATATTATAAAACTTACAAAAATTTGCTGTGAAATTTTGTTTTTATAGTTTATTTCAAGTATTATTATCTCTTTTTGGTTTAGTAATTGATTACTATACTTTGAATATCATGATTGATATCATATTATTAAACTAATACTAACTTGTGTTCATTGAAAATTTAGCTTCATTTGTGGCCACTATTAGGGATCTCACACATAACAAATATACAAATTCATTAAGCGAAGGCATTGTTACACCCTTGTCAAACGGCCCTATTTGGTTTGACTGTCATCCAAATTTTTCTGTATATGTGTTGGATGAATGTATAAAGGAAATCCTACAATTGCAAATCAAAGCAACTCGTTTTGATATGAAGAGAAAAAGAACAAATATTGCAATTTATACTAGAGGGTGTTTTAGACACACAAACACATTATATCTAGCAGTACTACATACTCCCAACGAAGAATCCAAATCAAGCACTCTTGTAATCACTGATGCTCATAACCAGAAAATACAACATCAGACAATCAGATGGGAAGACCTTAGTTTTCCTGAAAATTGGGTCATATATCTCCCTCAGTCGCCAAAAATCTAGAATATTACGACTGCACAAATCCAAGAAGGATCTTCAACTACCCTGTCTTTTCCTCAAAGATCGATTATTGACCATCAAAAAATACAAAAAGCTTGCCATGCCATTCAGCCAAAGTCAAGTCTTGACCTTTGTCAACCTTCTACTTCTACATCTATATATAATTCATATCCAAATTGTTTACATGCCGCTTTATTTGAACTAGCACAAATTTTGCATTTCTTTGATCTCGAAGTTAAATGTCCTGGATGTTGTTCAGTAGTCTGCTTAAAAACACTTGTAGATTTAGTCCTCCATAAAAATCATAATCCAGCCACAGGAGAAGCTCCACCAACCACTATTTCTAATTCATGCTCAAATCCCAAATGTTCTGACATTCCTTTTCCTCATGACACCATCATGATGATCCATGAACATCCTTCTCTGGAAAATGAAGACCCAAGGCTTACTGTTCAATAAAATGTGTCCTCCAGGAATGCCTAGATATGGATTGGGATATATTGAACGACTTGACAGGGTAATTCTGCAATCCAAATTTGAAAACCATATCATTGAAGAATGCAAAAAGCCTTCTATTCCAGAAATGTATAAGTTCTTCTCATTAATGGATAGTTGTCCAAAATATAAAATTGACCCCGAATGGATGAAAAGAATGTTAAATTGGGATTTATACACTCATTCTGCAACAAAGGCATTTGATATAAGCACACGAGGTGTTGATAAAAGAAATCTATCTTTACAATGGAAGTAGTATATGGAATATACATATTCCTGGATTTCTTTTTATAGTTGGAAAGAAATGGAAGAAGGGCAAGAAGTTCACATGGAAAACACAGAGGTATTTTCTGCAAAAAAACATTCATGGACCAGCCATGATGGCACCAAGATAGACACTACCACCACTTTTCCACCTTTTAAAGGAATATTGTTAGGTAAGTCTAGTAATGCAAAAGCTATTCCTTTGGTCCCCACACATGAATCCGCATTGGGCATTGATGAAAGAATACAGAAAGTCAGTGAGGAGATAAATTGGACAATATTGCTCTTAAAGGGTTAGAAATGAATATGATCAAATCTGAGGACCATGAGGACTGTTTTGATTCCTTACATAAAGGATGTAAATAATAATCTGAACAATGTAAATTATTATGTTTCTACTTTGAAAGGATTCGTTATAGATTCTTTTGTTCAAATAGAAAGCATAGAAAAGAAAGTATATTTTCAATTCAAAACCACTAACAGTCTTATGGGAGAATTTGCTGAGAAATTTGAAAACCTTTCCATAGCACCCAAAGATAAGTGCATTCCTTCTTCTATGCTTTTTAGCCACCCTGTAAATATCCAACATGCTGTCAAGCAAGTAGAAAAATTTCCCTATTTATTCCCAAAGGAAAAGCCAAAACTGCATGAACAATCTCCCAGCAGTTCACCAAAAGTCTCCTACTCATTGTTTTCAAAAGCTTTCACTAAAAACGAATATCTTGAGTCTTCTGAAAAGAATTTACTTCCCATCTATGAGCTCCTCTCAAGCTAGTTTTCCAGATATCCAGCCCCTGACCTAGTTGGTAAGGGTAAACTTCCAGAAACTCACACCTTTCAAACTGGCTCTTACAAAGAATGGAACATTGAAAATCTCAGCACTGGTCAAATCAGGCAAATGATTGATCAAATGTTTACTGAATATAAACTTATGTGTATGCGGGGCAAAACAGAAGTTGAAGCCTGTAAAACAATCATACAATGTTTTACCGGTACATTGCAAAGATGGTGGGATGTTGAATCATCTCCTGCACTTATTATAGAAATGGAAGCAGAAGTAGTTAAGGACGAAGAAGGTGATGTCATCTACAATGAAGATGGTACTCCACAAAGAAATATGATAGGAGCCCTCACCTCCTTTATTCTTGAGCACTGGTGTGGAGCTACAATTGAGATTGCTAACAAGCATGAGATGGTACTGATGAACCTCAAGTGTAAAAAAATGTCCCAATATGAAGACTTTCATCGTGACTGGACACAACGAATTTATGAAGTAAAAGAAAGCCAAAATGCATTATGGAAGTAGGTCTATCTTGCTGCTCTACCTTCTAAATTCGTTGAGTATATCCAGAGGCAAGAAGTCTTCCAGAATTCTTTTGAAGCATACACTTGGGGTGAAATTTATTGCAATATCACCAAAGCACTGGTAGGACTTTGCACCAACATGAGGGTGAACAAATCAATGCAAAATTTGTCAAGATTGCCAGACAGCAAATCAATTTGCAGTAAGTATGGGCTTGCAATTGATGATCCAATTGTTCAGAGAAGAAAGAGTAAGAAAAGCAGCAAAAAGGCCTAGAGGTAGCCTACAAAAAATTCAAAGGTCCGTGCTTACAGAACAAACCAACACAAGAAAGGATCTTATAGATATGTCCCTAAAACTCATTATTATGAGCCAAAATATATCCATCTTAAAACACAAAGACATGATGGAATATTATGTTGGTTATGTGGCCAAAAGGGACATACAAAAAATAAGTGTCCTAAAGGTAAAGAATCTAAGATGAACAGAGGAAAGAAATCACAAGAAGCTACCTCACGAAGATCCCAGAGAGAGACAAGAAGACATTGTGGAATCACCTTCAAAGAAGAAGTGCATTTAATGAAAAAGGATTGTGGCAGCACTTCAGGAATAATAAGCACTACTTCCTATAATTCTGATTCCAAAATTGAGCATGTAAATATACAGCAATGTGAATGTACAAAATTTGAAGATTTCAATTGCAATAATTTAGAGTCAGAATCAATCCTCAGTTCAGAAGAAGAGACCGAACTCAGGTCAAATAAGGAAAAATAAAAAATCTGTATGGCACACACCATTGAAGACGATGAGTCAAAGGTTCTGTCAAGCATCAAAATGTTGGCAGAAGGAGAAATGAAAGAAAAGTTTCTAGAAGCTTTTATACAAATAATGCACAAAGAACAGGGCAGTAGTAGTTCAAATAATAATCAGGCTAAAGCCCTATTTGTAGATGCTTCAAATGAAAAGAACACCAGATTTTTTCGAAGAAACAAGGAACATACCAAGCCAAGGTCCTTAACCTTGGGAGAAGTCAGCATAGAAATATACCATCTCAAAAAAGAAGTTGCTGGCTTGAAAACACAGATATCTTAGATAGAAAACAAGAAGGAGCCTATTAAGAATGATAATGTAGAGATCTATGAAGATAAATCCTATTCTAGAATGGGATTTGGAGAAATGAAAATAATGAAAATCCAATATCAACAACATCATGTGTTGTTGACCATTGATATCCAAGGAGAAAAGTTCACTTTGAGAACGTTGATTGATTCAGGTGCGGATATCAATGTTATTAACAAAATGATTGTCCTAGCTAAATACTGGAAGGTGGCTCCTCGACAAGTAACTGGAATTGGAACTCAGACTTTCAGGTATGAAGTTCCTATTGCCACCATCTGTTTTGAAAAATACTATATGAAGTTAAAATTTGCAGTAGGAGAAATTCCCATAGACTGCATATTGGGAAATGTGTTTCTAGCAGCAGTTGAACCCCATGGGTTAGCCAGATTGCCTAATGGCAAAGTAGGATTTTTCATTTCAGTACCAAATCATAAAGGATTTCTAGAAACACTGACCTTACCATATATTTCTACTCCCAAAATTTCCACATTGGTACAAACAATACAGGAAGTAGAACTGTCAGAGAAAACGATTGAAGAATTGAAAAACGTTAAATCTTCAATTAGAATCAAAGAACAACTCCAACTTCCCAAAATCATACAAAAAATTGCAGAACTAAGAAAGCACCTAGAAACTGAGTGTTGTTTAGAAAACCCAAAGGCTTTCTGGCACAGAAAGCAACACACAATAGAATTGCCTTTCAAAGATAAATATGAAGGAAAACCTTGTAAGAGTAGGGCAATTCCCATGAACAAAGACTATAGAAATCTCTGCCAAAAAGAAATCTTTGGTCTTCTACAAAAAGGACTCATCAGAGAATCTAGTAGTTCGTGGAACTGCTATGGATTTTATGTAAATAAGCATTCAAAACAGATCAGGGGAGTGCCTAGACTTGTTATAAATTATAAACCTCTAAACTTTGTTTTAGCAGATGATACCTATCCTATTCCACATAAAGGAAGCTTAATTGCAAAAATTGCAGGAGCCAAAGTATTCTCAAAATTCGACATGAAGTCTGGTTTTTGGCAAGTTGCTATCAAAGAAGAAGACAAATTCAAAATTGCTTTCAGCATTCCAATAGGGCACTATGAATGGAATGTAATGCCTTTTGGACTAAAGCATGCTCCATCTAAGTTCCAGAAGGTAATGGATCAAATTTTTAAGCCCTACTTTGAATGGCTAATTGTGTATATAGATGACGTGTTAATTTTCTCCAACACCATAGATGAACATTTCAGACATATCCACACTTTTTCTCAAGCTATAAAAAGAAGTGGTTTAGTTTTAAGCAAAAAGAAGATGGAATTGTTCCAGACCAAAATCAAATTTCTGGGACATACGATAGAAGATGGCCAGATAACTTTGCAGAAGCATGCTCTAGAATTTTCTAATAAGTTTCCAAATGTAATCACAAACAAAACACAGTTGCAGAGGTTCCTCAGTTGCTTGAATTATGTTAGTAATTTTTATAAAGGGTGTGCAACGGACCACAAGATTCTTAACCAAAGATTGAAAAAAGAGCCTTCACCATGGACAGATGATCACACTAAAGTTGTCCAGAAAATCAAAAGCAAAGTCCATACATTGCCAATCCTCTATCTGGCAGATGAAGATCTCCCCAAAATTGTTGAGAGTGATGCTAGCAACCTTGGATGGGGAGGAATACTAAAGCAAGTCAAAGAAGGGACCAAGCAAATTGTACAATTTTCCTCAGGTACATGGAACCCAGCAGAGCAAAACTACTCCACTATCGAAAAAGAGGTAAAAGTTGCCTGGAACTGTATAGACAAGTTTGATATACACCTTGTACATAAACAATTTTTGCTTAGAATTGATGCTTCAACCTTGAAAAAGGTTCTAACTAAAGAAATAAAAAAGCCCGGAGAAGCCAAGTTTGCTAGATGGCAGGCACTATTTGCTAACTTTGATTTTGAAGTTGAGCATATCAAAGGAGAACAAAATTGCTTGCGTGACTTCCTAAGCAGAGAATATCTGGAACAGAATGACCATTTGATGGTTATAGTAACCGAATGGAATCCAAACACTCAACAAGAAGAACTCTGAAATATTTCAGATGACACTCCTTGGCCAGTATACACAGAACAATGGAAGCCAACATGGCAACTCAGAAACACCAAGGTCATGGATGCCAACTTGCAGCCCCACACAGACTTACAACATCTAGTGCCCGAAAGGAAGATCTATCCAAAATCCAACAAGTGGATTCATGACATGATCTACAAAAGATCAATATTAGCAGCTAATCTTGCAGAAGAAGCTTTATATGAAAGCTTCAAAGATATAAGTGTAATTTGGACCGAAGGAAGTGATAGGACAAAGGTCTATCATAAAAATTACACTATAAACAGGACACGAGACCCAAACCATTTCTCAAAATACATGTGGCCACAGAAAGATCCAAAAATATTATTTCCAGACACCATCTACAATTTCAAAGGCTACATTAATCTATGGTGGGAGCTTTTATGCTGAGATGAGAATACAAAAATCCACTACACCATTTTAAAATTTGGGCCAACATTTGTAAATCAAATTTTATGGCCACCAGAATGGCTGAAAACTTGGTGGATGTGGTTCAGAGTCAACAAGACTACTATGGATCCCAGATATTTTGAAAATTATACTCAAAGAGATTGCATGACATGTGCTCAAAATTCTCATGATTGTTTCCATTATCCTTGTAAAACCATAGCAGGCCTAAATTCATACTTAGATGACTGGATATTGAAGACCTTTATGAGTGGAAACTTCCAATGGATTGTGTTAACCAAGATCAAGCATGAGATTGTCCTGGGCAAACTAATGATTGTTAGAAGAATTTACTCAAAGGCTTGGGACACCTGTGGAGCATATGATCATCCAACACTTGGAAGATTCCCTAGTACAAACGCACTAGGGACATGATTAAATATTCACAGGTTCACGTGGGCTCCCGATATAAAGCATCCATAGTGTACAATAAAGTCTTGTCTCTTGACTATGACAGAGACCAGGTTTTTTCTTGAGATTCCTGACAAAAATCTCCCATATATGTATAAAGAAATTATAGTTTTGTGGGATTCCCTTAAATCTCCACTTTGTATAGTTGTCATGTACTATTCCGAGACTCGGAGCACTTCTCCGACTTTTGGTGTGATTTGATCCACATCTTGGAATCATTGTACAAAACACAAGTTGTCGGAAAGTTGTCCCCTTCTCATCCTATATAAGGAGAGGAGTAAGGCTCGTTTGGGCATCCGAGTTTGGAGAGAGTTGAGTCTGAGTCTTAGAGAAATTTCTAACTTTGCGTGTTTTGAGTCTTAGAGCTATCTCCCTGCTCTGCATCTGCGAACACTCTGTTCGATTTGCTTGCATCACGGAGCAAGATCTCTTTAGAGTCGAGTTTGGAAGCCTGCGCATCAAGGCCTAAAAACCTTGGTGAGAACCTGAAGTGGTTGAACTCTATAGGTAGAGTCTTTAAATTTTTATATCTTCTTCAAAGACAGAGTCTGTGTCAGGCCAGGAAGCCTCCAAATCTCATCTGCAAAAATTTTTGCTTAACAAATGATATAATTGGTAAATGCCCCCACAATCAATCTCTAGATTGAAAAAATTGAAGATTTTCAAAATTGTAACCATCTTCTGAAATCAATAGAAAGAAATATTTCTGCATTTGATATACCCATCTCTGTCATAACTCTGAGTAATATGTTTTCTTTATGAGTCATGAGTTGTTTCTGAGTAAAAATTTTCATATTATGTGAGAGGAGAGGTTTGTCAAAGGTTCGCTGAGTGTCTAGGGACGTCCGCTCACTGAGGCAAGAAGGTTGTTGAAGAGCATTAATACGTGACGGCACATAGGTTCGTGTATCACGACAGAAGAAAAAAGAATTTGAATAAGCAAGCTTCAAAAACTCTGAATAGGAAGCCCCTACTAACACTGTGAACCCGAAGTTCCCAAGTTTAATGCTCCATGTTACTAAGGGAGAGACCCTTATAGTCAAAGTGTACAACAAAACACAATATAATGTTACCATTCAGTCGTAGGCCCTGAATTTTGTTGAATCGGCTAATTGATATTAAATCATTTTAATAGTAATAATGACAAAGTAAATATTGGCTTGGTATCTCTCGATTTAGAGTCACGTACCTAATACATAATTCCACTCCCATTTCAGTGTTGTTTTTTTATGGTCTAAAGTGTGAGGAAATTTTCATTTTCAACGAATATAAATTCTTTGTGTATTGACATGATATGAGTGTACAAGAATATGCATTTTTTAATTACTCTGTTTATAATTTCATTGTTTGGAGTGAGGACGAGGCTTTCATTATACTTACTCTGCTCGTGGAATTTCTAGCACATGCAATTTCCAGCAAATGCAGCGCCCACCCTGGGAAGCAAATAAATGTAGGTCAACATGCCATATTATCTTTGACTTCGAGAGTTATTTGCGAGGGTAGAGCACCCTGGGAAGCAAATAAATGTAGGTCAACATGCCATATTATCTTTGACTTCGAGAGTTATTTGCGAGGGTAGAGGATTTAATCGTAAAACAAGGTTGGAGTGCCATTTGTTTACAAAGCGGTTGCCTGCCTATTTTCTTATATCAAATGTCAAATATATCAACTACACCCCCTAATCATTGACGTGCAAAACATAAACATTCATTTATTTATTGAATGAAAAATTCAAAGATAAAGTCAATGTGGAACGAATTTACAATTTCTTAAGCGGCATGAAGAAATCAAGAATAAAGAAAGATGTTGACCAAGTGTGGAAGTGAGGGAGTGTGGAGAATGGTGATTTCTCCATAGTCCCACATTTTCTCTTAGTAATCATTCATTTGGCATAGAAACAATTCATTTGTGATAGAAACAAATAGCACTCAAGATTATGAATAAAAATAAATATTAAAAATAAATAAATCATAAGAGACATTTTCAATCATGTTGGGAAACCACTTGCAGTTTTCCACTTGCAGTTTTCATTGTTAACATCAAGAAGGCATTTTCCAGAATCTATGATAGCTTGAACAAGTTTGAAGATAAGATAAGGATAATTCTAAATTGATTCAATAGCTCTAGTAAAGGAAATAACCCCAAATTACCCATCATCAAATATCAAATATATCAACTACAACCATTAGACATTGAAGTTCATCATTTCTACATAACACATTGACATGCAAAACATAACCATTTATTTATTTATTGAATAAAATCTAAAATAAAGTCAATGTGGAATGAATTTACAGTTTTTTAAATGACATGAACAAATCAAGGATACATAGATGTGGACCAAGTAAAAAAAATGCAGAGAATGGTATTTTCTACTCACTCGCACACCTCTACATTGAAAACCTCCAAACTTTAGAGTGAAAATTAATATATTGTAAAAAATTCTTAGCTTAAATATAAAGATGTATTAGAAAACAAATTATTGAAGTATGTTGTTCTTTTCTAATGGGTAAATTTTTAACATGTTTCATTGTTGTGCACAGTGAGGAGGTGTGGTTTGTAGAAATTATTGTGGAAATGAAGCGTTCTCAAATAATGAGAAAATGTGGATGCCACACAAAGAGGGGGACTATGTTGGTATGTAGCTATCAATCTTGTTTTTCTATTTTTCCACATTTTATTTTAGCATAAATAAATTAGGAATATTATTTTGGTAAAAAAACAAATTATATTAACTTGTTTTGAATTTTCTTTATCTCTTTTCTAAATTTGAGATAAAAATATACTAACACAATCACATAAATTAAATGTTTGGTAGATATTTAGTTCCTAATAAGCAACAAAACACTTCAAACATTTTACTTTGATATAATTAAAATTTTATAGAAATTAAATAAATTATAGCTTTATGATTATTATTATTATTAATATATATATATATATATATATAGATATATATATATTCACCCTCACTTTATCACAGAGATTTTTAAGTTGTAAATAAGCTTTTCTATAGTATCATGGGCCAATACCATGGTTATGAACACCACATGCCCACAAATCTATAACACATTTCATATGGCACTTGTTCATAAGCCATATTCTTTTAATTAATTAATCTAATTAAAAGAGATAAAAAGTTATAACTGCTTTGGAGATAAATCTCAATTTCTAATTTATGAATACTACTAAGACTATTCTAGAATATTTTGTGGAGGTTAATAACTATTGGTAATTAAATTAAAATTCTAGGAGCCCTATTCCAAAATAAAAACTCTTAACTACATAAAAATAGACATTTTTTCCTTAATTAAAATTCTATGTTCTCTTGTGAATGCCTTGTATCATGTATGACCTTCAAAGCCCTTATTATATGGCTTTAAGCATTACCCATTTGTGCCATTATGATTGGTTGTGGAAAAATTTAAAGTGTCATTTTTTATGAACATTGAGATTTCGCAATCATTTGCCACTTTTATCACATCATCTAAGCATTGATTGCAATCTTTTACTAGTTTTTCAATTTCTTCATTTCCACTCTTTTTCTGAAGAAAAGAAACTTGTAATTTTATTTATTATGAAAGGAAGAAAAAAATTACATTTCGCATATGTTCAATGCATCCCAAATACATGCCTCACGACATTGAACAGTATGGAAAAAACTATAAAATAAGATACAATAAAAACATTCAAGAATTAGTTGTGGAAATACTTTGTTAATTTTTTTTTCCCTTTCTTTTTTTGAACTTTCAACCATCCCTACCAGATTGGTTCAACAATGATCATATCCATTTTTTTACTATTTATCTTTGGTGAGGCTTCTTTGTATGAGTCTTAAATCTCATATACATGAGCTCTTTTTCTGCCCCCCCTTTCCATCAAATGCCTAAATCTCAATTGTATAAATACCCTTCTGTGTGTGGGTTTCGTTTTTGAATTGAACCTCTACATCCCCTTTTTCTTGGTTACCTTGTTGTTCCTATACATCCACTTATGTATTTATAGGTTGGTTTTCCATGTTTTCTTCTTCATTATCTTCAAAAGGTTGAGGATCACAAACCTGCCATTCTTTAGGATTTTGAGCCAGTATCTTTTCCTTTTTGGATTATTTTTAGCTTGGGGGCATGTGTCCTGCAAGTGCCCTATTTGGAAGCATGTTTCGCCTCTACAATTTTTTGTGTTTCAAAAGAATGTGATCAGGCAGACACTTGTTGAGATCTATCTCCACACATATTCTTGCAAAGGGGAAAATGCCTTTCTTTGTTCTTTCAATGTCCATTTTTTTGAAGTTTCTCAAAGAATTCCCAATATCCTCTAAGACCATATGGTACCAAAAAGGTAGAGAGAGCTTCCCTCTGGATACACTAACTTCTTGTCCATTTTTTCCTACAACCATTCACGGTGCTTTTCAAATAAATGAAATCCATCTTCTTTCTCCTTCTCCAGCAATTCTAGTCTTCTATTGGAGATTTAAATCATCCCCATTACTCCCTTAAACATGTTTTCTCAAAAATTATCCATTGTTCATGTTCTTTCTCCTCGACGGGTGTGACTTCCTTCCTCTTGAAGCTCATCTCGGAGAATCTAAGTGAAAGACTCTAGACTGCTAAGACTGACAAGCCTCCTCCAAGGATCCCTTGCATATATACTAGCAATTCACAAAACCGAGAAGGATGATGACTGAGAGAAGGATTAATTCCTGGATCTACCCAAACCCTGAACCGTGTTGAACGGATTAGATCTGCAATGGATTTTGAGCCTTAAACAAAACTACAATGCATTTCATTTAAGGCCAAAGAGTAGGACTCGTGTGATCAAAACACCAACAATTTTAACTAGTTCACATCCCATTTAAACCTTGAATTAATCCCTTGCCAATTGTCAAGACCGTGTAGAGTTGTATTTAAAAAGAAAGGGATGTTGTACACCCCACATACACATTCATTTTCATGGCAAACACATATGCCATATGTGAATTATTTTGGGCCAACTTCACCTTTGTTGGAGGGGCCTTCAAAAATGTTAATTCTCATAAATTTGGTTAATTTCCAAAATTCCTTGCCTCAACATTTCCCCTTGATTGGCAAGGTTATCCGCAACCGTGTTCATATGCCTGAGGATGTGATAAAGGACGATCTCTTCAAATTTCCCTGGGTGCAAAGTGATCTTATTCAATATTGTGGAGTTTGAGGATCCTCTCTCACTCTTTAATTTCAAGGCTTGCCTTACGGAAATCACCGAGTCCCCTAAAACCATCATTTTCTTTATTTTTTTTAATGGATCAAGAAAGATCCATTCTTTTCCATAGTGCTAAATATTTAGCTTGATTGTTAGTTTAAAAATCCCAACCCCGAGCATATTTTATCTTTGTTTGTTCTTTGAGGTAAAGGATCACCCCTCCCTTTCATTCCGCCCTTGTAAAGTTAAGTAATATTGGCATGAATTTAAAAATATATTAAGAAAAAAAACATTTTAATATGAACAATGTGGTTTATAAAAAAAAATCAATGTCCATATTAATTAAAATATTTCAATGTTAATCCTCTCTCCGTTTGCACCCCCCACACACATTCTCGTCATTAAAGCATTTCAAAGAATTTCAAGTAATATAAGTATTTTAACCGAGTTATTTTTCTAAAGTAAATTTTGTCTAAAACATAGCAAAAATTTTTGAGATTTGCAAATATAAGTGGTGTAGATTGCACACTCCAAACTGCCAAGTGGATTTTCAAGGCATTGCTCAATTTATGCTTTCAAAAATTTATTTTAAGCAATGAAAGTTTTTGCATGCTATATCTATATATAGCACTAGTATAGATCCGTTTTTATCGCAGATATATTAAGCCTCGAGAGAGACTAAATCTATCTAGGTGCAAACCTTTTTTCAAGTTTTGTATTCTAAAAGATGTTTGGATATCAAGATATTTGATCCCTCTCGATGTTTGGTAGGTCCATAATTAAAATGAATCTATACTCATTTTAAACTTTGTGATCCAAGTAATGTGTAAACTTTGCATTTTTACCTAACTAGGATGAGTAATTTGAAGTTGAGATCCATGAAATTGAAAGATAAATATTTAGATATGTATGTATCATATTGATATATTAGATACATTTATAATGTGATAATTTGTTAAAGCAATATTAGATACATTTATAATGTGATAATTTGTTAATTTTGCTTTATTAGGGGTAAAATTTTAGGGTTATGGTTATGAGAATAATAGATATATTAAAAGAAAGAGTTACTTAGCTACAAAATTAGGATTGGAAATCCAAAAATCATAACGATAAGTATATGGATCAACATTTTGAATAAATATATTTTTAATAAAGAAGTTAGACGTGTACAATTTGAATATTAATTTATAAAACCAAAAATTTTAAAATGAAATTTAAGAAAACAACATGAAAATTGATGCCTAAAAAGGAGTACCATTTCAAGAGAAAATTTTACTGATATAAATTTGTGTAGAAATTTTGGCAAATATTATTATTCCATAACATGCTAACTATAAAATGTTCAATAGTAATTTTATAAAAATATTCATATTTCTATTAACTTTATATAATTTCAACAATATTTTGACTCTTTTTAAGGTACACTAAATTTATCCTATAAAACTCTAGCAAATTGCTTTTAGAGGAAATTGACAAATCTCTTTTATATGAAAAACATGGAAAACTAGCCCATCTACAAAATTTAGACCCTAATTTTTTCCCCTGGATACAAACTACTACTTCAGATGATGAGCAAAGGACAATTGGAGTGTCCTTAGAGGACTTGAGCTCTTCAATGTGTATCTTTCCTCTACTCTTATTGACTAATTAGGAAACCAAAGTGATTAGAAAATGATTTTGAATCTCAACCATCCCTAGGTGGAAATATATCTTCTTCTAGCTATTATCTTGAAAGGATAGTGTGTGAGCTACAATTTTTTTAGTGTGCCAATATTATTTCATAGTGCAGTGGAATTTAGTGTTTCTAGTGAAACTCGAATTGGAGTCTTCTATAAAGTTAATCACCATGGTTTCAACATCTCATTTGTCCTTGTTGGCACACTCGATTGCTACAACAATTTCCACCACTTACACAAGAATGCAAAGATAAAGAAGGATGGTCTAGAGGAATGTAGAGGTGGATGTTGCAGCATCAACTTTAGTATGAGTGCATCACAACACACCTTTCTATTTTGAGTCTAACAAAGTGCCATAAAATGAATAGAAATGCAAAAGAAAAATAGATACCATAAATCAAAAGTAAATAACATTCAAGCAAATAAAGGATTAAGAGATCGAATTAGGAAAATCATCCAAATAACTCTTTATTGTCAATCTCTTAGAGTGGTTGGAATACTTTGTTATCATGTTGGAGAGTCCTAACTGCAATATAATCTTCTACACGATGAGGCAAAGACACCCTAATAAAATTACTATGTTCACTGTCCTTCCCATAATGATGTAATGATGTCACTTGAGGATTTGTCATCACAACACATGACTACAAGTGGTGAAGAACATGCCATCTTCTCATTTACATTTACATGATACCTTATTGCGATATTTGGGAGGATAAAACTTCTTATTTAAGTGAATCATTATTTTTATTTAATAAATAATTTTTTTTATTATGGACGATCAAATTTGAAAAGGAAATTTGATTATTAATTTTTTTTAATTGTAGTTTTTATTAAAATTATAATAATTTATTTTGAGAATTTAAGTTGTATTTCTTTATAATTTCATCATACACCCAAAAAAATATCACTTTTCATGCAATGTTTGATCTCAATCTAGAATTTTTTACCATTGACTAGTTCAGATAATTCAAAATAAAAGTGTCTCACACTAATAAATTATTGACATATACTATAGGCTGAACTATATAAAATAAAAAACAATTCCAAGAGATAAAGCATATCATCAAGAGTCTGAAGAAGTGATTGGGGTTGGTGATTGGGCACTTGTTCTAGTTGGAATAAGAGATTTAAGATCACAATGAGGATGAATTTCAAGGTGAGAAATCCAAGCATTCAAACTAGCAAGAGAGGAGCACTCGTAACATTTCATCCGCTTG
The DNA here is from genome assembly GCA_031772625.1 of Pinus tabuliformis. Classification (NCBI taxonomy): domain Eukaryota; kingdom Viridiplantae; phylum Streptophyta; class Pinopsida; order Pinales; family Pinaceae; genus Pinus; species Pinus tabuliformis. The sequence goes on along the minus strand of CM062807.1, from coordinate 489,036,026 downwards.
ATTTCATTTAGAGAAGAGATTGTCTCATTTCAATCTTCATGTTTCTCCTTTAGGATGCTTCCTAGAGTCGTTTTCATCTACCAATGAAGAGTGATGGAGTTCAAGTACTGGCTTAATATTCCCTTGGTATGTCTACGGTCAAGAACCCAATAGTCTACCTATGTTTCTATTTTAGAATCAGAATAAGCTTGTTGGCCACTAGTGGTTAAAGCTTCAAGTTGGGAAATTTCTTTGTGAATTTTATGGGGATAGTAGAATGGAAGATACTTATGACATATTGGGCTTGAGCTTGGGCACACAAATTTCCCTAAGGGCCCTTACCCTCAGCACCATAGCTACAATGAATTTTCTATAGGGGAATACTGCACCAAATAAGAAATAACTAGACTTGATTTCCTTCCCACAACAACCAGAGACCCAAAGTATTGGTATTAAGAAAACCAAATAAATGAAACATCCAAGGGTGTAACAGTTTATATAGTAGACAAAGTCAAATACTAAAAGAGAAAAAATCAAATTGAATGATAGAGGAAAGACCCCTGACAGAGTCTAATAACCACATGGAGACACCATAAGTCAAGCCGTCACCAAACCTAGTGAGCTCATAACAAAATAAACTAACATCCACTAGCTAAAATTAAAACTAGAGAATGCAATGGTTGAACTAGAATAATTTTATATACAGAGCATTATGTTGTACTATCTAGCCCTCTGAGCTTAAACTAGTGAAGTCATGCTAGATGGATAAACACTAGTGCCTCATGTTCCTGTAGTGTTGAGCTCCAAGGTTTTCATCTATGTCTCAAGAGGTAAAACCCATATGTGCCCTAAACCTATTGTTTTACCATTGGTCAACAACCATTTCTTGAGTAGAGGACCTCCAAACTATGAATATATTTCTCTTATAATGCAAATGCATGCAAATTCATAACTAGAATAGAAAGGCAATACTCGAGCTAGAGAGAAATCCCACCGACAATGTCCTGGCCATGCGAGTATACTATAAAACTCAAGCCTTTTACCATTGGACACCCAAGGGAATTGTCCCACCTATGGCAGGAGAGAAGCTGAAACATATTAGAAAACTCAGAGAGCGCAATCTCTCATCTCGGAGTAGTCAAGCATAGTAATGATTGCCATTTGAATGAAGAATGTTGTATGTTGTTCACATGTTTGTTGCATGGGGAGGGTTGGACATGCCACCCCCCATCTTAAATATGATGGAAGGCAGTGGAGTGGTGAGATCCTCCCCTACCTCTAATGTCCGGCCTTCTAACACCCTATTCAAGGATTAAAATCATTATTTTTATAGGAAAAATAATTTTCCTTTTTAATATCATTAATATGATTTGAATATAATTAAACAATTATAATTTGGTTGCAAATTTCTTATTCCGATTGCCATCAAAGTCCAAAAATTGTACGAATATGGGAGATGGAAAATTTCTTGATGATGTCTCCCTCGAGACAGAATTAGAATTGATGTGTCACGAGCTAGTAGACTGAATCTTTACATTTTTCTAAGATGATGGAACTAAAAGAATAAGGAGCTCTATATATTGAAATATTATCGTAGGGAAAACATAATTAAATAAATTTTCAAATAACGTACATAATAATTTGTATTGGATAACCATGGGTACAAATAAAAGAGCTAAAATGGTTGATTTTCTCACGAGTTAGTAACTCTTGAAATGCAATACAATATTTTTGGAGATCATGTATGAACCAAGGGGAAGAGTAAATAAATTGTGTTTTACTTCAATTCATCTTAGGTTATCATATTAAGTAATTGTAGTTGGGTTACAATTTATTTTGGGTAATCATAAGACTTAGGGGTTATGTGTTCTCGAATTCATGAGATGTATTGTACTTGATTTACGAGTGGATTAACCTACAACAATTGTAATGTAAATAACCTTGATTCTTGATATTAAAAATTTGAGATAATAATATACTAGCACAACCACATTTACTAATTTGGTTGATATATGTTTATTGTTGTCATTTTCATATGTCGATTGGTGTGTATATAAGCTGGAAAATAAAACTGATCAATGTATATCAACCACATTAGTAAATGTGGTTGTGATAGTTGACAAGAATGCATGTGGCGTTGATTCATTGACCATGGTTGACCATAGTTGAAGAGGTTTCATGAGTTTTATCATAATGATAATGTTAAAAATGTTTATGTGAGTATTAATATTAACAATAACATTCAATGTTAACATATTAATGTTAACGTTTTCTTCGGGTGATCATATGACTTAGGAGTTATGTGTACTTGAATTGATGAGATGAATTGTACTTCATTTATGAGTGGATCAACTTCTAACAATTTCAATGCAAAGAACCTTCATTCTTGATACAAAAAATTGATATAACAATAAAATATTTACACTTCTCCTTTACTAGAACTTCTATGTTATCTCTTGCAAATGCCTTGTATCATGTATTAGCTCCAACAACTATAATATGGCTTCAAGCATTACCCATTTATGGTTGATTGTGGTACACAAGTGTCATTTGTCATGAATAATGGGATTTGGAATTCACATGTCACTTTTGTTGAATTCTTTGCAAACTAATTGCAATATTTCACTAGTTCTTAGATGTCTTCATTTACACTCTTAGTTGTCTTTCTAGTAATTAAAGCATGTGTTAATCTATTCAATGTGAGGTAACTGAGGATATTTTATAAATGATTTATATAATTAGGTTAGGGAGTCTAAAAAAATTTGTCCCCTATTATGATGATGCAATAAATCATACAAGTTAGTGGATAAATCTAATTCTTCTCTATATAATTTATGCATATTCATCATGACTTTCTTTTATACTAGGGATAAATTCTCATGGATTTCAACTCCATAAAAAATGAAGTGATTAATGTCATATTTTGAGGCCTTGTAGTATTTTACTTTGTGTTTTATATGCTTAATTGGTTTCTTATGTGCCTTAATTTCTCTACCTATCCTAATAACATTTGATTTATTCACTTGCATTTTGGCATGAAAAATTATGTCTATTATTATTGGATCCATATCAATTGTTTCCATTACTATGGTTTCCATGGTTTTAATTATGACCTTCTCTATGGATTCTTTCCTTTTATTTTGTGTTAGTAAAACTATTGGCTTCTTCGTTTTATCAAAATGTAAATAGTTCTAATCATGCCAGTTCATCTCCTACCAATTGCTTTTTCTCAATGAAGCATTCAATGCTCAGAGTATATTGGTTCAAAGTGAAAATTCCCTCCATTTCCCCTTACCATATGTGAATTTTTACTTGTTGACCTTTATGCTATAAAGGAACAATTGAATTTTCTCCGCTACCCATAAGATCCATCGCTACTCATAGATGGATATAAGAGCTTATTATTTTCCCTTGAGCCCTTATTTGCATACTTCTTAGTTCTAAAGAGAAAGTGTTTGATTATTCTATGATGTTGCACGATAGTTAGCGGTCTATTAGAGGAACTTTTCGTTTTGTGGCACATTGTGATGATGTTAGAGAATCTAACTTATGATCCACATTTATGAAGGGAATGAAATTATATATAGATTTATAACCAAAACATTGAGATACAACAAAACTTGACTTCTATTAATAAATGGAAAATGTTGAGATTGTATACATGCAGAATGAAAATAAACTAATTTGATTGGTGGCAGCTTATCTTTGAAAATAGATGTGATGGCTACATCCTTCACCAAACCATCTTACAATGAGGCTTGGAGGTGATTTTATCATAAATAAGAAGTGAGAAACCTTAAACATCCAAAAACATAACCCTAGGAGATGAAGCACCAAAGGCTTGTGGGCCTTGATGGGGTAAGTTGGAGCATTAACTTCCAGGGGGTGTAAATTTGGCATACAATCTCCACTTTGCATGCATATATAATAGCCTATTGGAAAGGTCAATCAGAGAAGTACATTTTTCAACTACTAAATTTTACAACTATATTTGGCTTGTTTCCCTAAAAAACATTGTTTAGAGCCTCAAAATAGCTTTAGAAGTTCAGGACCTAAAAATTGTAGAAAAAAAATGCCAAAATAGAAAACTATGTTGTGAGTCAATGGAATATGTGTGTGGCCACCGATATCCACCTAGATAAATCCTTCCCCATTATGAATCGATGGTATCCATTGCATTGAGTGCCTCCATGAAATGCATAAAATTGTACTGAACTTGGCACCTAGTGAGCCACTTGCCTTGGTATAGGAGTTGACCAACTTTGAAAACCCAATATAGTTGGATCCTATGTTTGTGAGTGATATTAATATGCATGTCCATGATCTAATCAATTATGGTATGTTCAATGCAATATGGGTTGTTTTTTGTTGGTATTAGCTGCTCTATGATTACTGATGTGTCTAACAATGGTGGAAAGTATGGCTAAAGGTATCCACATTGAACATTGGGTGTAGGCCAAGGAAAGGGGGGATGCTTAGCTCAAAAGCATAGCCACCCATAGCCTTGGTCATGGTTTAAGGTCCATAGTGGAGTGTTTGAAGATTCTAATGGGAACCTACAAGGCATTCCTTTTACAAAAGAAACCATACCATGTCTGTCACTTGAAAGTTGTATGGAACCCTGTGTTGATCATGGTGTTGGTTGTACTTAGTATTGAATTTTTACAAGATATTATGGACTTGCTGGAGGATGAACTAAATTTGTTCAATAAAATTGATAACTTTGTTTCCTTTAGATTGAATATGTGCTAATCCTATTTGTGTAGTTGCAAGGGACAATGTGGAATCAATGAAACCTAATGGATGAAATCCTAGGCCCACCCTAAAAGGGTTGTGGCCAATTGAGCTACTAAGAGCTCCATCTATATTTTTTCAACATAATGGAGACTCTCATCTGATGTTCATAGATGCTTGGAATTTTGCATGCAAAAAATGTGCACAATTATCCTGTTAATGATATTTGTTAGGCCATCAGTTTGAGGGTTGAAGGCAGTTGATTTAGTGAGCTTAGTGTTAAAAAATAACTAGAGGCTCAACCATAATGCACTTAGGAACCTCATATACTATTTGGTATGATGGTCTATGGGATCTTAAAATTTTCCTTCACACTTTCAAAGAAGAACTTGAAAGTGGATTTTTCTATGATACTCTTCTTGTAGGTAGTTAGAATGCACATCTTAGAAAATCTATCAATGAAAGAAAGAAAATAGTCATTATCATGCTTGGTAGAAGGAAGGCATATATTCCATCAATATGGATTCCCAAGTCTAATGAGGAGTAGGAAGAGGTGTGTACAATATTTGCTTCTTGATGGTTGGTTTGGAAACAATGCAAGACTTGATATACTTTCCAACATCCTATCAAAATTTCGGCCAATAAAAATACTTTTGTGGTATTGCCACTGTCTTTTCCACACCAAAGTTCCATGCTACCCAACTATAAAGTGCCTCCCATATTAACTTAGAATGATCAGTTGAAGGAACACAAAGGTATCCCAGGTAGCAAAACAATGCATTCTAGAGGTGGAAGTCTCGAACTTGCTTGCTCGCCATCAACATTTGGTATGTGGCATAAAATTTTGAGTCGCTGTTGTATATTTCTGGCCATGCAAAGGCCTGATGGCAACAATAGTTGAGAAATGTGATTAGTGCCACAAATAAGGGTCAACTAGGGTAGTTTGTGACATGATTGGTGCTATTGTTCTTGTATTTGATGTTCAAATGCAATTGTTGTGGGTATGTGGACCACTTATAATGGCAGTCATTCTGTAACTTCCCTTGTGTCTACATAAATTGAAGAGGCCTGTTATCCATGTGGATGATCATCTCCTTCCCATGAATATAATGTTTCCATTTCGGGAAGGCCCACATGATGGAATACATCTCCTTATCATAGGTGGCATATCTGTAGACAATATCAAAGAGTGTTTCACTATGATAGGCCACTAGTTGTCTTTACCAAATTATGACTACATCAATATCATAGTAGGAGGCATATATCTCAATATAAAATGGATGTTGTAGGTTTGGTAGGGTGAGGAATCGTGCATATAAAAGAACTTGTTTCATTTCATTGAATGGCTTATGTTGTGAATCAGACAAAAGTAATTTTCTTTTGGTATGCCATTGGTCACTTGATCGTAGGGCTAAGCAATATAAGAGAACCCCAACATGAATCTTTAGTAGAAGTTTGCAAGGACAAGAAGTTGTGAATGTTGGCATTGATGATCCAAGTTGTTGTATTGTAGTGATTGATGGTTTGCATTGATGTCAACATGTTCATGTATTATAGATGATTATGTTTCTTGGATTGTGTGTTGCAAGGTGCTTTGATAGTTGTGCAGGAGTTAGAAGGGTTGTGGAGCAGGTTCGAAAAGTTCTGTGATGAGATGTCTTTTGTTTTTCCTTATACTCTACTATAACTGCATGGATTTAGTCTCATGTGTGTGATTATATGATTTTAACAGCACGGATGTAGTCTTATGGGTGTAGCTGTAGCCAAGTTTTCCAAGTTTTATGCATGCAGTTGCATGTTTGATTATGAGTAAGACATTACCTTGGTTTTGAGCATGGGTGCAACAATAATTTGGTATTTTTTCTTGGTATTTGTTTCGATATTACCATGGTATAGGTGTTTTTGGTATTGACATAACCATGGCATTTTCCCATAGTATTGGTTTGGAGATTACCATAGTACAGGTATTCTTGGTATTGACATAAGTATGGTATTTTCCCATGGTATTTATTTGGATATTACCATGGTACAAGTGTCATGGGTATTGGAATAACCATGGTATTTTCCCATGATACTGGTTTGAATATTATTTAGGATATTTTTGCACATACTTATGTGAGAATATGGGGTCATTGGCTTGTTGAGTTAGTGTGTGGATTGATGGGGTGTGGGTGTGAAAGTGTGCTATAGTACTCGGTATAACATATTGAATATTTTTAGTAGCTTTGTGTATGTTTTTTTAATCAAATTATTTTTTAGGTCAGATTAGAGATAGGTTGTTGGGTTGCTCATGTTCAGCAGATTTGAGAGCCTAGTCTGAAACATTTTGAGATGTGGTTCCCATGGAGGTGTTGAAGGCGTTGAGGCTTCATAATAGACATTGTGTAGATAAGGAGGGGGCCTTCTAGTAGACATCAGTACACGAAGAATTTTTTTCAGAGTCCAATAGAGTTGGGTAGGTCTGGTTGGTTGTGGTGGCTTCCAGCAACTGGTTGTTCATAGAATCATGAGAGGAGATTCTTTCCAACTGATGTTGCTAGCAGATTGTCTTAGTAGTTGAGTCTCCCAGCTAGTGGGTGCTAGCTCCTCTATGTACAAATTTGTTCAATATAATAGAATATTTGAGCAACAACAATAGAGGGTGGTTTTTTTTTTCGTTAGAGAGGGTTTTCCACCACCAAAAAACATTTATGTCCTCTTATGTGCATGTTTTCCTTGTTGATTATTTATGGTGTTTTTATAAGGTGATTTTACATGCTTTTATACATTGATTTCATGTTGGTTTCACAAGTTTAGTTGATGAATTAATGAATTATGTGCTTCTGGAAAAAGAGTTAAAATTTATATAATCAAAGTCACTACTGATTCACCCCCATATTAGTTGTGAACTCATTTCCAACAATTGGTATCAGAGCATGGTTCTCTTGGTGAATTTTGGTAGCTTAAGAGAATATCGTGGGCCATGGAAAAGTATAAACATAAGCAGTCTCAAAAAAGAAGAGCAATAAACAAGTGAGGAAATTTTCAAATTCAGGAAACCCAAAAGAAGAGCAATAAACAAGTGAGGAAATTTTCAAATTCAGGAAACCCCTCTTCTTGCTGGTAAAAAGTAGTGAAGGTAAAGGTTGTGACCATCTTATATCTGGTAGTACATTTCCTTCTAGTGATGATGATTTTATTGAGATTGATTATTTAGAAGATGATAACAGATCAATTCACTCTTAGACTAATATTTTTGAAGAAAATTTGGAATTTGAAGATGAAGATCTCAGAATATTAGTGACTCTAGAAGTTGAAAACAAATCTCAAGCAAGATTGATCAAGAAGCTCTCACTGGAAAACAAGTATTTGAAGAAACTTCTTCAAATTATTGAGGAGAGAGAGCATGCATTCAAGGAAGGAAGGAATTTATGATCTTGAAAAACAACTGGAAAAAGCAAGGAAGTTTGAAGTGGAGGTTGGAATTCAAGTTAAATATCAGATCACCTATTGTAGAAAATTGGAAGCAAAAATACAAGAGATCAGAGCCAAGAAGGTTACTAATGAAAAAGACAAAGTAGAAAATTCTGGCAGCAACGAATCCATCCACCATCAAAATCAATAGGTGGAGAATAGAACAAGAAGAAGCATGAAAAATGTTAAGTGTTTTAAAAGCCAAGAATTTGGACACATTGCTGCAAATTGTAGAAGCAAAATGACAATTTTTTCCTAGCAAAAGAAGTAGTCTAATGTCAAGAACTCTCAAGCATTCAGTCAAGGGAATACAACCTCATCATTCTCCACTTACAAAAATGTATTTCATGGCTATCCTTATTTGTGTAATGATTTTGGTTATAAAGGTATTCATTGTAAAAGGCATCCATTTTTGCCATAACTTGGACATATTATATGTTTTATCTTTGATAATTTAGACCATAGAGCCAAAGATTGCTTGCTACCTATATCCCTTAAGGGATCTAATCAACAAAGTAGGAACTAGAGGAGGAAAAAAGCGTCCAACCTAACCTCAGGGGGAGCGTGAAGCAAAAGGACATAAATTCATGAGGAGCTGCTCCAAGAAAAGAGAGCCTCATTGAAAATTGGTGTAAGTTTTTATTCTCTGAAGTTTTCATTGTGTTTTTTGAATGACATTAATCTTGTAAGTTAGAGAACAAATTTCCATATTTTTCCTGTGAAAATTCAAGGTTGAATATTTCGAGCATCTGCAATAAAAATAAGAAAAGTGAGCACTCAATGATTAGTGGGTTAATTTTGGAATACTCTATGCATGGAATAACATCTAAAAGAAACAATTATTGGAGCATAACACTATAAAATAAGGAGAAGAAATGCACAAATATGAAGTAGGAGAGGGATGTGGTTTTTCTCCAGGGATGTGTTTTTGGAGAAAATGTGATCTATTGTGTGCATACGAGGAATATGTAAATCTAAAAATGGAGTGCACATAGTTGCAAAGACCAGTAAGAAAATTCAGTGTATATGCACAATTTGTGTTGGCTCGATGTGATACGCTGAGATCCTTGTTTTTTTAATGCGTGATTGACTCTCCTGTAAAGTGTGAATTGAAAAGTGTGTAAAGTGTGAATTGAAAAAGTGTGATTTAAGGTGAGAATCATTAAAATAGACAACAACACCTTTGTCTATCTAGACATATGTCGTCATTTCATTATTATTTAATCTCATTATTTTACCTCGAGGGTAAAGCTAAAGGCAACCATTATAAAAGGTTTCGTGGGTAATTCAATTGAAAAGATGCTTTCAAACTACTTTTGGACGTAACTGCAAACGTAATTAATCATTCTTCATGGTTGATATCGTCACAACCAAGTGAAATGCATTAATGAGTGCTTGATTTGGTCAAATAACATATTAACTGACTCATCCAAATAGTTTTGAACGCCTTGATGGTGAAATAAAGTATGGACATAGTGATAGCTCGATTTGATAATCGATCAAAATTAATGAATAGAATGTGCATGTGAGTGTGAAAACATTGTTTATCTATTTATGAAGATGATGGAATTAATTTGGTCCTAAAATGTTGAACCAGAAACATGTGCACAAAGATTATATCGGAATACCTATGTTATGGGGAAAGTATCTAATGACCATGAGTCATAATGTTGGTCGTTATGCAGAATCAAAATATGCAACAGCATTTGTTTTTCAGGGGAAGGACATTCCCTTTGAAGAAGCATCATACAACATATATCGCTAAAGCAAGCAGATACGTCATCACCCAAGCAGATATACATCATCACCGATACAAATATGCTGCAGCATAGCCCAGCTCCAGCAACGCGACTGAGGGTGTGCAAACCAACCCCCACATCATGCACTCAAGTGCAAACCTAGCAGCATTTGTTGCTAATACTAGCGATAGTAGAACGAAGCCTGACATCTAGCGCATGTTAATGAGATGGTCTCGTGGATTTATTTGTAATGATATGTGTCATATAAAATGGTTTTTGGTCGTAGCATACACAATATACCACTGCATTGAAATTATTCTGACTGTTGTGATGAGAAGACCTGTATTTTTAGTGCATTGAGCATATAATTATTTGAGATCAGGTTGTACGTGTTCTGGATATAAGTGTGTGCCCGCATGTAAAGAATAATTTTTGTTTTAAGTGATTTGTTCTCTCTCAACAAGCGAAAGAAGAACATTGCCAATTTGTGATATGATCAGCTATGCGAAAGGGAAGAAGGCATCGAATAAGCAACGACCTGGAATAGATAGAAAGTATGCAAGTTCCATATTATAATTTCGAAGGTAAAGAAGGAACATGAATTTCCAAGTCTCTCTCTCACTCAACGTATCGAGGTTGTCATATTTTAGGAAGGAAACACATTCATATGTGTATACTCTCAGAGTGAAGTACAAGAAAAAGAAAAAGTAGCACAACAATCCCGATCAGTATCATGGTTTCAAAGAAGTCTGAATTATTGAAGCAAAGCCTGGGATTACCTTTGTCAAATATGTCGATGAAATGCAAGTAACTATAGCAATGTGATCTCTCCACGTGAGCGTTGCACAGAGAGGGACAGAGTGATGAAGAAAAAAGGCATCCAATGCACATTTAGTTAATTCTTAGAAGTGTGATTGGATTATATGAGATCTATTCGTATAGTTTGAATGGTTCTATTGTCAATAGTTTTGTTAATTTGTTTGTCGTCCTGATCTTTTTGAGTTTAGAACATCTGAGGTTCGTCGATAAGTACACATAAAGTGATTGATTAATGATGGAGGCTCTATGTTTATGGAACTGATACAGAGTGATCGAATTCATGTAGTTAGGCATGTAGTTGATTGATGGTGTGGTTTTGATGAAGCGAAATTTCAAGCTTGTGCCCTTGGGATGGAGCGTATAGATTTCCCATGTGAGACAGAGAAATAATTTGAGCCTGACTTTGTCACCTTTTTCTGATCCACGCCTTTTATTTGTTAGAGATGATAGCGTTGTGGAGAGCTTGAAAGTTTTGGTTCCTGGTAATGGAACTCAAGTGTTGGGGGCATCTCGTACAGATGAGAGGTTAAGGCCAATGTTACAACTAAATGTTTCCTACTCTAATGATTGTCTCCTAGCTCATCGTATTTAGCATTTCAAGGCATGATAGCTTGGGATGCTTGTGTATTTCACGCGCACTCCACTTGTCTCAATTACTGTGGGAAAAGTAATTAAACAAGGCATCCTATTGTGCCTAACTTCCACGAGAGGGAGATTGCATTATTTGTTGGCAATACCCTGCTACTTTAAGTCGAACTCCAGCCCAGATGAGGCACCTCTTGTTTATGGGTGTTGCATTCTTAGCCCCATTATCCTTTCAGTGGGAACATGCTGAAGATGATGCTTCATCTGAGAATGATGAAGGTTTACTTGGTGGATTGTTGTCCTTGTTCGACCCCAACGAGAAGACCAAGTCTTTATTTGAAGAATGCCAAGGAATTTGTGAAGAACTTGAAGGAATCATTGAAGGAGGATAATAAAGATAGCGCCAAGTTTAGGAGAATGGTGGAATCGACAAAATCATCCATCAAGTATTTTATGTGAAAATAGAAGGGAAAGAAATCAGTGACAACCGAAGTTTCATATGCAACACTGCCCCATTTAAGAAAACAAAGAAAAAAGGAGGGGTTGCAAAAATTCACAAAAATTTATATCATTTCTTAAATATCCAAAAAATAGGAGTACTTTATGATCAGACCAGTTGCACTGAGGATGAAGAAGTTTCCAAGTATGCATTTAAGAATATGTATAAGTTCATGAGATCATTTTTCAGAAAGATTAATGAGGGAGACAATATAGAGTTTGTAACAAACTATAGTGGACCATAAAAGGCAAGGAAATGTCTTATTGTTTGCAGAATAGAGACTTATATGATGATCATAGATACATTGCTTGCAGGTATGAGTGTTAAGAGTGAAGCGATAGCAAAAAGAAATTGTGTTATGTCAAAATATTTTGAGTCAATTTTCTGGTAACCTCTTGGGCTATAATCAAAATGATCAGAGAATATCACCTACCTATGATTTCGTTAGCATTATCCTTGCTGATATTCTAAAGTGGATACATTGTATGCTTGCTCACTTCGTTTGCTTAAGGAATTGATGTAAGGCTATGTACCAATCAAAGTATAGTTTGAAAGTCTATTTTTAGGAGGTTGTTTGGGTGTCATTGTCATGTAAATATTTTTCATCCATGTAAGCACTTTTTAGTGCAAATCATTTCTTAGTTGTGTTAGAGAATGTCATTGATGAATCCTCATTGCATTAAAGTGATAGATCTAAAAGTATGGTGTATGGAGTCATTTGTTTTCCACATGAAGACCTATATTTTTGGCCAAGTCCTTGGTCAAGGGTCAGATTTATGGTATGTGCAATGTATCTTTCAGAGAGAGGATTTTCCTTGGAGGTTTATGATGATGACTTAAGTTAGGGTATTTTCTTAGGGGGGTCCTCTTTTTATGTGGTTGCTGATCAAATCTGGATGTTCCTTGATGGATATGGTTGGCTATGGTATGCTAATACTTTCGAAGATGATATTATTGCTCATGATATACTATTGTTTTTGCTCACGATATATTGATGTTGATGCTTTTTGTTGAGAAATGACAATAAGAAATTCCAGTTTAATTTGTCCTTGAATTAAACTGTGAATTAAATTTGAATTCTATTCTCATAACAACTTAAAATAATTAATTTAAGTTTATTAAACTTACTTAACTTAGGAAATTCGAGTTGGAAGTCTTTTGGAAGTCATGTATATGTTCTCCCTATTTGTAGGAGTTCTGTTATGAAACCAGCTCTCAAAAGATAGAAAAGATAGATGAACGCCTTAGAAATAAGCCTCTTCAAGGGTGCAACCTCCTTTACATTACATAAATGAGCAATTCTTGGATGATACAAATGACAAGACCTCCTTTCTATATATAGGATTCTAAGGGGTCATAATATAATCAAAGCCGACATAACAATAATAATGTAAGGGCGCAATAATAACAATAGTGGGCTTCTATGGGGCACAATAATAACAATATGGGGACTACATGGGCACAACAATATAATAAGGGGGTTGCACTAATAACAATAAGGGGTTACACTAGTAGTATAGGGACCTATCATGCCTCTCTCCTTCAAAAAGTGTTGTCCTCAATGCTTGAGTAGTTCTTGATGCTTCTGTATAAATTCTTGTCCTCCCATGTGGAATCTTCAGTGGGTAAGTTCTTCCACTTGATGAGATACTCTGAAATTGATCTATTTCGTAGCTTTCGATTTCTTGGTTCTGTGGCTGCTTCAGGTTCCAATATGATTTTTCCTTCCTTGTCAAGTTCTCGCAATACTGTTTGAACTGGGATCTTTTGCAACTTTTGAATGAGTTCCCACTCCTTTAGGCATATGGATATATGTAAGTCTTGATGTTTGGAGGAACACTTCATGGAATCAAATGAATAGCATGATCATGGTCATGAATAGATGGGAGGCCTTTTGGAGTCTCAAATACCTTGGAATGATTGTCCAAAACTTTTTGGAGATCTGGAGAAATACATGATTTCGATGTGGGATCCTCTAGTGAACATAATTGTGCAATTACACCTCGTTGTTCTTTATTTAGAAGCTTTGTCATGCTATTAGAGTTGATTATCTTTCTAGGTTTTCCTTCGATACCTCTCAATTCAACTTCCTTTCCCTCCCAAAAAAATTTCAAGAAAAGTTCTTGAAAATTAAAAGCTATCGTACCTAAAGATTGTAGCCATTGGACTCCTAGTAAAACATCAGCACCACCCATTGGAATGGAGAGCATTGGGCTATTCAATACATATTCTCCCATGGATAGCTTGATATTATGGCACTTTCCAGAGTAATTTATGGTTCCTCCACTTGCAACCAACACTTGACACTCCGATGCTGGATATAGGAAGCAATTCAATTCCTTGGCTATCTTACAATCAATAAAATTATGGGTATTTCCTGAATCAATCAACACTCTTACCTTTTTCTTCTTGATATGTCCTTCTATCTTGATAGTTTGAGGAGTGGTAATTTCTTCCAATGCATTAAAAGATATGGTCAGATTGATTTATTGAGACTCGATGTGATCTTTCAATTTTTGAACATTTTTCTTCTTGATATGCCCTTCTATATTGATAGTTTGAGGAGTGGTAATTCCATCCAATGCATTACAAGATATGGTCAGATTCATTTATTCTTTCTCAATGTGATCTTTCACGTCTTAAACCTTTTTCTTCTTGATATGTCCTTCTATCTTGAGAGTTTTAGGAGTGGTAATTCTTTCCAATGCTTTACAAGATATGGTCGGATTCATTTCTTCTTTCTCTGGGGTTGGTTCCTGGTGTATATACTCTTCTTTTGACGTTTCTTGATCCTTTTCTTCCTCCTCTCCACAATCAATGTAAAATAATTTCTTCTCAGCACACTTATGACCTTTAATGTATTTGTTATCACAATTGTAACAAATCCCCTTTTCTCTTTTTTCTTCCAATTGTTGTGGTGTAAACTTTGTAGGTTGTGGAAGGCTAGGAGAAACAACACTTCCATCTTTATAGTTGTGAGGGGTAGACTTCCTTGTTGCCATAATTTTGCTTTCGACTTTGTAACAAAGCCCTTTTTCTCCTTTTTCTTCCAATTGTTGTGGTGTTGCTCTAAAGAAGGTGTTTCTCTTTGTATCCTCATAATGTGCTATCATTTCCTCTGTGAAAATTGACAATGTAACAAGTTGTTTACGAGAACAAAGCCCTTTATACCATAAAAATTGATCCGGTTCTAAATATGAAGATGCAATACATACCTTTTGTAACAGTGGTACACCATGTAGATCAAAATATTGCTCCATCTGTAGTATCCAATTTACTGGATCCTTTCCATCAAACTTCCTCATATTGCCTTTTCTTGATTTCATGAGCTTGATCTTGAAATGATTGTAACTCTGTACTTTCTAATCTCAAAGTTCTGAAATTTTCTCCTGTAGTAGCCCTCTGAGTCCTCTTTCTAACCCCACAAGTCTGATCAGAATTTGATTCTCCAAGAAAGAGTTATGCCCAATCTCCTAAGATGACTTGATTATATAATGTTTCAGTAGAGCGAACTTGTACGACATGCCACGTGTCACTGTTTCGACCTTCAGATCTAAAAACTATGCACAGAAAACTACAGTCCGTCCTCTTTCTGTAACTTCTTACTAAATTTCAATTTTTTACTCAAAGAGAAAGCTATGACAATTTTCCCAAGGTCACCTGTTTAGGATGTAATTCGGGAGTCTACAAAAACCCTAACTTCCTCAGATCATATATCCGAAAATATAGCCAGATAAGATCTGAAATTCTGACCTGAGATTCAGAATGGTTTCTTCTCAAATGGTTTTTTTCTTTAGCTTCTGAAACTTCGTGGAGAAAAGGTTATAGCGAAAATACCACGATGACCTATTTTAGATGAAATTCTGGAGCTTGCAAAAACCGTAACGGCTTCATATCATATCTTCGAAAATATAGCGAGACAAGATCTAAAATTCGGACGCACGGTTCAAAAAGATTTCTTCTCAAATGGATGTTTTTTTAAGCTTTCGAAATGTTGCAGAAAAAAAGTTACAACGAAAATACCACGATGACTTGTTTGGAGCAGCGAAACCCTAGAATCCAAAGCTTTGATACCAAATGTTATGAAACCATCTCACAAAAAGATAGTAAAGATAGATGAACACCTTAGAAATAAGACTCTTCGAGGGGGCAACCTCCTTTACATTAAACAAATGAACAATTCTTGGATGATACAAATGACAAGACCTCCTTTCTAAATATAGGAGTCTAAGGGGTCATAATATAATCAGAGCCGACATAGCAATAATAATGTAAAGGCACAATAATAACAATAGTGGGCTTCTATGGGGCACAATAATAACAATATGGGGACTACATGGGCACAAAAATATAATAAGGGGGTTGTACTAATAACAATAAGGGGTTACACTAGTAGTATAGGGACCTAACAAGTCCAGTGTGAGTTAATTGTGAGTTGTAAAATAGAAGACTTAGCTTCATGAGTTAGTTCAGTTAAATTAGTTCTCAAACTGATTGAGAGAATTAATAGTGAGTTAACAATTAATGGTGACACTAACGAAATCCACCAGTGCTACTCTAGTTAACTAAATATTTACTCATCAGAAAGTCATGCATGTCGATTATGAGAAAGACCCAATTGAGACTAGAGTGTAGGGGCAGTGTACTTTTTGTTTTAGATTTTTATGAGTTGCACTGATGGTGCATGCAATCAGGAACCGATCCTTGAGGGATTGCATTATTTTTAGAGGATTTATTTCCCTTTAAATACAAGTTATCCTTCATAGGAATTAAACATTAGAATAGAGACTTGGAGAGCTTGTGAAGAGGCTAAGATTTGGCCTTGAGCTTGCTTATGAGTTGGAGATTGAATTTGCTGAGTACCGGGATTGTTCTTGAGAGAACAAGCATTTTAATTTCATCTTGATTTTCTGGATTAATACAAAACAAATAGTGGGGTTTCAAGCTGTGGCTTTCCTTGGATATTTAATGTGTTATGTGCCTTTGATTCTCTTCCTCTATTGATTATTGTTTTCTCAATTTTTATGGGCTTCCACTGTAAAGAGTAGAAGTAGATTCTTGTCTCTTACTTTAGCAAATTACATTAGCTTGTGAATCTACAAGATTTTCTACATGGTATCAGAGAAATATTATTTTTTGGGCCGAGAGTTTACAGAGTAGATATGAAATTTTTTGTGCAAAATTTTCAGAAACAGGTTGTAGATCTGTGTTCCTTGGGAAGAGATACCCAAATTCAAAAAAACAATTGGCTGAATTAGAGTTTGGATGAGGGATATATCGCTAATTTAAAATCATCTCTCTAGAGGAGATTTCAAAGTTTTGAGTTTCTAGGTTACAGGTGAAAGTCAAATTTGCATACATATTTCAGGCTCGGCAGATAACATTCCATGGGTTGAGGCTTGAGTATGCCTTGGAAGGAATCTTGAATTTCATAGCCTGGAGGGATAGGATGGAGGTTGTGCTAGAGGACAATTGCTTGAAGGAATTTGTTAAATAACCAATTCCTAAGCCAATAGCTACTAATGCATAGAACTTGGTCAAGTGGAAGAGGTGACTCGTGAAGGTAAGGCAGATAGTCCTTGAGGAAGTTCGATATCATATTGTATCGAGTCTCCTTTGAAAGGAAACCACACATGCTATGTGGAAAAGATTGACAGACTTGTATCAGAATAGAAGTGATCAAAGGAAGTTGGCACTGAAGGATAAACTTCATAAAATTAAGATGGAGAAAGGTGATACGATTCCAAAGTACTTGACCAAGTTCACTCAATCTCCAGATGAACTTGGAAGTTTTGGAATCACGATTGCCGAGGAGGATATGGTGATTATTTCTCTTCTTGGACTCCCATAGAGTTGGCATAGTTATCAGGACTCTGTCAATGGTTGGGAGAAGCTGCCATATTGGGAATGACTATGGTCAGATTTGATGCAGTATGAGATCAGGAGGAACACTAGGGATGGCTCTTCATCAAAGACTAATGATGAAGAGAACTGTGCCTTAACAATTAAGGCGAGGAAGGGGAAAGGTAAAATTTCCCATTCCAAATTAAATTCTTATCATGGAGGTAAGAAGAAGGACATGAAGAAAGTTAAATTCTTTCATTGTCACAAGATGGGTCACTTTGCTACAAATTGTCCATTGAATAATTCCAAGGGGAAGTCCTTAGGAAGAGCGGTGGGTGAGGCTTTGGCCTCCCAATTTGAATTCGACTTTTCCCTCATTGCATGCATGGTGTCTTCAATGATGGGAAGTGTATGGTACTTAGACAATGGAGCTTCATTCCACATGACTGGCAATAAAGAGTTATTCATTGAACTGGAGGAGAAAGATATCAAGATGCATATCGAGATGGGTGATGACGGTAAGTATAGTGTTACTGGTGTGGGCACTATTACTTTTCAAAGGGACCATGTAGCTCCACTCACCTTGAATAATTTTATGCATGTATCCAGAATGAAGAAGAACTTGGTATCCATTTCCATGCTTGAGGATAGAGGCTACGATGTGATCTTTTCAAAAGGAAAGGCGTTCCTTCGACATATAGCCATGGGTCAAGTAAAGAAGATAGGGATTCGAGTTCATAATCTCTATAAGATAGAGGTAGAGGAATGTGCTGCTTTGAGTTCAAAAGCAAAAAATATGTTGCGCTGAGATGTCAGTGAGTTGTGGCACGACGATTGGGCCACTTGCATCATGAGGCTTTGAAGATATTGCAACAAATCTCTACCGGTCTTCCCAAAAGTACAGTTGAGAAATTTGATACATAAAAGGGTTGTACTTTGAGAAAATATACCAAGTCTTCCTTTGGAGACAGAGATAGTCGAGCAGAGTCTATTTTGGAGAGAGTCCATTCATATGTGTGTGCATAATTCTCGACAGCTTCCACGGCCAAACATAGGTATTATGTTATATTTGTTGATGGCTATTCTTGTAAATGCTAGGTATTTTTGATGCAGAAAAATGATCAATCTTTTACAAAGTTTTGTGAGTTCAAATAATTGGTAGAGAAAGAGTCTAGAAAGAATGTTAAAGCTCTATGAAGGAATTAAACGGGAGTTGATGACACCCCATAACCCTCAACAGAATGGGGTTCTCGAGAGGAAGAACATGAGCATAGTAGGGGCAGCAAGGGTAATGTTACATGATTAGGGCCTACCACTACACTTGTGGACTGAGGCATGCAACACAATGGTTTATGTTCAGAACCGTAGCCCACATTGGATACCTGAGATGAAGACACCAGAGGAGGCTTATTCCCGTAAGAGGCCAGATGTTGGTCACTTCAGGATTTTTGGGTCATCAATTTATTTCCATGTGACCAAAGATGCATGGATGAAGGTTGAGCCAACAATAGAGTTGGGGATCCTTTTGGGGTACACCGATACACCCCACAACTATCAGGTGTATGTGTCGACTAGTCGGATGACAGTGGTTCACAGGGATATCAGGTTCGATGAGGAGAAGGCCATGCGATTATCCCTTGAGAGGGAGCTTGAGCTACATACAGATGAGGAGCTTTTAGTTCCTAAGGTTGAGGAGCAATAGATTGACGTGGAGTAGCCACATGCAGAGGTTCAGAGAGTAGAGACATCCACTTAGGCAGAGTCTTCTAGAGATGGAAGAAAGCACACTAGAGAGGTTGACAGATTGTTGGATGATCCACGGGAGAATATGGGAGCACCGTCTTCTCAGTGCAGACAAAGGAGGTCACCAGAGAGGTACACTGGATACATGGCACTTATGGGTGCATGTGTTGTGACAGAGCCATATTCCTTTCACGAAGTAATGCAACAACCTATTTGGGTTGATGCGATGGTGGAGTATGACTCCATAGTTCAAAACAATGTTTGGGATGTGGTCCCGAGACCGGAGGACAAGTCAGTTGTGAGCTCTCGTTGGCTTTACAAGGTGAAGCAAGCTATAGTTGGTATTTTGGAGAAGCATAAGGCTAGATTTGTGGCCCATGGATTTTCACAGGTAGAGGGGATTGAATATGATGAGACCTTTGCTCTTGCTGCAAGGTACTTGTCAACTAGATCTATTTTGGAACTATCAGCCCAGATGGGTTGGAAGATCCATCAGATGGATGTGAATACTCCCTTCGTCAATGGCATGATTGAGGAAGAGGTGTAGACAGAGAATCCTGAAGGTTTTTAAACCTTGGACCATGAGTCGCATGTGTGCCAACTAATGAGAGCATTGTATGGGCTGAAGCAAGCACCCAGTGCTTGGTATACCAGGATAGATAACTACTTCACTAGATTGGGCTTCGCGAAGAATGAAGTGGATGAGAACCTGTTTCACATAGTGGTGGAAGGTAAGTTGTTGATCATTGTACTTTTTGTAGATGATTTCATAGTGGTAGGTGATGAGAAGCTCATCAAATCTTGCAAGGAGGACCTTTAAAGAGAGTTTGAGATGAAGGACATGGGGCTCATGCATTACTTTGTTGGCATGGAGGTATGGCAAGGAGATGGGGAGTTGTTTGTATCTTTGGGCAAGTATGCTAACAAGATACTTAGGCCATTTTGCATGGAGAGCAATAAACCCATGGAGACTACTCTAGCTTGTAACTGGAGGAAGGAGGATGCTACTTAAAGGGAATTAGTGGAAGCTACTATTTACAGGCAACTGGTGGGTTCACTCATGTAGTTGTTGAACACACGACCGGATATGTGCTATGCAGTTAACCAACTTAGTCAAGAGATGGTTAGGCATACCAAGTTGTATTGGAAGCTGGCAAAGCGTGTATTGAGATACCTTAGAGGCACTACTTAGTTTGGGTTATGGTATAGATGGATAGAGGGAGTGAAGCTTCAAGGCTTCACCAATGCAAATTGGGAAGGGATTCCATCTGATAGGAAGAGAACATCAGGTGGGATCTTTAGTATTGGGTGAGCAACAGTTTCTTGGTACAACAGGAAACAGAGATCGGTTGCACTCAGTTCGGCAGAGGCAGAGTACATGGCTGCAAGTCAGGCAGCATGTGAGGCTATTTGGATGAGGAAGATCCTGGTTGGTTTGTTTGGTCATAAGATGGATCCGAGAATGATTTATTGTGATAATTAGAGTTGTATAAAACTCTCTGAAAATCCAATTTTTCATGATCTCTCCAAGCATATTGATATCCAGTATCATCATCTGAAAGATTGTGTATTGAGACGGATCATGTTGTTATATTACATTCCCATGGAGAAGCAAGACGCTGACATCTTGACATGGGCATTGTCAAGATGTAAATTCGAGTTTCAAAGAGACAGGATCGGGGTAGTTGATAATCCCTTTCTTGTTGAGAGGGAGTGTTGAGAAATGGCAACAAGAAATTCTAGTTTAATTTGTCCTTGAATTAAACTGTGAATTAAATTCGAATTCTATTCTCATAGCAACATAAAATAGTTAAACTAAGTTTATTAAATATACTTAACTTAGTAAATTCAAGTTGGAAGTACTTTGAAAGTCATGTATATGTTCTCCCTACTTTGTAAGAGTCCAGTGTGAGTTATTTGTGATTTGTAAAATAGAAGACTTAGTTTCATGAGTCAGTTTAGTTAAATTAGTTCTCAAACCAATTGAGATAAGTAATAGTGAGTTAACAGTCAGTGGTGACACTAATGAACTCCACCAGTGCTACTCTAGTTAACTGAATATTTACTCATGAAAAACTCATAAATGTCAATTTTGAGAAAAACCCAGTTGAGACTAGAGTGCAGGGACAATGTACTATTTGTTTTATTTTTTTCTGAGTTGCATTGATAGTGCATGCAATTAGGAACTTATCCTTGAGGGATTGCACTATTTTTAGAGGCTTTATTTCCCTCTAAATACAATCTATCCTTCTTAGTAATTACACATTGGAATAGAGACTTGGGGAGCTTCTGAAGAGGCTAAGCTTTGGCCTTGAGCTTGCTTATGAGTTGGAGATTGAATTTGCCGAGTGTTGAGATTGTTCTTGAGAGAAAAAGAATTGTAATTTCATCTTGATTTTTTGGATTAATACAAAACAAATAGAGAGGTTTTGAGTTGTGGCTTTCCCTGGATATTTATTGTGTTATGTGCATTTGAATCTCTTCCTCTATTGATTATTGTTTGCTCAATGTTTATGGGCTTCTGTTGTAAAGAGTAAAAGTAGATTCTTGTCTCTTGCTTTAGAAAATTGCATTAGCTTTTGAATCTACAAGATTTTCTACACTTTTCATATGTTGTTTTTGTTGTTTCTTTTGATGTGTTTTTGCTCATTTGACTTTGGAGAGAGGTTGCTATTGATAGTCATAGTATATTGTTGCTATTTGGGTTTCCTTGACAGTGTTTTTGGTTAGATGGAGATGTTTCTAGTACACTATGTTGGTGATCAAGTTTTCTTTACTGTAGCTACTTCTGGAGAGAGTGAATTATTGTTGCTTTTACTTCTTATCATGCACTCATAAAGGAGAGAGGGTTTTTTATGCTTGGAGACGTATTATAGTGAGTTTCGACTACTATCCAGGAAGAACTATTGATTATTTAATTATGATGTCATTGATGAGTTTAGCCCTTTTACATTGATGCCAAAGGGGGAGTGTCTATGGATATTAGATTCAGAGGTCAGTATTAGCTGGATGGTTCAACTAGGGTTGCCATCCATTCTAAAGGGAGAGATTATTAGCATTGATGATGCAGTTGTTGTATTGCAGTGATTGATGGTTCACATTAATGTCAACTTGAGCATGTATTACAGATGATTATGTTGCTTGGATTGTGTGTTTCAGGGTGCTTTGATAGTTGTGCAAGTGTTAGAAAGGTTGTGGAGTAAGTTGGAAGAGGTATAGATTGAGAAGTATTTTGTCTTTCCCTATACTCTGCCATAATTGCATGGAGCCAGTCTCATGTGTACAGTTGTAGGATTTCAACCGCATGGATGTAATCTTATGGGTGCGGTTGCAAACGATTTTTCCATGTTTTATGCAAGAAATTGTAGGTTCAATTATGAGTAAGACATTACCTTGGTTTTGAGTATGGGTGCAACCATACTTTCGTATTATCTTTTGGTATTGGTTTGGAAATTACCATGGTACAAGTGTTTTGGGTATTCACATAACCATGGTATTTTCCCATGGTATTGGGTGTGACTAAGAATAGTGCAGATTCCTTCATGTCCCTTCGATCATGGTAAGTTTCGCATCAATCCTTGACATGGGGGTAGCCTTCACAAATTATTCCTCTATTGGAAAAATTGTGGATGAAAAAAATACCCTTATAGCAGATTAAATGATGTATTTATAGCATCTTCATATATTTGGCCTTGAAATATAGGAATGTAAAATTTAACTTGTACCTTAAAGAGGTGGAACCTCTAAAGTGGCCACTTAATGGAGAATCATTTCCTATTGGCATATGTCGAAGGATCTAGGAAAAAATATACATTTCTGGTTCCTTTGTCACTTACTAGTAGAAAACGATGAAATTAATGACTAGGTGACTGAAAAAGTTAGTCATCGCAATTATTTCAAGTGAATTACTACTAAATTTGAGCAATTTTAAGTTACCAAACTTTTAATGGCTAACTTAAATGACTAATTTATTCTAGGGATAAAATATACAACTAGATAATAAGTGACTAAACTAAAAGCGACTAACTTAAATGACTAATTTAGTCTAGGATTAAAATATATGACTAGATAATAAGTGACAAAATTAATAATGTTTAACGTAAATGACTGCTATAGTCCAAGAATAAAAATATGTTCAAATAATGAGTACAAGAAGTATATGAATTAGTCATTTATGTTATTAATTTTTAATTGTGTCACTCTAGAAGTGGAAAATTGCAATTTTGATACCGAAATGTTACATTTCACTACAGAGGTCTCTGAATCTATTTGCAGTGTTAAAATTTAGAGACAAAGGGGTCTCTAAATCCATCTACAGTGTTAAAATTCTGAATACTGTTGTGTTTCTAAAGTTTAACACTACAAATGGATTCATCTACAATTAACATAATTGCATGTATTATCTATCTAATTTACACTAATGCCTTCATTATAATTTTAGTATAGGTAATATTTAGATAGTCAAATTAATATTTATATTTATATTTCTTTGGCCATAAAGTTTAATTTTTTTAACTCCATTGATTTATGTTAAAAGTGTGAGTTTTTTTAAATCTAAGGTTAAATCTTCATATTTGCATTTAATAAATAGATAAGTATAATATTTCTTATGTTAAAAGTTTGAGTTCATTTAAATCTAGTATTAAATCGTCATATTTACATTTGATAAATACTAAATAGTAAACCTAAAATATATATTTATATACCTATTTAGTCAATAGGCATGAACCTTTATTAATTTAAGTATCAACCTTAATTAATTTTTTAATGGTGTATGAACCTTTGTTAATTTAGATATGAACCTTAATTATATTTGTAATGGTGTATGAAGTTTTATTAATTGTTTGATATGAACCTTAGTTAATTTTTAATGGTATTATGAATTTTTGTTAATTGTTCAGGTATGAACTTTATTTAATATTTTAATGATATATAAACATTTATTAATCATTTAAGTATTTTTAATTGTGCATGAAGTTTTATTAATTGTTTAATATGAACCTTAGTTAATTTTTAATGGTATTATGAACTTTTTTAATTGTTTAGGTATGAACTTTATTTAATTTTTTAATGATATATAAACCTTTATTAATGATTTAAATATTTTTAATGTTGGATAGATAAAGTAAGTGATGAAATAAAACTCATTTCGATAAAATCAAATTATTAATCGTTTATTTGTTTTTAATAATTGATAAATAAAGTAATTATTTTTAACAATTGATAGATAACATAACTGGTTGAATGCTCATTTCGTGAAAATGGAAAATTGGAAAACTACTGGCTATGAAAGCCCATATTTGGTGAAAGATGGGTATGAAATCTCCAAGAATGAAAATCAAAGATTCTTACCCGTGAAAACTTGTTATTCTTACCTCGCGAAAACTTGCTAAGAACCTTGTTTCCATGCAAACTGATTATTCTTACTTTGATGAAGAGGTCCACTCTAGGTTTACCCTGGTTCTAAACTATCCATGAAAACTGGACATTCTGTCCATGAAGATGGTTCTTTGGCACCAATTTATGTCATTGGCGGGAGGGTTTTGGTACAGTTTGAGAGATTTGAGAGAAATTGGCGATGTGGTTAAATATTTTTAATGCTTACGAAATTTTATATATAATTACAGCTTTTGTCATGGATAGAAGAACAGTGGAGAGAACTTGGAGGCTTTTGAAGAGGCGGGCAACAACTAATTCAGTATTGAAGTCTGCAACTTTGGAACTGAAAACACAACCTAATTGGGTTTATAGGTTTATATTTTTCTATGTTCATTAATTTTTACTACTTGTTATTTCCTTTTTTCTGTTCTATGGTTTTTGGTGTTTGTTCTACAGAGTGAAATTTGCCTCATGCACATACCTATAATTGAAACAACTTTTGCTGGTTGCATAATTTTAAATTGCTGCCATCTCCCGCTTTCATTTTTTGCTGCAACCTTCCTACTTACTTGATCTTTCCAAATTTTAACAATAAAGCTTTGATTATTTTCCTAAATGGGTTTAGGTTTCTCATCAAGCTTAGTTTATCTTATTAATATTTTCTATTTAGTGTTGATTTAATACATTTTATTGGTCTTCTATGGAATCTCATTTAATACACTTTATTGGTTTTCGTTGGAATCTAAATGCTCTAGATTGAATATGAATATGAATATGAATACATGAATGACATTGAATATAAGGACATGTTTGTGAAAATGCCTGTTGTGATTTATGTATTTTCTTTCAACAATTGAATATATAGCTATGAATGGTGTTGAATATAAAGAAATGAATGTGAGAATGCCAAATTTTCATTTATGGCTTTATCATTCAATCAGTAATTCAACTCATGGTGGTAAAATTCAATCAAAAAGGAAAAATGCAGTGGAAACAACTTAGTGTTTAGAATCATGTTTATCATAATTATAAGTTTCTTCATCTCCATAAATAGACTTATAGTTAATGCTGTCAGAAGCGGATAATGATTGATTTGGAACTTTCATTTTATTTAATTCTAAACTCCAAAAATAAAATGCCCATTTGTGCCTCCACTTAGTTTCCTTCTTTCACAACAAATGAATCAATTATCTGACAAATCTAAGAGTTGTGCCTCTATTGATGGGGAAGTAGCATTGTGATTACCCATGGTGCTTGCTAGAGCCATTGAATTGTAGTTTTCATATCCATTAAAACTTGATTAGCTTTAGAGGAAGTGTCAATCGGTTTTAAACAGGTTGGTTTTGGATAATGCATTAATCGGTCTAACCATTTGCAAATCCAAAACACAATTGCACTTAAGATATTTATTTTTCAACCCTGCAAAAATTTAGGCCTTCAAACAAATGGTTGATGGCACAAGGGGATTGAGGTTACAGACAAAACTTATACTTGTGGACCAATAGAGGATTAGAATTATTTGGAATCTAGGGCTCCAATCCAGTGCAGGCTCTCATGCCCTATAATCTCACTCATAAACCCCCCATATCAATATTATGTGGCCCATCACATATTGATGGTGAGAAGTTTCAATTTGAGTTGATGTAAAACTTCACACAATACATCCATCTGTATAACATGTTGATTTGTATATGTATATCTGAAACTACAGAGAGTGCGAGGCTACAATGTATTGATAGGATCTAGACACCGCTACAGGAATTTTGGGACCAACTTGAATAAGTCCCCCTCCATGTGCATGAAGAGACCAATCTAACACCAATATCTCTGCTTCTTCCCTTTGGTGTTTCTCAAATAATATGTGGCCTTCATTAAGGGCACTAATGGCATATTTTCTCAAAATGATAAAGAGGTTTAGCTGCCAACCTTAAATAATGAATTCCATAAAATGAAGCCATTTAAACTTTGGTGGAAGAAGCTAACATACTTGGCCAATCTAAAGCTGTTGAACTCATTTCAATTCTATATTTGGGGAATATTATGGAATCTTAATAACAACATCAAGATCAAACAATTACTTATCCAAATTTTAAAATCCTGGAACATCTTGAAATTCCAAAGACAATAACAAAGTCAAACAATTGACCTTGCTAGTATTTATCATATTTAGGGATATTCCCAAAATATTCCATCTAGATAAGGATGCCTATCTAAAGCTTATGGAGTTTAAGTGGCTCCACATATGGCACTCATTGCGAGAGATAGGAGAAGGGGTGTCATCAACAGAGTTAAAATGGCTTTAGAATGTTGTATTTTAACTACTTTTTGACATTTTCTCTGATTATTTTTTGGGTAGGTTTTGTCCAAAGTTTAGTAGATGTTTGTTAAAATTATAAGTTTGAGTGGTTTAATCTATACAATCTAGATGATTTAAGGGTTTTACAAAGTGTTAAATTTATTTATTTAGTCAAATAAAGAAATATTAGGAATTGTATTTATATGGATGCTTGTTAGGAAGATGATTACCAATATCATCCAAGACAACTCGATTTGAGCATGTACTCATGTTCTACACATGAATTGTGGATGACAATGGTTTACGTGAAAGAAGGATTATGCATTAATTTCATTGAACCAATATTATTGCCAAGTTAAAAAAATAGTGTAGTACATGTTTCAATGTTGAAAATGCTAACCAACAATAGGTGGGATGTTGCCTTGTAAGAATCAAACATTAATGGGAGTTCAAGGTGATTTTGTTCCAACCATGTATAGATCTTAGTCAAGTATTTTCTTGTGATTTCTTTCTTCAGTCCCTCGGGTCCACCTTATTTAGTATCATTTCAAATTCAAACATTTAGGACCTACACTAATACTAGTTAGATGAATGAGAGTAACTCGAATTTTTATATGAAGAATTTTATTTATGTGGATGCTAATAATGTGACCCGTCTATACTAAATTACATTTGAGTAATATATTCTTAGTACAAAAACTAATAGTAATCAAGTCTTAGGAGAAACCCCAGTGATATCATTGTTGTGCATATCAATATTCAGAAAAGGAAACACATGCTCAAACATTTCTATCCAAACTCATGGATACCCTAGATCACCATATAAGTGAGAACCTTGGGTGGGTTTTAATTTTTAAAATTGAAATGTCATTTTAGGGATTTTATCCATGGGGTTAGTGATGTCAACTAGTGGAGGATTTATCATAAAAAGAGACCCTAACTACCTAAAATCTTATTTATGGAAAATCCTTTTTAGATATGGAGATCTTTTACTTTTTGAGGTGGGGATATAGGAACTATTTGGATCATTATTTTGCATTTTTCATGTAAAACGTTTGGGTGCATTAACGTTTCTGCAATAGTTCAATACATGCCATGGGATGCCATTGCTATTCTAGAATGGTGCATTAATGGAGGGAGAAAACACAATATCCATGTTGGAAGAGTGCAAAGCCTTGATTTAGTTAGTGAAGTTGAGACCATAATAGCCTTATGGGGAGAGTGTTGAGCCTATATTACACAATAACCTAGTGGGAAGAGTGTTGATACAATGACCAAGATGCTTTATTTACCCACTAGTTGGTGAAGATGATTACTAATATCAGCCAAGACAGGTCAATTTAAGCATGTACTCATGTTCTGCACAGGCATTGTGGATGACACTGGTTTACCTAAAAGCAGGATCATGCATTAATTTCATTGAACCAAAGCTATTGCCAAGTTGAATAAAAGGTACAGTACAAGTTTCAATGTTGAAAATTCTAACCAATAATACGTGGGATGCTGCCTTTGTAAGAATCAAACGTTGATGGGTGTTCAAGGTGATTTTGTTCCAAGAACCTATAGATCTTAGTCAAGTATTGTGGCAGAAGAGAAGTCAAAACACGAGATAAAGTTAGTGGCAGAAGAGTAGTCAGAACATGAGAATATTCTTGACAACATACTGATAGAGCTTCCCTATAATGTGCTAACAAGCTTGAAGGCCATTGCCAACTTGTTCCTATACTTCCAATTTTTTTTTTCCTTTTGCTGCTCCTCCTAGTTTTCTAGCTATATTTTGTTTTGAAAATTGGAAAAAGAAATTTATTAACATGATTCAATACATAAACAAAAAAATGAATTGGTTTTAAGAAGAGTTTTATCTCTAGGCTTCTCAAATAGAACATATAATTTGCTATAGGGTCACAAAAAGCATGAGCGAAAAGATAATCTTGATCAGAAGATTCAACATATTCTTGGAATTTTGTAACAACTTGGTTAAATGTATCATGAATTTTTTTAATATAGAATTCCTTGTGCTCGCTAAAAATATCTTCTACATGAAGCCATCACTATTTCTTGATTCTTCATCTTTGGGATTTTTGAAAAAATATTGATTTCTGTATGAAAGGAATGCATACGGTCAAATATTTGAAATATTCTTACCTTTATCTTGTATCCATAGTTCTCTTCTTATGGTTTTCTTAGGTATGTGCTTGTAGCCTGCTCTTCATCTGAATCATAAATATGATCACCTTCAAAATGTGCGAAATAAGTCTTATGAGGTTTAATTTCCAACTCAATAATTTATGTATTTCTTGATTATTGAATGGTGATTGTTGTTGTAGGTCTGAAATTTGAGCATTCTCAACACTCCCTTTATTAATTTTGAGTACGTTCAAAAAATCCTGTGTTTGTAGGGCTACTAAAGAACAATCTTCTTCCAATTTTCCAACATCTTCTTCACATATGATCGTTTGTGCCTTGAGTAGTGTCTATCTTAAGATGCTCATACTTTCATGATTTATGCTACAATGGCTTGTGGAAAAATGTGCATGGGGAAATGTACCTTGCTCTTCATTAGAACCATCTGAGTCAGAGACAAGATCCTCTTCAAAATTTATAAGATAATATAGATTTGAATTAACTTGAAGCTTAATTTTGTTTTCATCTACAAAGCTATGAGAGTGCAATGTGTTATTGTCTTCAAGAAATTTAGAGGGTTTCTCTATGAGTTCCTTTGAAGAAAGAGGTTTGTGGAAAGATTTCAAAATAAGTACTTGTTGTAGTGGCTATAACCACCCTCCAAAATTTTTCCTTAGCCTATTTTGGAGCCTCCCTACCAACCGTACACATCACTATGTCTTGCTTCATCAAGTACTCAAGCTTCAAGTGTTTTCCTCGCACAAAGGCAGCCTGTCAATCACAATTGATCCATTACCCTCAAAAGGCTACTCACACGAACTTGGTCCAGCACCAGGCTGAGCAAATTACCCTTGAAAATTGCGCATTTCTAGATGGAAACCAGCCTTCCCTCCAAGAATTGTGCAATCCTCTCTGACAGCCTGCTAGGTTCCAAGGTTGTGCAATCTTGCTAACCAACCCTCCTAGTAGGATTTGCACAAATTTTCCCAGCGGTAGGTTGTTCAGCCCAAGATTTGTGCAAATCTAGGCAGCAGTCAGCTTCTCTTCCCAGAAATTGTGCAAATTTCCTGGGCAGCTAGCCCAAATCCTGGATAGAAATGCACATTTTTCTCCAGCAGTCGAGCAGTCTCTTGCATGTGAAGCTGAGTTGACCAGTTCCCTCTCAGACTGAGCAAAACATACTTTCATGCATGGGCTGCTTCTCGCAAGGTAACATGCAAGGAGAAATTTCGAAACCTCCCACCAAGTGTTGCTTCCCCTAGATTCGTGGCATGCGTGTCACAACCTCAATGTTATCAAAACTCATCAACTGGATGTTGTAGAGCTCATTCCTCACATCAACCTTACAACTCTGACATCCCACATTACATCTAGGAGCAGTCGACACATTCATCTCAACTGTTTTGGGGTAAGCCCGCTTCCCATGCCTTGTGCTGCATGTTTGTCTCTTTTTGTGTTTTCGCTTGTAGGAGTACTGTTTGGTTGATTTATTTGATTGTTTGCTGTCTTTTACATATATACTAGCTTGCCCTAGCTTTGTTTCAATTTTCGTTGCTATCTCGGTACTGTCGCATGCATGAAACTGTTTTTCACGGACGTTCGCCTAACTGCCAAACTGCCTCACCCACATGCATGTTGATCTGTTTGCTAATCTTTCATTCATGTTCTACATGCACTGTCAATCACTTCTACTATCACTTAGTGTCACCATGCATTCACTGAATTACCTTCTTTCAGTCGCCCGTCGGCGAGTCGAGCCAACCTTGGCTCGGGCTTTGCCTTTACCAAGGTTGCATTGCGCCATCTAGGAAAGGAAGGCTCACCTTCCTCTCCAGATTTGCGCATTCCTGCCCAGCACTGGCCTCCAGGACTGTTTTGCACATTTCTGGAGGATAGTGGCTTCTTGGCCCAAGATATTGCGCAGATCTGTCCCTAGGTGAGTAATCCTTCCCAGCTGGAATTGTGCATTGCGCAATCCCAACAGTCAGTAGCCAGAATGGACTGTGCATTTCATAGTTCCAGCAGTCAACCAGTCTCCCAATAGCCCAGATTGTGCCTTGAGCAGTCTTGGTAGTCGGTCTCCTGACCTCTCGATTGAAATTGTGCAACCTTCATGATCATTCACCTAGATAGGTTGCAAGTGAGTTCTCATGTTCATCTTGGTTTTTGACTGACATTTTTCTTGCTATGAGTGTTTCCATGTCTCCAAGTATCGCAGGTGTTCATCTGCCTCTCACCAGTACAGATACAATGGTTTCCAGGAGAGCAGAGATGAGGACACCATTCAGAGCATGCTTGGGATGCATTCGATCAAGTGTCTATAAGCTTGCCTACTCACGAAGACATCAAGTTATGTGTAGACAAGGATATCAAGCGGAAGCATCACAACAAGGAGTATCATGAACAACAGTTGAAGACAGCATACCAAATGCAACAAATGCAAGAGGAGGGTTGTTGAAAACACAGAGGTGGAACAAGGTTGCAAGCTCAAGTAGGTCCATTGATGATGAAAACAACTTTGGAGATATCGGCTATGGAGTGACAGCACGACATGAAGATCGCATGAAGGCAGAAGATGTAACAAAGAAGGAGTTGCATGTGCTGAAGTAGAAACTCAGGAAGAACACGAAGTTGTGCAGATAGACGAATGAGCTGCAGCAGGATCAAGAATAGCAGTGGGCGCAACATGCGCTCAAAGATGAAACTATGCCTAGACAAGTTAAAGATCCATCCCAACAACTAACACGGAGCAGACATGGTGAGCAGTGCAGTTGATATCATGCAAGGGATTCAACAACATGCATGTCATTGTGCACATGCATGCAATCCAACCCATTCAACACACTCACCAAGGTGAATACAAGAAGAAATTCCAACTGTAGGCGAACGAGTACTTCGGCAAGTTGATGCACATGACCAGCAACACACACTTGAAGAACAACACGGAAACTATGCATCAGTGTGCTACTAGTTCAGCCGCACCCAAGAGGACCATGCGCATGTTAGCAGACGAGTTGGATGAAGGACCTGAACCAATGAACCAGTTGCAACGAAAGCAAGAGTTCGCTTTAGCAAGATGTCACCATGAGGTGCATGCACACCATCATAGATGACCAAGCTTGGCATCAAATTACCAGCTTCACCATCACAAGCATGTGAAATATTTGGTCTCACCATAGTGGACTGAGTGTGAGTGATTTCTTGCAAGGCTTGCTTAAGCCATGTTGTCTCACATTAGTACGTGCATTGTATTGTTGAGTCCTGTCAATCATAACTCAAGTATCAACAGTTGGATGTAACAGTCATAGAGTAGGTGAAGAGTCATGAGGGTAGTTGAACTGACACAAAGGGGAATGTCATGGGTCACCCCACCCTTTGCTATAAATAGTTCCTCATAACTCATTGTATAGAATTTTGGTTAGCCAAGCTTCTACTAAGACTATTTTGAGGAAGGTTTGGACAGTGTTGTAATGCGCCTTGGCTTCTCCAATGGACTGAGCTATTACATCTCTTTGGAGGAGCAGGAGGATGTCGCTATAACGTTCCACTGTTGGGGCTAGTAGGTTTACATGAATGTATTGTATGATTGTGAGTTACACTTCTTTATATAATAAGAGCCATCACATTTTCATGCATACGTTGTTATTGTAGTTGGAGTGCTCTGTTTGCTTTAATGATACGTGTTGTTTAACTTACATACTTGTGTATGAACTAATTCACATGCAATTATATGAATCTTGTTGTTAATGTGTTGCATATGTTGTTAATACTATCACCATCCGTGTTAACTGCTCTGCCAGACATCAGACAGACCTTTCACTTGAACCTTGCTATAACAACCGTCACACTCATCTCAGACTGATTCGTGAGTGTTGTACGTGTTATCTTACCTTGTATGATGTGACTGTCTTATCTGAGTGGATTGGTCCACCGGAAGCTATGCATGTCCTTTATGTTGTGTGTTCCTAGTTGAGTTGGGACTAATCCCTTTCAACCTAGAACTCAGATTCACTTCCTTCCCCCTTTGAAGTGTTGGAACCTCTCATAAACCTTCCTTGACTCACTACATCAGTCACACCCTTGCTACTGGTAGAGTTATTCTACTTGCCTCTGTTTGACATCGTGGTCAACGCATTACCTTACGACCCACTGTTGGGACTCCTACACCAAATGGTCTGAGGTCTAATTGGGACTTCTTACTAGGGAGATCCCCTTGACATGTTGGTAGGTCTAGTACCGTCAACATTTCTGGCGTTAGAAGGAGGGCCTATTGACAAGCTGTGTCCTCTCATCTGGTTTTGAACCTTTGCATATCTTTCATGGAGTCTTGCACTCTCCTTCCCTCAAGGTGTTTTTCAAATCATGAAGATGTCTCCATCTCAACGAAGCTTTTTGATCTCTTGTCCATTCACACGTATGATGGTGAAGGCGAAGTGGCCTGTCCTGAGAACTTATATAAGATTCTTTTCATGATTTATGAGGAATATGAGTTTTTTGACGAACAAGCCGGTTTGTTGCTTGCATACACACTTCGCCAATCTCCATTTCGTTGGGTGGTCAGCGTACTGGCTAACACCATGCACTCATTTGAGAAATTTTGTGATCTCATTGAAGACACGTTCTATCATTTTGATGCAGACTATCTTGACCAGAAACTGTTACAGCAACAGAGGGATCTGCATGAATCCGTTATTGATTTTTGGCAGCGCCTCCATGACTTGCAGTTTCAAGCATCAAAGAGCCAGATGAAATTTTCTTATCTTTGGGACTAGTTCAAGTATTTCCTTATGAAATCTTCCTGTCCCAAGAGGAACCTTGATATCAAGCCTCGCTCAACATTCTTAATTGATGTAACTTCACAATCTCATGGGGGAGCGGGCACTGTCTCAACTGACTGTCCGCCTCCCTCTCATTCGGTAGCTCCACCACTGCCCAGTGATGTTGAGGATCACTCTCACACACCTGTTCATACTTCACACTCTCCCAACATGACTCCACTCGATTTGTGTGTAGATTTGGTTGTGAGTCCTTCAAGTTCTCATATGCATTATTTTCTTTGACCTTCGTCTTCACACTCAGGTGTTCCTTTGGATAATGTTGTCTTGTATTTGTCCATTCTGGACTCTCCACTTGTTGTGAAAAAGGAACAACCCAATGACGGAGTCATTGTTGCACAACCAACATGCTTTGTCATTCATGAAGAGTATGAGTGGGAGCTTGAATATCAACACTCGGTGAAGCATGACTCCCTTCTATCTGAGTCCCCTCTGTTCTTTCCTAACCTCTTTGGTGAACCTACCATCCATGATTTTTCATATGTATCTTCATCCACTAATGCACCCATTATTGATCACTCGCAGGACTCGCCGGATTTTAGTCCACTATTTGACAATGGAGTGGATAAGTTACTTGTTGAAAATCCACTTGATCCTTCATCTGTCTTTTCTAAAAACACAGAGGATGAGTTTGTTCACTTTTCATCTACCCCTCTGTGTGATTCATCCAACCATGAGGATGCTGACCAACATCCTAAATTTGCTGATCTTGGTTGTCATGATCTCTTTACCTCATCATCCAATTATGATGTTGATTCACTGATTGTTAATCCATCTAAGCCACTGGTCTACGAAGATCCATCTATCAACGAAGTCAAAACCCCACAGACCGTTGAGGCACTTTAGCCTGAGTTGATGGTTATGTCAGGTCCTCACTATCTTGAGGTTGGTTTCGCTTCCGATCAGGAAATTGTTCAAACACTCAAGGCTCCTCATCATTCATATGCATGCACTCAAGATCAATCCAACACTCATATTTTACTTCCTCCACTCAAACTACACGATCCCATTGCCCATGCATTGGAGGAGTCTTACATTGCAAGCACTCATGCGTGACGCAAGTTATCTTTGTTTCTTTTGTTTGCTTGCATGTCACAGTCAAGAGTGTGCTTATGCTTCAAAGTTGCACGTAGTGTCACATAGCACCATGATAAGTCCGTGGACTGCCCGTCATGCACATGCACTCACTTATGTCCCGTGGGCACTTTGAATCACAAAGTGTGGTTATCTTTATTGTTATATCTTTCTTGCTTGCTGGTTCACACAACTGGGTTTCTCGCGGACCAAGCCTTCACCAACATGGGTCTACCAATGCATCGATGGCTGCATTGGAAGTATCACTTCACATGATCAGGCCCATGTACCATTAGTGTAGGAGTAGGAGTAGTGTTTGCTTTCAGTTGTTCACTTGCATGCTTGTTTGCTTACATGCTTTGTTTGCTTGTTTTTTTGCTTACTTGTTTGTTTACTTGCTTCACTTTCATTTTTTCTTCTGCTCTTACTTTTCTTTGTTGATTGTTAGTTCATTCGCTTGTTTTGTTCATAGGTTAGTTTTGCCTGAAACCATGTATGACTCTTGAAGCGAGCTAGGTAAAGTACAAGAGGGCTTGTACAACTATCACTACTTGGTTATCTGTCATCTTACCTCTATATGATGAGCTTGTTACTTTCATTTGATGATACATCAAAGGAAAATATGTATTGTTCGAAGTGAACCTTGGTGTAAACACAACGCTTGCGCGCTAACTAGTGTCACCTTCTCTAGTCGATTATTATTGGGTTAACCCTTGCCAGCTCAGTCAAATAGAGTAAGGTGAGGGGGAAAACCTTAATAGGCATGTCAGAAATATAATAAACTACTTCTCTACTGGAACAACCTCTTATTCTCTCAATAAGTCGGTA
This sequence comes from Pinus tabuliformis, assembly GCA_031772625.1. Lineage (NCBI taxonomy): Eukaryota > Viridiplantae > Streptophyta > Pinopsida > Pinales > Pinaceae > Pinus > Pinus tabuliformis. Next base: position 489,000,095 of record CM062807.1, on the reverse strand, counting down.
TCAATCTTCCGCCTTTGAAATGAATAAGTTCTATGCACAGTGAAAATGCAAAGTCAAAAAAAAATCAAAATGAAAAATGAATAAGGCGAAAGAAAAGAAAAGCTTCCTGCGCAGGGAGGTGATGCAAGTAACTCTGCTGGGGTACTGACTAGGCTCGCTGGCAGAGGAGCCATGCGTGTGTTCCTATGTGACTCCACCGGGGTACTTTCTAAGCTTACTGGTAGTGGTGCAACACCAGAGATGAAACTAAGACTCTAATGACTATACTACTTGTGCATCTATATACCCTTCAACCCTAATAGAAACAATTGTGCTGCCTTGGCTTGGAATTTCTATTAATCGACCAAGAGTCTGGCAGATGCTACATCTTACAATCAAACTAGTGTGAAGCCAAGATGGGCTGAGAGCTGAACAATACTTCCGAAGGTGTTAGACTTGCTTTTCACGAACAAGGTCCTTTGAGAGAGCTGGAGTTATACCAGTGTGTCACCAAGTGTTGTAGCGACTACAACGACCCTCCAAAATTTTTCCTTAGCCTGTTTTGGAGCCTCCCTACCAAACATACACAACACTTTGTCGTGCTTCATCAAGTACTCAAGCTTCAAGTTTTTTCCTCCCACAAAGGTAGCTTGTCGATCACAATTGATCCATTCCCATCAACAGGCTGCTCACGTGGACTTGGTCTAGCTGAAGGCTGAGCAACTTCCCCTTGAAAATTATGCATTTCTAGAGGGAAACCAACCAACCCTCCCAGCAGGATTTGCGCAAATTTTCCCAGCAGCTGGCTATTCAGCCTAGGATTTGTGCAAATTTGGGCATCAGTCAGCTGCTTTGCCCAGAAATTGCGCAAATCTCCTCAGCATCCAACCTAGCTCCCAGCCAAAAATGTGCGCTTTTCTCCAGCAGTCGAGCAGTCTCTTGCATGTGCAGTTGAGTTGACGGGTTCCCTATGGGACTAAGAAAAATAGACTTGCATGCATGGGTTGCTTCTCCCAAGGCAGCATGGATCTATGTTTAGCAGTTGGATGTTACATGAAAGGAGAAATTTCAAAACCTGCCACCTAGTGTCGCTTCCCCTAGATTCGTGGCATACGCGTCACAACTTCGATGTTATCGAAACTCATTAACCAGACGCTACAGAGTTCATTCCTCACTTCAACCTTGCAGCTCTAACATCCCACATCACATCTAGGAGCAGTTAGTACATTTAGCTCAGTTGTTTTGGGGTAAGCCCGCTTCCCATGCCTTGTGCTGCATTTCTATCACTTTTGTGTTTTCTCTTAGAGGAGTACTATTTTCTTGATTTCTCTAAGCACTTTCTATCGTTTACATATATACTAGCTTGTCCTAGCTCTGTTTCAGTTTTCGTTGCTATCTCACTGCTGTCACATGCATGAAACTGTTTTGCACAGACGTTCACCCAACCGCCGAATTGCCTCACCCACAGGGATGTTGATCTGTTTGCTTAATCTTTCATTCATGTTTTGCATGCACTATCAATCACTTTTGCTATCACTTAGTGTCGCCATGCATTCACTGACTTACTTACTTTTAGTCGCCTGTTAGTGAGTTGGGCCAACCTTGGCTCGGGCTCTGCCTTCGCCAAGGCTTCATTATGCCATCTCGGAAAGGAAGGCCCACCTTCCTCTCCAGATTTGTGCATTCATGCCCGAAATTAGCCTCCAAGACTGTTTTGTGCATTTTTGGAGGATAGTGGTTGCTTGGCCCAAGAAATTGTGCATATTTGTCCCTAGGCCAACAATCCTTCCCAGCTGGAATTGTGCATTGTACAAGCCCAACATTCAGTAGCCAGAATGGACTGTGCATTGCATAGTTCCAGTAGTTAGCTAGTCTCCGAGCAGCCCAGACTGTTCCTTGAGCAGTCTTGGCAGTCGGTCTCCGAACGTCCTAGCCGAAATTGTGCAAACTTCATGGTCATTCACCCAGGTATGTTGCAAGTCATTTCTCATGTTCATTTTGGTTTTCGACTGACAGATTGCTTGCTATGAGTGTTGCCATGTCTCCAGGTATCGCAAGTGTTCATCTGCCTCTCAACAGTACAGGTACAATGGTTAACAGGAAAGCATAGACGAGGACACCATTTAAAGCAAGCTTGGGGATTTAGTCGATCAAGTGTCTATGAGCTTGCCTACTCACGAAGACATCAAGCTATTCGTAGACAAGGACTTCAGGCGGCAGCATCACAGTGAGCATCATCATGAACAATAGTTGAAGACATCATACCAGATTCAACGAATGCAAGAGGAGGGTTGTTGACAACACGGAAGCGGAACAAGGTTGCAAGCTCAAGCATTTCCATTGATGATGAAAGAAATGTTGGAGACTCTGACTATGGAGTGACGGCGCGACATGAATATCATGCGAAGGAAGAAGATGTAAAAAAGAAGGAGTTGCATGTTTTGAAGTAGCAACTCAAGAAGAACATGAAGCGTGTAGCCATACAAATGAGTTGTAGCAGGATCAGGAACAACAGTGGGCGCAACGTGCAGTCACGGACGAAATTGTGCCTGGACATGTTAAGGATCCATCCCAACAGCTAACACGGAGCAAACATGGTGAGTAGTGTGGTTGATTGCATGCAAGGGATTCAACAGTGTGCATGTCATTGTGCGCACACATGCAATCCAACCCATTCAACACACTCACCAAGGCGAAGACAAGAAGCAAGTCGAACTCGAGTTAACGGGTACTTCAGAAAGTTGATGTGCATGACCACCAACACAGACACTATGCATCAGTGTGCTTTCGGTTTAGCCGCACCCAAGAAGACCATGCGCATGTTAGCAGATGAGTTGGATGAAGGACCCGAACCAATGCACCGATTGCACTGAAAGCAAGAGTTCACTTCAGCAAGATGTCACCATAAGGTGCATGCACACCATCATGGACGACCAAGCTTGGCATCAACTCACCAATTTCGTCATCAAAAGCATGTCAAAGATTTTGTTTCACCACAGTGAACCGAGTGTCAGTAATGCCTTGCAAGGCTTGCTCAAGCCATGTTGTCTCAGATGAGTACATGTGCATTGTAATGTTGAGTCATGTCAAGTGTAAGTCAAGTGTCAATAGTTGGATGTAACAATCATAAAGTAGGTGAAGATTTATGAGGGTAGTTGAACTGTCACAAAGGGGAATGTCAAGGGTCACCCAACCCTTTGCTATAAATAGTCCCTCATAACTCATTGTATAGGATTTTGGTCAGCCAAGCTTCTACTAAGACTATTTTGAAGAAGGCTTGGATAGTATTGTAACATGCCTTGTCTTCTCCACTGCATGGATCTAGTACATCTATTTGGAAGAGCAGGCGGATGTGACTGTAACGTTCCACTGTTGGGGCTAGTAGGTTTACGTGCATGTATTGTATGATTGTGACTTACACTTCTTTGTATAATAAGAGCCAACACATTTTCATGCATATGTTGTTATTGTAGTTGGACTTATCTGGTTGCTTTAATGATATGTGTTGTTTAACTTACGTACTTTTGTATGAACTAATTCACACGAAATTATATGAATCTTGTTGTTAATGTGTTTCATATGTTTTTAATGCTATCACCATCCATGTCGACTACTCTGCTAGACATCAGACAAACCTTTCACTTGAAACTTTCTATAATAACCGTCACACTCGTCTCGGACTAATCCATGAGTGTTGTACGTGTTATCTTACCTTATATGTTGTGACTACTACATCTAAGTGGACTGCTCTGCCAGAAGCTGTGCATGTCCTTTGTGTTTTGTGTTCCTAACTGAGTTGGGACTAATCCATTTCAACCTAGAACTCACATTCACTTCCTTCCCCCTTCAAAGTGTTGGAACCTCTCATACACCTTCCTTGACTCACTACATCAGTCACACCCTTGTTGTTGACAAAGTTATTCTACTTGCCTATGTGTGACACCGCTGTCAAGGCATTACCTTATGACCCACTGCTGGGACTCCTACACCAAACGGTTTGAGGTCTAATTGGGACTTCTTACTGGGGAGATCCCCTTGACATTTTGGTGGGTCCAGCACCGTCAACGGTACCATATTTGTATTTGAACCAGAAATAAGAATTTCTCTTATGTATTCATAATATAAGGCCCCTTTTCCAGCCAACTCATTGACTTGAGAAAAATTATTAGTAGGCAGAAATGGCTAAAAAAAGTGAAACATCAAATGCATCTTTGTTAGACGTTCTTCATCAATCCACTTCAAAATGTCTATATGAGATACATGAGCATTGTCTATAATAATAAATCTTTGTCTAGTCTTACACTATCTTGAGCTATGCCTGAATTTTCTAAATGTGTCTATGACTCATCTCTACATGTTACAACTCTAGTCCAAGTTTTTGGGGGCCAACTAGCATCAACATTATTTTTTTGTGGCATCTTGGTCATCAAATTATTTTCAAAAAAGCATGGATTTGACAATATTGGATGTTTTTCAATCTCATCTACCTTGTATCCACAAAACCGTGTTGCTTCCCTCAGAGGAAGGTTTGGGATTACTTGTACATTTACATCATATGACCATTTGTTCCTATATGATTCTGCCATAATGGTAATTGAAGGAAAATTTCCCCATTGAATATTCACACATCCATTGAAGTAAATGTGGGATAATTTTGAGTATATTGTAGACAAATCAATTCTCTAAGACACATACAAGGTGTGTCACTTTAACAACAAGATAAACTACACAGACAACAAGATAAACATAGTGAGCAATTGTCGGCATATCACACTTTTTAATGTGTCTTATAATGAAGAATATGGCACCCTGAACCATTTTCCTTGATCAAATAGAGTTTATTAAGAGATATTTTATCTTAGGTAATATTATTACAACTTTTGAAGGTCTTGGGTGAGTATTAAAGACCACTCACATAATTATAAATGAAGATAGGAATAGAAAATATGACTCCAAAGGCACATTTTCTACTAGGGTGAACTTCTTCAAGCTTAGAAAAATAATGTAAATCTCCAAATGATGTACCCTCTTACAAGCTAGGAATAAGGAGAGAATGTGGTGTTAATTGTTCATTAATGTTCCCTCCATGAAAGTGGCCAAAAACATAATGTATTCCCTTCAAGTGCCAAAAAGCTGATAATTTTTAACTCGTCATGCTGCCATGAGTAGGTAAGTGAATCCCTCAAGTGGAGTGCCCTCATTTTCTAGGGATGAACACTTGGAACATGTCATAGATAGGATTTAAAGGAGAGAGTGCACAACTGGTAACTACCACTACATCAGCGCCTCCCGTGTAGTTGAGAGATGCATCCTATTTGTTGTTAAGGCAACTCCAATTGGAGTGTTCCTCTCCTCGCTGCTATTGCAATGAGTGTTTAAAAATGGTCGTAAGGGATGTGCCTTTAAGAATGCTAATATATTAACCAAAAAAATTTGTTGTCATGCTGATAGATCTGCATTCAAAAGGTGTAAATAGAAAAAAAAATCTCTCCTCAAACAAGTGTTGATCCACATACTTTCTCTCAGATATGACTTTCTTTTGTTATTTGACTGTGTGATTGTTGTGTATGGGTATGCTCACACTGGTAAAAAATGTTAGACTTCTCTTCCTATATGTTGTTTCTAAATTTTTTTCACAATTTAGGTTTGTGCTCAAATGGGAGCTGGAAGTTCTCTTTTACAAATAAAGTTCTAGAAAGAGTTGAAAGTAAAGACTTAACATTTTAGTTTCATATTTGAATACAGAAAATTGAAGATGATTCAATGCCAAATTTTGACAACGAATGAATACCATGGACATGATGAGAGAATAGTTGGTGAGAAGAGCTTGCTTAAATATGCATGTCCATGTAATGATTGTCATGGTGGGAAGATGAGAAAAATAAGTTTGATTTTTCAACATATGCTAAAATATGGGAATAGTGGTATAAGCCCTTTCCCTCAAAATTCTTATCCAGACAGGATAGAATTGCATAGCATGAGAGATGTAGAGGCACTAGACATAGATGAAGAGGCAAAAAACACAAATGAAAATGTAGGAACCTTTGATGAAGGAATTGAATTTGACAGAATGTTGGATGAGGGTTTCAAGGATGAATGGCAGAATTTGATGAAGGATGCTTTAAAACATGTGTATGGTACTTGCAATTTAATCCATTTAACAACAATCCTTTTAATTATTAACTTGCAAGTGGTGCATGGTTGGATAAATGAGAGTGTTGATGAATTATTGGAATTTTTACAATGGTTGTTACCACCCAACTCCACATTGCCAATAAAATGAAAAGCATGTAAAGTTAAAATCACTAAGCTAGGCTTAGGGTATGAAAACATCCACACATGTCTGAATGGTTTTGTATTATTTCACAAAAAATATTTCAAGTGAGACTGAATGTCCAAAATGTAATTAAGGGAGGTATATGCCAGGGTTGAAATCAAATTTAACTCTGAGAAGGGTTCATCGCCACTTTCCACTAATCCCATGGTTGCTTCAAATGTACAAATGTCGAAACATTGCTGAGCTAATGCAATGGCATGCACACAATAATAACACCGATGGAAAACAATGATTTGTGGTTGATTCTAATATTTGGAAGGAATTTGACAACAAATCACCTGATTTTGCCCAAGATCCTCGAAACATAAGGTTGGGTTTAGCTCTAGATGGTTTGAACCCTTTCTCATATCAAAGCACTAAACGGTCGACATGGCCATTGTTTTTAGTAAATTATAACTTTCCTCCATGGTTAACAACCAACCCATTTTTCTTGATGTTGTCATTGATTATACAAGCGAAACAAGGTGTGACTTTAGATACAATTGATATTTATTTAGAGGCATTATTTGACGAGCTAGTAGAATTGTGGAAAGGAATTGAGGAAATTCAAATTTTAAGGGTTGGTAATTCAATTCAATTCACTTTAAGAGATTCTTTATTGTTTACAAATCCATGATCTTCCTGCATATGACACTTTGACTGGTCCCAATGTTCATGGAGACCATGGATGTCTGACTTGCATCTTTAAGGATTTTGTGAGGCACTGAAGTAGTTTTCACAAGTGTATTTATTGTGGACATCGTACTTACAGATGAGCCTCATTATTGTAGTAATACTGCTACAACTCCAAGGCTACTAGCTTTGCTTTATCAACCTATGGCTTCATACAAACTTGGAGGTGACATTGCTATGTACACAACAGATGCAACATTATACTCATGTCACTTCTCAACTGGGGCACTTGACCATTAGGGTTCCAGACTATTCCTCTATTGAACTAAAGGGAGTCTGACTACTGACAGTGGAATGTAAAGCTATTTCTAGTGCAGAGAAGGTAAATTCTCGTAAAACCAGGAAATGAAAGCTTCTAACTTGTAAATTCTATGAAATGACACAAATCACTTGTAGAAAGGAAACAATTCTAATCTTGTACTTGATCACCTAGCTATCAGTGTTGCTTGAAAATGGAAGATTACACTATCATTTCATAAGTCAAGCATGCATGCATTAGTTATCCCATTCACACACACAAAATAGATAAAGTTCTAATTGCTAAACTTAGAAATCAAATAGCTAATGTTATATGTTCGTGTAGGAAGGAAAAGAGTGAAAGGGCTGGTCTAGGTGGCACTTCTGGTCATGGAGTCCAAGCTGAGGGGTTAACTTACTCCTAAAATAGGCTAGACTATCATTGTAGGTCAAAACAGGCTGCTATAGGTTTGCTATAGGAAACTACTACATGATGTCCTGAACTGCTACCGGAAGTTGGCTGAGATTTTTTGGAGGACAAGAATGGTGGGATGAAGTGTTGGAAAGGTGCATGACAGGTGTGGAAGGTGTAGGGAAGGTGAACATCAACCAAGGCCAATCCCAACACTTCAAGAAGGCTGGATTTGCCTAAGACAAATTGCTCATGGTGGCTAGAAAACAAACGTTCAGAATATGGGATGGTATGCATCAAAAAAAGGTGGAGAAGACCTAGGTGGAGTTGGTTGGAGGAGTCCCTTCTCGCAAATCTACAATTCCTACAATAAAACATGTTTCTCTTCTAATTTACAAATTATTGCATGTTAACATTGAAAAGATGAGTTGAATTTAGAAAATCCGATCAAACTATTGTTAAGGACTAGATCTATGAAATGGACTACCTTCTAAGCTGCAACAATCTTAAGAAGTAGAATAACAACTACAAATATTTCCAAGAAATCATAAACAATTATCTAGCTAGGAATGAGACTTAATCTTGGCAATGAACAAAAGACAAAATCTATTTTTGGGCTATGAGAGTGGGGTCACATAATCAAGATCCCATAAGGGAGATGAGATAGAGGTCATTGTCACAAGATTTTCAGGTATATTTTCCTTCACTTGACTGCAACACTAATCTACTCCTTAAGCTAATGGAAGCATGGATAAGAAACAACTTTATCAACTTTCTAAGCTAAACAAAAACACAATTATACTTTAGTAGTTAATCAACAACCTAAGCTAAGAATACAGATACAAAAGAGAAGAACTTATGTTGCTAGTTTTGGGCACTAACCCAAGAGATTTAGCCCTCTGAGTCAACTTAGTGCTGGATCAAAACATAATTGCTCATTATCAATCAAGAACTATCAAAGACATCATAACAATAACAATCAAATGTGCTTGAGCTTAATGGCCTCTTGGCTACAATAAATCTTCGAATGCTAATGAGTCCCTTAGATTTCTTATTGATACAAAAATGGAGCTACCAACAACTCCCTATAAAATAGGGATACTTGGCTCTTGAACTTGAGAATAACTCTTCCTTGACTGGAACTGGCTTGGCTGCCAATGAACTCGGCTTGCTTCGCTGCTAGTGATATCGAGCTGATGAGATATAGTGGGAGAATCTTCGAATTATTTGAAAAGTTAAGGAGGGATACCACTTCCTAGAATCTCTCTTTATTGCGCAATTTGAGTCACTACACTCAAGTCAACCCAAAACTGCTCCAATTTCCTACATTTAACACACATTAGGCCATATGACATAGTAACTCACTTTTACTCTTTTCACTAAGAAAAATATAACCAAATTTGTAAATAAATGTGAGAAAAAAATTTAATAAGTTGAATATTGGCATTGTGACCCATATGGTTTACCTATTGATGAGCCTCATCATCACCCCCCTACTGAAACTATTTCTCATCCTCTTAGCAACCTTGTCATCTATATCCATATCCTTCATAACCTTGGTGGCCTCTCTAACCTCCTAAGCTTTTTTGGATGGTGTCTCTTCCCGAGAATAAAACCCTGCATTTTTCTCTATCTCTTCCCACTGCCTTCTTTCTTCTTCTTCCTTCCTATCTTCCAACAAACCCAACAAAAAATGTGTACTGAGCTTAAGTCCAATCCAATTGATCTTAAATATTTGCATGACCTTTTTATATAGGGGTGTTCTCTATAATGCATTCCTCAATCTCTTAGGAGCGTGATACTCCCTGATCTGGAGATTGTGTGGCAGGTTATTCCATCTTCTCTGTCATGCTTGTTGGCTTTCAGTCCTAAACAGTCTCAGAGTGTCCTCAAAATGCGAGACAACCTGTTCTTGTGTAGCCAGGTATCTTGGTGCTAGTTAAGCATCATTGGAAATGATGTTGTGGTTACTGATTACAACCATTGAATTTATTTTCTCTGCCCTGATGTAGAGGGGTTCCTTTTACTCTTTTTCTTACTATTCTCTTCACCTCCTCAACCTTGGCCTCCTCATGACTCATCCATGATGTAAGGGACGTTAGTTGCAAGTCTCCCAAATTCGCATTGGGGTCCCAAACATTCACGTATGTTAAGGTAAGGTTGTGTAGGTAGAATTCAGATAATTTGGCCTTGTCTTCAAGGGTACTCATGTCACATAAATTGATGAATTTTCTATAATCCGGGAATGAAATGGTCCCATGTTGTGCTAATATCTTAATTTGGAACTATATCCATTGGTCCTTGAGGTAAAGTGTGTAGGATTTGGATGGAAGTCTGCATTGAAGTGCCTCCATGGAGAGGCCTTCCATGGTTGTCAATTGGGTCTCCTTTTCTTGTAATTTCCTCCTCAGCCATGTGTTTTTTTCCTGCAGTTGTGTTCTCATGGTGTATTCTCTATATCTCAATTCACCTGACTCCTTGCCCATATCTAGGATTTTTTCTTCCATAATGCCCACATCTTCTGCTTTCTTCGATTTAGCAATCTGCATCCATCAATGTGTCCTTCCTCTTTCTCTTTCAAGTTCAAAGAAGAGAGGGATTGCAAGTTTCTGTGGGATCACTCTGCCTTCGTCAATGAACTTATAGTAGGAGCTCAAGTTGGGTTGTGGGCTGGGCTCCTGTAGCTCTATAAAATCTCCCTCAACTATCTTTGGAGAATCTTCCCCATCCTGTACTTGTGGTGTTTCTTCTTGGTTTCGTTTTTTCCCCTGCTTCTCTTCCTATAGCAGTTTCTACCTTTCCTGTAGCACTACTAGTGTTTTCTATAACATTGTTTGGGGATCCTACAACAGGGCTTTTCCCATCTGTTGGAGTGTTACAGGTGCCTTGGGCTGTTTAGATGAGGTTGACCTGATGAGAGGTTTTCTAACATAGCTAATGGTAGCCTTTGGGGTTGCTCCTGGTTATGTGTCTTTCTCAACCTTCATTCCCATGGAGTCTATCTCCTCTTGTTTATTTGGTGATTCTTCAATTATAATAGGGGTTTTTGAAGGGGTTTGTGGCTTCCCATACTTAATCCTATTGCTTCTTCCTGTTTTGAAATAAAGGAGAGTTTTTCTCTACGTTTTCTTTATAAATTTGATGGGTGTGCTCAAAGTAGCCAAGGAAAAAGCTACCTCCTTTTCGATGGTTTCAAGAAACAAACTTCCCTGATATGGGGATACCTCCTCCCGCTCCTCCTCTTCTTCTTTATTTTCTCCTTCCTTTATTTTGTCTGTCTCTGCCTCTTATTCTTCTTATGCTCCTTCTTCTTCTCCTTTTTCTTCTCATTCCTCTTCTGCTCCTTCTTCTTCTTCTTCTTCTTCTTCTTCTTCTTCTTCTTCTTCTTCTTCTTCTTCTCCTTCTTCATCTTCAACACATGAGGATGGGTTCTCACCAAGTGAAAGGAATTGGGTCTCAAGGAAGGATTCTCTATCCATATCTATGAATGTGGACCAGAGGACATGGGCTCTTGATCTACTGAAAGCATCCTATGTTATTAGCTTGATGATACAATGGTGTGTTAACTGTTGTTGATTTCCTTCTTTCACCTTTTGGCTCATGTCCATGATTGACTGTAGCAAAAAATAGAGAACAATTATTCTTTGGGCTATGGGCAACCTGGTTCAAAATCTCAATTCATGGAGCAACGTGAACATGTATCCATAGGCTACACTCAGTCTCGCTTCACAAGAAATGAATTTAAGGATGTGGTAGGCTACCTCATCCTAGGGATAGGGACGAATCTCCCTTCTGACTCCATTTTTGTCTTCAATTGGTCTCTCATAATTGGTGAAGAAATTTTTCTTAGAAAGGTTACTATTGGCCTTGCCTTCCTTTCTCCATTAGACCCCTAGAGGAAGTTTTGTCACCCTGCTGATCACTTCAGGATTGATGGTAATGGACAACCCTCTCACCACAGTGGTAGCACTTTTTCTTGCTTGAAATTTTAGTGCCTTGGAAAACTCATAAGTTATATCATCAGCATATCCATTTGTTGTGGGTGGGAACACCCTAGGGTCTTCGGTTCAAAACTCCAATAGAGTGGAGGGCATACAACAGAAAGAATGCGCAGACAAACAATTTAAATGCTTAAACTACTAAATTGGGAAGAAGTGACCTTACACGGAGGTCCTACATTTGGGTCGATCCTGCGGGGTTCAAACCCTCTGCTTCGTTCGATTCCTTTAAAACCTGTAAATTATCCAAGCAAAGCATTTACAAGAGCAATATCAGAAAGAATGTTCATGATATACATGTTATATCATATAAGCAAATGAACAATTACACATTAATATAATATTTATAAACAAACCACAACATGGATCAAATCATAAACACAATAAATATCAGGAACATAACAACATTTATTTATTGATGTAAGCTAAATGAAAGGTGGAAAATTACAACCCGAGTCTTCCTCCAGCTCTAAGCAAAACCATCCTCCAAATTCGTCCTGTCTCGGCCTCAGCAATCTTCCTCCATCAATACACACAAGGATGTCATAAGAGGGATGAAGGACATCTCAAAAGCAGAAACAAAGGTTTCCTATAACTTGGGGAGTGTAGGAGGCACAGGGATTTCTTCAAACTCGATCATGGATCAATCAAAAATAATATCAATATCTCCTCCCTTCTCCTATGAGGCCTTCCCATGGAGGTTTATTTATACTTCTCCAAATTAGCTTTTTCAATTGGGAAACAGTTGGGCCACGGGCTGTAGTAGGTGACTAATAGGTAAAACCTGTAAACTCCACCTGAATTTAAGGAGATTTATTATTTTTAAATGTTTTAACACATTTACACGGGTTGGGTATATATTGACCCACGTGTACATGCTTTTAACATAGGGAAAAGTAGCGTATGGGAAATAAAACACTGCTTTTTAGAATTTGGACCAATTCTGGGAAGGAAGGGTTGCCCTAGGCCATAACCAGAGAATAAGATCTACCAAGAGTGGTAAATGGTGCTATAATAGATGCCCCCTAATATATGAGGTTAGAAGGGGTACATGATGGCCGAAATGTATTAAGTGTATAAAAGGAATCATTTCGAGACTAGGGAGGAGTTCACCAGAATTCAGCCTACCAAGCTGGTGAAAGAGATCGAAAAGAGACTACTGTCTAAGGTAGGCATACCCATGCTAGGAGATAATAAAGCATGTCTGCATGTTAAGTAAAAAAGTGGATCCAATATGTATACAAGTATAAAGGAACTGAAAATATATAATGGATCATCCGATCATATCCAAATAAGTACATGTCTCAATATCACATATAAAGAAGTGATCAATGATGCTGAAGTAGCAAGTTGATCACTAAAGTCAAAAGGATGATCCAAAAAGTACCAAGTCAAATGGTGGAATAAATGGTATTACACTGCAACTTTGGTACCAACATATAGTATGTCACTGTAAGGAACTGCAACATATAAGGTGAATGGTGTCAACTAGCAGAAACAAGAGCAACTGGCAAGTGAACCAAGAAATGATGATGCAAACCCGAGGTCTTCACTGACCTCCATGGTACATTTTTACAAACTAGGAATAAATGATCTGAAGTCAACCATGTGAGAAATCATTTTATTATCGATCATTGATGTATACTATTAATAAACACAATACTACTCACCGATAACAATGATGAGAGCCAAGGTACCCAGTACAATCTAACAAGTGTGAATAAATGAGCTGTAGTCAAACACTTGGAAGAATCTATCAGTTAGGAGACAATGACGTTTTCCCATTGTCAATAGCGAAGGAGTTTGCCACTAATGACTGCAAACCCTAAGGTACTGCCAAATGGACTCTAGATCTCGTTCCCAGAGAAATGAGTTGAAGTTGATGGGAAAGGATCCGCTAGAAGGAAGGCATTAAGGTAGCCTTCATCAATCTAACGCGAGTGTAACCCGTAGGCCAATAATGTGGAAGGAATCAGATGAATAAATATGTAGTAACCCAACTGAAGCACGTTTTCGGTGTACACAATATGTAGCTAGTGCATGATAGAAACCCTCTGAGCCAACCAATAATGAAATATGATACAGAAGTGAGGAATCCACCAATAGGGTCAATTGGAAACCATGGAACTAGACGAATCCCAATGTGTGATAATGAAAGCTGATGTCAAACATAAGGGAAACCATTATGTCAAAGACCAATGATATTGATCGATGCTGAGCACAAGGTGACCTCTCAATAATGAAAATAGGGCCAGGGTGTGGCTCTAGATCCGCTCTCAAAGAAATTTGTTGTAGTTGATAAGAGAAATACCCAACAGGAAGAAGTCAATGGAGACCTTCTTGAACCAACACGAGCAAAGGACCAAATAACTGATGTGATAATGAACATGCTTTGACAACTAGGAATGCCCAACTGAAAAATAGGTCAAGAGACACTGCAAAGAGGTCGACTCAAGTTTACTTCCCTTGAACAAAAGCATGACCCAATTGTGACTACATGGCAGCATATGATAACTTTGTATAAGTTTTTCATGCAGGAGGCATAATAAAACTCTCCATATGATTAGAAGAGATAACCAATTGGAGGAGTATTGACTCAATAACATGGTTAAGGCTCTCCTAAGTCAAACTAAAACCCATCGCAATGGAGGAGAGACTTTATTTTTTGAGTGCTTTGTTCAATGGCGACACAATTGACTTTAGCTTCCATCAATTATGGAAATAATGTCCCATTCCCGCTCTTTTTGGGATATATAATTTTTTTTGTTTTTTTCATATCTATGAAGTTTGAAAAAGAATAAAAGAATGTTATAGTACAGTGGAAAGAATGAGTGTCTTAGTACAAATGCGCTAGTTCTTGGGAGGGGAACTTTTCCTATGCTCAATGCAAGGTGACGAAACTAGTCAATGACACTCATAGGAATGTTCTTTCCATGGGTAAAAAGGTGTGTCAAGTTGAAGAGGCAAAGTGATTGCAAGGTTGATTTCGTAGAAGACATGGTCAAAAGGTGGCTTAAACATGAGTCCAAGTGAAACTGGCTCAAGGCCAAAATGTACAAATGGTCAACAAGAAATGCAACAGTACAACTCAACACAAAGGAGCCTCTATGGTATAAAGCCAGAAAATAGCAAAGAAGAAGGAGAATGAGTCTCCAATGCACATGTCATGGCGGGACTAAAGAGGATTCCCGAGCCTACTCAATATAGTAGCACAGGCAACATGTGCTAGTGACGTTCAAACTAAGATTAAGATGTAAAGGTTGGCTCTACCATCATATCATGATTTTTATAAGTCGGCGAGTGAAAATGGTTTGTGAATCAAGACATGATGGGGTCGACCCTATCACAAAACATCGCAGTATGGAGGCTAGAATGCAAAATGTAGTGGAAAGTGATATCCCCTAACCTATATACCAGTAAGAAAGTGATATCTGCCATGACGGGTCTATAGTCATGGGACCGAAGAAAGTTCTCAAAAAATATCCAATGTATCCTGTCAAAACAACCCATCCCATCACTCCAAGCCAAAAGGTCAAAAAGTCCACCAAAGAAAAATCAACTTTAGAAGAAATAATTTTCATTTTTCAACATATATAAGGACTTTTGGACTCACAGTTTCTCATTTGTGTTTTGAGCAATTGGTGAAGGAGATGTGAAGAAAAACCCAAGCAAGCTTCCTCCATCAAATTCAACCATTAAAATTGCTTCAAATATTCCAAGTAACCTTCTAATAATACTTTTGATAATTTTTTATGATTTTTAGATTTTTTTTCATAAATTTGACCATAATGAATTATGTTTAATTTTTTTTTCTCTACGTACATGCTAGTTGGATACATGTAACCCACATATAGGAAGGCCCTATATGCAACTGTGTTACTAATGAATCCATGTGTGCGCAATTTTAAAATTAAAAAGATGTATTTAATGATTCAAAACATCATTTTTTGTAGGATGACAATTACCTGGCATGAAAGAGAGCATAGTGCCATTGATAACCAAGCGATGGAGGATCAAAATGCATTAGATGCATTGAGAGGATGTGGTTTGTTAAAAAATTTCAAAAAGTCGAACATGAAGGAAAATACTCGATTTCTTGAGTTCCTAATCCACTACTAGAGTGCAGAAGAAGATGCATTCATGATTGATCAGATGTCCTTGCAGATTGAAATAGAGGATACATATTTTATTACAGGTCTTTCCTGAAGGGGAGAGAGGGTGCACTCAACCTAAAGAACAAGAGGTAGTCTTAGTGTCGAATACTACGTCCACATATATTGTCTTAGAAACCCCGAAAAGGTTGGAAGTCAGATTCCAATCAAGTATGTAGAGAGTTTATCACTAAGAATCCCACTATTTACCATATCGAGGGTCAATGGTTCTGCTACTCTACATCAAGATTCACGTGTCTCCATGAGCCTTGCAGTGGATTGTCTCACTACAGTCTTTCATTGTTATACACCTCTTGTTATAGACATTTTTGTGCCTTACAGCTCTAAGCATGAAATGTCCATAAACCAAGGGATCATAAGTCCCTAAAAGTGTTGTTCCGGCCCCTAAAGGAACAAGGTCAACAAATTACAACTTCTCCCAGAAGTTCTCCACCAGAAACTGCTCAGAATCAGTCAAATCAGGATCATTTCAACTGCTCCACTAGCTAGCTGCGTTGCATAGCACCCAAGTACACTAGCTAGGTGCGTTGCAACGCACCTAAATGCACTACCAGGGTGCACTGAGCGGGAAATGACAAATGGGAGTGTCATTCCGCGAGGTGGATAGGCAATGGAAGCTTCCAGAATCTTCCCCAATGACACTTGCCACACTGAGTTCGATCAAGGATGAGTAAGAGGCTCTCAGTCTCCAAGTGGAAGCAAGAACTGACAGAGAGAAGCCACTAGTCAAATCATAAGCTAACTCATCCTCTTTGCATACATCTATATATGGATCCCTCATCCCAGAGATCCAGAGGCTGGAATTTTGTACATTGCAGAGAATTGCTGTTGGTTTTGAGATAGAGATCAGAGTATTGGGTGATTTATGCTTTGTTGGAGGTGAAGAGGGGATTCCTTTGCTGGGGGGTTGATGCTGGATCAAGAATCATCGGTTGTAACTCCTCCTGGATCTTCTTGTTATATCAATAAAACTATTTGAGTTTCTCCTGCATGCTTGTGTATCAATGATGTTTTGTTATATTTGCATGTTTAGCTTAAATCTGATCCTAAGCTATTTATGAATATAAATCCATGTCTTTGTGTAGTTTTCCTCTTCTGTGATCTTGCAGGAACTTGGTGAAGCTGGGCAAGTAAGGAAGCAGGTAGCTGGAAGCTGTCAAAGAGGAGAGAGATTGGATCAAAGGACTAGCGCAAGACACAGGTTGGTTCATCCTATTCCTCTTCGTTTATAGTTCATAAAGAAGAATATAAAATTAGTTTTCTCTGTTTGTTTCTAAGGTACTGTCACACCTTAGTGGGATAGGGGCGTTCTGAGTAGACACTTTTCCCGTTAACAAAATGGTGACTCCGCTGGGGATCGTGTCTAGTTAGTTTGTTTGTGTTTCTCTTGTTGTTTGTTTCATAAACACAGAAGTAGCAATCGAACTGCATTTTCCATTATCAAATGCAAAGTAGACACCTGCTACTTCAATCCATTCACTGGATTTGTTTATGATTTGAACAGCTGATTCACAAATGATCTGATTACCCTTTGTGATAGCTCTTAGACCTCCTTTAAATCCACCCTCTGATTGTGCATTACTGATTGCTTTTACTCGGCCAAAAACCATAGATTAAACTGCAAAGTGTGACCCAGAACCCGGAAGGAATTCTCGTTTCTACCCCAGCGCAGGCTCTGTGAAGAGATTTTGCATTTCAACGTAGTTCCCGAGAGGGTTACCTGCACTGCAATCCAGTTTCTCTGTGTAACAGGTGCGCTGATCAGCCTAGCCCTGTGCAGCTGAGGTTCTTTGCTTCATTTTTTCAGTTTTGTCTCTGATTTTTGCAGCTTGTGATCAGTGTGTGTCTGTTTAAAAACCCCTTTTCTTTTCCTTAATTCCGACTCCTTTGTACAAAAAGACTGTAGATGTTCTTTGTGTGTTTGTTACATCATTTACAGTTTTCCATTGAAAGAGTAGAATAGTCATACTGTCGTCCTTGGATTTAGATATGTTGTAAGTGTCGATTTTGATCTTAGGAGAAAGTTTATTTGCTGTTGACAGTCGATTATGCTTTTACTTTTGCCTTTGGTTTGAATTTGTCACTTTCTAGTGTCGAAACGAATGTTTATTTCAAAATCATAAAGTGTCGTAATCTTCTCTACCTTTTGATTTTGAAAAGAAGCTTGTTTGTGTTTGTCACTTGAAAGCAAATTCAGATTTGTACATCAACTTTCTTTTTAGGCATCAATATTAAGAAAGTGAAAACAAATACATGCATATGTGCATTTGCATATTGATAGTCTATTTGGCTTGATTTAGGAAAAGTGCATCTACAGTGTGCTCTTTGCTCTTTGAGAAAAGATTGTGTCTTTCTTTTCCCCTTGTAGCTAGGATTTTCATTGCTGAAAAGAGATAAAAGTTTGCTTATCATCTTTAGATTGCATTTTAGGAATTACATCTACATCTCGTGGTGATCCCAAAAGGCAAACTTCTAAGAAAGATCAACTTAAAATAAATTGAATGAATCTAACAACGCTTTGGAACTTAACACACAAAATTTAGAGGTCTGGGCTAGAGACGTATTCCGGCGTCGTAAAGCCTGGTAACTGTTGTCCTCACTGATGGTTGGGTGATTCCTCCACTTTGAGACGATAAGTGCTAGTACGGACTTGTGCTCCCACATACCGTCGAGTATATATTGCGAGACCCCTATAGGCTTAAAACCTTTTATCCATAGGAAGCCGTGTCGGCCGCCCTACTGATCGCAATGCACCGAACACAGCATTCGGGAAGATTGACTGCCGTACCGTAAAAAGTATTCTACGGTTTTGCGATTGGTTTGGTACTCCCTCTACCTAGATCTCCATAGCAGTCCCTTTCGTTCCTTTTCAGACTCCTTAACGGAAAAGGTCCATCTGAGCACTTGTCACTTCAGGCTCATTAAAAGTCGAAGGAGACTAGAGTCATCTTTTGTTTTTTCTCGACTCTTAAAAACTGAAAAAACAAGTTGTGTCAAAGCGTCTTAAAATTTATTTTAAACGGAATATTCTTACCCTTTTCCTACGTTGATCTTAGGTTGCGAAAATGGAGTCTACCAACCAAGGAATTCCCCTTGGTGGAAATCCTAGTCCCTTCTCCTCTTGGGGAGATGTTGGTGCACCCCATATGGCCACATTGTCGCTTCCAGGACTGACAATTGGCTTGCCAATATGGCTCTTCTCAACCAATGTCGTTCAGAACACCACTATTCCTGAACAATCGAATAAGCAATTAGACGAGTCCAGAGTTTCCCACCAACCTTCTACTTCCTCTAATTCTTCCTCTCCTCCTTCCTCTTCGCTTGATGGGGCTGGCAAAGCTGAAAGTCAAGTTCCTAAGGAGAAGAAGGAGACGACAAGAAAGAGAAGAAGAAGAAGGAGCCAAAGGCGAATGGGGGAAACGAGTGTCGTCTAACGAAAATCCACACACTGCACCGACCAGGCCTAAATCGCCATGTGTCATTTGCAAAGGAGACCACTTTCACAGAGATTGTCCTTGCATCCCTTGGATACTAAGGGACTGGTCTCCTCGTTTGCACAATCCGGTGTTATCAACCTCTGATGATCATGTTGAAAGCACACCGTCAACTAGCGAAAGTGAAGCCCCAGGACAAAAAGGGAAAGCTAGATTTCCCTGTAAACTGTGCGAAGGCAATCATGCCGTCCACCGTTGTCCCTTCTTAGACGAAGCGAAAAGAGTTTTGGATGATCGTCCGGTTTCACTGTTACGACTTCCTCCTGGATATAAAAAACTCTTGCCGAGTCCGTCGCTAGTTGAGAATCCAGTTGGCCCGCTCAAGTGGTCGGCTGAAGCACCTATCATCGAAGATAAACCATCTGAATCCATACCAGACGAAAGTCAAAAGGTCGAGGCGGCAGTTGACCCAGTTTTGCCTTCAGAAGTTTTATCTTCGGATGATACAGTCACTGAAGAGAACAAGGATGACACCGTCCAAATTCTCTTCATCAACACAGACTCTGACGAACATGGGGGCAATCTACCCATTCCCTTACCGCAGGAGGGAAGTTCGTCAGAGCCATACCCGGCCGTCTACTCGGTCCCACCTCCAAGCAACCTAGTTGTCTCCTTCGACTGGAATCAACTAGGCAGACCCCGTTTACCAGCAAGCATACCATTCCAAATTATCGTTCAAATATATAGAATGGTCATGGCTGGTACCATCATAGATGAGGGGGCTTCTGTGAGTATCCTTTCCTCTACTGCTTGGAAAGCGCTTGGTTCGCCATCGCTTTTGCCTGAGATGAGAAATCTGACAGGCTTTGATAAAGGAACCAGTCGACCTTTAGGGATCCTTCCCAATGTGCCCATAACATTGAGAAGGAAGACTGTTCAAATGAACGTAATGGTTGTTCAAGGACCCTTGGATTATAACCTACTCCTTGGACGAGACTATATTTATTGCATGGGAGCCATCGTCTCCTCACTCTTTAGAGTAATGTGTTTTCCGCACGAAGGAAGAGTGGTCAAGCTCGTGGACCAGCTTTCATTTCCCGGATCACGCATAGCAAATAGTCATATACCATCCCTAAATGGTCTCTTCACGCAAGAAATGTCTCAATCTCTAGTCCGTCCTCCCTATGAGCGCGAGTAATTCGGAGGGATATGACTGAAACCCAGGGGGCATGCATCCTGGTCTGCTTCGGCAGGAAAACTTCGGGTATAGGGTAGGTTTCCGCGGGAGAATATGACTAGTCTGTATCCCGTCCGTCGGTGGAAGAGGGGTTATTCTAGAATAAGATTCTCTTGTCAAAGTTATGTGAGTTGGAAAAACTGAGTCACTCACCCTTGTTTATCTCGGTATACATCTCCGAAGAAGTGTTTTGTTTGCACCGTGAATAGAACAATCTTTGGGTAACCTGTAAGAGGTAGACCTTTCATGATAGAACAAATGTTTTGTCTGCAAATTGAGGGGTAACCTTGAAACCATATTTTATACCTGGGGGCATGCAAACCTTTTGGAGTGCAAGTGAGGGGCGGCTATTTATTTTTTAAATTTTTAGGACCTCTAACCCTTTAAACTCGTAGGATTAGTCGTCACCTAACTTGCATAAAGAAAGGATGTGGGGTAAAAATCTAAAAGTTGTCGTTTTATATGAGACATTCTTATCATATGACTGGATTAATCGAGCAGTTTTAGCACATAGTTCAAGCTTGTTAAAAAATAAACATAAGACATGAGAAAATGTTTCTGCCCGCGTTTAAGCTCGTTAAAAAATGAACTATTCCCTGGTAAATAACCACCTTGAATGAAGCATTTCAGCCATTAAAGCCTTGGTCGTGTTTGCACCGTCACCTCCACTTTTCCATTGGCCGATCATTCACCTCCATTTGATTGTTTACCCATTTTGAGGAACAGCTGCGAAGAGTGATTTCACTAGCCATCCTTGTGACACTGCCGTGATTGGAAAATTCCAACCCTTACCTGGAATCAGCTGCTACCCATTTTATCACTCGTTCCTCAAAAGACGAGTCTTCTTTAAGCTCTTTTCAACTGACTCGTAAAATATGAAAAGATTGCCGAGTTTTGGCCTTCCATCTCGTTAAAGCAACCGGAAGTGCTATCCCTCCTCTAGATTTTAATCTTTTTGAACCTGAGGGATTATTGCACAAAAAGATCTAGCGCTTGTTTTGTTCGGCTCGTTAAAACTATCGAAAATTCATCCCTTCTATATTGTTTTATACTTTTTCGGACTTAAGGGATTAGATGACGAAAAAGGAATTTCGGAGTTACCTTTACGTACCTTTTTAGACTCTCTAAAAATGAAAAGGACCGAGTTATCTTTGTCGTTAAACTCGTTAAAAAAGATTAATAGCGACAAACTTGTCTTTAGATGAGAACGAGTTTCACTATCGCTAGGCTTGTTAAAACATAGCGATGGGTTTGCTCGAAGGGAAAATTATAGAACAAGCACGTGTTATCCTCCTCAAGCTTGACAAAAATAAAGAGGTACTGGTCAGCAATGACTGGGGAAAAATTGGGAAGAAACTCAAAGAATCTTTATTGGTAGCAAGTCGCTCTTGAACATGACACTTCCACTCCGTGCCTGAGTCGGGTTGGGTTGTTTCATTCACTGGTCACATCACCATGGTCACGCCATACCATCCACATTTGGGGTAAATGCTACCAATCCATCACATAAGTGTCGCCGACATGTTCAAGAGAAGTCATCCAGAGAAGTCATCCGTGTCCCATCCACTACCATACATTATACTTCATTCTTTCATGACCGCCGTCCTGAACCATATATCATCAGATCGTTTTCACCTCCATCAAAATCATTTGCTCCATTCCATGTCATTGATGTGGGATTCATCAAGGCCCTCCTTTGACGGATCGCTTCTTGTCGACATCAACTCATTATCCAAGAAGTTGATCTAGGAACACCCCATTCAGTACTTTGAAGCTTGCATGCCTCAATGGCAAGTTTCTCACTTCCGGCGACAGGTATACATCAATGACCTTCGACCGAAAGATTTTGTGTGGTGTTCGACGCCAAGTCCTTTATTCATACCACGTGAATTGTACTGCAGTACCTTGAGGGTCATCATCATTATCAGTGATTCCTCTTGCGCTTGTTAACAGTTTACATCATTGACTGGTAATCAAGCGACGTCTTTCCATGTTCGACTTCAAAACATTTCTCACATGGATCGACTTGTACTTCGAGTGAAGATCGGATGAGATTGAAGACCCCGGATCTAGTTTCATCCATCCGGGCTGCGATATATATTCAGGAAAATAAAGACATTGAAATGTACAACATTGCAGCACAGATAATCATCCTACCAAAAGGATGATGGCTCTATCAGAATCATCAGTCTACCATCAGACAGTTGTCTGTCCTATGTACATGAAAATGAATTTATAAAGCTGAGCATGGGAATGCCCGCCTCAGCTAGATCATGAAAACAGTATGAAGATAATGTATTGTATTGTATCTTATTACAGGTCTCCTCCCAGCATTGAATGAACTTCGGATCCTCCTAATAAAGCATTTCACCCGATAAACGGCCTCATACTTTAGGGGGCAACTGTTATAGACATTTTTGTGCCTTATAGCTATAAGCAAGAAATGTCCATAAACCAAGGGATCTTAAGTCCCTAAAAGTGTTGTTTCGGCCCCTAAAGTAACAAGGTCAACAAATTACAGCTTCTCCCAGAAGTTCTCCACCAGAAACTGCTCAGAATCAGTCAAATCAGGACCATTTCAGCTGCTCCACTAGCTAGCTGCGTTACATAGCACCCAAGTACACTAGCTAGGTGAATTGCAACACACCTAAATGCACTACCAGGGTGCGCTGAGTGGGAAATGACAAATGGCAGTGTCATTCCGCGAGGTGGACAGACAATGGAAGCTTCCAGAATCTTCCCCAATGACACTTGCCTCACTGAGTTTGATCAAGGATGAGTAAGAGGCTCTCAGTCTCCAAGTGGAAGCAAGAACTGACAGAGAGAAGCCACTAGTCAAATCATAAGCTGACTCATCCTCTTTGCATACATCTATATATGGATCCCTCATCCCAGAGATCCAGAGGCTGGAATTTTGTACATTGCAGAGAATTGCTGTTGGTTTTGAGATAGAGATCAGAGTATTGGGTGATTTATGATTTGTTGGAGGTGAAGAGGGGATTCCTTTGCTGGGGGGTTGATGCTGGATCAGGAATCATCGGTTGTAACTCCTCCTGGATCTTCTTGTTATATCAATAAAACTATTTGAGTTTCTCCTACATGCTTGTGTATCAATGATGTTTTGTTATATTTGCATGTTTAGCTTAAATCTGATCCTAAGCTATTTATGAATATAAATCCATGTCTTTGTGTATTTTTCCTCTTCTGTGATCTTGGAGGAACTTGGTGAAGCTGGGCAAGTAAGGAAGCAGGTAGCTGGAAGCTGTCAAAGAGGAGAGAGATTGGATCAAAGGACTAGCGCAAGACATAGGTTGGTTCATCCTATTCCTCTTCGTTTATAGTTCATAAAGAAGAATACGAAAGTAGTTTTCTCTATTTGTTTCTAAGGTACTGTCACACCTTAGTGGGATAGGGGCGTTTTGAGTAGACACTTTTCCCATTAACACCTCTGCTAGCCAACATGAAGAAATAACTTACTTCCATCTAGAAGGGTCAGACGAAGAATTTTGGATATGGAACTATCTTATGTTCCTTCTTTTTTGAGAGAGTACCTAGGCTTCGTCCCAAGGTATTATCCACCATCAGTAGCCCAAGAGATCCACAGATGGGTAGGTGGGCTGACTTGATGAAATGACTAGGGGGCGATGAGGTCCCTAGGACTACATTTGATGACGAGTATTTCCTTTGGGTGGAACAACAGGTCATTACAGTCGAACACTACCCTTATGCTGGAATGGATTTCCGAGGAGATCCGAATCTAGTACTACCACCAGACACAGCATGGGGTGCCATAGGTATAATTTTTTTTTTTTTTTTTTTAATTTTAATATTTTTTTGGATTTTCAATATAAATGAACTAAAAAATATTTTTGATGAGACAAAACGCTTACAATATTATTGATCATGAAACAGATGTTCGACTCGTGAGACTTGATGGTCTTCCTCGACATAGGCGTCGTGGAAGAGATGCCAAAGGGGCTGCAGTAGAGACTGAGAAGGTCCTCCATGAAGTCCAGAGAAACTTGGTGAGGTTAACTCACCAAGTACCCATGGTGGCCATAGAGGACTTACCAAAGGAGATGCAACGATGCGTGGTTGTAGTACCATGGGATTGGGTGCGACTATTACGGCGGGTGGAAAATGCCATCATTTTCTTTCTTGTTGCTCACCTTGAGCAGCATCGTTAGATAGATGATCGATTTTTTTTTATTTAGACATGATGATGGGCATAAGCCCAAATTTTGTAGGACATTTTGTCCCGATTTTGTATATTATTTCAGACACAAAAACTCTGTCTATATACAAACGGTTTTATGATGATCATATATAAAGATGATACTTTGATTTTTTTTATATTTTAATGTGATGAATGATTTATATGCCAATGCAATGCTTGGTTAGCAATAGAATATGCTAAGGAATTTTCTGATCGTGGAATATGAACAAATTTGGTGTAAACAAATGATCTTTGCAATAAATGCACTCTTAGAAATTAGTGATACAACTAAGGATCTCTTACTCGATAGATGTTATTCTGTTGACATACCACCAGTTGTGACTCAAAATAAACTACTAATGAATCAATATCAAGAGATATTGCCTCATATAGGAAATTAATAACAACAGTATATTCGGAAATATTATTTGAAGCGAGATTGATACATACTCCTCTCGAAACCATCAACTGGCCAAATGGAAAATAAATCACCCAAGCCGCAGAAGCAAGGTTTCGGGTGTGTCTACTGGCACCATCGGTGAACCCTAGATATATCAAATCATCCATCAATACTTGCTAAAGTAGATCAAAAATATCAAAATCACTAAAACCGATAGATAGATATGTACAACCATACAATATATACAAAGAAGTAAATTCCCTGTCGAATCCTAAGCAAAGTACTTATTCAGGTAGAGCCCATTTCTGGGCTCCACCAACTTGTTTCCATCAAAATCAATCAATTCATAAGCTCCATTTTTAAAAACTATTTTGACAACGAAGGGACTGTACCACATAGATTTAAACTTGCCTGCCCACAAGGCATCTTTGTCTTGATCATAGTCCAAGACAAGGTCACATTCAGAAAAATTTCTAGGACAGAGAACTTTATCATATTGAGTTTTTACCATCTTTTTATGAGCTTCGTTTATTATGGTAGCATCTCGATGCTGCTCATCAAAATGTTCCAAATGAATGAGGCGTTCTTCAAGACTAGAAGTCTCAGGAAGAAGTTCAATAGCCAGTTTAAGGGAAGGAATTTCACATTCTACAGGAAAAATATATTCCAACCCGTAAACGAGTTGAAAGGGAGTAAAACCAGTGGAAGTATTAACTGACATTCGGTATGCCCAAAGTGTTGGATATAACATGATGTGCCAATTGGATCTAGCTTTAAGGGATTTGTTCGTGGATTCGACCTGCCCATTGGCCTAAGGATAATACGAAGATGAATGCTCCTGCCAGAAACCCAACTTGAGAGATAATTTAGACATCATTTGATTTTGGAAATGACTGCCATGGCCAGTGAAAATATCTTTACGACTACCGAACTAGGAAATAACTTTATTGAAGAGAAACAAGGCCATTATTTCACCATCATTCTTGAAAGTAGGCATAACCTCAGCCCACTTAGTAAAGTAGTCTACGACCACGATGATATACTTGTGATTTCCTGCTGAAGGTGGATTACAAGTAGTAAAATCAATTCCCCACTTTGTGAAAGGACCGATGGTGATCACAGGAAAAAGTGGAGCTAGATGTGCATGGATTTGCCGAGTATAAACCTAACAGGGATGGCATCTCTTGACCACTTCAATACAATATTTGAAGATCAAAGGCCAAAAGTAGCTTGCTCGCATTTTTTTTTTGGGTTGTAGCAAGCCCAGATAGATGACCACCACAAGCTCCACTGTGGCAATCATTAAGCACATAATCAGCTTCTTCCAGGGTTAAACACTGTCTAAGGACTGAATTAATCTCACAACGATATAAAGTGTCACTTATAATAATATAACTTTTAGCGAGGTGACACAATTTTCTACGCTCGTCCTTGGAAAAAATGGGTGGAAACTTTGAATGGAGATATATAATGAAATATCCATACCAAGGATCTTGCGAGGAAATATGAAATAGATGTTCATCAGGAAAACTTTCCTCGTAAATGATTTCTTCCTCACATGGTAACTCTGAGATCAACTCTGCACATACTAAATATTTCTTAGACTTAGCCGACATGAATTCGAGGTTGAATTCTTGTAAAATGAAAATCCATCTATTTTATTTGCCCCCAATGACTTGCCTACTGAGAACAAGCTGAAATGAATTGAAGGCTACTAAGACGAAAGCTTTTTGAAGTAGAATATAATGTCTAAGCCACTGGACAGCATGGACAGCTGCCAAAGCTAATTTCTCCATGGGAGAATAGCATGTTTCAGGACCTACAAAGCCTCGGCTCAGATAGTAGATTACATGCTCACATAAGGCATCATCTTCCTGAACCAGAACCCTACCTATAGTTGATTTTGCTGCAATGAGATACAAGAGGAAATGTCTGCTATAATCAGGTGGACTCAACAAAGGAGTAGAGGTTAATTCTCTTTTCAAAGCATCAAAAGATCATTGCGTTAAATCATCCCATAAAAATGGGACTCCTTTCTTAAGCAATCTCATAAAACCTTTTGTGATCTTAGCATAATTGGATATAAATCACCTCAAGAATTTTGCTTTTCCTTGGAGACTCTGAAGTTGACGTATAGAGGATGGGGGAGGAAACTAAAGTATTTCCTCAGCCTTGAAGGGATCTTCATGAATCCCCTCCATCGATACGATGAATCCCAACAACCGACCGGATGTGATGGTAAAAACACACTTATTTGGATTCAAACAGATTTTATAAAAACGACATCTTTCAAAAATCAATCAAAGACGTCTAGGATGATCAATTCTCTTTCAAGAACGAGCAACTACATCATCAAGAGAAGCTTCGATAATGTGCTTGATATCATGAAAAGCATTTGCATGGCCTTCTAAAAAGTGGCTCTAGCATTTTTGAGGCCAAAAGGCATCTTTTTGTATGCAAATGTACCCCAGGGAAAAATAAAAGTTGTCTTGTTCTGATCTTTTGGATGGATAGTAATTTGATTATAACCTGAAAATCCGTCCATAAACAAAAAAATCTCATTACCCGCACATTCATAAATAATCTGATCAATAAAGGGTGTGGGGTAATTTTCCTTGGGAAAAGCCTTTTTTAGGCCCTAAAGTCAATGCATATACAGATCGTTCCTTTCTTCTTGTCTACGGGGACTCGATTAGAGACCAACTCAGTTAAAGGAACGAGGTATATGAAACCCGCCTTAAGAACCTTCTCAACTTCAGCTTTGATAGTTGTTGCCTTTCTAGGATTTACCGGTTGAAGTTTCTGACGAATAGGTTTTGAATTTTTGTATCTTTTGATCTCATGATGGACTATAGATGGATCTATTCTAGGAATTTCCTCATAAGACCAAGCGAACACATCACGCAACTCTTTAAAGAGATCAATATAAGTTCGAATTTCTTCAGGGGAACAGTCATCTCCAATGAAGACATTTTCAATAATGTTGGGATTCCTAAAGATGTTCACTGGAATAGTTTGTGAGATAAAAAACATGTTACCTTCGACAAAAGACTATGCTAGGGCCAAAGGGTTTAAAGTTTCATGAACATCACTAGTATAAGGGCTGGGAAAACTTGATTCTACTTCCCGCAAATGAGGGAGGAAATACTAACGATGATGAAAATCATTCCATGGCCTCTCAATGCCCGTCATTTCTTCTAGAATTGCTTCTTTAGATGGAAAGACAATATCTAAGCAATCTTGAGTAGAAGGAAAATCTAGAGTCCAGGTAGGAACCACATCCCCATCTAGATCCTCTGGTGAAAAAGGAGTAGGATCCAAGTCTGTAGTGTTAGCATTAGAGTGATAAGCAATTTCTGTTGTAGACATAAGACATGCCATTACACCTACCTGCCCTTCATCTAATGTGGTGGTATATGAGGGTAAGGGCCAAGGATTAAAAATAATGAGTTCTAGAGAGCTCTCTCTGAGAAGGTGCCTTGGAGGATGAAATAACATTAATTCTAGTTGTAGGAGCAGGAAGATCAAAGGTACCCATTAAGGAAGAGTACATTCCAACTCGTAAATTCTCTATAGGCTACTCGGGATTATCCACTAATGGAACAGTAGACTCAGAAGATGCGTGGGAGTCACCCAGAGAATAATCCATCTGATCAACCTTTACAATTCTCCCTTCATGAGGAAAAAAAAGGATGCAAAATAACGACGATACAATAGCATCCATCTCATAAATCCAATTCCTGCCTAAAAGGAGATTGTAATCCAGATTCGCATCGACCATTTCTACTTCAATATTTACCACCTTTCCCCCAACACAGATGGGAAAGGCTATAATAATCCCATGTGGACTATGAGAATGACCATCAAATGTTGTCAATAGAGTAGGTGAAGGAACCGCTTGAGGTGTTCCAATAGCCTTTCGACGTGATATATAAATTACACATGTGGAAGCTCCCTCATCAAATACAGTTCAAAAGATATTGATATTTTGATATGTTGACTTTATCTGGAAAGCCATATGATGTGGGAGTCTCTTCTAGATGTTTAACATATCGATTGTAAGCACAAAAGAATTTTTTGGATCAACTACTCTGATTGCAGTGAGTAATGCACTCCTTTGTGCGGGGCGTGACTGGAGTACCTCTAACGTTGAAATAGCACAAGGACTCTGAGATAGATCTTCTATAATCGAGTAGTTCTAGGCTACCTTAGCAATATGGTTAATCATAAAGCGTTTTGTGGAGCCTTTTGGCATTCGAGGTATAGACTCAACAAAGGGCCTCTCAACATGGAGTGGCTCTGAAGCATCGGCAACAGACTTAGCCTTAGATGATTCTGATTCACCATAATCATGTGATCGCGTAGCAACACCAATATGCGAACTCATGATATAAACATTTGATGTATTTTCCCCTTCCTGGTTTCCCCCTACGAGGTTACCAGTACTAGAGTTCATGCCAGTAAGTAACTGTTGCCCTTGGGGAAAAGGGTTACTTAGAACAGCTTGGGAGCTAGAAGACCCCTGTTGAACTAATAAGCGCTCAGCATCTTGGATCTTAGGGAAAAGATGAGTCAAATGATATCCATTGCATAACTTTCATCAAAATTTTACTTTTTTCTTAGACTCTTTTCTATCCCCTCCAACATCATTGTGTGGTTTGTTTGCATTACCCTTCCCATCCTCATTCTTTTTCCTACCTCGTCCTTTCTTCTTCCCATTATATTGTTGGTTTCCTTTGGGGTTAGAAGTTTGGAGGACATTTATAGATGTAGGTTGAGAAGGCATAGGCACTGATGGAGATGCTTGCATAGAAGAAGTAGTTTGTAAAGACATCTGTTGCAATTGATTTAGTAGGTTAGCTGTATTAGCATATATTGATCTGACTAGCTCGTTGGCATGGGGACCTGGCTTCGGATTGGCTATATCAAAGTTGGACCTAGGAGCATCAGGATTTTTTTTTTGAAGAACCCTAGATTGAGAATATATAAGTTCTAATTGCTGGGCTCTAAAAATAACCTGTTCTTCGGTGAACACACTGGAGAGCGATACATCCTTAGACATCTCAGGTTGTAAAGATTTACGAAACCATTCAAGAAGGAATTCTTGTGAAGTATCAGATTTAATGATCCTCTTCCTTCTCCTCCATTCCTTGATGTGATCCGAAATGTGGGTTGCCTAGTCCTGTTGAAAATTAGCGAATAGCTCAGTTGCAACATCATAACGGACAGGCAATTGAAAATGGTTCAAAAATATTGTAGCCAAATCACCAAAAAAAGCATAGGTGCCCCCTGGGAGTTCAATGTACCACTTAGATACATTTACAGATAAGGTACTTTGGAATAACCTCAACCTGATTGAATCATCTTTTAGGGAGTTTGACAAACACCATAAGTGGAAAGTGGTTACATGGTCACCCGGATCTTCACTAGTCTACCCTTCAAATTTAGGTATATCTGAGGGAAGTTTGGTTGGGACCAGAAGCCAGGTTGGGTTATATCTAATTAGATCATTAGTAAATTTAGAAAGATCTGGCGAGTTTAACGTTGCTAAAAAAGGTAGTTGTGGAGGACCCTGAGGATTCCACACGGTCTGGGTGGAATTCCCAACGTTCTGAAAAGAATGTATTGGATTTGTGAAGGTACTAGGTTTCCTAAAGTAATTCGTAGACCCACCTAAACTCTAAGGAGCTCGTGGTCCAGAAAAAACCATATTCTAACCAACTCCTACCAAAAAATTTCCTTATCCAGTGAAATTGCACCCTAGAGAGATGTTAAAAGGAGGATAGAGCTCTTGGTAAGGGTTCCATGCATGAGCATAAGGAGAAAATTTTTGGAATGAACTAACAGAAGAATACGACATATTCCCCAATTGGCCAAAATAGGATTGATTCCAGGCTCCAAGTCCACTAACTACAGGGTTTGTCCAACCTTGAAAAGGATTATAATTTTAACTCGTAGAGGGAAACGTACTAAACCTAAAGATGGGTTGGAGTGTGGTATATGACCACTCCCAAAAGGGAAACCCTGAAAAGATGCTAACCCACTTGCCATGGAAGTCACAGACATGGAGGCAGCTAATGGAAAACTTAACAGAACTGAAGGAATTGCACTGGTCGACATTCCAAAAGGGAAAAAACTAGTGCTAGAGGCAAAAGCTTGGGTGACCCCACTCAAAGATGGAATGGAAGTAGAGCCAAACATAACAGTGCCAGGAGTAATGGAAGGTACAGAAATCGTTTCTCCTCATTGTACGGATATAGGAGTTTACATACTAGTAGCACTCATAGTGGGTGTCATGCTCCCAGTAGTGGTCATCGAAGGAAAAGATCGAAATAAACCTGGGCTCGAAGACTTGTTGATCGAAGTCCTGACATATAATAAAATGTCAGGGTGATCAAGATGAAGAGGAGAATTAGGAGTCAAAAGAGACTCAGAAATCTCTTAGACCTAAATAACGTCTTCCAACTGGAAGAGGACTCTAGAAAGGATTGGAGTGTTCCTCTCCAATTCTCTACTTGTACCAGGTCTATCATGTAAATCAATAACTCCAACTCGAGGATCAATCTCTACTATGCCTGCTGCCACTGATTGAAAATCACTGGCATAATTGCTTCTACGCCTTCGAGGAGAAGGCTCAGCACTCGTAGGTGAAAGCCCAGAAAGCCTCCTAGACCAATGAACTGGTCAATCAGCCACTTTTAATTATTTTTAAGAGATCTCATTAAATACTCAAAAAATTTGTAAAGCTAGGCCAACTAGGAGAAAAGAGCACTCTCTAAAAAGCCCTAAATATACAGTCAATCAAACTACTTCCAAGTATTTTTGCTCTGGGTGATGTGGACTAGACATCAAAATACAAGGAAGCAAAAATCAATGACCTTCCAAAAATAATCTGGGGTAATCATAGCCCACTCCTACTAGCGAAGGTAATAGAAACAATTATGCTGACCTCCAGACAACAACCTTTGCCGATGCAAGAACCAATTCTTTGCAAGGGTACCCTCCAGAAGTATTGATGAATGTGATGCAACGTCTGCCTTAGGTTCCGCGGGATTCCCTTCCGCAGCCACCTATGTGATCCCTAGGAAAGGAAACTATGGGCACTAGTTCATATCAAAACGCGGGCGGAACAATCATGAGGTGGGATCCAACAAGTAGGAGAGGGGGTATCTCTCTTCCTTGTCTTCACTCTCCCTCGTGCTTGACTCCCAATCACGAAGATTTCCCAGTCTTTCTAACGACACTGGATTTCACTCATTATTCAAATTCTATGTTTGACAATTTGAGTAGCCTTGAAGAGTTAACTCTCCACTCACCTATTCCAAGGCCCTAAATAACTTAAACTTGTTTGTGTTTGTTAATGACAAATTAAAAAGTTCTAGTTCTTTTTATTAAATCACTTGATTTTAAAAGGTTGTTTTTTTAAGTCAAGAGTATAATGGGAGTGAAACTAATGATGTTTTCGACTGAAAAGAAACCAATAGAAACTTAACTATATGCATGCAGTTATTTTCTTTCGATGAAGAGGGATTTCTACTTGGTTCTATGAATAACTTATATAAGCACAATACTTTTTTTTTTTCTTTTCTTTTCATAAACACTCCACACGCACTCAAAATCTAAAAAAGACTAAGAATGCTTATGATGCAAACTAACATAATGCAAATTTAAACAATGATGCAAGATCCTACGAATACTCATACTATAAGAAAATGTGCTTATTTATAAAATCAATAAGTCAACTTGACAATAAAGAGGGAAAAAATCTAATAACAAATTTCCCTCAAAACCAAGCAAAACAAATTGAAAAAGTTCACAATCGCTCAAACAAAAAACAAATGAAACCAAAAGCTTGGAAAGAAAAAGAAAGGCAAAATCTATGTTTTTGTATTTTTCTTTTAAACAACCAAAGAAATTTTCGAGGTCACAAAAAGAACTACTAAATTCCAAAGATCAAGAAACAAGCACAAGGAGTCCTTACACCTTTCAAGTTATAAAAATCATTAATAAATGAAACTTGAAACATGAAGGACTACAAACTCATACAAACTGCTCTGAACAATAGTAAAATAATTCACCAAACTGACAAAATGTCAAAAAGAGAAACTCTCAATATTGCTAAAGAGACACTCAGAAACACGAAAAACAATAAGGTCAACCGAAAAGGAAAGCAAAGCAAAGAAACTTGAAATCTGGGTTATAAATGAAATCAAGACCAATTTCTTATTCTGGAAAACCATAACATCCAAGAACTTCAAACAAAAGCCTTGAACCCAAAGACCCAAACCAAAACCTTACTCAAAAAGCAATCCTAGGCTAACTAGGATTTTCACTGAGAAGGAGCTTTGAAAATGAAAACTTGCAAGAGAAAAAAGTTCTACAAATAGTGGATAACCAGAAAATAGCAGAATTCACCAGGAAGAAAACCTAATTGACCAAAATATTTTGAAAAAATAATTCAAAATTATGTATAAGCCACTGTGTAAAGACATAGAGGCGTGCACATGCATTTCAAACATAGGAAACTCATGTATACACGAGTCTATTTGACAAAACTAATGTGTATACGTGACTGTACCCTAAGAAACACATGTATAAAAGATTCAATCAAGAAAAACAAAATATCAAGGCCTAATCCAGAAGATCAGACTTGATGCCTGGGAAGTTAATAAGTCAATGACATTGTAAAAACAAGCAATCAAGAAAACAAATGGGAGTGAAACTAATGATGTTTTTGACACAAAAGAAACCAATAGAAACTTAACCATATGCATGCAGTTATTTTTTTTCAATGAAGAGGGATTTCTACTTGGTTCCATGAAAAACTTATATAAGCAAAATACTTTTTTTTTTTCTTTTCTTTTCATAAACACTCCACACACACTCAAAATCTAGAAAAGACTAAGAATGCTTATGATGTAAACTAACCTAATGCAAATTTAAACGACGATGCAAGATCCTATTAATACTCATCTATAAGAAAATGTGCTTATTTATAAAATCAACAAGTAAACTTGAAAATAAAGAGGGAAAAAATCTAATAACAAATTTCCCTCAAAACCAAGCAAAACAAATTGAAAAAATTCACAATCGCTCAAACACAAAACAAATGAAACCAAAAAACCAAAAGCTTGGAAAGAAAAAGAAAGGCAAAAGTTATGCTTTTGTCTTTTTCTTTTAAACAACCAAATAATTTTTCAAGGTCACAAAAAGAACTACTAAATTCCAAAGATCAAGAAACAAGCACAAGGAGTCCTTAAACCTTTCAAGTTATAAAAATCATTAATAAATGAAACTTGAAACAAAAAGGACTGCAAAATCATACAAACTGCTCTAAACAGTAGTAAAATACTTCACAAAACCGACAAAATGTCTAAAAGAGAAACTCTCAATATTGCTAAAGAGACACTCAAAAACACGAAAAACAATAAGGTCAACCGAAAAGGAAAGCAAAGCAAAGCAATTTGAAATCTGGGTTATAAATGAAATCAAGACCAATTTCTTATTCTGAAAAACCAAAACATCCAAGAACTTCAGACAAAAGCCTTGAACCCAAAGACCCAAACCAAAACCTTACTAAAAAAGAAACCCTAAGCTAGTTAGGATTTTCACTGAGAAGCAGATTTGAAAATGAAAACTTGCAAGAGAACAGAGTTCTACAGACAGTGGATAACTAGAAAATAGCATAATTTAGCAGGAAACAGACCTAACTGAGCAAAATATTTTGAAAAAATAATTCAAATTTATGTATAAGCGACTGTGTAAAGACATAGAGGCATGCACACACGTTTCAAACATAGGAAAATCATGTATACACGAGTCTATTTGACAAAACTAATGTGTATACTTGATTGTACCCCAAGAAACACATGTATAAAAGATTCAATCAAGGAAAACAAAATATCAAGGCATAATCCAGAAGATCAGACTTGATGCCTGGGAAGCTAATAAGTCAATGACATTGTAAAAAAAAGCAATCAAGAAAACAAATGAGAGTGAAACTGATGATGTTTTCAACACAAAAGAAACCAATAGAAACTTAACTATATGCATGTAGTTATTTTCTTTCGATGAAGAGGGATTTCTACTTGGTTCTACGAAAAACTTATATAAGAAAAATACTTTTTTTTTTCCTTTTAATTTCATAAACACTCCACACACACTCAAAATCTAAAAAAGACTAAGAATGCTTATGATGTAAACTAACCTAATGCAAATTTAAAGGAAGATGCAAGATCCTATGAATACTCATACTATAACAAAATGTGCTTATTTATAAAATCAATAAGTCAACTTGACAATAAAGAGGGAAAAAATCTAATAACAAATTTCCCTCAAAACCAAGCAAAACAAATTGAAAAAGTTCACAATCGCTCAAACACAAAACAAATAAAACCAAAAAACCAAAAGCTTGGAAAGAAAAAGAAAGGTAAAAGCTATGTTTTTTCCTTTTTCTTTTAAACAACCAAAGAATTTTTCAAGGTCACAAAAAGAACTGCTAAATTCCAAAGATCAAGAAACAAGCACAAGGAGTCCTTACACCTTTCAAGTTATTAAAATCATTAATAAATGAAACTTGAAACAAGAAGGACTACAAACTCATACAAACTTCTCTGAACAATAGTAAAATACTTCACCAAATCGTCAAAATGTCAAAAAGAGAAACTCTCAAGATTGCTAAAGAGACACTCAAAAATACGAAAAACAATAAGGTCAACCGAAAAGGAAAGCAAAGAAAAGCAATTTGAAATCTGGGTTTTAAATGAAATCAAGACCAATTTCTTATTCTGGAAAACCAAAACATCAAGAACTTCAGACAAAAGCCTTGAACCCAAAGACCCAAAACAAAACCTTAGTCAAAAAGCAATCCTAGGCTAACTAGGATTTTCACTGAGAAGGAGATTTGAAAATGAAAACTTGCAAGAGAATAGAGTTCTACAGACAGTGGATAACCAGAAAATAGCAGAATTCACTAGGAAACAGGGATAACTGAGCAAAATATTTTGAAACAATAATTCAAAATTACGTATAAGCGACTGTGTAAAGACATATAGGTGTGCACACACGTTTCAAACATAGGAAACTCATGTATACGTGAGTCTATTTGACAAAACTAATGTGTATACATGAATGTACCCCAAGAAACGCGTGTATAAAAGATTCAATCAAGAAAAACAAAATATCAAGGCCTAATCCAGAAAATCAGACTTGATGCCTGGGAAGCTAATAAGTCAATGACATTGTAAAAACAAGAAATCAAGAAAACAAACCCCGATCGAGAACAAACAACCCAAACTAGGAAAGAAAAGAATGTTTTCACCAGTGGAGTCGCCAATTCTGTTGCGGGTGGGAACACCCTAGGGTCTTGGGTTGAAATCCCCAACAGAGCAAAGGGAATACAGCAATAAGAAATGCGCAGACAAATAATTTAAATGGTTAAACTACTGAACTGGTAAGAAGTGACCTTACTCAGAGGTCCTACATTTGGGTTGATCCCGCAGGTTTCAAACCCTCTGCCTCTTCTGATGCCTTTAAAACCTGTAAATTATCCAAGAAAAAAATATAAAAAAGCAGTAACAGAAATCATGTTCATGATATACATGTTAGATCATATAAGGAAATGGACAATTACACATTAATATAAGATTTATAAACAAATCACAACATGGATCAATGCATAAACACGATAAATATTAGGAACATAACGACATTTCTTTATTGATGTAAGCTAAATGAAAGGTGGAAAACTACAACCTCAGTCTTCCTCCAGCTCCAAGCAGAACTATCCTCCGAATCTGTCCTATCCCGGCCTCAGTAGTATTCCTCCATCAATACACAAGGATGTCATAAGAGGGATGAAGGACATATCAAAAGAGGAAACAAATGTTTCCTATAGCTTGGGGAGTGCAGGAGGCATAGGGATCTCTTCAGAATTGATCACGGATCAATCAACTATAATATCAATATATCCTCTCTTCTCCTCTTAGGTCTTCCCACGGAGGTTTACTTATATTTCTCCAAATTATTATTATTATTATTATTATTATTTTTTTTTTTTTCTCAGTTGGGAAATAGTTGGGCCATGGGCTGTAGTAGGTGAGTAACAGGTAAAACCCG
Source organism: Pinus tabuliformis (assembly GCA_031772625.1). Classification (NCBI taxonomy): domain Eukaryota; kingdom Viridiplantae; phylum Streptophyta; class Pinopsida; order Pinales; family Pinaceae; genus Pinus; species Pinus tabuliformis. The sequence goes on along the minus strand of CM062807.1, from coordinate 488,962,884 downwards.
TAAACTCTGCCCAAATTAAAGGACATTTATTATTTTTAAGTGTTTTAACACATATACACGAGTTGGGTATAAACTGACCTGTGTGTACACGCTTTTAACACAAGGAAAAGTAGCATATGGGAAATAAAACACTGATTTTAGAATTTGGACAAAGTCTGGAAAGGAAGGGTTTCCCTAGGACATAACCAAAGAATCATATTTACCAAGAGTGGTAAATGGTGCTATAACACTGGTATGTGCACATCCCAGTCATTTCATTGCATTTTTCAAACCTTCGTTAATGCGTTCTCCAAGATTTTATTGAATGCTTCAACCATACCATTTTCATGAGGATGATAAGGTGTGTTTCATTCAGAAAGTGTGTACCCCTGTCACTCATCAATATCTTAGGACACCCAAACCTAGTCAAGACATACTCAAATAGGAAATTTGTGCTTTTGTCCACCTCGTCAAGTATTCAGTCACAATAATAATATACCGTGTGCCAATCGTTTTCCTCGGGGCCTGTATCGAACCCACAATGCCAATAGCCCATTTGTCGAACACCTGTAAAGAAATCTGAGGATTCAAGGGAAATTCATCCCTTCGTGATGGCTTTCCCATCCTCTAACATGCATCACATGCCTTGCAATATGCCTTAGAATCCTTATGTAGCATTGCCCACCATAATCCTATGCACAGAATCTTCTGTGTGCTCGCTCTACCTGGATAGTGTCCTCCTGCCACTCCTCCATGTGCTTCGGTGAGGATACTAGATCGTTCAAACTTCAAAATGTATTGGTGTAGTATTTCATTAGTACCCATCTTATACAAGTGTCCCGTAATAACAAAAAAGTTAGCAGCACGAACCACCAATTCCTTTTTGTGCTGAGTAGAATATCCTTCCTGGGATGTTCCAGTAGTTAGAAACTGAATTATATCAGCAAAGTGATCATCTGCAACCTGTAAAACAAATAGTTGTGCATCTAATAGTGCTTCTTCCAAACTAGTTGGTTCTTCTCCTATCTTAATTCTGGATAGATGATTCGGTCCCACATTTAACCATCTAGGCTTCACAATCACCTCGAAGTCATACTCCCGAAACAATAATAACCACCTGCAGATCTTCCCCCGTAACACAGGCTTGTTGACGATGTACTTGAGAGCAGAGTGATCTATATACATTTTGAAATGTGCACCCAACAAGTATTGTCGAAACATTTGTAGCGCGTAGACCATCGCCAATCCTTCATGCTCTATAGTCGAATAGTTCTTCTCAGCCTTTAGCAATTTCCTACTAGCGAAGGCTATAGGGTGATATATTTCACCTTCACCGGTTGGGTAAATACCACATCCAACACAATACAATAGGAATCCACATGCACATGAAATTATTTCTTCTAGTCGGGGAACACCAAAATAGGCACAGTCACCATATTTTCCTTTAACACATCCAAACTACACCGACACTCTTCATCCCAACAGAAGGTCACATCATTGTTTAGTAATTTTTCCATCGACGTAGTTATCTGTGCATAAGCTTTGATGAACTTTCTATAGTAGCCAGTGTGTCCTAACATGGCACGCAGCGGCTTTACATTCTTCAGAGCTTCTAAATTGACAATCATTGTTAACTTCGTAGGATATACCGTTAATCTCTAATTGCAGACCACATTACCTAACAATATCCCGTAAGGCACATAAATGATACATTTATTCAAATTTAGATCAATTTGGTATCTACAACAAGTATCCAACATGAGGCATAGAGTTGCAACATGGAATTTTACCAACCCAAACACAGTGCAGTCATCAAAATACACTTCTAAGAATTTATGGATGAATTCTTTGAACGCTGCATTACAACTCTTGAAACGATCATGGGCGCATTCTTTAGCCCAAATGGCATCACTGTGTATAAGAATCATACCCACTCCATCACAACACTCTTCTTACTGCAATCCACTGGCGTGATCTTAATTTGATGATACCCTGAGAACCCATTAGTGAACAAATAAGCTTCCTTCCCTACAATATTCTCAAAAAATTTATTCGTAAATGGTGTTGGAAATGGGTCATGAACACATGCATCACTGAGCTTCCTTAGATCCACACATATTTTTATTTCACCCTATTTTTTCTTCTCTTGAACTACTTAGGGCTCACCCAATCGGATTCTTCTAATGGCTCAATAATTCCTGCTTCCAACATTTTGTCTAGCTCTTTGCACACCTTTTCCTTATACTTGGGATTCAATCGGTAAGGTATCTATTTCATGGGCTTCACATCAGGCTTTAAAATGATCTTCATCACTCTTATATCCCCTACTATTCCCTTCAGGTCCAAGAACTTGGTAGGAAAAAAATCCTAGTATTTGCATAGCAGCTCCGCAGCTTTATCAACTGTATCGTCATCCCAATAATATCCTATCTTTCCAAACTTACGCTGCATGTGAAATCCAATATTTACTTGCTTGGTCTTCAAAGGTTTTGATATATCATGGTTCTCTGCTTTAGCTCCTTCAAACTTATGTTGTCCTTCAGTATATGGAATATTTCTTTTTCGCAGATCATTTTCTTCTTATTTTGCAGTCACATTGTAGCATTCTAGTGCATGGCACAACTATGTACTCTAGTTTGGTTGAACCCATTCTACTGGCTCTTTAGGCATTCTAAAGATTTCGACCTTAATTTCCTGAAGCGCTTCATCAATTCACTCGAACCCATCCTCAAAGCTGAAAGTTAATAAGAAGCTCTCCCTCAAGATACCCATTCAAGCATCCCATGGCATAACTTTGTTTCCAAATGCCAGTTCATTGCGATAGTATCGAGGGTATGACAGAAGATATGCACCAATTATGGATGTGGCTCTTCTCCCCAAGCTTTAGTCCACCATTCCAAGTGCTCGCATGGATCAGCCTTTCTGCTATATTTCTTAGTCATCCGGGTATTATCATATCCAAACCTCAACTTCATCATTCGCTTATATTCCTTCCAGTTAGTGAAGCTTTCCTTATGCGCACTCCACCAACGGGCAGGCATAGCGCACAGTGCCAATTCAAGTGCATTGAATTGATGTTTCTCAGGCACCTCTCTTTCAAACTCATCCAAAAAGATATTAGAGTCATTTAAGCCATCATAATCCGGAAGTTTTCTTACCTCCATAGACACACACCACAGTGACTTGGTCATCATATTGCAATGTAGAGTAGATACCTCATTGTTATAGACATTTTTGGGCACTGCAACCCCAATCATGAAATGTCCATAAACCAAGGGCTCCTAAGTACCTAAAAGTGTTGTTATAACCCCTAAAGGAACAAGGTCAACTGATTACAGCTTCTCCCAGAAGTTCTCCATGAAAAACTGCTTAGAATTGGTAAAAAGAGGATCATTTCAGCTGCTCCGTAGGCAAAGTGCATTGCATCTCACCTAAACACACTGTGTGGGTGCATTGCATTTCAAAAAGACCTTCTATGGGGTGCGATGGGCGAGAAATGACAAATGGCAGTGTCATTCCGCGAGGTGGAGAGGAAATGGAAGCTTCCAGAAACTTCTCCTATGACACTTGCCTCTCTGAATTCAACCAAGGATGAGTAAGAGATCATCAATCTCCAAGTGGAAGAAAGAACTATCAGAGGGAAGACACTAATCAAATCACAAGCTGACTCATCTCCCTTACAAATATATATATATGGATCCCTCATCCCAGAGATCCAGAGGCTGGAATTTCGCATATTGTAAGGAATTGTTGTTGGTTTCTTGAGAGAAACATCAGATTGTTGGGTGATCTAAGCTTTGTATGAGGTGAAGAGGGGTTTCCTTGCTGAGAGGATGATGCTGGGCCAGAACAACTGGTTGTAACTCCCCTTGGCTCTTTCTTCTTTATCAATAAAAATCTATTCAAGTTTTCCTCCATACTCTTGTGTAATTTATGTTTGCTGCATTTGTATGGTCAATTTACATCTGATCCTAGATTGTTTATGATTATAGATCCATGTTCTTGTATAGTGCTATGCTACTGTGATCTTACAGGTACTTTGTGAAGCTGGGGGTGCAAGGGAACAAGTAGCGAAAGACTATCAAGAAAGAGAGGAATCGAACCAGGAGATTAGCGCAAGACAGAGGTTGGTCTTCTTTGTTCTTCTCTATCTATACTTCATAAAGGAAAAATGAAAGTAGCTTTAATTTGTTTGTTTCTAAGGCAACTATCACACCTTAGTGGGATAAGCAGTTCTGAGTAGACACTTTTCCCTGTAACAAAATGGCAACTCTGCTGGGGACGAATTATTTTGTTTGTTTATCTCCCTTGTTGTCTATTTCATAAACTTACAGACGAAGTCTGAAGCAGTGCCAGGTAGTTTTCGAACTGCATTTGCTATGCAAATGCAAAGTAGATAAATGTCGCTTCAGTCAATCTCCGGGATCTGTTTATGATTTAAACAACTGATTCACAAACTCTTTGATTTCCCCTTGTGGTAGCTCTTAGATCCTCCTTATATCTACCCCTGATTGTTGCATTACTGATTACCATTTGCTCGGCCAAAACCCATGAACTGAACTGCAAACTGTGACCCGGAACCCAAGAAAAATCTCGTCTCTGGCCCAATGCAGGTACTGTTCTAAGAATCTGAAATTCAGCGCACTTCCCGAGTGTAGTAGGTGCGCTGCATTTCAAATTCCCTGTGTTACAGGTGCACTGATCAGACTAGGCATTGTGCAGTTTTGGTTTCTGTGATTCATTCTTTCCAGTTCTATTCATGAATTTTGCTGCCTGTGATCAGTATATCTCTGTTTGAAACCCCTTTTCCTTGCTGTTATTCCGCCTCCTTTGTACAAAAGAACTGTAAATGTTTTTGTGTGTTTGTTGAGTCATTTTCAGTTCTCCTTTGAAAAAAGTGACATAATCACACTGTCGTCCTTTGATTTGAAAGTTTCGCAAGTGTCTTTTTCAATCATAGGAAAGAGTTTGATTGCTGTAGATAGTCAATTATCTTGTTACTATTGTTTTTGGTCTGAATTTTTAATTTTCCTAGTGTCGAAAACAAGTATTCATTTCCAAATCGTAAGGTGTTGTGATTGTCTCCATTTTCGATTTCGAAAAGAAACTTGTTGATAAATGTCGCTTGAAAAGTAATTCAGATTTGTGCATCAACTTTCTTTTTATCATTTACATACTAAGAAAGTCGAAAACAAATACATGCATGTGCATTTACATTTGGACAGTCTGATTGGTTTGATTTAGGAAAGTGCATTTAGAGTGTGCTCTTTGCTCTTTATGAAAGGATTCTGTCTTTCTTTCCTTAGTAGCGAGGATTTTCATTCCACAAAGAAGATAAAAAGATTGTTTATCATCTTAGATTGCATTTTAGGAATTATACTACATCTCGTGTTGAACCTGAAAGGAAAGCTTCATAAATAAGATCGACTATAAAATAAATTCAATGAATCTAACAACGCTTTGGAACCTAATGCACAACATTTAGAAGTCTAGGCTAGAGACGTATTCCGGCGTCGTAAAGCCTGGTAACTGTTGTTCTCACTGATGGTTGGGTGATTCCTCCACTTTGAGACGATAAGTGCCAGTACGGACTTGTGCTCCCACGTATCGTCGAGTATATTTTGGGAGACCCCAATAGGATTAATCCTTTATCCATAAGAAGCCGTGTCTGCCGCCCTATCGATTGCAATGCACTAAACACAACATTCGGGAAGATTGACTGCCGTACCGTAAAAAGTATTCTGCAGTTTTGCGATTGGTTTGGTAATCCCTCTACCTAGATTTCTAGAGCAGTCCCTTTCGTTCCTTTTCAGACTCTTTAACGGAAAAGGTCCATCTGAGCACTTGTCACTTCAGGCTCATTAAAAATCGAAGGCGACTAGAGTCATCTTTTGTTTTTTCTCGACTCTTAAAAATTGAAAAAACAAGTTGTGTCAAAGCGTCTAAAATTTATTTTAAATGGAATAATCATCACCTTTTCCTACATTGATATTAGGTTGAAGAAAATGGAGTCCACCAACCAAGGAGTTCCCCTTGGAGGAAATCCTAGTCCCTTCTCCTCTTGGGGAGATGTTGGTGCACCCCATATGGCCACATTGCCGCTTCCACGACTGACAATTGGCTTTCCCGTATGGCTCTTCTTAACATCTGTCGTTCAGAACACCACAATTCCTAAACAGTCAAGTCAGCAACTAGACGAATCCAGAGTTACCCACCAACCTTCTACTTCCTCCAATTCTTCCTCTCCTCCTTCTTCTTCGCCTGATGGGGTTGGTAAAGCCAAAAATCAAGTACCTCAGAAGAAGAAGGAAGAGAAGAAGAAAGAGAAGAAGAAGAAGGAGCCAAAAGTGAAAGGGGGCAACCGAGCTTCGTCTAGCGAAAATCCACACACTGCACCGACAAGGCCTAAATCGCCATGTGTCATTTGCAAAGGAGACCACTATCATAGAGATTGTCCTTGCATCCCTCAGATCTAAAGGGACTGGTCTCCTTGTTTGCACAACCTGGTGTCATCAACCTCTGATGATCATGTTGAAAACACACTGTCGACTAGTGAAAGTGAATCCCCAGGACAAAAAGGAAAATATAGATTTCCTTGTAAATTGTGCAAAGGCAACCATGCCTTCCACCATTGTCCCTTCTTAGACGAGGCGAAAAGAGTTTTGGACGATCGTCCGGTTTCATCGTTACGACTTCCTCCTGGATATAAAAAACTCTTGCCGAGTCCATCACTAGTTGAAAAACCGGCTGACCCACCTAGATGGTCGGCTAAAGCATCTATCATTGAAGACAAACCATCTGAACCCATACCAGACGAAAGTCAAAAGGTTGAGGTGGCAGTTGACCCGGTCTTGCCTTCAGAGGTTCCATCTTCAGATGATACAGTCACCGAAGAGAACAAGGATGACACCGTCCAAATTCTTTTCGTAAGCACAGACTCCGATGAACATGGGGGAAATTTACCCGTTCCTTTACCACATGAAGGAAGTTCGTCAGAGTCATACCCGGTCGTCTATTCAGTCCCACCTCCAAGCAACCTAGTTGTCTCCTTCGATTGAAACCAACTAGGTAGACCCCGTTTACCGGCTAGTGTACCATTCCGTATCATTGTTCAAATATATAGGATGGTTATGGTCGGTACCATCATAGATGAAGGGGCTTCTGTGAGTATCCTTTCCTCGACTGCTTGGAAAGTGCTTGGTTCACCATCGCTTTTGCCTGAGATGAGAAATCTAACAGGCTTTGACAAAGGAACCAGTCGACCGTTAGGGATCCTTCCCAATGTGCCCATAACATTGAGAGGGAAAACCGTTCAAATGAACGTAATGGTAGTTCAAGGACCCCTAGATTATAATCTACTCCTTGGACGAGACTATATTTATTGCATGGGAGTGATTGTCTCCTCACTCTTTAGAGTAATGTGTTTTCCGAACGAAGGAAGAGTGGTCAAGCTCATGGACCAGCTTTCATTTCCCGGATCACACAGAGCAAATAGTCATATACCATCACTGAATGGTCTTTTCACACAAGGAATGTCTCATCAATCTCCAGTCCATCCGCCTGATGAGCGCGACAGATTCGGGGGACATGACTGAAACCCAGGGGGCATGCACCCTGGTCTGCTTCGGCAGGAAAACTTCGGGTATAGGGTAGGTTTCCGCGAGAGAATATGACTAGTCTGTACTCCCGTCCGTGATTGGAAGAGGGGGTTATTTTAGAATAAGATTCTCTTGTCAAAGTTATGTGGGTTGGCAGGCATTGCCACTCACCTTTGTTTATTTCGATAAACATCACCGAAGAAGTGTTTTGTTTACACCATGAATAGAACAATCTTTGGTAACCTGTAAGAGGTGGACCACTCTCGGTAAAACAAATGTTTTAACGGAAAGAAGAAGGGGTAACCTTGAAATTCTGTTTTATACCTGGGAGCATGCAAACCTTTTGGCGTGCAAGCGAAGAGCGACTATTTTTTTTTTTTAAATTTGTAGGTCCTCTAACCCTTTAAACTCATAGGATTGGTCGTTTCCTAACTTGCATAAAGGAAGGATGTGGGGCAAAACTCTAAAAATTGTCATTTTTATATATGATACATTCTTATTATACGATTGGATTAATCAAGAAGTTTTAAGACATAGTTCAAGCTCGTTAAAAAATAAACATAAGTCATGAGCAAATGTTTCCCCCCAGTGCTTAAGCTCAATAAAAAAAATGAACCAATTTCCCGATAAATAACCATCATGAATGTAGTATTTCAGCCTTTAAAATCCTTGGTCGTGTTCTCATCATCACCTCCACTCTGTATTGGCCGATCATTCACCTCCATTTGATTGTTTACCCCTTTTTGAGGAATAGTTGCGAAGACTGATCTCACTAGCCATCCTTGTAACACTGCCGTGATTGGAAAATTCCAAACCTTACCTGGAATCAGCTGCCACCCATTTTATCACTCGTTCCTCCAAAGACGAGTCTCCTTTAAGCTCTTTTCAATTGACTTGTAAAATATGAAAAGATTGCCGAGCCATTGACCTCTCCAGCTCATTAAAGGGACCGGAAGTGCTATCCCTCCTCTAAATTTTAATCTTTTTGGACCTGAGGGATTATTACACAAAAATATCGAGCGCTTGTTTTGTTCGGCTCATTAAAAGTATCGAAAACTCATCCCTTCTGTATTTTTTTATACTTTTCGGACTTAAGGGATTAGATGACGAAAAAGGAATTTTGGAGATTCCTTTACGTTCCTTTTTCAGACTATCTAAAATTGAAAAGGACCGAGTTATCTTTGTCGTTAAACTCGTTAAAATTTTAATAGCGACAAACTTGTCTATAGACGAGAATGAGTTTCACTATCGCTAGGCTCGTTAAAACATAGCGATGGGTTTGCCCGAAGGGAAAATTATAGAACAAGCATATGTTATCCTCCTCAAGCTTGATAAAAATAAAGAGGTACTGGTTAGCAATGACTGGGGAAAAATTCGGAAGAAAACTTGAAGAAACTTTGTTGGTAGCAAGTCGCTCTTGAACATGACACTTTCACTCCGCATCCAAGTTGGGTTGGGTTGTTTCATTCACCGGTCACATTTCCATGGTCCCATCACACCATCCACATTTGGGGTTAATGCTACCAATCCATCATGTCAGTGGCGCCGATACGTTCAAGAGAAGTCATTCAGAGAATTCACCTGTGTCTCACCCGCAACAATACATTTACACTCCATTCTTTCATGACCGCCACCCTAAACCTTATGTCACCAGATCGTTTTCACCTCCATTAAAATCATTTGCTCCATTCCATGTCATTGATGTGGGATTCATTAAGGCCCTCCTATGATGGATCGCTTCTTGTCGACATCAGGTCATTATCCAAGAAGTTGATCTAGGAACACCCCATTTAGTACTTTGAAGCTTGCATGCCTCAATGGCAAGTTTCTCACTTCCGGCGACAGGTTTACATCAATGACCTTCGACTGAAAGATTTTTCATGGTGTTCGACGCCAATCATTTATTCACACCACGTGAATTGTACTGCAGTACCTTGAGGGTCATTATCATTATCGGTGATTCCTCTCGCGCTTGTTAACAGCTTACATCATTGGCTGGTAATCAAGCGATGTCTTTCCATGTTCGACTCCAGAACATCTCTCACATGGATAGACTTGTACTTTGAGTGAAAGATCGAACGAGATTGAAGAACCCGGATCTAGTTTCATCCATCCGGGCTGTGATATATATTCAGGGAAATAAAGACATGAAATGTACATCATTGCTGCACAGATAATCATCCAATCCAAGGGATGATGGCTCTATTAGAATCATCAGTCTACACTAAGACGATTGTCTGTCCTATGTACATGAAAATGAATTTATAAAGCCGAGCATGGGAATGCCCGCCTCAGCTAGAACATGAAAATATTATGAAGATAATGTATTGTATTGTATCTTATTACAAGTCTCCTCCCAGCTTGAAAGAACTTCAGATCCTCATAATAAAGCATTTCACCCGACATCAAAAGATTAACGACCTCATGCTTTAGGGGGCAACTGTTATAGACATTTTTGGGCACTGCAACCCCAAGCATGAAATGTCCATAAACCAAGGGCTCATAAGTCCCTAAAAGTGTTGTTCTAACCCCTAAAGGAACAAGGTCAACTGATTACAGCTTCTCCCAGAAGTTCTCCATGAAAAACTGCTCAAAATTGGTCAAAACAAGATCATTTCAGCTGCTCCATAGGAAATGTGCGTTGCATCTCACCTAAACACACTGTGTGGGTGCGTTTCATTTCAAAAAGCCCTTCTATGGGGTGCGATGGACGAGAAATGACAAATGGCAGTGTCATTCCGCGAGGTGGAGAGGCAATGGAAGCTTCCAGAAACTTCTCCTGTGACACTTGCCTCTCTGAATTCGACCAAGGATGAGTAAGAGATCATCAATCTCCAAGTGGAAGCAAGAACTATCATAGGGAAGACAATAATCAAATCACAAGCTGACTCATCTCCCTTACAGATATCTATATATGGATCCCTCATCCCAGAGATCCAGAGGCTGGAATTTTGCATATTGTAAGGAATTGTTGTTGGTTTCTTGAGACAAACATCAGATTGTTGGGTGATCTAAGCTTTGTATGAGGTGAAGAGGGGCTCCCTTCCTGAGAGGATGATGATGGGTCAGAACAACTGGTTGTAACTCCCCTTGGCTCTTTCTTGTTTATCAATAAAAAGCTATTCAAGTTTTCCTCCATACTCTTGTGTAATATATGTTTGCTGCATTTGTATGGTCAATTTACATCTGATCCTAGATTGTTTATGATTATAGATCCATGTTCTTGTATAGTGCTATGCTACTGTGATCTTACAGGTACTTTGTGAAGCTGGGCGTGCAAGGGAACAAGTAGCGAAAGACTATCAAGAAAGAGAGGAATCGAACCAGGAGATTAGCGCAAGACAGAGGTTGGTCTTCTTTGTTCTTCTCTATCTATACTTCATAAAGGAAAAACGAAAGTAGCTTTACTTTGTTTGTTTCTAATGCAGCTATCACACCTTAGTGGGATAAGCAGTTCTGAGTAGACACTTTTCCCTGTAACACTCATGCAACCTATTTTGCTAGTGTTCAAGCTCTTCATCTAAGTCTGAGGTATAGGAGTTGTCTCTATCGCACGTGATCTTCCCATCTATAGTGGGATTGATCCAATCTTTATCACGCGCAGTTATCTTGTATATATGATCTAGATCATCATCTTCTTCATAATCGCGGACTGGTTCAGTGTAGCGCACTCCTTCAGCAAGGTCCAATGGCATAATAACCTTGAGCTCTTTCTTCTCAAATGTCATCCTTTGCTTCTCTAGATTAATCACTGCATCCATGTCGAAGGTTGAATCAATTCATAGTAGCGTAGGGTAGGTCTTGTTTTCATACACTATTTCAATTACCTCAAAGTCAGCCAACGCACTCACTCCTTCAATGTCCATTGTTACCCCATACAGGTGCCCCATAGGAATGATCTTATGTTGATTGAATATGCGTAGCTGTATAGGAGACTATTGTAGCGCAGGTCTCCCCATCCTTTCCCATGTCTGCTTTAGTAGTACTTTCACATCAAAACCCAAATCTCGGATGACTTGGTCCATTTCATACTCCCCGATCTGCAAGGTTAACCTCATCTTGTGCCCAGTCTATTTTTTGTGTTTACCCAGTTTCCTTAAAGTGCATTATTCTGACAGAATCTTAATTTTTCCCGTACAATTGTCAATTAGCTTCTAGAGCCCTTCTACCACCTTTTGATCCATCAATAGCTTCATGCAAGTTTTCATAAAAGTGGCTAATATCGACAGATCCACGTCCTAAACTTCATTATTTCTAACCGGTTTTTCCTGACTCCCCATAGTAGAAGCCTCAGCAAATTTATTCTCAGCTTCCACGAAAGTTCTTTAGCCCGGTTTAGGTCAAACCTAACTTCCTTTTCAGTAGCCTTGCGCACCCATCTGTTGGTTTCTAGAACCTTTTCTTTATCTTCTCCTACAGCCATACCACTACGCGTTATGATATTAATACTATGGTATTCTTCGCGAGGCTCTGCCCTCATCATCTGGATGTTTTTCATAAGATGTTGTGTATTTTTCTCCTGCATCTTGGCAATTAACATTGGGTAGTCTTCTATCACATGATCGAACTATCTACAATATTGACAAGATGGATGCCTTGGATTTTGAAAATCATGCACAAAATGTCTAGCTTTGCCACAGTTATAACAAATAACTTGTCTCCGACCTCTGCCATCCCCTCCTCCTCTTCCTCTTCCATGACCTTGGAATCCTTCTCACACTGCACTGTGCCCTGATCCTGCGGCCAATCTTCCGGCTGCATTCAATAGGTAGGGGTACTTTCCATCATTAATTCATAGCTTTGGAAGTTTTGTTCATCATGTCCGACTAATTTACAGAAGGTTCAAAACAGTTGTTTTAGTGTTTGAACAAACTTCTCCAAGAGGTGACAATTATCAGTTGTGTGTGTTTTCGATCTGTATTTTTGAGGTTGAGGGAGTAAACACATTGGACAGCATCAAAACCACTTTGGAAGCTAGGATCTAGCCCTGCCAACTTCAGAGAGGGATCTCTCTATAAAATTTAGTTATGTTTTATGTGAATTTTAGGCTAGTTATTACTGTACTGATTGTCTTTTATTGGATTGTTTGATCGATTAAATTGCCATTATTCAATTGGGCTACGGAGTCTAGACATTAACTAGATCTGCATCAAATTTTAGAGGAGTTTCATAGGGCAAGCTAGGTTGCACTAGTTGGATCTTTCAAAATATTAAATCGATTCTGAAATTGCAGAAATGTAAGATTCAGTAGAAATTAAGGAGCAATGAAGAATTCCTTAATTTTTCCTCAAAAGAAAACAAATAAATTTCTGTTATGTAATTAAGATTTCCATAAATAATAGAGGAAAAGACAATGATTTAAACACATGAACTGAAGAAAGACATCACCATTTTGTACATCGCATGAATCCTATCAAAATTTCCCTGTATTATTGATGCTTCCAGCAACTTCGAAAAATTACAATATGCAGAGGAAATTATATTAAATAATCAACCCTTAATACTTCAAACAGTGAAGTATTTATACAAATAACTACAAAATCGTTGTCTCAACCGACAGTGTATTAGTATCCTAATTCTAAACAATAAAATTTATCTTTGGCAGAAAAAATAGGCCACGTAGACAGTGACATGAAGAGGTGGCTCTATTTTGGTATATTCGGTTGATGAATCAGCATCAAAACCATGCTGCGTTGAATTGCTAGTTGTTGTGCTGGTTGTTGTTTTTACTGGATCTGAATTACCTTTCAATCTAGTAAGTCACATAATTCTTCCCACCTTTTTTCATCTGGTATGGTTAATTTAATTACCCTCCATTAAATCTCATCAACCTCAATATATTTGGAAAATGTTGGCTTTACTGTAAAAACATGTTTTACTTCATTTTGGATATAGAAGCCATTTGCCATAGTTTCTAAAAATTCTCTTGTTGTCGTACTTCTTTTATACTACTAAAATTGACACTGCTTTTGGCCACTTCCTTCATCTTCAGAACATAATATTCTTGAGTGATTAATTTATCATTAATTATATATATGCTGGGAAACCATTTTTGGATTGACTCTTCAATTCTGTTGTTAAACCTGTTCACTCCCATCTCTAGTGTTTCACACCTTTCATCCAATTGATCAATGAGGTTTCTTTTATTCAAAACTTTCTTGACTTCAAAAATAGTGGCAGTCATGTCACTAATTCCTAATTCTTCATGTTCATACTTAGTCTTCGAATTCAGGAATCTGATGATATTGGAGGCTTCTATGGGCATATCTCACAAATTTTCCCTTACCTGAACAATGGTTTCTGTGGCCTTTTCTATCAATTATTTTTTTTCAAAAATTATTTGGATACATGGCCAAATCTCATTCATAGAGTGTAGAATACCCATCCAAATGGTTTCCTTGGCTTAGGCCAAGGTTTGACCAATTGATGTATCCTTCTCCACCTTTTGTAATTTCTCCAACAGTCTCTGTGATTTATGTACTTCAGCCATATGAGAGGCTTCAGTTTTGGATTTTTGTTCTTACAGAGAATTGAGTTGCCCCTGCAACGTCTTGATCTCTTTTGACTAGATTGACATGTTCTCCATTGTTTTTGTCACTTGTTCAACACTAGTAGTTTGATTGGAAGAAGTAGTTGTAGTTGTTCCTGTTGGTGGAAGCTAAGAGATGGGTATGGAATCCAAGGGGACAATGGCCATCTTCTAACTCTATTCTTTCTCTTTTATCATATTTTCCATTTCTTCCTCCATCTTTCTGATCTGTATATTCTACTCTATGATCAGCTTCATCATGTCAGGCTTTTGTGCCTCATTTTCTTCAATGTCTTTGGTTAAGGGATCCTTTGTGGCTGGAAGCTTAAGCTTCTTTCCGAAACTGCAATATCCAAATTTTTCTTCTTAATGATCTCCTCTGTAGCATTTAAATCTTTAGGATCATATCCTATCTTGACTACCAAATCTTTCAAAGATTTGATCCTATTATCCTTTGCTAAGGAGGAAACCTTTTCCATTTTCAACTGGGACTGAATGTTGGCATATGAAGCCTACAACTTAGACAATGACATGGAAGTATTAGTTAATGTATCTCCATTTGATTCATGGGATGGATATATTTGGTGCTAAACTCAAAGGTAGTACTTTTGTAATCTATTGATGTTTTTGGATGTGGAGTTTGGACCTCAAGGAAGGCCGTCTGCATCTTTCCCTTTTCTGTATCAAACACTGATAGTAATATGGTTTGTGATCTTGAAGTCTTCTTCCAAAACTAATTATAAGTACTGTTCTTAAGAATCTCATTCTTAAGTTTAATCTCTCGGTACCTATAAAAAATAGTCTTTTCCTTATCTCCTTGGACATTCTGTGAATCTAGCTATGTTTCCTTCTGACCTTATGATGTTGAAGTTACAATAGGAGATGTAAAAAACTTGGTGCTTGTAGGTGGTGAATCTGTAATTATAATGGTAGCATGATCTTCTGTCTCCTTTTCAACATCTGTCCTAGGAGTCACTTTTTCCCTTTTCCTATAACTGATCCTGAACTCTTTGGCTTCACTACCTGTTGTTGATGATGATCCCTCCTCTCTGTGTCTCTTACTTGTTTTATCCTGAGGAGTGGGAGTCTATAAACTTCAAGTAGAAAACAGTTGTTCTTCAGCTTCCTACAAAGTATTCTCTGTCCAGTCTAACTGATTTGCATACTTTTCTATCTTAGATCTTGAGTTATGAATATAGGGATTAGTTTTGTTTTCTACTCTGAGCTTAGAAATAATACCCCAAGGGTCATAAGACC
This sequence comes from Pinus tabuliformis, assembly GCA_031772625.1. NCBI lineage: Eukaryota > Viridiplantae > Streptophyta > Pinopsida > Pinales > Pinaceae > Pinus > Pinus tabuliformis. The sequence continues at coordinate 488,947,521 of CM062807.1, read as the reverse complement.
ATGTAAAACTCAAGCTAACTTTCATCACTTTAAGTATTTTGTCTACCTCTTCTCCTGTTGTCCTCGTATTGCATATCAATGGGCCCACCTGTGTCTTTATGCGAAACTATGACTTCTTCTTTGCCACCAAAAAATGAATATCATCGGAATTTAACATTTCTCTTATGTATTCCAGGGAAAAAATCCTCATGGGGAGGTATTTTGGGAGTCTATATGGTGCTAATTCATATCCATAAACTCTGATTTCTCTGTAGTTTTGGTATAAATACCAATCTCCAATCTTGGCTTGATCTGTTAGATGTAAAATCCTTTTGATATCTTCAGTAATTCTGGGCTGTATGGAACTATTAAGGATGTTCATAGATGGATGAACAAACTCCTTAATAAACTACTTGTATGAGAATTTCTTTTGTTCTTCCACGACCAATGAAGTCCAAAAAATCACAGGCTACTAGTTTCCCTCATCATCTAGCTTTTGCATTGCAAAACTGAATATGTCTGCTTGATAATAAAGAAACATGTAGATTAAAATGGAAGTGTAATTAAACACCTGCTCTATTGGAAATTTCAAAAACTGCTCATGGATGCTATCAGCCAAAAATTAACTGAAATTAAACAAAGTGGATGGTTTGTTGTCTGTGGAAAAGATAGAAAGGAAGACAAAAATAGGTTCATCTACCCACTGATTAGAATAATAACCCAAAATATATGAAATCATGGTTATAATTTGTTTAGCTTGATCAGGGAAGATTGAGGAAGGGTATGGAGGGTTCTTCTTGGGTAATTCGACATTTTAAGGTAAGAAGATCTCAAATATTTTGGCTCTTGTAGCGAAATCAAGCTTTTGATAAAGTTGGGTGAGGGCTTCTAAGAAAAATGGGGCATTGTTTTCCACAGAGGGGGATAACATAATTTGGTTTATAGATTGGATAGTAATGGTAAACATGATGTCACCAGATGGGGCCATAATAGATCTTTGGCCAGGGACATAAAAAGCTTGACACTTTCTGGTGAATTCAGGGGCATGAAAGGTCAGAGGGAAGATATAATGAGGAAGAATTGACTCCTAGAGTCCAATTTCATCGGTTTTGTCAGCATGTTTGTCCTCCATCCAATAGTAGAGCTCTAAAAACTCACAGTCGCACTAGGTTTCACTAATTTGATAATTCCTATGAGCTAAAGGAATCCGATCTAAATCTATAGAGGGAGGGATTAATTGATTGACAATTTTCTCTGGGGTTTTTTCTTTGGAGGCATGATTAGATCGGTGGAGAATAAAAGTAATTGATAGGATAACTTACCGGGAATAGTATGAGGTAAATGAATTATATGGAGAAAAGAGACAGAGTGTTGAGAATTTTGATCCAGTTCAGGTTGAGCAAATGCTTTGAGACTGGTCGCTTATAGAAATTGTGAATTACAGAGAATAAGAAGTGAAAGGGAGAAAAAAGGATGGTTTGAAAGATTTTAAACAATGATGGGAAGTTCTGTTGGAGGTGGCGTGAGACCATTAAAGTTAGAACGGTTACCCAGGAAGGTAAATTGAATGCCAAATGGTAATTTTTCTGGGAGAGAAATTAATTGGGCAATGACTATGCGGTGTGGTGGGAGATGAGTGGCAGAAGTGATGAACTAGGGACAAGGTAAGCGGATGAGGGGAAGGCGGTTTCGGAGGGGTTAAGCGGTGGTAAGCAGTATTGGCTGGGGGGTGCGAAATGATGAGAAGGTGCCACGTTAGGATGGGCCCAGTGGGGGAGAACTTCCTTTTTAGACCCCCCCTGGCAGTAAAGGTAGGATGGAGAGGGGGGGCTGAAAAAAGATATGAACCATTGATCATGTAGATGGTGAATCTCAAAGTTCTGATTGCGGGCCCTTTTGACCACAAACAACGAAAGAATTTTGTCCATACATGCCTTTATTTCTTGCTTTTGAAGTTAGGATAAAGGTCGAAATATGAAATATACAAAAACACTTTATCCCATTGTGCATATTTTCTTTTCATAATGTCTTTAAGATTTAGGAAAAAAAAACATATACATATATATAATGTTGGGTTGTGTTATATTCTTTCCACGACTAGGTCCCCTAGTTAATCGAGGGGGTTAGAAGGGGGGCGGAGCCCCCCCTTTGTTGCTCCGATTGCACAACGGGGGGGTCAAAGGGGGTTTGAGGGGGGAGGTTAGCCCCCCTCTATGGGGTCTGGGGCAGTGCCCTAGGGAGAATTTTTTTGGACCCTATATTAGGTATGGTTTTGTGCATGGTTTCACACATGGTTTTGGGCACGATGGTTTTCGGTCCATGGTATTGGATGCTTCAGCATGTATATATGTGTATTATAACATTGAAAGGAACATAATGAAAAATCAAGCTAGTAGTCCCGGTTTTGGGATCCAGGGGAAAATCTCTATGTATATGTGTTTTATGTGTTATGCTCTCACATTGTTTATTTTCTGTGTTTTAGAATTGATATGCAGGTAATTTATATACGGGGTTAAAACCTACATTTGGTATCATACTTGTTTTGGCTTCAAGGGGACACCTTTTTTGCTGAGGGTTTTTGCTTGGGCCTGTGGTAGACCCTATTTAGTGGGAGTTTTGCGGGATCGATTCTTGTGGTGAAAGAAGATGGTGAGCAGTGGAAAGATAGAGATCGAGAAATTTAATGGTCAGATTTTTGAGCTATGGAAACTCAAGATGGAGGATCTGTTGGTAGATAAAGATCAGTGGATCGCGATAGATCTGGGTACTAAACCAATGGGAGTGTCTAATGAAGAATGGAAGAAATTGTATTGGAAGGCAAAGATCACAATATGATTGTGTGTCTCAGATTCAATATTGTTAAATGTATCAAGGGAAGCTACGACTAAGGTTTTGTGGGACAAGTTAGGGACTTTGTACCAATCTAAGTCTCTAGTGAATAAACAGTTCCTATGAAAAAATTTTATAACCTGAGGATGAAAGATGGAGACTCAGTGACAGAGAATTTGAACACATTTAATATTGTGGTAAGTCAGTCATTATCTGTTGATATTGAAATTTTAGATGAAGATAAGTGCATCAGTTTGTTATGTTCTCTACCAGATTCGTGGGATAGTTTGGTTATTGTAATAGGTAGCAATGCAACTTCCTTACAGTTTGATGAAATAGTCTCATCCTTACTGATGGAGGAGATGAGATAGAAAAATAAGGGGAGCTAGAATGGTAATGCCTTGTCTATACGAGGACAGTCCCAGAACAGAAACAAAAATTAAGTCATCGAGTGGGAGATCTAAACCTAGAGGGAGATCTAAATCTCCAGGAAATCCTGTAAAGGTGTACTGGAAATGTAGAAAGGAAGGGAACTACAAAAGGGATTGTAAATCTAAAGCTCTTGATAAAGGAAATGGATCTGATGTTGATCCTTCTACACAGGCAAAAACCACCTTAGATGAAGGTACTCAGGTTCATCCTTTCACTTCATTCCCCATAGAGAGTGGTTCTGCGAGTATGAGAAATATGATGGTGGCGATGTATTCTTAGGGGATGATAGGAAGGTTAGAATCATTGGTCACGAAAAAGTAAAGTGAAGTTGCAAGGTGGAAGGGTTAGAACACTTCTGGTTGTTCTCCATATTCCTTCATTGCCTAGAAATTTGATTTATGTAAGCAAGTTGGATGACGTAGGTGTAAAAATTGTGTTCGAGAAGGATACCTGCAAGATGGTTCATGGAGCACTGGAATTGATGTGAGGAGTTTGAATTGGAACTCTATACAAGCTGCAAGGTAGAAATTTTGTTGATGGGTGCGACAGTTCTGTGCTTCCTGAAAGTGGAGCAGAAAATCTAGTGGTCTCTGGAGAAAGGACCATGCTATGGCATCAAAGGCTTGGACATATTAGAGAGAAGGGCCTTCGAATACTTCATGGTAAAGGTATGGTAGAAGATATGATTAATAGCTCTCTGAATTTTGGTTTCTATGAAAATTGTGTATATGGGAAGCAGAATTGGGTGAGTTTCCCCTCTGGTGGTAAGAGGGCAAAACATATATTAGAGCTTGTGCACAATGATGTGTTTGGACCTGTGAAGGTTCCATCACTGGGTATGTTTGTGTACTATGTATCATTTATAGATGACTTCTCAAGGAATACATGGATATATTTCCTCAAGAAGAAATCTGAAGTCTTTGATAGGTTTAAACAATTTAAGGCTCTGGTGGAAAACCATATAGAGAAGAAGATAAAGGTGCCGAGGACAAATAACGGTGGAGAGTTTTGCAAGAAGGAATTTGAAGAATTTTGTAAGAAGTGTGGTATAGCATGGCAGAAGACTACTCCATACACACTTGAGCAAAATGGAGTTGCAGAAAGAATGAACTAGACGTTGATGGAAAGGGAAAGAAGCATCCTGAGTGGTGTCGGGTTGGGATGAGAATTCTAGGCAGAGGCAGTGGACATAGCATGTTACCTGGTCAACAGATCACCTTCATCAGTGTTGGAGGATAAGACTCCACAAGAGGTATGGATTGGTAATAAACCCTCTCTTTCACATCTGAGGGTATTTGGATGTGATGCATATGTACATGTTCCAAAGGAGAAAAGAACAAAGTTGGATAGTAAATCTAAAAAGTGCATCTTTATTGGGTATAAGGATGGTTTAAATGGTTATAAAATTTGGAACCCAGTAACAAGGAAGCTTGTGTATAGCCGAGATGTGGTGTTCAAAGAGGTGAAAGATGTTATTAAACATGAATTCCAACCAAACGAACATAAGAAGATAGAGTTTGAGATAAAGGAGGAAGAATCAAACTCTACAACAGAAGAGGAATCAGAAGATGAAGAGCCACAAACTCCAGTTGTGAGAAGATTAGTTCAAGAAAGAAGGCAACCAGAAAGGTATAGTCCATCTACTTTCTATTCAAATTTTTCCTTATTTATTACTGATGATGATCCCATAACTGTGAAGGAAGAAGTGGATTCAGAGGATGGCAAACTCTGGAAAGAGGCCATGGTTGATGAAATGGCATCTTTGCACAAAAATGAGGCTTCAGATCTGGTGGAGTTGTCGGATGGAAGGAAACCCTTTGGCAACAAATAGGTGTTCAAGAAGAAGAGAAATGCAAAAGGAAAGGTGGAGAAATAAAAAGCTTGGCTGGTAGCAAAAGGTTATTCCCAGGTGCCAGGAATTGATTTTGGTGATATTTTTTCTTCTCTTGCCAAGGTAGATTCTATTAGATTACTTTTATATGTTGCTACTACTTTTGATTTTGAGGTAGAACAGATGGATGTGAAGAAAAAATTTCTTCATGGGGATCTAGAAGAAGAGATCTACATGAAGCAACATGAAGGATTTGCGGTGAAGGGTAAGAAAGAAATGGTATGCAAGTTAAATAAGTCTCTATATGGGCTAAAACAGTCACCAAGGATGTCGTATCATAAATTTGATACATTTATATAGGGACTTGGCTTGAATAGAAGAAAAGTAGATCACTGTGTGTATTTTAAATTAATTGGTGACCGTGTTATTTATCTGGTCTTGTATGTGGATGATATGTTGTTGGTTGGAAATGACAAAGAAATTATCCAGGATTTGAAGATCCAATTATCCTCCAAATTCGACATGAAAGATCTTGGTGCTACAAACTATATTTTGGGCATGAAAATTAAAAGAGATCAGGCAAAGAGGAAGTATGTTGAGACAATACTACAGAGGTTTAATATACAATATAGTAAATTGATGAAGGTTCCTATTCCTATGCGTGTGAAGTTATCTACTGAACAGTGTCCCAAGACACAAGAAGAGGAAGAGGACATGTCTTGTGTTCCATATGCAAGTGCAGTCGGTAGCCTAATGTATGTGATGGTCTGTACTAGACTAGACATTGCACATGAAGTGGGAGTATTGAGCAGGTTTATGTCAAAACCATGGAAGGAGCACTAGACAACAGTGAAGTGGGTCTTTAGGTATTTGCGTGGCACTAGTGATTATGGTTTGTGCTACCAAGGAAGACTAGGATTGGATAGAGTTTTGGATATTCATGGCTTTGTTGATGCAGACTAGGCTAGAGATTTGGTTCATAGAATATCTACAAGTGGGTATGTGTTTAACCTATTTGGAGGTGCAGTTAGTTGGATGAGTAAAAAACAATCTGTAGTGGAATTATCAACTACATAGGCAGAATACATGGCAACCACTCATGCAAGCAAGGAAGTAGTCTGGTTGCAAAGATTGTGTTCAAGTATGGGGTTAGTATAGGGAGCTATAAGGATAGACTGTGAGAGCCAAAGTGCAATTTTCTTGGCAAAGAACCCTGCTTATCATTCAAAGCCAAATAACATTGATGTTCAGTATCACTTTGTGAGGGATATCATAGAAGACAAAAAGGTGTTTCTTGTAAAGGTGGACACTTTGAAGAATACTGCAGATGCATTGAAAAAATCTATGATCTTTGAGAAGTTCTCTTGGTGTAGAGAAACAATCGGCATTGCAGGGCTAGATAAATGACTAAGCTCTCTTGTGGCCCTGTATAGAAAAAAAAACAAGTGGAAGAAAGTTGGGTTGTGTTATATTATTTCCATGACTAGCTCCCCTAGTTAATCGAGGGGGTTAGATGGGTGGGCAGAGCTCGCCTTTGTTGCCCAGATTGCCTAGCAGAGGGATCATAGGGGGTTTGAGGGGGGTGGTTAGCCCCCCTCTATGGGGTCCGGGAAGCACCCTAGGGAAATTGTTTTGGAACCTATATTAGGTGGGTGGACCTACTTATGGTTTTGTGCATGGTTTCACACATGGTATTGGGTGCGATGGTTTTCGGTCCATGGTATTCGATGCTTCGACATGTATATATATATATGTATTGTAACATTGAAAGGAGCATAATGAAAAATCAAGATGGTAGTCCCAGTTTTAGGATCCAGGGGAAAACCTCTGTGTATATGTGTTTTATGTGTTATGCTCTCGCATTGTTTATTTTCTGTGTTTTAGAATTCGTACGCAGGTAATTTCTGTATGGGGTTAAAACCTACATATAAACCCAACTATTTCTACCTACCCTTTGACTAAACTAGCGATTTTATTTTTCTAAGGAGTTCACTTAAACTAACAAACCCACATTATTTTCTTTTATGAAAAATGAAAAAACTATCTAAATCCTATCACTTATTTCTCTTATTGATTCAGATTAGTTAGTTTAACTAATGTCATTTCCTACCTAACTACTGATTTACCAAGATTAAACTATTTGGAAAATATTTATTCTCTAGTCTAATTTATATAAATTTAAACATGTTTAACCATGATTATACTCCATTCTTAAACAAATAACTAGTCATCGTGGAATTTTAGACAATCTGCACACAAACTTTATTTATCAATGATGAAGAAAACTATCTATCAGTAGTGGCATTTAGACTTGCAACACTTTCATTATTATTTCTTTTTGTTTTTGTTTCTTTTGGTGGGGTTCAATCTTATTTTCGTTTTTTCAATTTTTTTTGTTTTCCTTTTTTTATATTTATACCTCTTTTCATTTTTTATTCTATTTTTTCTTTCATTTGGAAATCATTTGCATATTGACAATTATTTACAATATAAGGTTCTTGAGATAAAATACTCAATCAACTTGAGATCCTATATATTATAGGACCCTAACAGTTGCTCCAGCTGGGGATGGCACTCTCCCTGTGAGGTGCCAAGAACATTTGATCAGTAGCCTTGAGTGTTCTATTTCAACAATATCCACACGTAATTTCTTCTGTTGTAGTACTTATGGTAACATATCAATTGAAGCTTAGGGCCTTCTCTAAGGGCTTCAACTTCTGTTAATAAGTCACCCAATCTAAATAATAAAAACAATCATATTTACAATTATTGATGCCATAAAATTTTCTATTTGCTAAGAGAGATATTGCTTCAACATTCTTCCATTCACAAGTCCACTAGGTATTTCTGTTCCATCTAGATGTTTGAGAAAAAATGCATTGTGTCCTCTGGAAGCATGAATGACATAAGGTCATGTCCATAGATTGTCAAATTTTTCACGTTTTCCTTTGTCCTCTCTTCTGGAATCCCACTTTAAAACTCTATCACCCAAAGTGAAATCATCTCCTTTATTTCTTCTATCAAAAATCTTTTTGATATTCTCCTGGATGACCTAAGCTTTATTATAGACTTCTTCCCTAGATTGTTGCAATTGATTTTTCTGATCAATTCTCATCTAGATGTCAATATTCCTAAATTATCTTCATAACTGGAACTCCTAAAGAGGATGGAAAAACAACATCCATTCCATAAAACAATTGGTATGGTGACATACCAATAGATTTTTTTGTTGTGATTCTAATAGCCCAAAGTGCATTTATTAACTTGTTGTGCCATGACTTTTTGTTCTCTTCCAACAACTTTTTAATATTGTTTACTAGACTCTTATTTGAAGATTCATCCAACCCATTACCCTGTGGGTAATAAGCAGTTGAATGTCCCAAAGTAATATGGTATTTGTTGAAGAAATCTATCATTTTCTTGGATTTAAAAGCTACAACATTATCTGTAATAAACTTGTTGGGACAACAAATTGAAACATGATATTGGTTTCTAGAAATTTGATAATAACAACATCAGTAGCCAATCTGGAAGGTGTGGAATCTATCCATTTGGTGAAGTAATCAATAGCTCTGAGGATCCATTTGTGTTGGGCAGAGGATGGTGGGTGGATGTTTCCAATGACATCCAATCCCCATTGTTGGAAATGACTTTCAACATATATGGGTTTTAAAGGTAGAGGCAATAGTTTTCTTTTCCCCTCAAATATTTGGCATTTGTGACAAGAGGTTACCTTCTTATGAACATCAGGGAAAAGGGTAGGCCAGTAAAAATCAACTCTAAGGATCTTATTCGGAATTTTTTTCCAGTATAGATGTCCACTGCAATCACCTTTATCAAATTCCTGCATTGTTCTTTCTGCATCATCTTTTAATAGACATTTTAGTAAAATGACACCAAAATCTCTCCAATATAAAACATTATATATGATGCAAAATTTCATTTCTTTCAGTTTTAGAAATCTAGCCTTTGTCTTAGTTAAACCAGGAGGAGCATTTAAATTGAATAAAACAAAAATGAGGTCTGCATACCAAGGTAAGGTCATAAAATCCTCATCTAGTTGTGGTGTCGCCTGCTCGTCTTGATCATCTAATGCATCTACAAAGTTAATATGCAATGCATTAAAATTAGACTCATCCATCAATTTTGCTAACCCTTATCCTTTGATAAGCTTTGTGGGCTTGATTTTCATATCATACTCAAGAGTGATGGCAATCCATTTGCCTCTTTTACCATCTAGTCCATTTTGGGTTAGAATATCCTTAACTACAACATTTGGTACATAAGAAATTATGGAGAATGGAGGATATACACCCTTAAATCTTTTATTTCTTTTATTAATGAAAAAGCTTGTTTTTCCATTATATTATATTTGATTGAAGCATCCCTTAAAGCCTTGCTAAAGAAAGCAATGGGTTGTTCAAATGGCGTCAAAGATGCCATGAACCACACGGTGTTGTGCATCCATTAGTGTCATGTTAGCCTCTCGAATCGTACTCTTCAGTCTCTGATCCAGATCCCAAGGGGTTTAACCTGGCAGCATCATGATCTCCTTGAACTCGATGATTGACTGTGTCTCTGATTTCGGCTGGCTAAACTCTTTGTTCAATGCATCCCGGATCTTTGCTATTCCGGCATTTGGGTGATCACTAGAGTGCTTGATATACCAAGTCAATGCGCGATCCTATAGCACACTCATAGAGGTATCCCTTTTGATGTTATCATCCGTAACCCTGTGCGCTTCCCACACTACCCTTACTACGAACCAAAACTATTCTGGATCTTTACTTCCTACTCCTCTGAATATAGGCAACTTGATCGCGCTCACCATGTTAAACTTCTGGTTTGGTGGAGGTGGTGTGCACGTGTGTGTTGAGGCCAACCATGAACTCGTACAGCTTCTGATCTAGCCAATCTTCAATCATCTTCTTTGTAGGGTTCCAGCATTCCAACATCAGACATCCCTTAGGCAGATCCCGATCCTGGCAATGGAACCATTTGCTGGCTTGATGGGCCTGACTTAGGTTCAAAATTGTTTTAGCCAAACAAATCTCGCACTACCAGCCCTTTAGGCAATAGTCGGTGGAGCGTGAACTGAAGTCTCACCCAAGGTAGTAGGGGAGGGTGCTAGAACCAGGTTTTCGCACCCTAGGGATGTCTTGATGAGGACTAAAGGGTTCGCAATTCGATCTGTGCACTCGCACTGCTCCATGTGGCTGTATGTCATTCGTGTAAATCTGCGACAGGTGCTTCCTAGATTCTTATTATTACAGGTGTTTATTATAGCTCAAATCTACTTCTTAAGGTCTTTAAGCAAACATTTAACAATTATAACCAGTGCACACACCCATACGTCTTACAGATTTGCATAAACTCAAAACATAAGCATAAACATAGAGATCTGCGATAAAGCACACAATGATTCAGAAACACTTATCTTTATTTATCTCCTGTTCATTACAACCCGATCCGCCCTGCGCACACAGCTGCGAGCTCTACAAGGCCTCTGCACACACAGCTGCAAACTCTACAAGGCCTCTGCACACACAGCTGCAAAGCCTACTCCACTACTATCACCCACGACTCGGACTTACAGACTCAGGGCGAATGCCACATTCATAAACCCATAACATTCAAGATCCAAAAACAAAATTGACTTCTGACCTTAGAGCCTTGCTCTATTTATACATTCCCATGGTCCGCGGACCATGGCCAGGCCGACTCACTTTCTATTTTCTTACATTATTTTCGGGCAGACAACCCTTTGACTTGACTCATTACAATTCACGCTTCGCACACTTTGCGGAACCTTTGCCATACTTTTACCGAAATTTGTGGACTTTAAGCCCCAAAACCGTTACGCAGGGGATCTGCTGCCCAACACAAGGGTTAGCCAAATTGATGGCTGAGTCTAATTTTAATGCATTGGATATTAACTTTGTAGATGCATTAGATGATCAAGATGAGTGGGCGACACCATAATTAAATGAGGCTTTTATGACCTCACCCTGGTATGCAGACCTCATTTTTGTTTTATTCAATTTAAATGCTCCTCCTGGTTTAACTAAGACAAAGGCTAGATTTTTAAAATTGAAAGCACTAAAATTTTGCATCATAGATAATGTTTTATATTGGAAATATGCTGGTGGTATTTTACTAAAGTGTCTATTGAAATATGATGCAGAAAGAACAATGCAAGAATTCCATAAAGGTGATTGTGATGGACATCTATATTGGAAAACCACTCCTAATAAGATCCTTAGAGTTGGTTTTCATTGGCCTACCCTTTTCCATGATGTTCATAAGAAGGTAACCTCTTGTCACAAATGCCAAATATTTGAGGGGAAAAGAAAACTATTGCCTCTACCTTCAAAACCCATATCTGTTGAAAGTCCTTTCCAACAATGGGGATTGGATGTCATTGGAGAGATCCACCCACCATCCTCTTCCCAAAACAAATGGATCCTCAGAGCTACTGATTACTTCACCAAATGGATTGAGGCCACACCTTCCAGATTGGCTATTGATGTTGTTATTATCAAATTTTTGGAAACCAAGATCTTGTCTAGATTTGTTGTCCGAACAAGCTCATTACAAATAATTTTGCAGCTTTTAAATCCAAGAAATGATAGATTTCTACAACAAATACCATATTACTTTGGGACATTCAACTGCTTATTACCCACAGGGTAATGGGTTGGATGAATATTCAAATAAGAGTCTAGTAAACCATATTAAAAAGTTGTTGGAAGAGAACAAAAAGTCAGGGCACAACAAGTTAATAAATGCACTTTGGGCTCATAGACTCACAACAAAAAAAATCTATTGGTATGTCACCATACCAATTGGTTTATGGAATGGATGTTGTTTTTCCATCCTCTTTAGGAGTTCCAGTTATGAATATATTTCAGGAATAATCACATCCAAAGGAGAATTGATCAGAAAATTCAATTGCAAGAATCCAGGGAAGAAGTCTATAATAAAGCTCAGGTCATCCAGCAGAATATAAAAAATATTTTTGATAGAAGAAATAAAGAAAATGATTTCACTTTGGGTGATGGAGTTTTAAAGTGGGATTCCAGAAGAGAGGACAAAGGAAAACATGGAAAATTTGACAATCTGTGGATAGGACCTTATGTCATTCATGCTTCCAGAGGACACAGTGCATTTTTCTCAAACATCTAGATGGAACAAAAATCCCTGGTGGACTTGTGAATGGAAGAATGTTGAAGCACTATCTCTCTTAGAAAATAGAAAATTTGTTGGCATCAATCATTGTAAATATGATTATTTTTATTATTTTGATTAGGTGACCTATTGACATAAGTTGAAGCTCGCAAAGAAGGCCCTAAGCTTCAATTGATATGTTACCATAAGTACTACAAAAAGAGAAATTAGGTGTGGATATTGCTGAAATAAAACACTGAAGGTTACTGATCATATGTTCTTAGCACCTCATAGGGAGAGTGCCATCCCCAGCTGGAGCCATTGTTAGGGTCGTATAATTTATATGATCTCAAGTTGATTGAGTATTTTATCTCAGGAATCTTATATTGTAAATAATTGTCAATCTGCAAATGATTTCCAAATAAAAGAAAAATAGAATAAAAAATGAAAGAGGGTATAAATAAATATAAAGGAAAACAAAAAACATTGAAAGAAAGAAAATAAGATTGCACTCCACCAAAAGAAACAAAAAGAAATAATACTGAATGTGTTGCAAGTCTAAATGCCACTACTGATAGATAGTTTTCTTCATCATTGATAAATAAAGGTTGTGTGCAGCTTGTTTAAAATGCCAAAATGACTAGTTATTTGTTTAAGAATGCAGTATAATCATGGTAAAACATGTTTAAATTTCTGTAAATTATACTAGAGTATAAAGATTTGACAAACAATTTAATCTTGGTAAATTAGTAGTTAGGCAGGAAATGACATTGATTCAACTGTTTAATCTGACTCAATAGGAGAAATAAGTGATAGGAATTAGATAGTTTTTTTTATTTTTCATAAAAGAAAATAATGTGTGTTTGCTAGTCTAAGTGCACCCCTTAGAAAAATAAAAATGCTAGTTTAGTCAAAGGGTAGGTAGAAATAGTTGGGTTTATATATATGTATATGTCTATTTTTTCCTAAATCTTAAAGAAATTATAAAAAGCAAAGATGCACGATGGGATAAAGTGTTTTTGTATATTTCATATTTCGACCTTTATCCTAAGTTCGAAAGCAATAAATAAAGGCACATATGGACAAATTTCTTTCGTCATTTCTGATTTGATGCTTCATTTAATCCATCTTCCAGTCACAACATCTTCATTGTTTCATTTTCAATTGAGTGAGTGAAAGAGTCTTGTTTGTTCTCTTATTTTGAGTGTCTCTTTTCTCTTTCCGGGCATAGAATACATTGCTTGGTTTTTTGATTGAAGCATTTATGTGTTTGGTTTGTTTGATTCAAGGAAGAAGTTGCTTTTAGTTTCATTTATCATGCTTTGGATTTGATCGATGCTTGTTTGTTTGGAATTGTGAAAATTTTCATTAAAGTGCTTTACGTGAAAGATTCATTTTCCATTTTATGAAAAGAAGAACATCATTCTAGTTTACTTAAGCGAAAATAGAGAAGATATAATTGCATCATCATAAGCATTGGAAATGAAATGAATCTTCTTTTGTTGTTAAGGGAAGATTAAGTGCATTTCGGACATGTATTAGTGAAGGGTTCCATTATTTGATTGTTGCATTGATTGTGTGCTCTCTATCCCTCAATTAGTGTAAACTTTCATCGAAGACAAAGACTTCTTTTCTCATACAACTGCATATAGGAGTTTTCAGATGATAGTGGTAGGGCCTTGGATTTGAAACCTAATTCAAGAGAAACTGTTAAAATTTATTGAATTAACCTAAGGAAGCATTGAAACTTAATGCTCACATTTAGTGGTCTAGGCTAGAGATGTGTTGTGGCATCTTTAAAACTAGTAGTTGTCATTCGCTTCGACATTAGAAAGCCCTAGTTTGGACTTGCGCTCCCCGTATCGTCGCGTATATAAAGGGAGACCCCACTAGGTTTGCAATCCTTTATCCGTAGGAAGCCGAGTCTGCCTCCTTGTAAATGTGATACACCAAACATAGCATTTGGGGAGATTGCCTGCTCATACTTTTCGGTTCACCGAGAGGTATTCTGCAGTTCATGGTTACCTGGTAATCCCTTTGGCCTAGATTATCCTGAGCAACCATTTTGGTCTTTTTTACTCTTTAAATTTAAAATATCATCAAGAACTTGTCCTTTCGATCTCGTTAACTTCGAAAGCGACTAGAGTCACCTCTCATCCTTATCTCAACTCTTAAAATATGAAAAGGCAATGTTTTGTTTCAGTGTCTTAAAATTAACAACCCAAAAAATATTCCTAGTTAAAGTTATCTTCCTTAGTGATTCTTTAGGGTCGATTCCAATGGCAACATTTCCAAAGAAGGCGCCCCAGCCAGAAGTGTGAGAAGAAGTGTGGTGCATAAAATGTAGAAGCCAGGGACGCGATAAGGATCACTGTCTAGTATTTGCGAACTATTTGGCAGGGGGGGGACCAATGCCGTTGCGACCAGAGTCATAGGTAGGGCCAAGCGTGACGCCCTTGCTCTGGTGCACGATCTGTCAGGTGGGAGGAAAGCACACCACAGACAATTGTCACCTACTGCAAAAATTTACCCAGACCCCCCAGCAGCTATTTTTCAATTTTTGTAGATCGGTGGGCCACAATGAATGAGACTATCATAGTTGTGAATTGTTGAGGGATTGAACACATGCCTATAGGATGCAGACTGAGGCACGAGGTTAGTATCCAGCCACAACAATAGCTCGTAGTGGGTTCCAGGGGCAAGGACAAGGACGGGGAGGAATGGGGCTAGGAAGGGGCCATAGGCAGCTAATCTGTTGTAACTATAGAGGACCAGGGAAATACATGCGTGATTGTACTAACCCGACCAGAATATCGTGCCCCTACTGTGAGTAGTTCGATCATGAAATGATAGATTTCCCCATGCTGATAGCGCAGATATGTGAGAAAAGGGTAGCACAACCTACGCCGATGCAGAATGTCCAAATGATGAGGTCCGAACCACGCGAGGAAGACCCCAACGTGAACATGATGCTCAGAAGTGGCGCGACCATAAGGGAAGATAAGGGGAGATTAACCAAGGAAGACCTACGGGTTCACAAGACCCTTACAAAGTAGCCTGAGTTCGACTTGAAACACGTGAAGAAGACATTTATGGAAGCTAAGAAGAGCTTTGCAGAGGTCTCTACTCCAGGTAGTAAGGATCAACTTAAGCCGGAAATGGATCCCTCGAAGCTAAATACCTTTTTAGAGACATGCATGAAGTCACTACGTGACAATAAGGTAGTTAAAGGATTACAAGAGCTGATAACTAGGTGCGCAGGGTTAGGTGAACCTCACGTGGTCCGGAAACTTGGAAAACATGCTTTGTGCACTGGACAGGAAATGCAATTAACGACGTAGATCAGTGACTATGAGATGGATCAGATCATTCTGGACTTAGGTTCGGATGCAAACGTGCTACCTAAACAGACATGGGAACACATGGGTAGGCCCATATTATCGTGCTCTCCTATTCAATTATAGATGGTGAGCCAACAAAAATTCTTGCCCATGGGGAGATTGCAAGGAGTCACAGTGGATATAGAAGGTGTGAGCAGAAAAATAGACTTTGAGGTAATAGAAATTATGGATGAGAGTAACCCTTACCCCACATTATTAGGGATAGACTAAGCTAGGGACATGAATGGAGTCATCAACCTAAAGAGACGAAAAATGATATTCGAGAAAAAGTCTCTACGCGTAGTGGTTCTGCTGGACCCAGCCGGAGGAGCGCGCTACACTGAGCCTATACGCGATGAGGACAGTGACAATTTTGAGTTTGAATGGAGAAATAAACAAATTAAACATTGAAGTCGCACAAGTAGACCACACGGAACTAAGGAGACCAAGCCTGGCCAACCCTACTACTGGATTAGAACAAGATGTGACCCTGCTATCATGGTTGCGACCGCACCGTACTGAAAAAAGAAGTGTAGAACACAATGTGCTACCCAATACAAAGACACTCGAAGGGTGCCTGCAGCCTGGGTTAGCAGGGAAGCGGAAGTCTCGCACATCAGGTGCAACCACCTGAATGTCTGTGGAAAGCACAGTCTCAGTGCTCCAAGCAATTGAAAGGAGGCGCAGGACTATAAACAAGTCTGCAGGAGAGATGCGCGGAAAGGAGGTTCTGCGCAGGGCCAGTCGGTCATCAGGATCGTGGTCATGCAGTGAAGGCTACGCTGCTGCATGGGAAGGCTAGGAGGTGACCGTTGACGTCACTGTTCATGACAAGAAGTCTGAGTTATGGTAGAAAGGAGCGGGCAGCAGGCCATTAAGACAGAAATCCCGAGCTAGATACGAAAAGATCTACCGCCAAGAAAATATTAATGACTCAGAAGTGGAGGGAAGGGTCGAATTCAAATTCACACATTCCTACAAAAACCCTTGGGGTAGCCCCACAATAGCACTTGGATATTTGAGAGTCGAGCTAGTACAGAACAACAAACACCCCGCTACCTGGACACCAATGAGTACGTACCCAAGTGGATCCAGGATAGAACCCATGTCTAGAACCAGAGTAAGGTTCACGGAAGAGCCGTACATAACCCAGGAGGAGCCAGGAAAGGTGGCCAGTGCTCCAAAGGTTCCAAAGTCTCGACGCATGTTGCGACCCTAGAAAGACAAGCAGACTATGGGGCCAGTCCGGGTATCACCAAGATTCAATAAATTATTAGTGGCAGAAAAGGGAAAAGCAATCACCACTGAAATTGAGGAGGACGAGGAAGATTTGCAAGCCCTGATCGCTCAGATTGAAGCACAGGATGAGGAAGAGGAGGATGCTTTCCAAATACCTTCACTACCACCATATATCTCTCCATGGAAAGGGATGGCCAAGGTACCGAAGGACCTGGAGGCCACGAAGAGTATGCTCCAGACTCTGCTTCTTCCGGATGAAATAAGGTTTGGCAGTCTGCCGCTGGGCTGAATACCGAATATCAAGTTCGAAGACTGGGATCTTGTGGATAGCGAGAAGTTCCCTCAATTGGCTGAGGAGAAATTACTACAGCGGAAGTGGTTATGGAGTGTGGAATAGGCAGGATTACTCAATCTAAGGTGGATACCCCACTATCACAGTGCGGCCATCACCATTTTTGTTATTCGTCAGTTACTATGTCTGGTATATGATGGGTATCTCTTGCTGGAGGAACCAATTCCCATCACGGCTGATCTAGTACACTAAATTTCCCAGCTGCCTACAAAAGGAAATGACCCTCCAGACATAGCCGGAACAAGTAGCGACGTGGGCCTTGTAGAAGCCATGAAGGTTAAATATAAGCTGGAAAAACGGAAGCGAGGGTATGTCATAGCAAGCATCAAAGACCGAGGGGTGCACGTCGCCACCTAGTTACTGGCCGGTAAGCTCATGAGGAAATTCCGCGCAGACGAGGTACCAGCCTCTGTCATTGCACTCGCGGAGCAATGTGCAGAAGGGGTTCAGTTCAACTGGGCGTAGTTTCTCTGTGACAAATTTTTGACGAATTGTCGGGAAGCGCAGGAGCAAGGTAAGACTTTCCATTACGCATGGTTGCTCCTAACAATCCTACTGGTTGCAGGAGAACTGCCGAAGGGCAGCCAATTTCCCGACATTGAGAACAACCTCCCTGAAGTTGTGCGGTATAACTCACTCTGGGCTAAAAAATATGCCATGAGGATTCGTGAGATCAAGGTGTTTTGGATATTCATGGAGGCGAGTATCCGGACATGGATCGCTCAAAACCACGGTTATCCCCGATAGCATACAGCAGTTTGCAAAGCACGGCTAAGTTCAAAGCGAACATGCATAATCTGTATATTCGGGCGCGGAAGGATCCAAATCAAACATGGGTAAAGCTTCCGTTCATTGCAACAGATGATGAAATTTACGAGGTAATGGCAGCATGGCCCTCAGAGTGGCGCGCCCCAGACTTGGCTAAATTAGAAAGGATGTTAGCATAGTAGCAAAAGAAGTATCTCAAGCTACGAATCACTAGGATGGCGGAAGGGGCGCACCAGGAACAGAAAGCAACCTCATAGCAAGAGGCGACCGAGGAAATAGCAGCCGCCACCACCATAATCACTGAAGAAATCAAGAACGATCAGGAAATGTCCACAGAGCAGGACATACAAGGGGAAGAAGAGACACCAGAATGCACGGACCTTACTACAAAATCGACCCAATTCAAGAGGCTGCGTATCTAGGAGCCACCACAAACACGCAAAAAGACAAAGACAACAAAGACCTTCGAGAGAGACTTTCTTAACAGTAGCGAACCAATAAGTGATATCACTAAAGGTGCTCTGGAGGAACTGATGTCAGGGTAGACAACTGTGCTGGGGGAGCTTAGGGCATAGTTGTAGGCATTACAGGTGCGACCCCCAGGAGGGATGACCCTCGTGAAAGGTATAACCACAGCGGAGAAAATTGTGCATGCCTCCACAATGAACACTTTAATATTACCGATAGGCACCATCGTAGCAGAAGCTGAAGGTGACATGAGGGGTTGGGGGCTGAATTTGGCTACCCTTCCTAGAGAAACCCTATACCAACTATAGGATGGGGTAACCGTAGACCTCCGCGCCAAGGAAGGCCGCGCCCTCCAAGTATTAATGGAGCAAAAAGGAAATCTGGAATAGATATGTCTACAGTGTGATGACTTGATTGCACACAACCAAGGATTGGAACAAGCTGTGGAGGAGGTCTGTAGCAGTATACCAGAACTAGCTATGCTAGCGGAACTCCATGCAACTGACAAGATTCATCACATGGCGGTAGGATTCTGGAAGGCTCAAGCGAAGGCCACGAAAGCTCAGTGGGAGTTGAACTTGCAGATCTCAGAGCTAAGGATGAAGGCATAGCCTGTTACACCCCTGAAAGTTTAAAAGCAGCGTTGTTGTGAAATTCATGCAGGATTGGAAGTGATAGAGTGCGCTGTCCAAGATTGCTCGGGATTGTTGGATCAGTCCCTCCTTACGCTCACATCCCTTCAGGAAGACCCAACGCTGCAGCATGTAGAGACAGAAGTGCGGGAGTTGCAACAGGCTTATGACAAAGTCTAGGGGACTGCACAAATGGTCACCATCACGCAGCTATTGGCCAAGATGAGGGAGGCCCAGGTTTTCAAGGCACAAGTCGATGCTACTCGGCAGAAGGAAGCAGTGCTTAAAGAACACATCCAGCCTTAGCTTGATGAGGCATTCACGGTCTCCACCAACATCGAGGGAAAGTTAACACACATGCAGGCAGTATATGAACCTGATCAAGCAACTGATGACCTCCGTGCGAAGATTGTCGCACCAGCCGAGTGACTCGGGATGAGTCACGATGATTGTGTTGGGGGCCTTTTGGGCAGCGGATCCCCCGCGTAATGGTTTTGGGGCTTAAAGTCCACAAATTTGCGTAAAAGTATGGCAAAGGTTCCGCGAAGTGTGAGAAGCGCGAATTGTAATGAGTCAAGTCAAAGGGTTGTCCGCCAGAGAATAATGTAAGAAAATAAAAAGTGAGTCGGCCTGCCCATGGTCTGCAGACCATGGGAATGTATAAATAGAGCAAGGCTATAAGGTTAGAAATCAGTTTTGGTTTTGGATCTTGAATGTTATGGGTTTATGAATGTGGCATTCGCTCTGAGTCTGTAAGTCCGAGTCGTGGGTGATAGGAGTGGAGTAGGCTTTGCAGCTATGTGCGCAGAGGCCTGGTAGAGTCTGTAGCTGTGTGCGCAGATCCCTACAGCTGAGTGCACAGGGCGGATCGGGTTGTAATGAACAGGAGATAAATGAAGATAAGTGTTTCTGAATCATTGTGTGTTTTATCATAGATCTCTATGTTTATGCTTATGTTCTGAGTTTATGCAAATCTGTAAGACGTATGGGTGCACACACTAGTTATAACTATTAAATGTTTTCTTAAAGACCTTAAGAAGTAGATCTGAGCACACCTGTAATAATAAGAATCTAGGATGCGCCTGTCATAGATCTATGCGAAGGACGGACAGCCGCACAGAGCAGTGCGAGTGCACAGATCGGATCGCGACCCCTCCAGTCCTCATCAAGACATCCCTAGGGTGCAGAAACTTGGTTCTAGCACCGTCCCCTACTACCTCAGGTGAGACTTTAGTCTGTGCTCTGCAAACTATTGCTAAAATGGGAGATAGTGCGGGATTTGTTTGGCTAAAACACTTCTGAACCTAGGTCAGGTCCATCAGGCCAACACCTTGTCCTTTGATAACCTTGGTGGGCTTGATTTCCATATCATACTCAAGAATGATGGCAATCCATTTGCCTCTTTCACCATTTGGTCCATTTTGGGTTAAAATATCCTTAACCATAACATTTGGTACATAAGAAATTATGTGAGAATGGAGGATATACACCATGAAATCTTTTATTTCTTTTATTAATGCAAAAGCTTGTTTTTCCATTATATTATATTTGAGTGTAGCATCCCTTAGAGCATTGCTAAAGAAAGTAATGGGTTGTTCAAATCCACCATCATTTTTCTGTAAAAGGACAACTGCAATAGTATTTTCAGAAGAAAATTGAAGATTATAAAATCCTTAGTGAAATCTAGACTGATTAGGATTGGTTCTTATGTCAATGCTTCTTTAAATTGATCAAATGGTTTCCTGTGGTGTTGGAATATCCTCTCTATCGAAAGAGACGATCCCTTTATCCCAAAAGAGTGGGTCTAGCCACAAATAAGACAATCTAATGTAAATTTCCATAGATTAGAATCGAATAAGAGGGCCTACATATTATAATGCTAATCCACTTGATGGTGATCTTGCTTCCTTGCTCCACCTTCCTTTCGTTCCTTTCATTCAAGTACCTGAAACAAACATGAAGAAACAACAGCAAACATGATAGCATAAAATGGAATCCAATCTACTTAAACGGTCAAGTATTTCTAAGCTATCAAATGTAATATTACACACGATATAAGAAATAAATCATTAGTTGTATTAAAATAAACTTCAAAGAGAGATACAACTGAAGCCTTGATGTTGAAGATCTCCTTTGCGATATCCAAGTCCTACTACATGCCTTTTTAGCACACTTTTCTTCCTCTAGCTTGACATGAAATGGCTTCCAAGATCTAACTCTCCCTCCTCATGCTTTAGCTACCAAAGACTAGTCTTTTGTCATCTAAGACTATTCTTCTTTTATCAAAAGCTAAATATTTCAGAATTTTGTAGTTGGTTCTACCTCCCCACCACTTTCACTATGTGTTCTATTGTCTCCAACCAAAAAGGGTAAGAGGAAGTGGTTTATATGCAGAGAGGAGGATAAGAATGAGATCCACTCAAGGGGAAAGAACCTTATATGGAGTTTTCGGTCTTTATCCAACCAAACGAACATGCAACACATCGCCACTAGAAGTTTCTAGACATGAAACTCCATTTCCTTTTATAAAAACTTTCCAAAAGTAGACCACTGTGGGTATTGGGCTAACAGTAGCACCGATCGACACGGGTCACAGTGTAAAACTCTTCCATCAACACGGGTGAGACACTTGGAAAAAGCGTTGATCTTAAAAACTAGGTTTTAAGAAGGATTCTCTGGAAATGTTCTAAAGGGAGTGGGGACTACTTTCTTCAAACTTCAAGGGATGCAAGAGCATAGGTTTCATGTTGAAATTATAACACAGTAGTCACTACTAGGGTTCTCCAGGATCAGGAACGGTGAGTGACAGGAGAGTGACAAATTGCCATGTAACAGATGCCCCCTAAAGCATGAATTCAAAGCTAAGAATGATGGCTGAAATGCTTTAAGACGGAGCAAGGACTTTGAATACTAGCATCAGAAGACCTACAACTCAAACATACATGTACATATCTAAAATCTAATAGTCATGCCTAACAAACATGAGAGGCATATAACAATACATGAATACATGGTATATGTTCAGCTATCCATCAAGAAAAGGATCATGTGCATGGATCCTCGGTGTGGATGCAGGCATCCGACTGAAGGGATCATATGAAATAGATCCATGGCATGGGTGCAGCCATCTTCATAGAGAGGATCAAAATTAAAAGACCCACGGTATAGTTGTAGCCATTCACTGAGCAGGATCAAAATGATGCCCACAGCATGATTGCAACCATCTGTCTAATGAATCATGTGATGAAAGTTTACACTAATTCAGGGATAGAGAGCACACAATCAATGCAACAATCAAAGAATGAAATATTTCACTAATACATGTCCTAAATGCACTTAATCTTCCCTTAACAAAAAAAGAAGTTTCATTTCATTTCCAATACTTATGATGATGCAATTCTAGCTTCTCAATAACGTTACTAATGCAATATGTTCTCTTAAGTAAACTAGAATGCTGTTCTTCTTTTCATAAAATGCAAAATGAATCTTTCACATAAAGCACTTTAATGAAAATTTTCACAATTCCAAACAAACAAGCATTGATCAAATCCAAAGGATGATAATTCAAACTAAAAGAACCTTCTTCCTTGAATTGAACTAACCAAACACATAAATGCTTCAATCGACAAACCAAGCAATGTATTCTATGCTCAGAAAGGGAAAAGAGACACTCGAAATAATAGAGCAAATGATACTCTTTCACTCATTCAACTGAAAATGAAGCAATGAAGATGTTACGACTGGAAGATGGATTAAATGAAGCAGAAAATCAGAAATGATGAAAGAACTTCATCCATACGTACCTTTATTTCTTGCTTTTGAACTTAGGATAAAGGTCGAAATATGAAATATACAAAAACACTTTATCCCATTGTGCATCTTTGCTTTTTATAATGTCTTTAAGATTTAAGAAAAAATAGACATATACATATATATAAACCCAACTATTTCTACCTACCCTTTGACTAAACTAGCATTTCTGTTTTTCTAAGGGATGCACTTAGACTAGCAAACCCACATTATTTTCTTTTATGAAAAATAAAAAAATCTATCTAAATCCTATCACTTATTTCTCCTATTGATTCAAATTAAATAGTGGAATCAATGTCATTTTCTACCTAACTACTGATTTACCAAGATTAAATTGTTTAGCAAATCTTTATTCTCTAGTCTAATTTACAGAAATCTAAACATGTTTAACCATGATTATACTGCATTATTAAACAAATAACTAGCCATTGTGGCATTTTAAACAAGCTGCACACAACCTTTATTTATCAATGATGAAGAAAGCTATCTATCAGTAGTGGAATTTAGACTTGCAACACTTTCAATACTATTTCTTGTTGTTTCTTTTGGTGGGGTTCAATCGTATTTTCTTTCTTTCAATGTTTTTTTTCCTTTTTCTTATTTATACCCTCTTTTCATTTTTTCTTCTATTTTTTTAGTTATTTGGAAATCATTTGAAAATTGACAATTATTTACAATATAAGATTCCTGAGATAAAATACTCAATCAACTTGAGATCCTATAAATTATAGGACCCTAATAGTGGCTCCAGCTGGGGATGAAAATCTCCCTATAAGGTGCCAAGAACATTTGATCAGTAGCCTTGAGTGTTCTATTTCAGAAATATCCACACCTAATTTCTTCTGTTGTAGTACTTATGGTAACATATCAATTGAAGCTTAGGGCCTTCTCTGCATGCTTCAACTTCTGTCAATAGGTCACCTAATCAAAATAATAAAAACAATCATATTTACAATGATTGATGCCAACAAATTTTCTATTTTCTAAAAGAGATAGTGCTTCAGCATTCTTCCATTCACAAAGTCCACCAGGCATTTCTGTTCCATCTAGATGTTTGAGAAAAAATGCATTATGTCCTCTAGAATTATGAATGACATAAGGTCTTGTCCACAGATTGTCAGATTTTCCATGTTTTCCTTTGTCCTCTCTTCTGGAATCCCAATTTAAAACTCTATCACCCGAAGTTAAGTCATTTACTTTATTTCTTCTATCAAAAATATTTTTGATAGTCTCCTTGATGACCTGAGCTTTATTATAGACTTCATCTTTTGATTGCTGCAATTGAATTGTCTGATCAATTCTCCTCTGGATATCATTTGGCTCAACCTACAATTCCTGAATTATCTTCATAACTGGAACTCCTAAGGATGATGGAAAAACAACATCCATTCCATAAACCAATTGGTATGGTGACATACCAATAGATTTTTTTGTTGCGAGTCTATCAGCCCAAAGAGCATTTATTAACTTGTTGTGCCATGACTTTTTGTTCTCTTCCAACATCTTTTTAATATTGTTTACCTGACTCTTATTTGAAGATACATCCAACCCATTACCTTGTGGGTAATAATTAGTTGAATGTACCAAAGTAATATGGTATTTGTTGCAGAAATCTATCATTTTCTTGCATTTAAAACTTGCAGCATTATCTGTAATGAGCTTGTTGGGGCAACCAAATTTAGATAGGATATTGGTTTAGAGAAATTTGATAATAACAACATCAGTATCCAATCTGGAAGGTGTGGCCTCAATCCATTTGGTGAAGTAATCAGTAGCTGTGAGGATCCATTTGTGTTGCTCAAAGGATGGTGGGTGGATCTCTCCAATAAAATCCAATCCCCATTGTTGGAAAGGACTTTCAACATATATGGGTTTTAAAGGTAGAGGTAATAGTTTTCTTTTCCCCTCAAATATTTGGCATTTGTGATAAGAGGTTACCTTCTTATGAACATCAGGCAAAAGGGTAGGCTAGTAAAAACCATGTCTAAGGATCTTGTTAGTAGTGGCTTTCTAGTACATATATCCACCACAATCACCTTAATGGAATTCCTGCATTGTTCTTTTTGCATCATCTTTCAATAGACATTTTAGTAGAATACCACCAACATCTTTCCAATATAAAACATTATCTATGATGAAAAATTTCACTGGTTTCAATTTTAGAAATCTATCCTTTGTCTTAGTTAAACCAGGAGGAGCATCTAAATTGAATAAAATAGAAATGAGGTCTGCATACCAAGGTGAGGTCATAAAAGCCTCATCTAATTGTGGTGTTGCCTGCTCGTCTTGATCATCTAATGCGGCTACAAAGTTAATATCCAATGCATTAAAATTAGACTCAGCCATAAATTTGGCTAATCCTTGTCCTTTGATGAGCTTGGTGGGCTTGATTTCCATATCATACTCAAGAACGATAGAAATCCCTTTTCCTCTTTTACCATCTGGTCCATTTTGGGTTCAAATATCCTTAACCACAGCATTTGGTACATAACCAATTATGTGAGGATGGAGGATATACACCCTGAAATATTTTATTTCTTTTATTAATGCAAGAGATTTTTTTTCCATTATATTATATTTGAGTGCAACATCCCTTAAAGCCTTGCTAAAGAAAGCAATGGGTTGTTCAAATCCATCATCGTTTTTCTGTAAAAGGACAACCGCAACAGTGTGTTTAGAAGAAAATGAAAGATTATAAAATCCTTAGTGAAATCTGGACTGATTAGGACTGGTGCTTTTGCCAATGCTTGTTTAACTTGATCAAATGATTGCATGTGGTGTAGGAATATCCTCTCTGTGTACAGAGACGATCCCTCTAACCCAATAGAGTGGGTCTAGCCACAAGCAAGACAATCTAATGTAAATTTCCTTAGATTATAATCTAATAAGAGGGCCTACCTCTTATAACGCTAATCCACTTGATGGTGATCTTGCTTCCTTGCTCTAGCTTCCTTTTGTTCCTTTCATTCAAGTACCTGAAACAAACATGCAAAAAACAACAACAAACGTGATAGCATAAAATCGAATCCAATCTACTTAAAAGGTTAGGGAGTTCTAAGCTATCAAATGTAATATTACACTCAATATAGGAAATAAACCATTAGTTGTATTAAAATAAACTTCAAAGAGAAATACAACTGAAGCCTTGACATTGGAGATCTCCTTTTTGGTATCCAAGTTGCTATAGGGATTAATGCAGGGGTGTTTGATGCTATAGAAAACCCTCAAGTATCTTCCCGGGATCCTCGGTAGACAGTCAGATTAGCTACAATTGTCACAAATATACATGCATAACTATGCTTAACAAACAAATATCAAAGCGATAAGGAATTATTACCTCGAGTCTTAGTGTGGTGTTAGTGAAGAGCACAATGCAGCTAGGCAGAAATCCCCTGAGCTGGCTCCAGATCAGAACCTGCACATAGCAAAGACAAGCATAATATCACAGCATAAAACCTTGATAAACAAATGCATGAACATACAAAATATATCTAGTTGCATATAACTAAGCCAATCATGCTAGAGGATATTAGATCAACATATAAAAAAGTTTATACTACCAACATCAAAGAGTGGACAACACAACTGCAGTTCTATATTGATCTAGAAAGACTGATTACAACCATCAGTTGCATCAGCCTTCCCTTACCCCTCTAGCTCCTCTCTCTATCTCCGTTCTTAACCTCTTCTGATGCCTTAGTCTAAGACTCTGCATGACAGTCAAATAGGAAATCCTTTCAAATGTTTCAACCTCTTTCACAATGGCCCAAGCCTTGCACATATAACATGTAGGTTTAGGGTTTCCAAGTCCTTCATGAGTTCCATTAGGCAAAAGCAATGATTTTTCTTGCTTTAGTGCTCTTTCTCGTTTGCATACTCCATCAGGAATTAGTAATTCCCCCAAACAGGTTGAGTTCTGATGTTTCCCTGCTTTTATGAGCTGATATAGGAGAGAATATAGGGATATTTTCTCAGTCAATTCGCTCCTTTGACCCACAGAATTTGTTGTAGGTTCACTAGCGTTGTTCCCGAGGTAGCAGGTAGAGTTACCCTAGGCACTAACGCACCCTTAAGCTTGCTGAGAATCTTTATAAAGTAGGCTGATAGTGTCTGGACAACATTAGCTTGACAGCTGAGCCTGTGAACTTGGTCAGTCATTCAGTCATCATGTCTTTATCCTCTAAGCTGATGAGGAGGTCATTTTCCTGTATAAAAGATGCCCCCCTAAAATGTGAGATCAAAGGCTGTGATGATGGCCAAAATACATTATATTTAACTATCCTTTTCTTTGGAAAAAGGAGAGAGGGGATCGGAGCTTTGGGTCGTATGGGAAACCTGATACAACACATATATATAAAACAACTAAAATCATGTCCTGAGTTGGGCATTCCCATGCTCAATATTTATGTTTGAGTGATTTTTTCAGAAAAGAGATATGACGATGCTAGTCATCGATAAGCATAATGTGGAACTTGTGTCGTAATAGGATCATTCTGATGAGCTGTCTCCAAAAAAAAATAAAACAACGTGGGAGAGGAAGCAAGGCTAAGTGATGCAATCCTCTACCCAAGGTCTTGATTTCCGCTTCACTGAATAACATAGATCAATACATGTGAATATATGCATTGATGTTGAACCTGCACGAAATCGTCTAATTACCAGTCAATAATGGAGACCATTAATAGACGTGAGGATGGCCACCTATAATGGTGATGGTCTCCAAGATGCACAGTACAATCTAGCGAGTGTGAAAAATGTTTTTGTTGTCAAACACTCGTAGAATATTTTAACCAGTAGCCACTAATGAAAACCCTTGATCAAACACAAGGTGACCTACCACTGATGTCTGTAAGTACCAAGGCACTGATGTGTTTCTGGGTCTTCTTCCTAGATAGAGTGTTGAACTCAATAGGAAGAGACCTATCAAAAGGTAGGCAATAAGATGTCCTACATTAGTCAACACGAAACAGGACAAGAATGATTGTTTTTTGAGGAATATTTTGAGTATTGGTTCAAAGAAATAGAGGGAATGATGGTAGGATATTCTTGATGGGTTGATGAAGGAAACAAAAGATAAAGGCTTTCCCTTGAACAATAGAAGGCATGACAACAGTTTTAACCATGCAACACTAGAATCATGAAAACCAAAGAGTGTTATGATGCAGAGATGCAAGAACATCAGGGTATATAGGCTAAACTCATAGGATGGTAAGATTCATATTGAGAGGCCGTCATAAGGAAGGTTTATTTGAGGGAGTGCCATGTTCAAGGGAGCGACTGCTGCCAAAAAGCGCTTTCAAAATATGGAACATAATGCGGTTGTATTGTCCACTTTCCCCATATGTTTAGTTTATTGAGTCAAGACAGTTAAACTCATCGATCTTTTCATGTTTTAAGAGTCTCAAAAGGACTGCAAAAAGAGTGAATCTATGCCCTATCTGATTAGTGTAATGAGTGCAGACAGGCAAACTCATCGATCTTTTCATGTTTTAAGAGTCTGAAAAGGATCGTAAAAAGAGTGACTCTATCCTTCATCTGTGTAATTTAATGAGTCCAGATGAGATAACTCGATGGTATTTTCATATTTAGGGATTCTGAAAATATTGTAAAGAATGACTCCAGGGTGGTCCCTTTGTCATAGTTTTTAACTGGGTGAGACAAAATTTTAATAGTATACCTGGAACAATTCCTTTTCCATGAGTTAATCTACTGAGTCCGAATAAAGAGAAACCTATGCTCAATAGATGTTGGCCTCCTTTTGTTACGAGTATGAGGAGACAGAGTAAACTCGATATTCGTCGTGAAATTTTAACGAGTCACACAATGACAAACTCAATACCTTCATCGATTTTTAACGAGTCAAATGAAGAAAACTCAAGGTATCTTTTTTAGTTTAGTGAGCGAGGAAAAAGAGGTAAAACACTCCTCATTCCTTATTCGTATATTTAATGACCCTGAAGAAGGGAAAAACTCGAGGATTTTTTGATTTAAGAGCAAGAAATAGTACCAAAAAGGCAAGCGCTCATATCGTTGTCGTAAATGTTTAATGAGCCCAATGACGAAAACTCGAGGTTTTTTCAATTTAACAAGCGAGAAAAGTCCCTAAAAAGAATGCCCAGAGCTTCTTCATAAGTGTATAATGAGTCTGAAGAAGGAAATCGAGTTTTTTTTTTTCAGTTTTATGAGCGAGAAAAAAGTCCTAAAAAAAATTCTTAATCGATCTTTTTCAGTTCAATGCGCTGGAAAAAGAGGGAAAAAGAGTTTCTCGGACCATCGTCATATGTGTTTAACGAGCCCAATGATGAAAAAATCGAGGATTTTTTAGTTTTAGAGTGAGAAAACATCCCATAAAAGAAAGCGCCCATAGAGAATTGCACATGGTTATTTCTGTCGTTCAATTTTGAAAAATCATTCATCAAAACATGAGCAATCTCTGTCAATCTGGGGTTATGGCGCATGATAATTATCATTGGAAATGGACTACTTCTACTTTAATGACTTCAATTAAGATAATTCATGTCTCCAAAGTGACTATAAGGGAGTTCTTGAGCCTCCATTTTCACCATTTGCATCATTTGAGAGCTGTGAGAGTGTTTTGGAGCTAAAGAGGAGCAGATTTTCCACGGACAATTGCGGGATATATAGGCGACCATTCGACGTGCCGTTAGTCCCAGGTAGGAGCTAAAACCTTAATATTGCATTATTCAACCTTTTTTACTAGCATTTGGGGTGATTTTTTGGAGATCTGGGGAGCCCTAGTTCTTAAAATGCGCCTAACGCCCCCTAGTAGGCCCGTAGGGGGCGTTAAATGCCCTTTACGACCAACTAGAGGGCGTTAATCCTCCCTATATATAACTATGGGGGGTGTTAGTGCATGAGCGTGCACCCCAAAACCCCAGGTAATGATTTAATATGCATTTTTTCCCCGTTTGCACTAATTTTTGGGTTGATTTGTGCAGGTTTTGAGCCATTATGACTAGTCTATGGAGAGAACAGGCCCATGACCGACAAGAATTGCTGATGCAAAATGATCCTGCTTGCATACTTGCATTGCGTCATTGTGGGTTGATGAAGTATGCTAAGTTGGACTTGATGAAAGGTCAGGAGGACCTGTTGAGCTGGATTATTCAGCGCTAGGATGAACATGAGCAGGTGTTCAGGATTGGAGATCATGAGTTGTCCATTGATCGTGATGATATATATTTTTTGACTAGTTTGTCATGTAGAGGAGCTCGAGCAAACCTGACCATGGGTAGGCCTAATCCTCGATCCACCCTAAAGCTAGTTCAAGCTTACTATATCCCTGAGAGTGGACTTGTCAGCAACAAAGTTCCCATAGAGAGGATTAGGTCCAGATCTGTGAGGGCCATTTTATGGTTGATTGTGTGTTTGGTGGGGTCAAAGAGTTACCACGTTGCAACAAAGGCCCAAATATTGCTTGTAGTTGACTGTGCCCAGCCTCAGATGTTCAATTGGTGTGAAGTAGTGCTTCACCAATTGAAGGTAGAATTGACTGCATGCAAGACTCAAACCCAAAAAAGTTTTGGGTATGGCACTCTCATTGTCTTATTCATACTTAAGAGGGTACCTATTATGCGCCCAAGGATGAGCTTAAGTCCCTTTGATCTGAGGGATCCAAGACAAGGGCGATGGTCATCACTTGATCCTCACATAGGAGGAGGACCTATTTGACATTTTTTCGAGGAAGATTTCTTCGAATGGCTTAGTGGCCAGATTGTGATGATTAACAACTATGCCTATGAGGGAATGGACTTCATCGGTGACCCTGACTTGATTCTGCCTCCTGGGACTAACTGGGGGCCTCAAAGTAAGAATGATTTTTGAGAGCACTTAAAGTATTTTTAAACTTTTGAATATTTATGTTATGTTTTTGTTGATTTTACAGGTGAACAAGTACTCACATGAAGCTTTTTGTTTGACACAGATATGGCACCGGTACGACCTATAGGCGAACCTCGCCGAGTGAGGCGGGGAGGCTAACTACCTGATGGCAAGGGGTGATGTTGAAAGTCTTTGCGAGGTTCTGAGGAACCTGGAGGGCTTCAGCATGGGTGTGTGCCCCCTTCCTATCAGGGAGATCCCTGCTCATATGTAGCGGCACACAGTCGGTGTGCCTGAGCGGTTTCTGGTTCCTCTTTGGAGGATAACTAGAGCAGTGTTATCATTTCATGAGCAGTAGGCTCTATTACCAGGTGCTTTGGAATAGCCAGCGGGTGTTTATAGCTAGGCTTAGTAGCCATTTTGTACTAAAACACCCAAATTTTTGGAATATTTTGATGTAAAAGACTGGATTCGATATATATATATATATATATATATATATATATATATATATATATATATATATATATATATATATATACAAATATTTTGGTATCTTATGATGTAAATGTTTTTGTAAATTTTTAACTGTGTAAATATTAACTTTTCATACATGTATCTATAGTGAATGAGACAAATGCCAATCTATCACATAGTTTGCCAATGAATCAGAAACTTTATTGAATTCTCTACGAATGTGCTCATATGTGATAACTTCAAATTGACGTTCTAAGAGTCATAACCTTAAAAAATGATGTAACAAGGTTGGATTACGAATGTGATAATGATTTGTCAATTGCATAACAACAAGATGAGAGTCTAACCTGAGGACCAGATTGGAGATGTCCCTGTTAGCCCCCTAATTTGCTCTCTTTTTGCCATTTTCCCCTTCCTAAATCATAACCATTTACCATTGTTTTACCTCTTTTATACGCCCTCATCTTGCACTAGTCCAAGAACGATGAAATATTTCGTATAAACTTTATTTTTCATAATTTTAATTCCACTTAGCATTAATTAATCATTTATTACATGATTTCTTACTTTTAATCACTCTTTGTAACTTATCGATATCTCCAATGTTTATTTTGTAGTTAGAGTACTCACCATGACCGTTGATCCTAGTGCAGGATCGGATCTTGCATTGTTGCCAGCACAACAAATCCTCGCAGTAGATCCGAACCTCCTTGATCACCACCTTGTTTTGAGCAGCTTCAACCACGACAGCAAGATCGATCCAAAGGCAGCCGAGATCAAATCTGTGAAGAATGAAAGTTGGAGATTGGCTACGACCAGTTTTGATAACTGTCTAAGTTTAAAGGCCGAAAAGCTAAATTCTGCATTTGGTTATGTAATCGGTTGAACAATCTATTTTTTCCTTTGGCCAAAGATCTATATAATGTAAAATGTAAATAGGACTAAGGGAGATTTTGGATAGAACAAAGACACAGCCAGAGAGGCGGTAATAGGTTGCTGTATTTTGTTACTGCCTGAATCTAAGCTGGACGATGTATTAATGTATGTACCTGCCTCAGTGAATTAATAAAAGGGAGATCCACCTCATGTTTTACAAATCGTATTTCTGTATTTGAGGTGATGAATTGAATAAAGTACTGAGCAACGTTTTTATTTAAAGGGGAAACGCACTGGTTGGCTAGGGCCCAGCCAACCGAGCACGTTTACCCCATTTCCTATTTCCTATAATTTGTGTTTACATTGTTAAGTGTGATTTAATTTTAAGCACATGCATTCCTGTTAGAGTGAAAGCCGATCCATTGTGTGAAGTAGATAAATTCCCTTTCCTGCACTTGATTTCAGATTGGCTTTCCCCGCTTGGTCCAAGCAGGAGAAATAACCCTGAACTAGTGCACGTTAGTGTGATATCTCCATTTCTGCAAATTCTGTTTGATTGGTTTTCCTTGCCTGGTCCAAGCAGGAGAAATAACCTTGCACTAGTGCACGTTGGTGTGATATCTATTTTTCTGCAATTATGTTTGATCAGTTTTCCTCACCTGGTCCAAGCAGGAGAAATGAACCTGCACTAGTGCACGTTGGTGTGATGCAGCAAGCCTTCTTAGTCTACTTCCCGTAATCTTCTTTCTTTCATTAAATGCTTATGACAGGATAAATGTATATGGATTGTTTCTTTATTCCTACACTCTGTCAAGATAAAAAACATTCACTTTTTATGTGTGCAATTTGATTTAACAGTATAATAGCACTTGCAATAATTAAGCACTCATTTTAAGAATTAAATGGTAAGTGCAAGAAGCTCTAATCCGATGTAAGAACTAGTTTCTTGCCACGGGATCTGAGTGCTTTGAACTTGGAAAAGTTCAAGCCTTGCAGGAAGTAAAAAAGCCTTTAGTAAAGACACCATTTATACCTTCTGCATAAATCTCTGTTCCCGCACTAGTACAAGCAGATTGTGATAGTACAGGACAGATTAGTGCAAGAAGAAAATCTCTAAAGGAGCAAGTTTAAGGGCCCATTTGATGAGACTGCTAAGTGTCTCTGCTAAAGAAAAACACACACTCAGTAGTTAAACAATAATTAGCTAGAGTGATTGCTCTTTATCTTTAATTCCCTCTTGCAAATGCATTCTTCCTTGTTCCAGTCTTAGATTATTTTGATGGTTCAAGTTGCCTTTTTCTCTTTTTAATTTGATTATGTAATCTTTTCTTTAAAGAAAGTAGGGATTTATATTAGAAAGATTCATACCATCTCTGGCATTACCTGTGCTTCGTCTCTAAGTTTACGGATCCCCCGGGTTGACAAATTAAGTGTTGAGGAGTTTGCTTAAGTGTAATTCCTGCACCCAACGTTTTGGCGCTGATGCCCGGGAGGTGACTTGATTTGGTAAGAATTTTCTGATTATACAATAGAGGTACTTTTTCCTTTATTTTTGTAGTATTGTTTGGAAAATCTTCTTTGAAGGAATTTCACTGTGTGAATTGATTTCTGACAGCATTTTTTATTAGTTGTTTGTTATTTTTCTTTCTTTTTTGAAATGAATGCCTAGAAAAGGTAAGGGTTTGAAGCTCACTAAGGGCCATAAGAATTCTGAAAACAATTCTCATATTGGGTCTCCTTTTGTGAGCAGGAAGCCCAATCCAATTCAAATCCATCATGCACGAACAGTCCACCTGAATTCTGGTGATAACAGCTTAGGTGTGGTTCAGCCCGTTGAGAGTAGTTCAAGTAAAAGGGAAACAATGGCGAACCATGAAGATCATGTGGAAGGGACTGGTGAAAACCAGGTAAGTAGGGAATAATCCACTTTGTGTTTCCAATTGTGGATCCTGATAATGTGGAACAAATGAAGAATATTCCACCATTAGCTCTTCCTCATTTCCATGGTAAAGTTCATGAAGATCTTGATTGTTTCCTATTCGAGTTTGATATTCTGTGTAGAAGTTATGATTATTCAACTAACGCTCAGAAGTAAAGATTATTTCCCGTTACTCTCAAGGACTCAGCTCTACGCTGGTTTATGGGGTTAGGAGGAAACACTATAGCCTCTTGCGATTAGATGAAGAGAGTGTTTTTGTCTAAATATCAAGAATATTGCAAAACTCGGGACATGCAGGATGAGATTTTTACAATCATATAGGATGATGGTGAAACTCTTGAAGATTACCTAGAAAGATTTCTGTATATTTTACAAAGGTCGAAACTTAAGCTTGATTCTAGTACTATTAGAACCTTGTTCTTAAGAGGAATTATTGATAATGTTAGAAATGATTTAAATCTGTTGGGACAAGGTGATATTTCTCAGCAAACTTTTGAACAAATTTGTGAATTATGCAGGAAATTTTCAAGAAATCAGTATAGATCTGGTAGAGGAACTTGAAATAGAAATAGAAAAACTAAATCTACTGATGCTATGATTATTGGAATAGAAAATAAAATGGAAAACATGAAAATTGATATAATGAATACTGTTACCAAACAGTTGGACTCTTTAAAATTTTAGCAAAAACTTATGAAGGAATAAGAGTCATTATGTATTTTCTGTCCTAAATTTAGAGACAAGCATCCTCCTAAAGAGTGTCCTCTTAATTTGAAAGAAACTAATAAGTGTGCTATTTGTGCAGAAGACCATGTCACAGAAAAATGTCCCTATATACCAGGACTTAAAGTTGTATTTATACGAGGACAGCCTGAAGCTGAATACTTGTATGCTATGGGAGCAAGAAGGAATTGGCCTCAAGTAGGTGTAGGTATGGCTCCTGAATTTTCTCCACACTATTTTGGTTACAATTCACATGCATATTCTTATCCTAACACTAATCAGCAGTGGTAGTATGGGAATCAATATTAACATGGGAAACCTTCTCAACCATGGCAACGAGATTGGAGAGGGCCAACTCATTCTCCATATTCCTACCAGTCACCCATGCAATCATATCCATCTACGCATACACTTTATTCAATTCCTCAACTTCTGAGTTAGTCTACTCCACCGTTTCCTTTACCTCCACCTTTTTGACCTCCTCAGTTGCCTGCTCAACTTATGCCCAATCCTAACAATAATAAAGCAGTGCAAATGATCTATGTAAAAAACCCACCTTTACCATTCGAGTACCAGTCTATTCTAGTTGGGGTTCATGATATTCAATTAAGATCGAGAAGGACTGTAACATCAGAAAATTAGAAGAAACCTAGAGTGATTGTTGAAGAGAAAGGAGAAGAGGAAACTCTTAACCATTCTCCAAAATTTGTCGCTAAGCAGCCCTTACCCTTTGAATCCTTGCCATCTTCTTCCAACCAGCCTCCCTTCCCAAATAGGCTAGTAATGGAAAGAAGTGAGCCTATTTCTGAGACTAGCTTGGCATCAGAGATTCGAAATCTTTTCATTAAGATACCTTTGCTTCAAGCCATCAAAGAGATCCCCATTTGTACCAAGATTATTAAGGAACTCTATCTCAAGAAACCCGAGAGGAAGAGATTGGAACCCCAAACCATTCAATTTGTTGGTAGGGTAGCAGAGTTGATGACGGGATGTGTGTCTATGGAAAAATATACTAATCCCAGAAACCCTGTTGTCTCAATTCAGATTGGTAATGTCCTTGTCTCTAATGTTCTTATAGACCTGGGGGTAGCCATTAATGTCATGACTAAGAAAACCATGGATCAACTTCGGTTATCTCATCTTCGCCCTACTCCGACTGTGCTTGAATTAGCAGATAGATCTAAAATTAAGCCAGAAGGAGATTTGGATGATGTGATCATCTCATTAGATTCTTGGGAATATCCTGTTGATTTCATTTTGCTTCAGCCAAAGAACCCAATAGGAGGACATCCCTTGATCTTGGGTCGACCATGGCTTGCTACGGCTGATGCATATATTGGATGTCATTTCGGTGATATGTATATTTCACATGGAGATTCTAGGAAGAAAGTTACCTTATACCCCCCTACCAGATCCATTCAGGACCTTCGAGATACTTTATGGTTGGATCAAAGCAGTGATGAGGAGACTCAACCCATTTCCCTTATCCATCATTATACTGGGTCTTCACAAGAAGATGAGATTCAAGATTTCCTGAATAATCTAGACACTATGCCTAATTTTGAGCCATTGAGCCAGATTTTCAGCCTAGATTTTCAAGATAATCATGATTCTCATTCTTCTATACCACTGCATTTGACCACTCCCTTGAGTACTCCTGAGCCTGATACTACTCTTGTTGAGATTAGCCCTGGTAAATCCTTGCATATTAGTTTAGATTTGGACTCATCTCAGCAGGAGAAGCTTGTGAATTTGTTGCAAAACCATCTTAGTGCCTTTGCTTGGGGCTATGAAGATATGAAGGGTATTCCTCCTGAAACTTGTACACATCATATCTATATTCAGGAAGGAACCCGACCTGTTCGACAACCCCAAAGGCGAAAGAATCCAACTCTAAGAGATATTGTGAAGGAAGAAGTACAAAAACTCTTGGATGTTGGTTTTATCTATCTTATTTCCGACAGGTTTGACATATTGAAATCTGCTCATGGTCAACCTTGTGGAGGCCACTTCGCTGATAAGCAGACTGCATATAAAGTGTTGCATGCTGGTTACTTTTGGCCTTCCTTGTTTAAGGATGCCAAACAGTATGTCAGGCGATGTGATAGCTGTCAACGAATGGGACAGCCTAATCAAACCAATGAAATGCCTTTATGCCCCCAAGTTATGATTGAGCCGTTTGAAAAATGGGCTATTGATTTTATAGGGCGAATAAATCCAACGTCATTAAGTAAAAAGCATATCTTGGTTTGTACAGATTTTATTACAAAATGGGTAGAAGCTAAAGCTATTTCCTTTGCTACAGAAAAAGTTATTGTTGATTTTATTTTTACTGAAATCTTTACTAGATTTGGTGTGCCTAGAGAAATTGCTTCTGACAATGGTCCGCAGTTTATTTCTAATCTAGTACAAGGTGTGATGGAGCAATACAAGATACGGCACAGGAAATCCACGCCGTATCACCTGCAAGCAAATCGCCAGGTGGAATCCACAAACAAAGTGATCGAGTCCATTCTTACAAAGACAATAAATATACATCGGAAAGACTGGGCCGAAATATTACCAAAAGCTTTGTGGGCATACAGAACCACTTGGAGAAATAGCACGAGACATACACCATATGCGCTAGTATATGGCAAACATGTTTTGTTACCAATTGAATTCCAGATCAAAACTTTCAGAACTATAGTTTAGTTAGGACTAGATCTCTCTGAGGCACAACAACAGTGTCTTTTCCAGAACATACTAATTCAGCAGAACATACTAATTCAGCAGCAATGCAAAAGGTGGCATGACAAGTCTATTCAGAAAAGGTAATTCCAACCAGGTGATTGGGTGCTCCTTTATGATTCTAGATTTAAAATTTTTAAAGGGAAATTCCATACATGTTGGATGGGACCTTATGAAGTGATCCGAGTATTCGATAATGGAGCAGTAGAAGTTAAAACTATTGATGGAAAAAATTCAATATTCTTGGTAAATGGACATAGATTAAAGAAGTATTTTCAGCCACTTAGCAGGAAAGATTTTACACAACAAGTCCAACAGCAATTCGAGACGGTAGTGGTGAATGGTAATACCAACCTTTTGAAAGCATGAATACATATTCTTCTTAAAAAAAATAATAATAATACAAAAAAAAAAAAAAAAAAAGGGTAAAGAAAAAAAGCATTTTCTTGAAATTATGAAAATCAGTTCACTGACATGATTGCAGAAGGATCAACCTGAAAACGAGCTTGCTGGTAGAAAGATAAAAAATTTCTAATAAAAAGAAAATGTTGCTTGATATTTAGATATGCTAGAAACCACCAATTAAAATTAGCTTCAACAGAACCAACCTTTATACAATTGGGGTAATTGGCATGGAGATTTTTATTCAAGTAACTCTTAATTTTTGTTGCAGTTATTTTTTCCTTGCACCAGTGCAGGTAGACCTTCCAGAAAATTTTCTGCCTTTCTTCATATTCCACTTTCGTAATATTCCCTCAGTTTTCTTCTTCAATCCTAGAATGATTAACCTTCCCATATTCTTCTAAATTTACCCTGTCCGTTTCGTAAAAACCCCACTTTACCCTTGAATTTTGTCCCTATCCCACTTCTTATTATTCCTTCTTGTGGTACTATTCATGGAATCCCTGTAACAAAATTCCTTCCCATTCTAAAATTTCCCCTTTTCCCACTTCTTTGTTCCCTCATGAATTCATTGCAGGATCTCGCACATAAAGAGCAAAAGGATATGCTCTGAAGCATCAAGAACGGGCGAAGCAAATTTCCTGTATAAGTTGAGGAAGCCATGTTGGAAGACCAGCCTATATTTTATTTAAATTCATTGTTTTTTCAGATATTATTCTTAGACTAGTGCAAGCATGTCGTCCTATATAATAAAGCAAGCAGAATGGTACCAGCAGAATAGCATAGTTTAAGCGGTGCAAGAAGACTGGTGCAAGCATGCACCCTGTCAGAAACATAGTACAATTTGTTCTTTTCATAGCATACATCATAGAAAAGTTGTCATCATGAAAGTTTATAAGAAGTCCTTTCACTTAGTCGATGAGTACTTGTGCTATCATATTAACAGTCTAGGAGAGAATTATTTGAAGTACAAGGCGTTTTTAAGTTAAGAATCATGATCATTTTTTAATGAATGCTAAGTTCTTTTCTTTTTTTGAATTATGGAGTGTGCGAGTGTTTAACCATTGCTTGGATTTAACTGCCCCTTTCCGCCATAATCCTAGATGTCCTTCACTTGTAATGATTACCTCACCTAGCCGTTAAAACGTTGCTGCAAGTACCAATCCAGCATGATCTCAAAGATGTCATGTATCCACGACTATTTCAGTGGAATGAATGGGTGATAAGATGGAAGGGATGCTAGACGGTTGGATCCCTATCTATAAGAACCAATTTTCCCGGTGTTGTATGTAAATTCTTGATTGTTCATAACCGTTAAGCAGTGATCCTGCCTGTTCAAAGCGAACCCTCGTCTCTCAGTAGGGTAGAACAAACTGATGAGTATCGAAATAGTCTTGTAGTATTGCGAGACTTGGGCTTTCTTTAGTTCTTGCAAAATTTTGACAGGCACAACAATGAAGTGGCCTTACAATTTGCCAGAAGTTCCAAAATGGCCGAGTAAAAATTGGGCCTCTAAAATTTGAAGTTACAGAAGAGTTTATAGCAGCAACGTCAGGGTTGGAAAATACTGGTGAGCAGTGGTTTAAAAATCAGAAACTATAAAGGAAGCGATGGTAGTGTTTTGTCGTCGACAAGAAAATGGAGGTAGATTGGAAGGAAGGAGGTTTGCACAGTGCCCTGGTGGGACAGTGGCAGGACCTCCTTTTCATCCTATAGAAATTCGTAACCTATAAGCGAAGGTACTCCTGCACTTTTGTGTACCATTTTAAGATGTTGCAGCATTTCGAAGCTGCTTGGCACATCCAGTGGAGGATGAATTTCCCCTATTTTTTTCTTAAGAGCTTGGAAAAAATGGCCAAAGGTGTGCGGGACGGACAGGCAAACCAGGCCGACAAGAAGTTATATCACCACGGCCTGATAAGGATTTTTTTCCAGAAACAATTAGAAGTTAAAGGCATGACTTGGGAGGTGCTATTAAAACATCTACATAAAAAGACCGCTGCTAGAAAAGAAACAGAGGGCCCCGCCAGCACAAGCAAGGGTCCAAGTAAGAATGAAAAGGGGAGTCCTTCTTGCACCAGTGCAAAAAGGAAACGACCTGAAAAATCAAAAGAAGAAAGGGCCCCATCTCCAAATAAGAAGACAGATAGTGCACATATTGAAGAGACTCCTTCTACGCTACCAGTACAGGCATAGACCCCCGAAGAAGACAACCTGTCAGTCCTTGCAGATGCATTAAAATTTGTAGAGGTCGAAAATGACACTTTGTTGGCAGATTTCATTAAAAAGCCCCGGAAAAAGAATAAAGAATCTGGTGCAGGCAAAGAACCACAGTTCCCATAGGACGTTGAATCCCCTTCTGCGCCAGTGCAAGAAGAAGAACCAATGCAAGAAGAAGAACCAGTGCAAGGAGAAGAACCAGTGCAAGACCAGTGCAAGGAGAAGAACCAGAAGAAGAAGAACTAGAAGAAGAAGGACCAGAAGAAGAAGAATTTACTAATGTTAACCATGAGGGATATTGAGGTCCCTAACGAAGACACAGTCCCTATCAAGACAGAAAAAGAAGAAGATTTGGTAAGTCCTACTGCTCGGGTAGTTGAACTAGAGCTTCAAGTGTAGAACTTAGAACAACTCATAGTTAAAGTGCGGGAGGATAAAGAACAGAGTAAAGAAGAATTAACTACGGAGATCCAGAAAAAGAAAAGAGAAGTTAGAGTTTGGAAGTACCGAGCTGCGCAATGTTTCAAGTGACTTAAAAAGGTGACAAAGAAACTAAAGAACATCAGAAATAAGAAGTTTGAAACATTGCAGGATGATGTCAGTATGCCAGAGCAGGAGTGAGATGGAATGCTCAAAGGTTTGAAGGTTTTTTGCGAAGGTAAAGAGTTGTGTGAGGACACACAACTGCTTAGGGATGGGAGGATGCTAGCCCCCTAAATTTCTCTCTTTTTTCCATTTTCCCTTTCCTAAATCATAACTATTTACCACTGTTTTACCTCTTTTTTACACCCTCATCTTGCACCAGTCCAAGAAAGGTGACATATTTCGTATAAACTTTATTTTTCATACTTTTAATTTAACTTAGCATTAATGAATCATTTATTACATGATTTCTTACTTTTAATCACTCTTTGTAACTTATCAATATCTCCAATGCTTATTTGGTAGTTAGAGTACCTACCATGATCGTTGATCCTAGTGCAGGATCGGATCTTGCAGCATTGCCAGCACAACAAATCCTTGCAGTAGCGCTGAACCTCCTTGATCACCGCCTTGTTTTGAGCAGCTTCAACCACGACAGCAAGATCGATCCAAAGGCAGCCGAGATCGAATCGCCTCGTTTTGAGTAGCTTCAACCACGATAGAAAGATCAATCCAAAGGTAGCTGAGATCAAATCTGTGAAGAATGAAAGCTGGAGATTGGCTACGGCCAGTTTTGCTAACTGTCTAAGTTTCAAGGCCGAAAAGCTAAATTCTATGTTTGGTTATGTAATCGGTTGAACGATCTATTTTGGCCTTTGGCCAATGATCTATATAATGTAGAATGTAAATAGGACTAAGGGAGTTTTTGGATAGAACAGAGACACAACCAGAGAGGTGGTAACAGGTTGTTGTATTTTGTTATCGCCTGAATCTAGGACAGATGATGTATTAACGTATGTACTTGCCTTCGTGAATTAATAAAAGGGAGCTCCGCCTCATGTTTTACAAATCGCATTTCTGTACTTGAGCTGATGAATTAATTAAAGTACTGAGCAACATTTTTATTTAAAGGGGAAATACGCTGGTCGGCTAGGGCCCAGCCAACCCAACACGTTTACCCCATTTCCTGTGTCCTATAATTTGTGTTTACATTGTCAAGTGTGATTTAATTTTAAGCACATGAATTCCTGTTTGAGTGAAAGTGGATCCATTGTGTGAAGTAGATAAATTCACTTTCACGCACTTGATTTCAGATTGGTTTTCCCGCCTGGTCCAAGTAGGAGAAATAACCCTGCAGTAGTGCACGTTGCTATGATATCTCCATTTCTGCAAATTCTGTTTGATTGGTTTTCCCCATCTGGTCCAAGCAGGAGAAATAACCCTGCACCAATGCATGTTGGTGTGATATCTATTTTTCTGCAATTCTGTCTGATTGGTTTTCCCTGCCTAGTCCAAGCAGGAGAAATGAACCTGCACCAGTGCACGTTGGTGTGATGCAGCAAGCCTTCTTAGTATAGTTCCTGCAATCTTCTTTCTTTCATTAAATTCTTATGACATGATAAATGTATATGGATTGTTTCTTTATTCCTGCACTCTGTCAAGATCAGAAACATTCACTTTTTATGTGTGCAATTTGATTTAACAATATAATAGCACTTGCAATAATTAAGCCCTCATTTTAAGAATTAAATGGTAAGTGCAAGAAGCTCTGATCCGGTGCAAGAACTAGTTTCTTGCCATGGGATCTGAGTGATTTGAACTTGGAAAAGTTCAAGCCTTGCAGGAAGTAAAAAAGCCTTTAGTAAAGACGCCATTTATACCTTCGGCATAAATCTATGTTCCTGCACTAGCGCAAGCAGACTGCGATAGTACAGGACAGATTAGTGCAAGAAGGAAATCTCTAAAGGAACAGTTTTAAGGGCCCATCTGATGAGACTGCTAAGTGTCTCTGCTAAAGAAAAACACACACTCAGTAGTTAAACAATAATTAGCTAGAGTGATTTCCCTTTATCTTTAATTCCCTCTTGCAAATGCATTCTTCCTTGTTCCAGTCTTAGATTATTTTGATGGTTCAAGTTGCCTTTTTATCTTTTTAATTTGATTTTGCAATCTTTTCTTTAAAGAAAGTATGGATTTATATTAGAAAGATACATACCATCTTTGACATTGCCTGTGCTTCGTCTCTAAGTTTACGGATCCCCTGGGTTGACAAATTAAGTGTTGAGGAGTTTGCTTAAGTGTAATTCCTACACCTAATAGTCCCTTGATGACACTTCAGTGAGAGGTGAAATTATAGACATGTACTCAGAAATATTGTTGGTGGTAGTACCAATAAATACTCCTCTAGAAGAAAACAGTTCTGACACAGGTGTGTAAATGACCCAAGCAGCTGATGCAATGTGTCGTGTGATGACTGGCACCATCCGCATATCCTATGCATGCTAAGGTTAATGAAGGCATCTACATTACGATAAAGATGTATGAGACAAGTACTTCAGTAAATATCAAAAAATCCAGTCACATCAAAAAGGAAGCAAAAATTATAAATACATAAAATTACAAAGCACATGCTTAGTGCAGTACTAGCCATAATACTCTTTTTAGATAGAGCCCATTTCAGTGCTCAACGAGCGGGACTCCTTCCCATTCCTGAAGTTCATATAACCCTTTTGAGAGGAATTTTTTGAGCACATATGGACCGAGC
This sequence comes from Pinus tabuliformis, assembly GCA_031772625.1. Classification (NCBI taxonomy): domain Eukaryota; kingdom Viridiplantae; phylum Streptophyta; class Pinopsida; order Pinales; family Pinaceae; genus Pinus; species Pinus tabuliformis. The sequence goes on along the minus strand of CM062807.1, from coordinate 488,904,238 downwards.
CATAAGGGTTGAAGTGTTCCTGCCCCCAAGAGGTCATGTTTTTGATCATAGAGTAAAACAAGATCTCCCTCTTGGTAGGAACAAGGCTTGACCTTTTTGTCATACTGGGCTTTGACCCAACACTTATGGGCCTCGAGTGCCAATTCAGCATCTCGATGGGTTTCATCCAGTTGATTTAGGTATATCAGGCGCTCTTCTTTGGTAGTAGTGTTGGGAAAGAGTTGAACGATGATTTGTAAGGAAGGAATTTTCCACTCGATTGGTAAAACTACTTCCAGGCCATAAGCCAGTTGAAAATGTGTGAAGCCTGTAGCAGCCTTAACTGAAGTTCGGTATGCCCATAGCGTAGGATAGAAAATTCGATGCCAGTGGGTTTTATGATTCCCTACTAACCTACAGATCATGGTTATTAAGATGCCATTGACGGCCTCTACATGACCATTAGTTTGGGGGTAGTAGGAGGATGATTGATCTTGGCAAAAAAACTAGCAACAATGTTAATTTAGACATTATGTGATTCTGAAAATGAGACCCATGGTCTTTAATGATCGTGTGGGTCACACTGAAGTGACAGATGACTTGATTAAAATGGAATAGTGTTGTGGTTTCTCCATCGGCCCATAAGGTGGGAAGGGCTTCAGCCCATTTTGTGAAATAGTCCACAACTACAATAATATAGTTGTGTTCAGCAGAGGAAATGAGGTTGCAAGTTATGAAGTCTATCCCCATTTGCAAAAGGGGTCGACAGAGATAGCTGGGTGTAGTAGGGTTGGAGGAGTGTGCATTTTCTTTGTAAACACTTGACAAGGATGGCATTACTCGATTGCCTTGATACAATCTTTGAACAAGGTCAACTAGTAGTAGCCTGCGCACAATGCGAGAAAGATGACTGCCACATGCCCTAGCATGGCAAGCCATTTAAAACGTGTACCACCTCTGCATGAGTGAGGCAATGTCGAAGAACTGTATCCGCACCACGGTGATATAACGTATCGTTAAGCATTAAATAGTGTTGTACTTGGTGGAAAATGCAATGATGGTCACCTGACGATAGCTCAGGGTGGAACCATTGCGCTTGGAGGTAGACAAGAATGTCACCATACCAAGGGTCAGTAGTGTTGATAAGATAGATAACTTCATCTGGAAGAGGATCGTGGGCTATATCATTAGGATTGACAATGGGAAGATCCGACAAAATTTTGGCGAAGACTAAGGAATTTTTCGCCTTGGCAGTAGTGAAAAACAAATCAAATTGTTGGAGGATTACGATCCATTTTTAATATTTACCTCCAATTACTTGACGAGACAAAATGTGTCTCATGGGATTCTCCAAGGCGATGACAGTAGTCTGTCGCAGCAGTATGTAATGTTGGAAGCAGTTGACAACAAAGACTGCCAAAGACAACTTTTGCACACGTGAATATTTGAGTTCAGTCCCAGCCAGGACTTTCGACAGATAATATATCACATGTTCACTCTGGTCATCATGAGCTTGAACCAAGACCATTCCTAGAAAGGATAGCGAGGCCGCCAGGTATATAGGAAAGTCGTGCATATAATTGGGAGTGCTAAGAAGTGGGGCCGATATAAGCGCCTTTTTCAAGGCATCAAATTATCATTGAGCTTGATCATCCCACAGATATGGCACTCCCTTCTTAAGTAGGCGCATAAATCCTTTCATCAACTCAGCATAGTTTATGATGAACCGTCTTAAAAAGTTTTCGTTCCCTTGCAAACGTTGGAGCTGCATAATGGATTGTGGTTCGGGCAATTGAGTATTTGCCTTTACCTTATCGGGATCAACCTTAATCCCGTACTTGGAGACAATCAATTCAAGTAAGTGTCTAGACTCGACAAAGAAAACACATTTATGAGGATTCAGACGTACTTGGAGACAATAAATTCAAGTAAGTGTCTAGACTCGACAAAGAAAACACATTTATGAGGATTTAGACGTATGTTATAAAACCGACACCTAAGAGAGATATCTCTTAAATGATCTAGGTGGTATGCTCGCTGCTTGGAATGGGCTGGAAGGTCATCCATGTAAGCTTGAATGATATGCCTGATATCGTCAAACGCTTAGTCCATTGGCCCTTTGAAATGTTGCTCCAGCATTCTTTAAATCGAATGGAAGTTTTCGATAGGCAAAGATTCCCCATGGGAAAACGAAGGCGGTTTTGTGCTGGTCTTTGGGTTTTATAGCAATCTGGTTGTAACATGAGAATCCATCGACAAATGAGAATTATTCACAATTGTCGCAGTCATCCATGATTTGGTCGATGAATGGTGTTGGATAATTATCCTTCGGACACGTGGCATTCAAGTCTCAATAGTCGACACATATGAAGATGGTTCCTTGTTTCTTATTGACAGGAACCAGATTGGGAACCTATTCCGTTAAGGGAATGGGATAGATGAAACCAACACGTAACAACTTTTCCAACTCAGTTTTGATGGCTGCCATTTTGTGGGGGTGGACTGGTCAAAGCCTTTGGCGGATAGGTTTAGCATGGTCATATATCTTGATCTCATGTTTGATAATAGAAGGATTTATGTTGGGCATTTCCTCGTAAGACCAAGAGAATACATCGCGGAATTCCTTAAAAAGGCAGGTGAAGCTTGCAATTTCCTTAGGATTGAAATCTGCTCCAACTTGGATGTTTTTTACGATGCCTGTCATGACAAAAATATCGATGACCAATGTCTTTGAAATATTGCCCATGTTTCCCTTTGAGTCTAAAGTTTGGATAGTCGTATATGGTGAGGAAATGATTTCAGGTGCATCAGGTGATAGGATGTGAAGAGGCATCATGTTCGAATTAGATATCAAAACATGATGATGCAAGTCCTCCCAAGTTCTTTCTTCTAAACTCATGATCTCTCTAATAGCTTCATCCGTAGGTAGGGCTTGATTGAGGGGATCTAAAGAAGGAGTAGTTATGGGAGGGGCAGTGGTACCATTGGCCATGACCAAAGTGACCGAAGACTTGGATGCAGATTGAATGGCCTGGTAGGCCAATTCAGCTGGTGACAGCAGCATTTGTTCTCCGTAAGTGTCAATGTCTGAAGGGGCTGGTAGGATCCAAGGATTGATCAGTTTGTGAGGAATGGATGAAACCATATTGACCGTCTATGGAACTGCTGGTGGAAAAAGAGGGAAACAACCCATCAGGGAAGAGCCCTTCAGTAGACCGATGCAATTATTGATGTAAGAGTCATGTACACCACCCACTAAGGGTACAGAGCTGCCTGGTAACAGGGAATAATTAGGGGTGCAAAAGGATATTTGGTCCACTGCAACTACCTTTCCATCCAATGGAAATAGGATGATGTGAAAGATAGTAGACACAATGGAAGTCATGGCATAAGTCCAACTGTGACCCAACAAGAGATTATAGTCGAGCTTTCTATCTATGACTTCGATGTCCACCATTACGTTTTCCCATACAAGGTGATGGGGTAGCTAGCTAGGTAACCTTTTGGGATGAAAGTGTGGTCGTCGAAAGCTTTAAGGGAATTTGACGGCATGGATAGGGTTGGGGAACCCAAAGCAAGCCAACATGAAACTGACATTACGTAGGTTGAAGCACCTTCATTAATGAGAGTGTATTCCTTTACCTTTCGAAAAGATTTTCACCTAAAACGCAAACTGGTGAGAAAGGGGAGGTTTACATTTTTCCATGTAGAAAATTGCAAGCATGGAATCTTGAGGGTCGATACCACCAATAGCCGAAAGCAGATCTTTCCTTTGTGCTCGACACGTTTGTAATACTTCGAGCACTGACATAGTCGATGGCACTTGTGCCATGTCTTCTACAATGTTGTAGTTTTGGGTGGCACGTGTAGATGTATTATGCGTTGTGCATCGAAGTGCCCCTTTAGGGGGGCGAATCATAAGGTCAAAAATATGCCTTTCGATATGAAGATCGTTAGGCGGCGGTGGATTTTGACTTGAGGAGGGTTCATCTGCATGAGCGACAGGAGCTCCATAAGATTTGGCTCTGGTTTGTAGATCTATCATTTCAAAGGTGTAAATGGTAGAGGGTCCTTCACTAGCTGAAGGATGTTGCGAACCACCATTTCCCCCTTGCGGGGGTTGGGGTTGGTTTGCAATAAGGTGTTGCTATTGCTGAGCGGGAAAAGGATTATTCAGGATAGCAGGGATCCTACCAGTGTCCTTTTTATCAATGAAATCTGTGCATTCCTGAAGATGCAGACAACGATAGATCATGTGGCCTTTGGCACAAATTTTGCAAAGGAATCTGGTAGGTTTAACCTTTCCATCATCAGAGGGTGCAACAGGCCTCTTCTTTGGGTTTTGCTGGTTTGTTGACTGCTCTTTAGAAGGAGCAGTCTTTTTCTTATGCTTCTTGTTCTTACCACCAGGATTTTGTGTAGACTGGACAAAATTTATCGCGGTGGTAGGAAGAGAAGTCAATTTGGTAGAGGGGTCCACTGACATATGGGCAATGTGACCACTGAGTTGTTTTACAACAGCCTTGGAGGTTGCGCCAATAATCCCATCGGTGTGTGCTCCAGGTTGTTGAGTATCAGGAGCATTGGAGTTGCGAGGGGTGTTGGGAATTACATCGTATAGAGTGATAGACTGCGAATATATCAGATCTTAAATGTTGGACACAATGAATGGATTGGTATTCTGTGATCACACCTCCTAAGGCGACATTCTTAGCGATTTGGGGGAGTAGAGACTTGCAGAACCAATCCGCTAATAGATAGTCTGGGAGGGGAGCTTTGACTAACCTCCGCCTACATATCCATTCATGTATATGATCAAAGATGTGGGTGGCAGTATCCTGATGTAATGAAGTGAGGAGTTCCATCCTAGTTTCATAATGAATGGGTAGCTAGAAGTGCTTTAAGAATTCCATCACTAGAGTGCCAAAGGTATTGACTGATGTGCGTGGTAAATCAATTTACCACTTGGCTACATTGCCAGTAAGGGTGCGGGGAAAAAGACGTAACCGGATACCATCATCCACCATGGAGTTAGAAACACACCATAGATGATAGGTAGTGATGTGTATACCTGGATCCTCCCCTTGTTTCCCTTTGAACTTTGGGATGTCTGTCGATATTTTCTATGGGATTGGCGGCCAAAGCAAGTTATGATAGTTGGGGTCATTTGTAATTTTGTACATGTCAGGGATATCAAGCATTGACAAGAAAGGCAAAGTGTTTGTTGCCCCTGAATCAGACCAAGGCGATAACATATGACTTGAGGATCTTTGCTGTCCTCCCATCGTGTTGTTCCCAATATTATACATAGGTTGCGGGGTATAGTAGGTGCCTTGGGGTATGGTATTGTATTGTGGATTTCCATAGGGATTGTTAGGCTGGGGGATAGAAGTTCCCCCAGGATAAGCAGTGCCCCCTTGACTCATTTGAGGTTGTGAGTAGGGTGCCCCCATGGATTGATTAGGACCTCCTTGAGGGTTCCCGCTCGCCACATAACTAACCATAGGTCCTTGACTAACATAAGGAGTGTTCATGTCAATCAATGACTGACGATGCATTCCTAAAAACGGAGGGGAACTATTAAGCTCTTGGCCGGTATATGCATATTGGGAGTGGTGCCCCCAAATACCTAAATCTGGGGGTTAGAACTATACAATGGATGTCAACCATATTGTTGGTTGAAGGGACCTGCGCTAACTGTGCTATATTGAGCGTTATAAGGAGCGCTATATGTAGAACTTGTCAAAGGTCTAGGGGCTGAAAAAAGAGGGGCGGAACCCAGAATGGACTGGGTTCCACTCATGGAGGGTGTCACGATAGTGTTTGAACCTCAGACAAATGGGATAGCGGGGTTTGCCATCAGATGTGTGGTACTGACTGTTGACTCGGGAAGTGGTGGTGGACCAAAAGTGTCTAAAAAATCCCACGACCTGTTAGTCGTCGACGGGATGGGTGGAAATGTTCCAACTGAATACAAAGGAGGTAGAAATGCAACAGGAATCAAGAGTGGGCCCAACGGATTCGTGATTGCAGGATTGTATGGAGGAATAAATCCTTTAGTAAAGAAATCCTCTAGTAAGCTTGAATCGTGGGATGTCAAAAATGATTCTGTGTGAGATCTTGGAGATTGATTTCCCGAAGATGGGGAATCTGATTCACTGGAGCTTGGTGGATCCTCCACAGTGAGTGGGGGAAGTCATAACAACTGTCTAGATTGACGATGAGGGCTAGATGTAGCCACGGTGGCCGATAATTTTTATCAGTAAATTTTATAGTGATGTTTATTAAACTCTCAGTGATAACACTTTGGCACCTAAAAAAAAAAATACACTAAGTAAATCAATCAACAAGAAGAGGAAATGACCCTATTTGATAAGCATTGATCACTGGAGATGAAACTCAGTATCACAATGAATAACAGAGAGAGCTGGAAAAGTGTACAGTTACGATTACTCTAGAGCTTAACCCGAACCTCAGATTAAGTGACCAAGTACTCTCGTGAAGATGAGCACCCTCCCAAAAACCGAAGATAGAGTAGGTCCATTTGTGTTAGGTACCAGGGCAGCCCGCCCCAGTCACCTTATGTTAGTCCATAAAAATATGGCCACTAAGGATACCTCAGATCACAGACACTATCGGGGGGGACATAGTCATAAACAGTATGCTGTGTGGGAAGGATACTTGAGTCCCCGACCCAGCTGTGATATCCCTGAAGGGATCCCCAATACACAGAATACCCAAAGGAGATGTAAGAAAAGGTGGGCTACCTTCACTTACAGTCAGATGTTGTTTCGTATATAGCTCCGCTTTTACTGGAGTGGTCCCAAATAGTATGAGTGTAGAAGGATTTCTCTCTCTAATGACACTAGTTTCGGTGTATGATCTTGGGAAGTTAACTCATACTGCCTATCCCAAGATCCTAGCCTAAACTAAAATGTGATTACTCTAAAAAGAGTTTCTGATTGATTTTATTAGGTAGATTTTAAATGTACTTCATTAGAGTCTTCAGTAGGGGTGTTGACGCATGAAATTATATGGGACTCTGACTCAAATCATGCAAAAACAATTCTTGTAAATTTTCACTTTCGATGAATAAGTTTCTTCTACAAAGGGAGAGTCATTCATATATCAATGTTTATTCTGTGCATCCTATTCAGTACAACACTAGCATAACCGATAGAACTTCAATGCTCACTAACAACTATTGAAACCAAATAATGAAGAACTTAACCAGCTAAGTAGAAAACAATAATTTTTTTTGTATTTTTTCTTTAATGAAAACAAAAACTTTAAAAAGTAAAGCTATTTTCTTTAAAAAAATAATTGTTCATGACACAGATCAGTCAAAAAAGTGAAACTGCATATCCCTGATCAGTCTATAAGTAGAATTCCCAACCCATGAGTTCACAGGGTAAGTTGTTTATCAAGAAATGGATGACTAACACTCTGTACTAGAGGCTACAGAGAGTTCGTTTCAACACTAACACTCTGTTTGTGAGGGTAGAGTGCTTTATAAAGCACTGTTTTCACTGGTAACCTGCATTAGTGAGGAAAAACGCTCAAAAAATAGGCTGTGGGGATCAAATATAGGGTTGAGCACGGAGAGAAGGGTGATGTATTGTCCTGAGTGGTCGGAAAGGGAATGAAGAAGTACAGGAAGGCCTGGAAGAAAGAGAGATATAGGAACTTTCTGGGGAAAAACCAGGAACTAAGTGTAGTTCCCAGTGGAGTCACCAATTCTACTATAGGGATTAATGCAAGGGTGTTTGGTGATGTAGAAAACCCTTAAAGATCTTCCCAAGATCCTCGACAGATAGTTAGATTAGCTACATTTGTCACAAATATACATGCATATCTATGCTTAACAAACGAATATCAAAGCGAGAAGGAATTATTACCTCGAGTCTTAGTGTGCTATTGCTAGAAAGCACAATGCAGCTAGGCAGAAGACCCCTGAGCTAGCTCAAGATCAAAACCTACACATATCAAAGACACGCATAATATCACAGCATAAAACCTTGATAAACAAATGCATGAACATATAAAATATATCTAGTTGCATATAACTAAGCTACTCATGCTAGAAGATATTAAATCAACATATAAAAAAGTTTATACTACCAACATCACAGAGTGGACAACACAACTGCAGTTCTATATTGATGTAGAAAGAGTGATTACAACCATAAGTTGCATCAACCTTCCCTTACCCCTCTGGCTCCTCTCTCTCTCCCTTATTAAACTCTTCTAATGCCTTAGTCTAAGATTCTTCTTGACAGTCAAATTGGCAATCCTTTCAAATTTTCCGACCTTTTTCACAATGGCCCAAGCCTTGTGTATATAGCATGTAGGTTTAGGGTTGCCAAGTCCTTCATGAGTTCCATTAGGAAAAAGCAGTGATGTTTCTTTCTTTAGTGCTCTTTCCTGTTTGCATACTCCATCAAGAATTAGTAATTACCCCAAACAAGTCGAGTTTTGATGTTTCCCTACTTTTATGAGCTGACATAGGAGAGAATATAGGGATATTTTCTCAGTCAATTCGCTCCTTTGACCCATAGAACTTGATGTAGGTTCACTAATGTTGTTCCCGAGGTAGCAAGTAGAGTTACCCTATGAACTAACGCACCCTTATGCTTGTTGAGAAGCTTTATAAAGCAAGTTGATAGTGTCTGGACAATGTTAGCTTGACAACTGGGCCTGGGAACTTGATCAGTCCTTCAGTCATCATGTCTTTGTCCTATGATTTGATGAGGAGGTCATTTTCCTGTATAACACAAGTCCTGCTACACACCTTTTTAGCACTCTTTTCATCCTCTAGCTTGACATGAAATGGCTTCCTCACGCTTTAGCTACCAAATAATAGTCTTTTGTCATCTAAGACTAATCTTCTTCTATCAAAAGCTAAATATTTCAGAATTTTGTAGTTGGTTCTATCTCTCCACCACTTTCACTATGTGTTCTATTGTCTCCAACCAAAAAGGGTAAGAGGAATTGGTTTATATAGGGAGAGGAGGACAAGAATGAGATCCACTCAAGGGGGAAGAAGGTCATATCTCCTTGGGAAGGTCCACTTTTAAGGGGGAAAGAACCTCATATGGAGTTCTCGTCTTTTATCCAACCAAACAAACATCCATCATATCGCCACTAGATGTTTCTAGACATGAAACTCAATTTCCTTTTATAAAAAATTTCCAAAAGTAGTCTTGCATGGGTATTGGGCTAATATTAGTGTTGATCGGTGCGAGTCGCAGTGTAAAACTTTGCCATTAGCAGGGTTGAGACACTGGGAAAGAGCATTGATCTTGAAAACTAGGTTTTAAGTAGGACTCTCTCGAAATTAACTAAAGGGATTGGGGACTACTTTCTTTAAATTTCAAGGGATGCAAGAGCATAGGTTTCATGGTAAATTATAACACTATAGTCACTAATCGGGTTCTCTGGGATTAGGAATGGGGAGTGACAAGAGAGTGAAAATTACCGTGTAACATTACCTAGCCTCAATGTTCCATCTAATTTATGAATCTCTTTTTAGCATATTCTTTATGTTTCTGAGAAGTTATGCAAGGTTGGAGATGAATCTCCTTTTAAGTTTATTCTACCAATAAATGATTGAAGTTCCTTAATGTTTCTAGGATGGTTGATTTTTAGAATAGTTTCAATCCTTTTGGGATCAATTTTGATTCCTTCCTTAGAGACGATATGACCGAGAAGTTTTCCCTCTTTAAGGCCAGACAATGTTTTCTTTGGATTTAATGAAATCCCAAACCTTCTGCATTTCTCAAACACCCTTCTCAGATGTAACAAATGTTCTTCATCAGTTTTAGAATAAACAATAATTTCATATAGATAGATCACAATAAACCTACCAATTTCATTAGAAAAATCAATATCCATTGCTCTTTGAAATGTGGCTCCATCATTCATTAACCCAAAATGCGTATTCACATACATGAAGGGACCCCATTCAGTAGTAAAGGTTGTTTTATCTTGTTGATCCGGGTGAACTAAGACTTGATTATATCCTAAGAAACCATCTAATACATAAATCCTAGACGATCCAACTACCTTATGTAGAATATGATCCATTTTTGGTAAAGGGTAGTTGTCCTTTAGGGAAACTTTATTAAGGTTTCTAAAATCTATACATAATCTGATTTCACTTGTTATCTTCCTAGTTGGAACTATATTGGAAACCCATTTGGAGTATCTAAGAGGGACTATGATTTTAGAGTCATACATTCTTTTAATTTCTTTCTCAATTAAAGGCATCAACACTAGATTTATTCTTCAAAGTTTTTTTTTAAATGGTTCCTAATCCTCATTAATTGGAATTTTATTTTGTATAATATATGTATCATAAGTTTTTATCTATTCATAAGTCTAGGCAAAAAAAACATTGAATTCCTTGAATAAAGCAATGTATTTTTGGTTTTCAGCAGTTGGGAGTGATTTGGACAGTTTTATGATTTTAGGATCTTTTTCACTGCCTATATTGTATTCTTTGACTGCTGCTCCTGTGGGCTCAATCTTAGGCCTTTTATCCACATCATTGAAATCAAATAATTCTTCTAGTGGAACTAGACCTCTAGGTAAAACATTATCCTTTCACTGAAGTGTTTCAAATTCTTCTTTTTCTGGATCTATCTCAAGCAATTCTAATTTATTTATAACTTTATTTATGTGTGCATTTACATCTGAGTTTTCTAACTACCTTTCTAGATGAGAATTTACAACTATTTTATTTTCTAATTTAGATTCAAAATATGTACTATCATCTTCAAATTCATCCTTAGATTGCAGAAAACTTTTAATTTGTTTATCACTGTCAAACACCTGCCAATACTTCATATTATCTGGTACAGATGGTCAATGTTTCACTTCCATTGTATATTGTCGATTAGGGTAAGGAATTTTATAGGAGCTGGCTGAAAAGCCAGACTATTTGGAATGATATTTTGTTTTCTAGGAATTGCAAAAAGGTCATATTCTAGAAAACTTTCTAGAAAATCGAGCAAAAAATTTATGTATGCTCTCATTCTAGGGTGTTTAGCTGAATATTCTCCTTTAATTTGTTTTATAATCAACTCAACATCCCCTTGAATGGATATTCTCTTGGAACCCAATTTTTTCAACAATTGCAATCCTAATATAAGGGCTTCATACTCGGCTATGTTATTCATACATTGAAAATTGAGCTTGTATGAATGACCTTCAACATGATTGTTTCCTGTGTTTACCACCCACACTCCTGCTCCAGAACCATTTTTCTACAAGAGCCATCAAAACTCATGTTCCAAAGAGGTTCAGGAAGAGTGTTTTGTTCTAATGTTTGTGTTTGGTTTGGATCTGTTTGAAATCTCAATTTCTACTTTGGTCATCTTAGCATTGATGTCTCCATCATTATAAAGAATGAAAGAGTCTAAATATGAGTGGAAAAAATAGAAAGGATAGTTGTGAGGCTTCTCTTGACTACTCACCATGAATTTCATCAATGTTTTCCTATATAATATTCTTTGTAGACAAAAAATTTGTATGGTGGCAAAGGTCATATCCATCTATAGGGTCCCTTGTAATTTTGCTCCCCATGAGCACGACAACAACATGCTATACTTAGGGGGAATATCTACAACCACTACATCCATTACCAAACTTTTGGCTGGGATTTGACCTAAAGTAACACACAGGTCTTTGATGAGACCTCGACATATTACATTACTAGAACCAAAGCAATATAGGTCTTTATACAGTTTGGTAATATCAAGTCCTAGCTTCTCCATAACATCTTTAGGCATTAAATTGTGGGAAGCCCTTGAATCTAATATAGCATTATGGACGATCTTGTCAAGAATATTTAGAATAACTTAGAATGGAGGAACACCCCCTTCCTGTGGTTTTCCCTCAACATCTGGCACAAATAAGAGTTTAGGTTGGTTATCATTCAAATTAATAGAATCTGTGTTTTCCCCTATGTTTAGAGCTTCCATCACTTGAGGTCTATACATATTTTTGTTCACTAACTTTGCTAGGGGAATAGGAATTTTCAGTTTTGCTAACTCATTTTCAATGTTGAACCATGTTTGAATCTTAATCAAGTTAGGAAGATCAAATTGATCTGTAATTTCTTTTGATATAGGCTCTTTTCGCGGTTGGCTTGTGGTTGGGATATCAGTTTGAGTAGCTTTGGAAACATTATCAACTATCTTTTTGAGAGGAGTTTCTAATTTGTTTTTACCAGAATTATCAACAATTTTCTTAAGAGTATTATCTATGATTTTCTTAGCATCAGTGTTAGAGGATTTCTTAGCAGGATTCTCATAGTTCTTACTGTTGAGATTATCTGAATTCTTTTTTCTCCTAAGGTTATACTGCCTATGGGCTTCAATAATGGCATTCTCGAAACCTTGTTTATATTCATCTGATTCATCAGAATCAAGTTCAGTTTGAGCTAGAAGGAAAAGTTCTTGCTCCTCTTGAGTGAAAAAATAGTTTCATCTTCATTTATTCCCATCATATTTATCTGACTATCATATAAATCTTCAATAATATTACCCTCGTCATCAGTATAGTTTTCCTAGAAAGGAGGCCAGACCTACTGGTCTGGCCCCTTTTGTTCTCGTTCTTTGATTTGGGGAACATTCCTTTGGAAGTCTTGGTTCCTTCTTTTGAGGAGCAGTTTGGTTTTCTCTCATTTGAACTTGATAATTTATGTTTTCTATTTGCATCCTCTTTTCCACTACCCTCACTAGGTTATCAATTTTGTGATCAGAGGTAGAAGTGGAAGGCTCTTGTTTAATGGTAACCCTGTGTTCAGATTTTAGTTTGGCCTTCTTGGCTAAGATGTTAGCTTCAATTTTTATAGCATTAGCTTGCATTTCTTCCAAAGTTGTCGGGTCTCTCTCTCTAAGTTGATATTCCATGTCTACATTGTTGGCCCTCCGTTTTGGTCTATTTTTGTTTAGGGAGACCTACCTAATCCTTATATTTTCCATCCATTTTCCATCACATCAGTCTCATTTTGATGTATTTTATACATATTCAGGTGTTTAATTTTAATTTTGCAATTTCTAGAAGTTTTTATGAAAATTGAGTTTCAAGTGCAATTTTGGACTGAATCAGAAATTCCCGTAATAGCTATGTGGATGACATGTTTGCAGGACACTTGGGCTCGAGTTTGATGCATGGATGGACAGCTTGGGAACTAGGACCAAGCTAACTCCACTTGGTTCGGCCAGAACAAGCTTTATTAGGCCCGGTCAAGGCTGGTCAAACATGACTAGTCACCAGAAAATCCCTAGGAAATAGGGCAGTTTTGAGATTTTATGGGATTGACCATATTTCTTGGGATGAATTGGATGAGTTCGACTTATATAGCTGGATATGAGTAGATATGAGTGTTAGAGATAATATAGATCAGTTTGTTTCATTAAACCTCTATTTAAAGCCAAGACTTTGATGGCTTTTGTAATGGAATTTATATGTAACTTTTGTATAATTGGAGTTGGGAGCTAGTTTGAAGAACTTGTTTCATTCCAATTTGTTGTTCATGCTTGGTTGATTTACTAAAGTTGTTGTAGCTGAGATTTCTTCAAGTGTGCAAGGCAAGGGTGGAGGGCCCCCACACCAAGCTAAGTACACTTCTTGGTTCAATTTTCATAGTTTTCATAGATTAGTTCTTGTTTCAAATGTATTTAGATGTGTGATGATTGCTGAATGAATATTGGTTTAATTATAATCTACATATGAAGGGACACACAAGAATTTAAGTTAAATTATCCTTCTATTTGATCTTGAACTAAAACTGAATTTCATTCTCCATTTCTCATTTGAAGTTTTTTATGCATTTCTGGTTTGAAGCAATGGTGATTGTGATATAGTAGGATTGGGAAGAAGGAAAATTTGGACCTTATTAGTTAGGAGCCTCTTCTTTTACATCTTCTGCATCATAAACCATTGTTAATTAGTGCTCTTAGATTTATCTTCATGAAAGTATTATTGTAGGGAAGGACAACCTGGTTCTCCTAAGTTAGGAGCCTCTTCCCTCATATATTACATAAATGAAGTAGAAATTGTTAAAATAGGTTTATATTTGTAATATGTACTTCCTTAATTCTTCAAATTTTATCTTCTAAACTTGATTATATCTGATGTCCATATACAGTGGATTTGCCTCCAAGTTTTACAAACCCGGATTGATAATTAAATACATGTGTTAATTTAGTCAATAAATTAGCTCAACATTTTGGCGCCGTTGCCGGGGAGGTAATTATCGGCATAGTCAAATAGAAGATAAACAAAAACACTAAAAATTTAGTTAAGATACATTTCTCTTAGTTACGTTTATTTATGCCTAGAAATAGAGATCCTAAAATTAGGTTTCCAAAACAAAACCCCCCAACAAAAACATAAAAAAAAAAAAAATAACTACAAAATCCATTTTCAACAACAAGATCTAAAAGATGATGTTAAAGAATAGGCTACAACACTACTCCATTCTTCAACATTCTTTCTCATCAAATCTTTATGATCAAATAAATTTTCATGTCCAAAATTTCATTGAAGTATATTTTTCAAATTTGGATATGAGTTTACTTATGATCTTGTTACGAAAATGGATGCACTGGAAATTCTCTTATACTTGAGAGAATGAATTATTTTTCTAAAATAGAATAGGATAGAATAGAATAAATAAACAAGTAGAATAAATTCACAATAAGACTTCCATAATAAATTTGTTTCAAACAATTTCTTCAAATCATTGTTCAATATTCATTTGAAAGGACTACATGGCAAAATGTAGTAAGAACAAGCCTATTTTGGGCAACCATATAGGATCATTATTAAATCATGTTTTTTTACATATCTCTTGAAATCTAGTTTTGGAATCCATTTTGAAGTTTTCAATTTATATCGCAAATAAGAATGTGATCAAGATCAAAACTAGGTCTCAAGTGAAATGTTGAGCACAGAGTTAGAACAGCCTATATTTGAAGTGTCTAATGGAAACATTTTTATCTGAAATTCGTGCGGAAGATAGCCCTTGGAATCTAGTTTCCAAATCAATTTGAATCACTTCAATCAGGTATCATATGAAAAAGTTATTCTTGAAATACTAACTGCTTGTCCAAAAATCTGCAAGGTGACAATTCTAGGTCTTGACTGTTCATTGGCATATTTAACATACCAAACCATATTCTTTTCAAAACCTGTTTATATGGGAGATATATATTTAAGTCTAGTTTAAGACACAATTTGAATCATCCCATTTGGAGGTGAAATGTAAAAGTTATGCCACATTTAGTGACTGCATGTCTTTAAAACAGTATAGTAAAACTATGCCTCCTAGGTCTGTTCATCAACAATTTTGTGATATCAAGCCTAATAATTTTTAAAACCTGTTTCTACTGGAAATAAAAAAATGAATCTACGTTAATCTCCAAGTGGAATCACATTTATCAGATCTTTATCAAATAAGTTATGCTTCAAATAGTGACTCTTGGTCTAGTTAAAAATTAACAAGCAGCTCTATCAAACATGGCACTCCTTATAATATTTACCATATCATTTTAAACCATTTTGAAAGCCCGTTTATATTGGAGGTAGCCATATGAATTCACTTCAACTTGGCTTTGGAATCACTCTAATAGGATATCAAACAAATATTTTGTAAACAAAATACCGCTAGGAGGTCTAGGCTAGCGACCATTCCTCAAAGGGGTAAATAAATGCATTATGTTTGTCTATCATATTTGGACTTGCTTTCTAGGCAATGCTTGTAATGATTTACATGTTTATTGGAAGAAGAGAGACTGTACACCTCTCTTCCTCCATCATCTAATGTTGTATTGCAGGCAAGTGCTATGTTTTTGCGGGTCATAGGAAGAATGAAGGAGTGAACTCCATGGATGAAGTAATTTTCAAAAGTCAAATTCATATTTCAGAATATGGATACAAATGTTCAAGTCAAAGCAAAGTGAAAATTCCCATGATGTTGAGTTCATCCAATGAAACTCAAACTCTTGACGCTTGCTCTTAGATGCTGACCAACAACACCAACAAACGCTACAACATGATCGAGATCAAGGTAAAAAGACATGAAGATAATCATCAGAAGAAGCAGTCAAGTTCAGTACCATGTCAAGTCACATCAATCTTCAAAGAAGCCTTTCATATTGAATTCATATTTTGATCATCATCATTTGTTCATGATTTGAATTCATATTGTTCATCATCCATACTGTATGTTAAGCTGCACGACCATGCATGTTGAAGTCCAAGACTTATTATCCATCCATTTACTACTAAATCATGACTTCAATATAACCTATTTTCATAAGCTTTTCATACTTCCCTACTCCATTACACCCCACCTCCATTCAAAAAAGGAAAAAATAAAAAAAAATAGAAAAAGATCAAAAATAATAAAGGAGTTTGGTTGTGAAAATCCACGAAAGTGGCACAATACAAACTCGAATTCATATCGGAAAACCAACTTGTTTGGCCAATATGAATTCTCTATTTTGTTTTACCATTTCTTCAGTTTGAGTTTGCAGGAATCATCCTCCAAAATAAACAAGACTTGAGGACAAGTCTTCCCATCAGCAAGGGGGGAAGATTCGCAAAAAGAAACTTAGTTGTGCAGCTGAATTGACGACGGAACTTGTATTGTTGGCAGTTGGGACCTGAAATATTTTTCAAATCAATTGCAGAGGGACCTGAAATGTTAGCAAACACACATGTATATATTGCATAAAAATGTACATGACAGAAGGGACCTAAGTTATTATGAATCAATTGCAGAGGGACCTGAATGACATCAACAATCAATGGACCAAAATCAATGAAGGATGCTAGAATAGAAGGCAGAAATAAGCTCTATGTTTCTATCTATCTACGATATTCGAACAAGACAATTTCATCCAATACTATCAGGGAAGTACAAGTATAGTAAGTTCTCTTGCTCTTCTAAATTCAAATTTTTGTAGAAATTTTTAGACTTTGTTAAAATTGAGTTAATACCTGAATGCATATATTCATTACATCACCCATTATCTTAGACCTAATCTTATATTTACATTCCATTCATTATAATTCATATCCATTATCCTTTCCTCCATTAACCACATTCCTATTCATTATATTCATTTCCATATTCATTATCCTACCCATTTAACTATCATTCCATATTCATTTCATAACCCTAACCCTAAGTATCTTTCCATAAAGCAAAAGGGATCAAAGTGAGGATTTAATAAGTTGAAACCTGCACCACAAATAAAACATTAGTATTATGGGAAATAATTTTAAATATGACCAAAATGGTCATTTTAAAATTAAAGAGATATTGTAAAACATAAGGGATGTGCACATTATGAAATATATTTCAAGAAAATACAAAATAGGAATGATTAATGTATTAAATATATCATAATGCATGAAATGGTAATACGATATTATCATAGCAAACTTTATGAAAATACGATGTGATGGTGCAAGGTTATTATACCAAACCTTATGATAATACGGTTATTATGGTAAGCCGGTGGTAATGCATTGAAATACGATGGTATATATGATAGTCAACAGATAAGTCACGGTAGTGTGAGTTGGTATGCAGAAGGACGGCCATGGTATGGATTGAACGACGGCTTCAAATGAATCACGCATTGGCAAGGCAAAGACAGCCACAACCGACATGAAGACAAACCTGTGATTAAATGATGCAAGCAGCTGTAAGATTTATGCAACCAATGTGGAAATCAAAACAAACAATATATACAGCAGTCACGGCATAATAAGTCGGTATGCAGGATGTCTAATTAAACACAGTTCCATTCAGCAGTTTGATGGATATGTGCATGGCATTCCGGTCAGAGCACAACAAATCAAATCACAAAACAGTCAAACGTATTTTAAAAACAACAGCGAAAACCCTGTACAGCTACAGTCAATGGTAAAAACGTTTTGACATGAACCCTGTACGTTTAGAGCTCTGCCATTGATGCTCAGAACCGTAAATTTGTTCCCATCACAGCCATTTGAGGCTCAGGAAAGACGATAGATGCGAGAAGCAAAACGTTTTGATAGCGGAGGATAAAAATAGCTGAGACCGTGTAGGTAAATTAATGGAGATAATGCCAAGCCGTAATTTATGCAGAGAATCCCTCAGATTATGCAGTGAATTCTCAATGAAGGTAAGCATCAAAATTTAAAATCGAATCCCAGATTTTATGTTCCAGATCTAGTATGTGTAAAATCCTCTGCCACCTGTAAGAGTTAATCCCGTAAATTCATCAACAACTAGAGGATTACGAGGATAGTTTCAGAGATTTTAAATAAAATTCTCACCATAGATATACGCTGCCACATGCTGCCACCTGTAGATTTTCAAATGCTGAGAGAAGATTTTTAATTGAAATTGTTTTGCTTGACACGGTAAGCCAACAAATTCCAGCAAATCCGTAGAATGAAGAGGAACGCAATTTAATAGCTCAGAAACATCTTCAAGTCACTGCCAGATACAGAGGAATCACGCCACTTCTTCAACAACAGTCAGGTATTTTATAAAATCGCCAAGTTTTCATCTAAAACACAGTGTTTGCATACTGAAGTTGATTGTCTGCATGATGACATGGCTGCAGATTAATTACATAGTGAGATTGCTTGCATGCACGAGGAAGTAGCTTCAGGTTAACATGTGATTTGTTAACGTAGGATAGAAAAATCAAAACAAATCTTGGCCAGGGTGTCTTCACAGATCAGATTTTCCACGAACAGGGTGCTTATTCTGGTTGACTGCGTGTTGAAATAATAAATGAGAAAGTTTTGAAAGCGTGCCAAGCCTAAAAGCTACACCTGTACATGAGGACAAACAAAAACCGAGTTTCAGTTCGATGCATGAAATGATTGGTTAATAAAAACAAAGTTTTCTGGGCTGTATTGCGTAGAGCAAGGGATGAATTTTCTTTTAAAAGTGCTGTTTCAGTAGGGGTTCTATTGCAGACACATTTTTTTTATATACTGTTATACAAGGCTATATTGTGTGTTGTTGCACAACAGGGATTGTAATGTATAACAGAGAGTGTATATTGTGTAAATAAATGAATTTTAAGTGCTACTGCAGGGGATTGTATTGTGTGTTGTTGTCAAACAGGGGTTGTATATTGTGAAAACAAAGAAAAAAAAATTAAGTGCTGTTATAAGAGGCTAAATCGCTTGTTTTCTTTGTAGAAACAAGTTGTTTTTAGAGCTGTTACAACCAGGGCAGAGTTGAAAATCATTTCTTTTTCCTCCTTTCATACAGCACTAAAGATTAAGCTTGCATGATAATTTGTACAGAGAACAGTGAATCAAAAATGATGCTAATGGAATCCTGGTTTGCATGATGAATTGAACAGAGCAGAGATGCTGCAAAGACATCGACAAAGGATTTTTTTAAATTTTGATGAAACAGAGGATAGAATATAAGACATAGATTAAGAAAACATGTTTGTTATGATTTTATAATCTTTCTATATCAAAAATTTGTGTTTGAGGATTGGTCTCATCTCTTTGTCAAGGGCATTAGAAAAGAGGTAAGCAGGATACTGGAGAAGCATTTGAAGAGAGATATTTATTTCAAATTTAATGAAATTTTATGCAGTCCCAGAAAGGCATTTTTTATTTTTGAAAGCCACTTTTTTTCGTTGCCTTTTTCTGAGTAAAATAACACGAAATTTGAAAAACGAAAACATGGGTTTTCTTCAAAATGAGCCTAATTAGACTCTCTGCGGGCAGTTTTCTCAAATTCATTTCTGTTTGGGATATTTTTATGGTTCTTTCAACCCATATTTTGCAGATTGCATGGGTAAATCAATGGCTAAATTGAGAGTGAATGCCTAGACATAAAAAAATTTTGCTTCTTTTAATGAGATGTAAGGGAAACCAGATATTGGATCCTTTGAGTAAAATTGTTGATTTGAGAGGGACATGAATCCTGTGTCAGAATGTATTGCAAAATTCAAGTTTTATTTGTCATCTGAAGCTGCTCATCCAGAATGATATATTGGTAGAGAAAGTCATCCACAAGAAAAGAGAAGAAGTACATGAAAGCATAGATATCCTTTTACAAGTAGCTCAAGAGAAAGCTTCATCTTCAAGGGACAGAGCCATCGGTAGAACAGCAAGGGAGGTTAGCATACAGAGGCAGAAGATCAATGAGACAAAGACAAGCATGAGGACATGCTTGAAGATCAGCAAGGGGGAGATGTTGGCCCTCTGTTTTGGTCTATTTTTGCTTAGGGAGACCTACCTAATCCTTATATTTTCCATCCATTTTCCATCACATCCATCTCATTTTGACGTATTTTATGCATATTCAGGTGTTTAATTTTAATTTTGCAATTTCTAGAAGTTTTTATGAAAATTGAGTTTCAAGTGCAATTTTGGACTGAATCATAAATTCCCGTAATAGCTATGTGGATGACATGTTTGCAGGACACTTGGGCTCGAGTTTGATGCATGGATGGATAGCTTGGGAACTAGGACTAAGCTAACTCCACTTGGTTCGGCTAGAACAAGCTTTATTAGGCCCGGTCAAGGCTGGACGTCAAACATGACTAGTCACCAGAAAATCCCTAGGAAATAGGGCAGTTTTGAGATTTTATGGGATTGACCATATTTCTTGGGATGAATTGGAAGAGTTTGACTTAGATAGCTGGATATGAGTAGATATGAGTGTTAGAGATAGTATAGATCAGTTTGTTTCATTAAACCTCTATTTAAAGCCAAGACTTTGATGGCTTTTGTAATGGAATTTATATGTAACTTTTGTATAATTGGAGTTGGGAGCTAGTTTGAAGAACTTGTTTCATTCCAATTTGTTTTTCATGCTTGGTGGATTTACTAAAGTTGTTGTAGCTGAGATTTCTTCAAGTGTGCAAGGCAAGGGTGGAGGGCCCCCGCACCAAGCTAAGTACACTTCTTGGTTCAATTTTCATAGTTTTCATAGATTAGTTCTTGTTTCAAATGTATTTAGATGTGTGATGATTGCTGAATGAACATTGGTTTAATTCTAATCTACATCTGAAGGGACACACAAGAATTTAAGTTAAATTCTCCTTCTATTTGATCTTGAACTAAAACTGAATTTCATTCTCCATTTCTCATTTGAAGTTATTTATGCATTTCTGGTTTGAAGCAATGGTGATTGTGATATAGTAGGATTGTGAAGAAGGAAAATTTGGACCTTCTTAGTTAGGAGCCTCTTCTTTTACATCTTCTACATCATAAACCATTGTTAATTAGTGCTCTTAGATTTATCTTCATGAAAGTAGTATTGTAGGGAAGGACAACCTGGTTCTCCTAAGTTAGGAGCCTCTTCCCTCATATATTACATAAATGAAGTAGAAATTGTTAAAATAGGTTTATATTTGTAATATGTACTTCCTTAATTCTTCAAATTTTACCTTCTAAAATTGATTATATTTGATGTCCATATACAGTGGATTTGCCTCCAAGTTTTACAAACCCGGATTGATAATTAAATACTTGTGTTAATTTAGTCAATAAATTAGCTCAACATACATCAAAACCATCAAGAAATAAATCAAAGCTAGACCAGGGGAGGGTTTGATGTCTTGATGGATTGCATTGTAAACAATGTTAAACCATTCACAGTATTCCCCCATAGTTTCACTTGGCTTTATTTTCAGTCCTTTGTATTCATTCAGGAGTTGAAGTGGATTTTTCTTGATTTCCCATCTAGCTAGGAAATTTTGATGGAATTCATCAAGGTTGGCTATACTTCCTGCAGGTAAACTCCTAAACCATTTTTTGAAATCACCTCCTAAACTTTGAGCAAACAGTCTCATTTTTACAATAGCCTCATCTACTTCTTGAAGGTCAAAAACATCATTCATTCTATCCACATGTTCCTGAGAAGTATGAAAACCAATGTTATCGAAGGTCGGAATTTTAGATTGATAATCTCTAAGAATAACATTTAGCTGACTTGGTAACACCAAAGATGCATACCTTCATGCCACAACTGGTACGAAAGATTGACTGGAAAATGGACCCGTGGAAAGTTTAGTTTTGATAACTACAGGGATAGTAAGAATAATAGTCTGAGATATTATAGGTGAAAAAGTAGAGACTATAGAATGAGTAGGACTAGGGGTTTGTAGATTAATAGACTGGGAAGATTGGGTGGATAAAGAAGTTGTTGCAACTATTAACGCTGAAAATTCAATAGATTGTTGAATATAAGCTTCTTCAATGGTTTGGTCGAAAACCAAAACTAGACCCTGTAATTTATCAAATTGTTGTAGGTATTCTAGATCAAGATTTAATTCAAGAGGTTTAGCTTTGATTATATATGGTTGCAGTAAGGCTTGATATATGACAGTCTGATTTACAAAGCTCTCAGATTTTGTCCTAAACAAACTATGCTGGAAAGGAAAATCAAACTCTATGTCTTGAATAGTTTCAAACTTCTCTGGAAGAGAATTAGACCTAGACAAAGGACTATTCTCAGGAAGTGAATTGAATCTAGATAAAGGACTATTGCTACCCTGGCTCTCTGTAAGAATTTTCTTTCTCACTAATTTATCTAGATTATCTAAAAATTTAGCAGGGTTGGGATCTGGGTGAGCTCTAGTGAAAATTCTTTTGGGAGCCAGATCTATTGAAAACTTATCACACAAATAATAAAATCAAAATTAATAACACACTCAAATAAATACAAGATAACAACCTCAGATCATGTATTTCATTGTGATATCATAGTTTTGATTTATAGAAATACTGATTGAATACCAGGTAATAATGATTTTAAATTTAAAAAGTATTCATCCTGAGTATGGTTGTCACTATGTTGTCGTTCTGTATTTTTGAGGTTGAGGGAGTAAACACATTGGACAACATCAAAACCAGTTTGGAAGCTGGGATCTAGCCCTGCCAGCTTCAGAGAGGGATCTCTCTGTAAAATATAGCTATGTTTTATGTGAATTTTAGGCTAGTTATTACTGTACTGATTGTTTTTTATTGGATTGTTTGGTTGATTAAATTTCTATAATTCCATTGGTCTATGGGGTCTAAAGATTAACTGGATTTGCATCAAATTTGAGAGGAGTTTCACAGGGAAATCTAGGTTGTATTAGTTGGATATTTCATAATATTAAATGGATTGTGAAATAGCAGAAATGTAAGATTAAGTAGAAATTAAGGAGGAATTAAGAATTCCTTAATTTGACCTCAGAAGAAAACATATTAATTACTAATAGCCAGAATAGGGTTCTCTAAATAACATATCCTATTCATCATAGTTTCTGTTATGTAATTAAGATTTCCATAAATAACAGAGGAAAAGATAATGATTTAAAAACATAAACTAAAGAAAAACATCACCATTTTGTACACCACATGAATCCTGTGAAAATGTCCCTATATTATTGATGCTTCCAGCAACTTCGAAAAATTACAATATGAAGAGGAAATTATATTCAACAATCAACCCTTAATACTTCAAATAGTGAAGTATTTATACAAATAACTACAAAATTGTTGTCTCAACTGACAATGTATTATAAAGCAAATTCTAAACAATAAAATTTATCTTTGGCAAAAAAGATAGGCCACGTAGATAGAAGCATGAAGAGGTGGCTTTGGTTTGGTGGATTCGGTTGATGAATCAACCTCAAAACTATGTTGCACTGAAGTGCTGCCTGTTGTTTTTACTGCATCTAAAACCTTTTAATCCAGTAAATCACATAATTATTCCCACCTTTTTTCATCGGGTATGGTTAATTTAATTACCCTCTAGTAAATCCCATCAACCTCAGTATATTTGGAAAATGTTGGATTTACTGTAAAAACAAGTTTTACTTCATTCTGGATATAGAAATCATTTGCCATAGTTTCTAAAAATTCTCTCGTTGTCATGCTGCATTTTATACCACTGAAACTGACACTACTTCTGGCCACTTCCTTCATCTTCATAACATAATCTTCTTGAGTGATTAATTTATCATTAATTACATATATGTTGGGCAACCCTTTCTGGATTAATGCTTCAATTTTGTTGTTAAACTTGTTCACTCCCAGGTCTATTGTTTCACACATTTCTTCCAATTGATCAATGAGGTTTATTTTCGTCAAAAATTTATTGAATTCCAAAATAGTGGCAGTCCTGTCACTAATTCCTAATTCTTAAAGTTCATACTTAGTCTTTGAATTTAGGAAGCTGATGATATTGGAGGCTTCTTTGGGCATATCTCCTAACTTTTCCCTTACCTAAACAATGGTTTTTGTGCCCTTTTCTATCAATTCTTTCCATTCAAAAATGATTTGGATACATGACCATATCTCATTCATAGAGTCTAGAATAACCATCCAAATGGTTTCCTTGGCTTGGGCCAAGGTTTGACCAATTGATGTATCCTTCTACACCTTTCATAATTTCTCCAACAGTCTCTATGATTTTTTTACTTCAGGCATATGAGAGGCTTCAGTTCTGGCTTTCCATTCTTGTAGAGCTTTGAGCTGCCGCTGCAATGTCTTGATCTCTTCTGACTGGATTGACATGTTCTCCAGTGTTTTGTCACTTTTTCAGCACTAGTAGTTTGATTGGAAGAAGTACCTGTAGTTGTTGTTCCTATTGCTAGAAGTTGAGAGATGGGTATGGCATCTAGGGGGACAATGGCCATGTTTTGACGTTGTTCTTTCTCTTTTATCATATTTTCAATTTCTACCTCCATCTGTCTAATCTGTATATTCTGATCTATGATCAGCTTCATCATGTTAGCCTTTTATGCCTCATTTTCTTCAACATATTTTCTTAAGGGATCCTTTATCGCTGGTAGCTTCAGTTGCTTTCTCATTGCTACAATATCCAAAATTTTCTTCTTAATGATCTCCTCTGCAGCATTAACATCTTTAGGATCATATCCTATCTTGACTACCAAATTGTCCAAATATTTGATCCTATTATCGTTTGCTAATGAGGATAGCTTTTCCATTTTCAACTGGGACTAAATGTTGGCATATGAAACCTACAACTTAGACAATGCCATGGCAGTATTAGTTAATGTAGAATAAATCATTTCACGAGTCTGCTTATGCATCTCCATTTGATTGATGGGAGTGATATATTTGGTGTTGAACTCAAAGGTAGTACTTTTGTAATCTGTTGATGTTTTTGGATGAGGATTTTGGGCCTCAAGCAAGGCCATCTTCATCTTTCCCTGATCTATATCAAAAATTGATAATAATCTACTTTGTGAGCTTGAAGTCTGCTTCCAAAACTGATTATAGGTATTGTTCTTAAGAATCTCATTCTTAAGTTTAATCTCTCAGTACCTATCAAAAATAGTCTTTTCCTTCTCTCCTTGGACATTCTGTGAATCTAGCTTTGTTTCCTTCTGACCTTTTGATGTTGATGTTCCAATAGGATATGTAACAAATTTGCTGCTTGTAGGTGGTGAATATGTAATTCTAATGGCAGCATGATCTTCTGTCTCCTTTTCAACATCTTTCCTAGGAGTCACTTTTTCCCTTTTCCTGTAACTTGTCCTGAACTCTTTGGCTTGACTACCTGTTGTTGATGATTATCCCTCCTCTCTGTGTCACTTATTTGTTTTCTCCTGAGGAGTGGGAGTCTGTAAACTTGAAGTAGAAAACAGTTGTTCTTCAACTTCCTGCAAAGCATTCTCTGTCCACTCTAACTGATTTGCATACTTTTCATCTCAGGTCTTGAAGTATGAAGATAGGGAGTAGTTTTGTTTTCTACTCTAAGCTTAGAAATAATACCCCAAGGTTCATAAGACCATGTAAAAATTAGGCTAAATTTCATCTCTTTAAGTATTTTTTCTGCCTCTTCTCCTGCTGTCTTGGTATTGCATATGAATGGGCCCACCTATGTCTTGATGTGAAACTGTGATTTATTCTTTTCCACCACAAAATGAATATCATCTGAATTTAACATTTATCTGATGTATTCCAGGGAAACAATCCTCATGCGGAGGTATTTTGGGAGTCTATATGGTGCCAATTCGCATCCATAAGCTCTGATTTCTGTGTAGTTTTGTTATAAATACCAATCTCTAGTCTTGTCTTGATTTGTTAGATGTAAAATCCTTTTGATATCTTCACTGATTTTGGGTTGTATGGAACTGTTAAGGATGTTCACAGCTGGATGAACAAACTTCTCAATAAACTTCTTGTATGAGAAATCTTGTTGCTCTTTCATGACCAATGAAGTCCAAAAAATCACAAGCTGTTGGTTTCCCTCATCATCTAACTTCTGCATTCCAAAACTGAATCTGTCTGCTTGATAATAAATAAGCATGTAGATTAAAATGGAAGTGTAATTAAACACCTTCTCTGCTGGAAATTTCAGAAACTTCTCATGGATGCTATTAGCCAAAAATTGAGTGAAATGAAACAAAGTGGATGGTTTGTTGTTTGTGGAAAAGATAGAAAGGAAGCCTAGAATAGGTTCATCTACCCACTGATCAGAATATTAACCCAAAATATATGAAATTATGGTTGTAATATGTTTAGCTTGATCAGGGAATATTGAGGAAGGGTATGGAGGGTTCTTCTTAGGTAATTGGGCATTTTCAGGTAAGAAGGTCTCAAAGATTTTGGCTCTTGTAGAAAAATCAAGCTTCTAATAAAGGTGGATGAGGGCTTCTAAAGAAAATGGGGCACTATTTTCCAAAGAGGTGGCTAACATAATTTGGTTTATAGATTGGGAAATAATGGTAAACAAGATGTCACTAGATGGGGCCATAATAACTCTTTGGCCAGGGACATAACAAGCTTGACATTTTATGGTGAATTCAGGGGACATGAAAGGTCAGAGGGAAGATATAATGAGGAAGATTGGACTCCCAAAGTCCAATTTCATTAGTTTTGTTGGAAATCTTGTCCTCCAGCCAACAGTAGAGCTCTAAAAACTCACAGTCGCACCAGGTTTCACTGATCTGATAATCCCTATCAGCTAAAGGAATGCGATCTAAATCTATAGAGGGAGGGGTTAATGGATTGACATTTTTCTCCTGGGTTTTTCTCGTTGGAGGAATGATTAGATCAGTGGAGAATAACAATAATTGATAGGATAGCTTACTGGGAACAGTCTGAGGCAAATTAATTGTTAGGAGAAAAGAGACAGAGTGCTGAAAATTCTAATCTCGTTCAGGTTGAGAAAATGCTTTGAGATTGGTCGCTTATAGAAATTATGAATTACAGAGAATAAGCAGTGAAAGTGAGAGAAAAGGATGGTTTGAAAGCTTTTCAACAACAATGGGAAGTTCTGTTGGAGGTGGCGCGGTACTGTTAAAGTTCAAACGATTACTTAGGAAGGCGAATTGAACACTGAATAGTAAATTTGCTGGGAGAGCAATTAAATGGGCAAGGATTATGTGACGTGGCAGGAGATGAGTGGCATAATTGATGAAGTAGGGACACGGTAAGCAGATGAGGGGAAGGCGGTTTCAGAGGGGGTAAATGATGGTAAGCAATGTTGATTGGGGGGGTGTGAAATAATGAGAAGGTGCCACATTAGAAGGGGCTCATCGGGAGAAAACTACCTTTTTGGACCTCCCCCCCCCTGCAGTAAAGTTAGGATGAATAGGGGGGTGGAAAAAAGATATGAACCATTGATCATGAAGATGGGTGAATCCCAAAGCTCTGACTACAGGCCCTTTTAACCACAAACGACGAAAGAAATTTGTCCATACATGCCTTTATTTCTTGCTTTTGAACGTAGGATAAAGGTTGAAATATGAAATATACAAAAACACTTTATCCCATCATCCATCTTTGATTTGTATAATGTTTTTAAGATTTAGGAAAAAATGACATATACATATATATAAATCCAACTATTTCTACCTACCCTTTGACTAAACTAACATTTTTATTTTTCTAAGGGGTGCACTTAGACTAGCAAACCCACATTATTTTCTTTTATGAAAAATGAAAAAAATAATCTAAATCCTATCACTTATTTCTCCTATTGATTCATATTAAATAGTTGAATCAATGTCATTTTCTACCTAACTACTGATTTACCAAGATTAAACTGTTTGGAAAATCTTTATTCTCTAGTCTAATTTACAGAAATTTAAACATGTTTAACCATGATTATACTGTATGATTAAACAAATAACTAGTCATTGTGGCATTTTAAACAAGTTGCACACAACCTTTATTTATCAATGATGAAGAAAACTATCTATCAGTAGTGGAATTTAGACTTGCAACACTTTCAGTATTATTTCTTTTTCTTTTTGTTTCTTTTGGTGCAGTTCAATCTTATTTTCTTTTCTTCAATGTTTTTTGTTTTCCTTTTTTTTTTTTTATTTATACCCTCTTTTCATTTTTTATTATATTTTTCTTTTATTTGGAAATCATTTGCAGATTGAGAATTATTTACAATATAATATTCTTGAGATAAAATACTCAATCACCTTGAGATTCGATAAATTACAGGACCCTAACAGTGTGCTTCCCAACTATCTGACAGATAGTGCACCATAGTGGTACTCCCATGCTTGGTACAGCCATATTTTTAGGCTTTAGAGGCACATGAACTCCTCCAATCAGGTAATTCTGATTAATAGGGAAATGATCCTTATCATGTCCCTTGTCCTTTCATTTTATACAACAGAATTCAGCGCGCAACTCCGTCTGAGCTTTCTTTCCTATTTTCAAGCTCTGCAACTCCATGTGCAGACTTGTTAGCTGTGATTGAATCTGTTGTACTCCAACATTCATATCTTGTACTTGTGAGGATTACAACCTCATCGTGATATCCATAGCCTTTTCTTGCGTTCCTATCTTCTACGACGATAATGGTAATCTTAGGTGAGGTAAAAATGAAGCGACATACCATTCTCCATGTTGATCATCCATGATGTTCATATTAGTTTTCCGGATCAAGTATTTTAGCCTTTGATCAAAATCCCATGAGGATTCATTTACCCTTTGTTGTCTCTCCATAAACTCCGTGATAGACTATGCATGAGACTTAGGCTTCTTAAACTCACTGATCAATGATGCCAACGTCGCGCCAGGTCTGTCTTCAAAGAACTTGATATACCAAGTCAGCGTCCTAACATGTAGCATTTTGACTAGCTATGATTTCTATAGATTATCATCGGCTATATGTTGCATTGTCCACACATCATTTGCAACAAACCAGAATTTCTTGGGGTCTTCGCTCCTTACCCCTTTAAATATCAACATCTTCATTGTGTTTGCCGTGTTGAGTGATTGAGGCGGAGGTGGAGGTTGAGGTGAAGGTGTAGGTGTATGTGGCAGAGGTGGAGTGGATGGATGAGGTATCCTCGGGATACCCTGACTTACCAACTGCAACACACTTCGTGGTGTATTTAGAATAGTTCCATTGTCATTTATTGAAGAGGATCACAATAGCCGACTATATTCAGAGCCTAATTCTTCGTTCCTTCTAAAAAATTTTCCACTTCGTGTAGTCCCAAACATCAAGGTAATGGCATAACTTTTTTTTCACACAACAAAATCTTAATCCAAGTTCTTAAAGATTTTAAATACTTATCTCGTGGTCCCTTGAAGAGCATGTGCTCTGCTTCGCTATAGCTTATGGTCGTATCAATCGCGAGCTTAGCAACAAACCCTCCTATGATATGATCAATCAAGTGATCAACAGCCCGATCTATGTTATTTTCGAGTCCACACAGTAGGACCATCAAGCCTCCACATACCTTCATTGTCTACCAATGTAGATAGGTACTCGTGCAATTCGTAAGGGAAGAAACAGAAAAAGGCTTTAGTTTCGTCTGTGTACATGTATCTATTCAAACATTATTCCTTGGATAACCGAGTGTTTCTGTTCTCCTCAGCTTTAAACGCATGTGTCTTCCTATAGGACCACTTCTAAATTTATTTCTTAGTCGGGAACCACTTATTCAAGATCACACATTCCTTAGATAGATCCCAGTCCCAGCAATGGAACCATTTGTTGGCTTGATGGGGCCTGACCCATGGTCAGCTTTAACTATGCCAACCAACAAAACCGTGACTACTATCCCTTTTGGAAACAACCTGTGTAGCACAGGTTGTAGTCTCACCCGAAGCAGTATTGGAGGATGTTAGAACTAGGTTTCTACATCTAGAGGCCTCCGTGATGGTTTCTTGAAGTTCTTACGGCTTAGATCTTCATTCACATAGATCTAATCCTTCCAATAGATAACTATTGCAACTCTATCTAAATGACCTTCAAATCTTGACAAAGGTACTTAATTGTACTTATCATGCATAAATATTACAGATCTACTAGTTCCGTGTAGTAAATAAGCATGAATTCATATTACACAGATTACAAAGCGAGTATATATAAACTTAGAAGAAGTATAAAAGAACACAGATGCATCATTTTCGACCCAAAATAGTCTTTATTAGATATAAACGTTTAGATGCAAACTTCTTATCCCTGCGCACTCAGTTGTAGGGGCCTGCACACTGAGCTTGTAGACTTACCAAGGTCTCCACATACTCAGCTGCAGGAGCCATCCCCTTTCACCTAAGTACAGGAAACAAAACTTTCCTGTCTTAGCACCTTGTCCTTACAGTGATTCCTCTTGATCAGATTGATTCTTAGACTCGCTATGACTCATCCATTTATAGCACCTATTTTACAATACCATGGTCTGCGGATCATGGACGGGTCTCAAAACAACTCTATCACCTACCCTACTAAGGGACTAAAGTCCCTTTGAGTCCTATTAGCCTCTTGCTCTGCTTTCCACATTTCGTGGAGACTTTACATTTATTACCACAAGATATTACAAAATTGACTCAAAAATTAACAAAATTGACCCCAAGGACCCCATCCCAACAACTACGACCTCAATTACATGCACATCCAAATATGAATACAAATAATAGACCTGTGCAATTTTTTAGAATTATGGAAACTTCAAATTCCCCTCTTCTTGTTTAGAATGTAACAAACTACGTCTGAGATCTGAGAGAACCATCTTTCCAGAAGATCACTCAAAAAATAAAGAGCAATGAGACAATGACAAACCCACTAAGGAGCAATCATCGATAGAACATTCTCATCGTACCATAATCATTACTGAAGCAGAATCTTCTATTAAACCAACAAAAAAACAGGAACAAATTGAGATTACGGATACTTCTCCTTCATTCCCTGAGAGATTAGCCATAGTAAAATCACTTGTTTATCTTGACTTTGATCTCTTAAGGGAATTACAAAATTTGAGTATCAAAATCCCCCTCGTATAGGCTATTAGAGAAATACCCATTTACGCTAAAACCATTAAATAATTATGTGTTTAGAAGCATGGTAGGAAGCCAAATGACTCTCCTACAACCCATTTTTTAGGTAAGCTCTCTGATCTCATCCTTGGAAAATAAATACCCATTAAATATGATGACCCTGGAAACCCTATAGTCATTGTCGAGATTCAGGGATATAATTTCCCAAACACTTTGGTGGACCTAGGAGTGGCCATAAATATTATAACACTTGAAACTTGTGGACTCCTTGAAATAACTAGATTTAAATTGACTCCAACCATGCTGGAACTAGTTGACAGATCCATAATAAAATCGAAGGGGACTTTAGATGATGTCATTGTTTTTGTATATTCCTAGGAATACCTATTGGATTTTCTGGTGCTCAATCCTAAAACAAAACTAGAAGGACACCCTTTGATATTAGGCAAACCATGTGTTGCCATAGCAAATGCATACATCACATGTCGAATCAGAAGTATGACAATCACTAAAGGACCAACTATCAATAATCTTATCTTATACCCTCCCACTAGACCCAACATGTCAACTAACAATTTTAGATGTTCCTTGCCCGAATATGAGGAAGGAACCTATGCTCTCCTCTTATTGTTAACAAATCTCTTATAAACACATATTTCATTAAATTTGGAATTAAATTTTGGATCAAGAATTTCAAAATAACCAAAAAAACTTAATTTTAGTCATGTCCTTGTAATATAATTTTTCCAATTTTACTGAAATATGTGTTTTATCTTTAAAATATAGATTGAGGATGATATAATTAATGGGTTTATTAATCAACCTTCCAATATTGGGAACCTAACCTGTCAAATGCTGAAATTTGTGCTTGACAACGAAGCCCAAGGAGATTCGCTAAAGGACTTGAACACTGAACATATACCCATGACTGCAGTTCACAATAGAATTCTCATTGAAATTGATCCTGACAAGACCTTGAATATTAATGTTAATCTTAATGACCTTCATCATGAAATGCTGATTCAAAATCTACAAAAATATAAACAGGTTTTTTCTTTGGATTATTCTGATATAAAGGGCATCAATCCACAACTATGCCCACATCATATTTATATCGAGAAATATACCTGAGCCATTCCCCAGCCTCAAAGAAGACTAAATCCACACTTCAAGTACATAGTAAAACAAGAACTTCAAAAACTTCTTGATGTTAATTTGATATATCCTATTTCTAATAGTCAGTGGGTTTCACCACTAGTAGTAGCCCCTAAAAATAATGGGAAATGGATAATTTTTGTTGATTATAGAGAACTAAATAAATCTACACAAAAGGATCACTTTCTCCTTCCATTTGTGGACCAAGTCCTTGACACTCTATCCAGAAAGAAACAATTTTCTTTCCTCGATGGGTTTAGTGGATATAATCAAATCCAGATTTCCCCTAAAGACCAAGATAAAAATATGTTCACCTATCCGTGGGGAACATTTTCATATAGAGTCTTACAATTCAGGTTGTGCAATGCACCAACCACTTCTCAAAGGGAAATTCTTCATATTTTCTCTTATGTAATTAAAGAAGGAATTGAACTATATATGAACGATTTTAGTCCTTATCATAATGATTTTGACCAAGCCTTGCATAATCTTGACAAGGATATTGTACGATGCATAACTACTAGGTTGTACCTCAGTAATAAAAATGTCATATTATGATGACATAGGGCATAGTTCTAGGACATTTTATTTCTACTACACGCATTCAGGTAGACCCAGCTAAGATTGAGGTAATTATTAAACTCCCTACCCCTGGAACGCAGACAAAGATATGTAGTTTCCTTGGTTATGCTGGTTATTATCATCGATATATAACAAATTTTTAAAAAACTGTAGCATCACTGTATCTATTAACTAGATATGTGGAATTTAAGCGGACTGGTAACTGTGAAATTTCTTTTTCATATGTAAAAACGTTCATCTCAACGACTCCTGTATTGTGAGGACCAAACTTGAATCTACCATTCCATATACCCTCAAATGTATCAGATGCGACGATAGGAGTAGTCCTTGGACAAGAAGATGATAAAAATCCTCATGCGATTTATTACATCAGCAAAAACCTTACGTTGGATGAGTTAAATTATATTGTGAAAGAAAAATATTTTTTGCCTATTGTTTATGCCATAAATAAATTTCTCCATTATATAACAGGATATCCATTTTTTTTGGATACTAATCATTTTGCCATTCGTTATTTAGCTAAAAAGCATGTTACCAATGGTAGAATAACTCATTGGTTATTGTTATTGCAGGAATTCGACATTACCATAAAGGACCGCTCAGGAAAAGAGAATATTGTTGCAGACTTCTTATTAAGAGTTCGAGCTGCAGTCGATTCTTCCCTAGTTGAGGACCAATTGTTGTTGAGAAAAATACAAAGAGAGGGGGTGAATCAGTATTTTAAAACTCACAATAATAATTTTTCTTTTCTGAAATGTATACGTGACTTGACTGAACCAAACTAGCGTATATACACGATTGTTGTAAAAGTAACTAGCCTATTCCTAGTAAACTTTGAAAAACCACTAATTCTTTATATGTTAAACTTTGAACCAGAATGTAAGAGATTTATCATTCATTTGATAAGCAATAAACATGTGTAGTAAGAATAGAATAAAGTATCACACATAAGTAAACACACATGAACACCAGGATTTCAGGTGGAAACCCAATGTGGGAGAAAACCACAGCTGTTGTCATCTCAGTATTCAAAACTTATTAATATCAAAAATTGCTTACATTCTTGTACTGGTGTAGGCTCATACCAGTATGTAGGCACCCACCTATTGATGGCTACAACCTTCACTCATTCTCAAACTCCTACTGGAAGGGAGCTCCACCCCCCTGATCTGATCACTAGCTACTACCGACAGGAAGATTCGACTTCCTCACTGAAGGCTCCAACCCTCAACAACATCCATGGACCATGTTTCATCAAATTGTTAGACTGGATCCAATATCAATAGTTATGCTCAATCATCACTATAAAAAAATCTTCAATCTTTGACACACATAATCAACCAATCACTAAAACCCAAATAACTAATACATAATCAAAACTTAACCAATCAACTGGAACAATCAGGTCACTGTAACCAGTACACAGAACTGAACTCAGAATGTTTCATCAAAACATAGAATCAATAGAAACCTTGATCATTCATTTTCCAAAATGTATACACTACTTCACTTAAGGCAAACCACATGAATACGCATTTTTCTGGAGAGAAACCCATGTATATATCTTAGTATGCTAAAAACTGAAAATTTGACCATAGAATTTCTTTAAAAGAAAACTAAATCAAACTCAGATCTACTACAACTCTAACAAAATCATAGATTTGTCTCTGATCATCAATCACAATCAGCAAGTAATATTAACATTCATCAATCAATTAATACCCAAATTCAACTTGATCATTCAATCAAATCTACTTCATACATTATCACTCAACTGAGATCAACATGAGGACAACATTGACTGACAAAAAAGAAACAATGGCACTGATCATGTTGATCATTCATTTATGAACATAAACTCCTTTCTTTATATACGCACCTTTACGTAAGTGAAACCGCGTGTATACACACTTTTTCCGAGACCAACCAGCGTATACCTCTGAAAATTTTGTCCTAAAATTGTGTAGATCTTTAGACCTTTAGAAAGATGCAGATCATAATAATCAAAGATAAAAACATGCATCAATACTTAGATCCAGTCAATCCTTGAACATATCATACAATGAATAGTCATTTCAGGTCTCATGATTTTGATCCATCATTGTATTCATCAGTGCATAATTATTTCATATCAACATGATATTTATGGCCCTTACAATGAAAATATACTTTAGATTGAAGTATTCATAAAGAAATCTTTCCTTTTTCACACTTAGCCCTTTGATCTTCACTTATTTACATATTTTAACCCTCATCCAATACCATGGGTCGAAAAAACATTAGTGCTGGTGGTAATCTTTGATAGGATCAATATTTGTTGTCATGCTCATTACTATGGGCCAATACCATGGTAAGGACCCCTAGTATTTAGAATACCATTGTACAAAAACCATACACTACTTTTCTTCACTGAAATTGCATGCATACGTGACTTGGCTTAATAGAACCCGCATATAGTTCTTGAACTTCCAACTTTATCATTCTTCTGAACTAATTCCTCTGAATTGTCATGCATTCTATCACATCTTTATTCATTCTGGTATTCTGTTGTATTCATTCTGTCACCTCTGAACTGACCTGTGAATTTTGTTATAAGTGAGTTTCCATCAAAGACAACACATGTATCATAATGCCAACAATATCTTCCTTTGGACTTGATGGCAACCATTTGGTGTTTGGTCACCACAACCTGTAAATAACATCAAGTGTGAATAACATCAAGTCAAACACCAAGCTTTTCAAAACATCAAGCTACTCTCTAAACACCATTCTAATCTCCCCCTTTGACATCAAGGGCAAAGGGTTGACTAATGTTAAATGAAGACTTCCATATGTGAACTACTGAATATGCTGAACTACTGAACTCCTCCCCCTGAGCACATGCTGAATTCTTTGATCATGCTCTCCCTGAGGACAAACCGAAATCTCTGACAGATGTAAAATGAAGTATATGACTCTATGACAATGACCTTCATATCACCAAGGACCCATACTTACATCAATCACCCAACCAAGTGGGATTAAATTTAAACACAACCACCCAAGTAAGTGGGATTACATATTGGACATGATCTCAAAAGTCTATACATGACTACGTATGACAATTATTACATCATAGATATTTACATGACCTTTACATCAAATGATATACATGATATTTAAAGACCAAAATATCTCAAAAATAACATAATTCAGCAACTAGAATGCCAACAATGCATTATATTTTGCAAGGATACTGCTTCCCCTAAATCAGTGCTACCTGATCATATTCAATAACTCATTCATCGAAGCATATTCATCAATCAGAGAAATATTAATGAGAAAAACATAACTCAATACCATATCAAAAGACTGTACCCATCATCATTAGACTAAGAGAAATCAAATTATAACTATCAAAAGAATGTTAGAGGCTGATCTTGAGTCTGTTCCACCGTTTCTCTATCATAGAAAAACATACATGACTTTTTGCAAAAAAACACGCGTATATACATGACTATACATCATGAAGCTTGTGTATAGCCAACAACCTTCTGAATTTTCACTTATAGACTGAGGAAACTGATTTAATAGTAAAGTGAGATAGAGACAACTCCTAGTTTATGTCTGAGATATTTCAATGATTCTCTAGGAAAAGGCATGGAAAATTTTAGGGGCTAATATTCACTGAGTGGGCTAATTTTCCATGATTTTTCCACAAAAAATATTCGGCAATTTCCAATTTTTATAAAAGATGATTCACCCAAATTTTAGAATATAAAATTATTTTACCTTAAAAATCACCAACATTATATTGAGACTATATATAAAATATTTATAAATTTGAATAATTTATCAATAAACATTTTATAGTTTGCATATTAGGGATTAGTGATATTCGCTAATGTTTTTAAACTTCAAGAAAATTTTCCACCCTTAAAATTTTTCTTGGGAAGAGGTTTAGTAAATATATCAGCTACTTGTTCTTTTGAGGGCACATACTCCAATTTAACCTTTTTCTCAAGAACTTGTTCTTGTAGAAAGTGATACTTAATAGGAATATGCTTGGTCTTGGAGTGCATAACATGATTTTTTGAAATACTAATAGCACTTGTATTATCACATAAGATGGAGAACATTTGGTTTGTATATCCTCTAATGTTTGCATCATCCAGAGAAGTTCTGTGCAACAAGATGCGATAGCTACATATTCTGCTTCTGTTGTAGATAAGGCAATGGAACTTTGTTTCTTGCTGAACTAAGATAGTAATCGGGGCCCCATGTAATATACACCTCCACTAGTGCTTTTCCAGTCATCAACATTTCCAGCCCAATCTACATCAGTGTATGCATGAAAGGTAAGATCTGCATCATTATGATACCATAGAACAAAACCTTGGTTTCCTTGGAGATTTTTGAATATTCTCTTTACTGCCTAAAGATGTGATTCCTTTGGATTGGCTTGAAACGTCCAACAATCCCAACTACATGCATGATATCTGGTCTGGTACCTGCTAGATAAAGTAGATCACCAATCATAGACTTGTACTCTGGTTGGTTTACTGCAGGAGAATCATCATTACAACTAAGGCTACATCCTGTCAGCATGGGAGTACATACAAGTTTGCATTCTTCCATCCCATACTTCTTCAGAATTTTCTTAAGATATTTTGTTTGTGAGAGAGAGATGCCATCTTTTTCTTGTTGTACTTGTAGACCAAGAAAATAGGTTAGTCCCCCAAGTAAAGACATTTCAAATTCTTGTTGCATAACAGATGTAAAGTTTTGACTCATAGATTCTTCATTTCTTACAAAAATGGTATCATCGACATAAACAACAATAATTAGCAGTTTATCACCCTCAATTTTTGTGTACAAGTTGTTTTCTATAGATCCTTTTGTGAAACCTTGTTGTTGAAGAAATTCTTCAACACAATAATACCATGCCCATGGAGATTGTTTTAGCCCATATAATGAATTTTTGAGTTTTCATACAATGTTTTCATCATTCCCCAAAAATAATCCTTCTGGTTGTTCAATATATACTTCTTCTTCTATATCTCCATTAAGGAAGGTAGATTTACATCCATCTGATAAAATATGAAATTTCGAAAACTTGAAAATGCAAGAAACATTCTTATGGATTTAAGTCTGGCTACTAGTGTGAATGTTTCTTCAAAGTCTATACCTTCTTGTTGATTATAACCTTTAAAAACAAGTGTAGCTTTGTTCCTAATGACTTCTCCATTTTCATTCAACTTATTTTTGAATATCCATTTTGTCCCTATAACATTTTTATCATGAGGCCTTGGAACCAATTCCCAAGTATCATTCTTTTCAATTTGATCAAGTTCTTCGTTCATGGCTTTAACCCAACATTCATCTTTACTAGCTTGATTTACATTTTGTGGGTCAATGGTGGATAATAAAGCTAGATAACTAGAAGATCCTACAAGAGCTCTTGTTGTTTGTACCCCATATTCCTTTTCTCTTAGAATTTGAGTTTCTGGATGATTCTTTTGAACATACCTAGATGGAGCCTTTTCTTTGTTTGATGTATCTTCTTTTGTTGCTTCATTAGTTTCTTCTTCTATATCATTGCGACTTGATGTGGGAAAGCATTCATCATCATCATCCTCTTTTGCTGATGTTACATGTTTGGGCCTTGTGTGTGCTTCATCAATCACAACATCAATGCATTCAAAAAATTTCCAAAGTCTCTTATTGTAACATTTGTATCCTTTACTTCTAGATGAGTAACCAAGAAGTATTCCTTCATCTTCTCTATCTTCCAACTTACCAAGTTTTTGATCATTATTTTTTATGAAACATTTGCTTCCAAAAACTCTAAAATGGTTTACAGTGGGAGGCTTACCATACCAAAGTTCATATGGAGTTTTATCACTATTCACATGAACATGAGCCTTGTTGAGAATATTTACTGCCGTATGTGCGGCTTCAACTTAGAATGTGCCAGGAGTTCCAAACTCATCAAGCATAGTATGAGCCATTTGTTGAACCATTCTATTCATTCTTTTTGACACACCATTTTGTTGAGGATCTTTAGCTACATAAAATTGTTTCATGCCATGTTGTTCACATAAATCAAAGAATTCATTTTATATGTACTCTCCTCCTCGATCATATTTGAGACATTCGATTTTTAGATCTACCTCATTTTCAACTAATGCCTTGAAGACTTTAAATTTATCAAATTCTTCATCTTTTCGTTTCAAAAGACCGATCCAACACATTCTAGAAAAGTCATCAATGAATAATATATAGTATTTTTCTCCACAAGGTGAATTTTTCCTTACTATTCCAAATAAATTAGTATGTATAAGTTCAATAGGCTTACTTGCTGATCCTTTTTTCGCCTTGAATTGAACTCTGGTTTTCTTACCGAATTGGCATGACTTACATATGGTACTCTCTGGTATGGTGATGTAGGGTAGATCACAAACAAATTTGATCCTGCTTGATTTACTTATTTGAGAGAAGCTTAGACGTCCCAACCTTCTGTGCCATAACCAGTTTTCTTCTACCTCGCATAGGTAACATTGGTCTTGGCCATATTTCAATATATACATATTGCTCAGGGTTCTTGTTCCTTTTATTATGGTCTTTCCTATATCAAGTTCATGAACTACACATTCTTGTGATTGGAATACCACCTCATTTACTTGATCACACATTTGGTTAAAACTCAACAAGTTATGCTTTAATCCATCAACATACATAACATCACTAGCTTTGAATTTTTCTTTTAGAAAAACAGAACCATTACCCTTAATGAAAGTAGGTGAGTCATTTCCAAAAGTGACATTCTTTTCTTTCTCTAAATCATTGTATGAAATAAGTCTATCTTTATCACCTGTCATGTCTTTTGATCATCTGCTATCAATGTACCATTTATTTTCTTGTCCTTTTGAAAACAATGTCATGCCACAACTTTCAGATTGTGCCTACATCCTTTTCCATACCTTGGAATTCGTTGATAGTTACTCGTTTTGATATGTTGGCTGTAATTTTCTCTTGCATTCAAATTATTCATGACCAAAGTTATTGAAAACTGAGCATTCAATTTCATCTATAAGAGGTGAGAAGATATTATAGGAGTTCTTCTTGACTCCTATCTCATTCCTTTGTTTTCTTGCTTCTCTAGTCATGATAGTGTTGTATGCAACACATTGAGTAGCCTTATGACCAAAATTATGACATGAGAAACATTTTCCATTAAAGAAGAAATTTTTGTGACCATATAATCTTCTGGTGTTGTTTACCTTTTGACTGGAGCTTCTTTTGTTGTTCATCCTTGGATTGGAGTGAACACGATTTACCTATGGAATGCCTTTATTCTCTTGCTAAGGATTGTAGTTCTATTGGCTGGGTTTTGCTGCATTACTAAAGCTTTGCTGACTATTTTTTGTTGTATTACTAAGGATTTTCTGACTGGTTTTTGTTGCATTTAGATAGCTTCTGGTGGTGGATGAAGACTTTTCTGGTTCATATGTTTCTCCAGTTTATCCAAGACCTGTCTTCATAAGTGGAGAGTGTTGTACCTTGATAATTTCATCTAAGGTTTTAGATCCTTTAAGATTCAAAGTTTTTATTTTCTCAAGTTCCTTTCTTAGAGTTACTACTTCACATTCTAACTTCACATTATGCTTTTCTTTTTCTATGAGTTGATGCTTCAAAGTATCTATTGCTACTTTGTTTTCTTCTAAGCAATTTGAGTTGAGTAATTTCTTCAAAGAAATCATTTTCTTCTAATGCATCCAAAAATTTATTATTAGACTCATTAGTGTTTTTCTCAAAAGTATGAGTAATTTAATATCTTGATTAGATTCACCTTCTTAACTATTTGACAAGCCATCACTATCTTCATGAGTATAATAACAACTTCTACTATCAAACCGTCTCCTATTGATTTTTGAAGAATCCTTCCCTTTGTCATGGTTATCTTTATGAGGACATTTAGCAACATAATGACCAACTCTACCACAAGAAAAACATGTGAAGGGACGCTTACCTCTGAACCTTCCGGTTCCCAGTTGAAATTTCTTTACAAAGTTCACCTCATATTCTTCTGATATGTATCCTGATTCCTTATGTTCCTCCCTTTCTTTTCCTTTTGCAAATGATTTAAATGTAGCTTCTCTGACTTCTGAGGGACCTCCTTTCCTCATTTCAAAAGTAGTCAGGATCCCATGAAGTTGAACAATAGTAAAAGTATGTAGATCCTACTTCTCTTCAATGGTAGACACTTTTGATTCAAATTTAGAAGTTAGAGATCTTAAGATTCTCTCTACTAAAGTAGTGTCCTTTATTTCTTCACCTAGATTTTTCATGCGATTTACAATCTCATCTATACGAAGAAAGAAACTAGAAATACTTTCATCATTATGCATTATAAGATTTTCATATTGAATTATGAGATTTTGGATTTTAGCACTTTTTACCTTGGTTTCACCTTCATAGTTTTTCTGTCCCATATTTGTTTTTCTATGTTTAGCTGCATAACTTTGACAAATTCTAATTCTGTCAGAATTCCCAATAAAGAATTGACAACTTTGGCATTGGTTTCACACGTCTTCTTTTCTGCTGCATCTATGGGAACTGCAGCTGGATATTGGTAACCTCCTTCCACAATTGCCCAAATATCTACTCAAAGAGATTAAATATAGGATCTAGTTCTTGTATTCCAATCTATAAAACTATTTCTGTTTAATAGTGGTGGTCTGATAGATGTCGATCCGTCTTGATTGCTCATTTTACTATATGTTCCTTCAAGTGATAAAGCTTATTTTGAAGGGCCTCCTCTGATACCAGTTGTTGGGAAAAATACTGAGAGGGGCAATGAATCAGTATTTTAAAAATCACAATAATAAATTTTCTTTTTTGAAATGTATATGCGACTTCATTGAACCCAACTAGCGTATATAAGCGACTGTTGTAAAAGAAACTGGAGTATTCCCAATAAACTTTGTAAAATAGCTAATTCTTTATTTGTTAAACTTTGAACTAGAATGTAAGAGATTTATCAGGCATTTGATAAACATTAAAAATGTGCAGTAAGAAAATAATAAAGTATCACACATAAGTAAACACACATGAACACCAGGATTTAAGGTGGAAACCCAATGTGGGAGAAAACCACCGCTGTTGTCGTCTCAGCCTTCAAAACTTATTAATAAGAAAAACTAATTACATTCTTGTACTGGTTCAGACTCATACTAGTACGCAAGCACCCACCTGATGAAGTCTACAACCTTCACTCATTCTCTAGCTCTTTTTGTAAGGGAGATCCAACCCCTTGATCTGATCACCAACTACTACTAGCAGGAAGATTCGACTTCCTCACTGAAGGCTCCAACCCTCAGCAACATCCATGGACCACGTTTGATAAAAATTTTAGACTGGATCCAATATCAACACTTATGCTCAATCATCACTTTAAAATAGTCATCAATCTTTGACACACATAATCAACCAATCAGTAAAACCCAAACAAATGACACATAATCAAAACTTAACCAATCAAATGGAACAATCAAATCACTATAACCAGTACTGAGAACTGAACTCATAATGTTGCATCAACACACAGGATCAACTGCAACCTTGATCATTCATTTTCCAAAATTATACTCTACTTCACTTAAGGCAACCCATGTGCATACACGCTTTCCTAGAGAGAAACCCACGTATATATATTAATATACTGAAAACTAAAAATTTGACCATTGCAATTTCTGAAAAGAATATTGAATCACACTGAGATCTACTGCAACACTCTGACCCAATCAGAAAACTATCTCTGACCTTCAATCATGTTGACACCTATCATAGGGATTGGGTGAACAACTGTAAATAGTGTAAATAAATAATACAGAAAATGGAGAGCCATCAGGAGATGAAACTCAACAGTCACTCCCTCATGTATATAATAATGAACAACCTAAATGAATAGTAGTATCTCATTTTGAGGAGTTACCTCCTGGCCTGACATTGTATCAGATCCAACTCCTTTTTTTGCATTTCAGTTTTCCCTTGTAACTCCCTCCTACCTATGTTCTGCCTAGTTTGCAGAACTGACACCTCTGTCATGCTCCTAAGGCCTGAACCCACCTTACCTACACTGTCATATGCATTTTCTATTCCCTGCTGGTCGTGTGGAAACTGAGACCTCGTTATGGTGATGGTGCTGCCTGGACATGGTGTATGATGCATGGTTTGTTGGAGGCGCATTCAACATCAAAGTGGAATGGCATTAGAGTGAAGAAGCGGAATGTCATATGGCTCAATGGTATTAAATTCCAATTTTAAATGCAATATCAGTCAACTGTGTAATACCCGATACCACCATACATTATACGTTGTGGAAATCTGAATTGTCGGCCTCCATATTGTGTTACCACTGCCATATGAAGCCCTAGCACTCGGCCTCCATACTATGTTACCACTACCATACGAAGCCCCAACACTCGGACTCCATACTCGCACAGTGCTCCGCCTCCATACTTGTGTAGTATTTGTCTCATTGTTTATTGCTGTAGTGCATAGGTTATGGACTCCGTAAGGTTTGGTTTATGATGTCTTTGTAGTTATGGGCAATGAATTTTTGATTAGGGTATTGATTTAATGCTTGGAGAATTCCTTTGGAAGTCAGTGTTTTCCAAGGATCAGTTGTATGCATTTTTTTTTTCTGTCTCCACAACTTGTTGTAGATCGTGGATTTTGAAGTGGGCTTAATTAGATTCTATGATAGCGGTAGAACAATACCTTCAGAGCTAGTATTTGCCTGTCATGTGAGCCTTTTTGTTCTGCAATAATTATTCTGGACCAGTGCCTTGAATCAAATTGTAGGACATGAATTTTGTCTTGGATCTTAACCACACATTAATGGTATATAAAATTGGTATATACCCCGCCATACTACTTCAAATACCATCAAATATACCTCTGCCATATATATATCAGAATTAGATTTTTTACCATCAGGAGTAAAATTTTGCAGCATAAGCATATTTTTTTTTTATAGTACACAGATTTTTTAAAATGCATTCATTGATATCTATTGTGGGAGTGGTTCTCACTAGCAAGGAGAACTATCCAGAATGGTCACGGAAA
Source organism: Pinus tabuliformis (assembly GCA_031772625.1). Classification (NCBI taxonomy): domain Eukaryota; kingdom Viridiplantae; phylum Streptophyta; class Pinopsida; order Pinales; family Pinaceae; genus Pinus; species Pinus tabuliformis. The sequence continues at coordinate 488,860,144 of CM062807.1, read as the reverse complement.
ATAAAACACACTCTCATTTTTAATGAGCTATGGAAAGGAGTGTGTGTTGGAGACAGAGACAAAGAACCATAATAGCCTACCTCAGATAAGGAATTCGCCATTTGGGAAAATAAGTACAACAAGGCTTATGCATTGATTGCAGCATCAGTAAATGAATAGGTGAGTCGCCATATTTCGCCATTTTCAAATGATTTCGAAGCCTTACAAAAACTGAAGGAACTCTATGACTCACACTCCGCACTTGAAGTTGTTCAACTCATGATTAAATTGTTCAGCCTTGAATTACAAAATGATGATCCTCTTTCTCTTGCATCAGATGTAAAATCAATTATGCATGATATCAAAGCCACTAATGTTGGACTGGACACTCCTATGATAGCTTTTCTCAAGGCACTTTATCCCACTTACTCAAATTATCTTGAGTCATTGTAAGCAAATGGAAACCTCAAAGATATTACCTTTGAATCCCTTGTGAAAAAAATTGCTGAAAGAGAGAAAGCTTTTGGGAAGAAGACAACTACTCAATCTTCTTAAGAGACTGTGTGTCTTGCACATAGAGAGATGAATCTTGCTCAAGATTCTTCCAAAGGAAGATGTGGTCGAAGAGGAAGTGGAAGAAATGTCAGAGGCAAGGGGGGCAGACACTCTCAAGGAGAAAAGTTAGATTTGCATTGCATAAACTGCAAAAGAGATGGATCACATGATGCATCCACATGCAAGTTGCCTTGGGATAGAATTGAGCAGGAAAGAAACCAACCCAAAGGTAAAACTAATGGCAAAGACAAAGGTAAAGCACCTGAATCCGCTCACTATGTTGTGGCACATTGTAATATTGGAGTAAATGAAGACTTATTTAATGCTTCACTTGCTTCTGGGAAAAATGATTGCTTGCTTGATTCAGAAGCAACTTGCCACATGACTTTTAGAAGAGATTTTTTTTGAAGAATTTACTAACAATGTTGATGGAGCAGTATACTTTGTAGACAAATCAAAACTCAAGCCATCAGGGCTTGGCATAATCATGCTTAAATTGCGCGATCTTCCATACTTTCTTCTGCCTCATGTTTTAAATCTCCCACAGCTGAGGAGAAACTTGATGTCCTTGGTTCACATCTGCCAGGAAGGACACTCCATTCATATGTTTGATGGAAAGGTTGAGGTGAGAAAATCATCAGACCACTCACTTGTCATGACGGGGATAAAAGACGAAAGGCTTCTCAAGATGTAGGGTACCTCTGCTCGTGCACAAAATTTCTCATACAATTCTCACTATGAAGAAGGTAAATTTCCATCAAGTTTATTATGGCATGCTAGATTTGGACACTTGAACTATGACAACCTCCTCTTGTTGAAGAAAAATGGTATTACTAGTTTGACTACAATTCCTAGGAAACTTAAGCAATGTGATGCTTGCATTTTAGGAAAGCATAGCAAACAATATATTCATGATTCACATTCCAGAGCACATAGAAAACTTGAACTCATTCAGTTAGATTATATGGTCCAATGCCTATTCCTTCTGCAAATGGAAATAAATATATGATGACATTTATTGATGACTACACCAGAATGTGTTGGGTTTACTTATTGAAGAACAAATCTGATTCTTTTCAAACATTCAAGAACTTTCATACATGGATTTAAAATGATGCACAATCTCATATTGGCTCTATTCACACTGATAATGGAAAAGAATACACTTCAAATGAATTTGAAAACTATCTTTGCTAACATGGGATCTGTTATGCTCCTATACTAATAGGCGTCATATTTCATGATTGACTGGTTAAAATCCCTAATATGTTCATCCTTTCCCTGCTGCAAAGGTTCCATATTTTGAAAAAATAAAAAAACTTAAAAAATGTAAAGAGGGTATGCCCTAAAAGAAAGATCAAAGGGAAAAAAATAATGAAATGGTCAAAAAATGAAAGAAATGAACCCCAAATAAAAAGGACCATGAAAGTATGCTAGTCCAAAATGCCACTACTAGTCTATTTTTGCAAAGAATCTTATTGTGTGTAGTTGGTTGAATCTTGCTACAGTTGATGGATGGCCAAACAGCTTAATCTTGGCCAGTGCATATTTGAATTTCTTGTTTTAGAGATAGAGAATAAAGTCTGTCCAAACAGTTCAATCTTGGAAGATAAGTAGATAGGTAGAGAAGCAAAGGAGCTCAACTGTTAAATATGAGCCCTTGGAAGAAATAAGGGCAGACTTAGATAGGATTTCCGTGAAAAGAAAAGAAAATTTGTAAGGGTTTGCTAGCCCAAGTGCAGCCATGGAAGAAGAAGAAAAATGTTAGGTATAATAGCCTGGGTAGGCAGTTTTGGTGTTGCAGAAGCAGGCTTATGATTAATTTTGTCTTTCAAAGATGTTCATCTTATTGATAACATAAGTACAATGGAAATTGTTTGGCTACAAATCAAGTGAGGCATGACTAACTTCCCCTCACACTTCTCCCAAAATCACTTATTAACCCCCCCAAGGATATTGAGATCTGCTCAAATACTCCTAAATTACCCCATTTCATGAAAAAGCCTGAGGAAAATGACATTCTTGCTTTAGGAAAAGAAACCACATTTCTTGTGTAAAAATCCCTATTTTCCTATTAAGCCTAAGTTGTTAAACATTATAACTTAGCACTTGTCTTCATATCAATTTTTCATATTAACTGTAACATTATTATATAAATCCCTATATTCCTCCCCTTGCTTGTATTATGTATATAAGAGAAAAACCCAAAAATTTTATTATCCCCACCACCGGCTAAATTATAGCCATATATCAATGTTTACAGGGGATTCAAGGTTTATCTGAAACCTTGTGAATAACCCTATCAGCTACCTTGGGATTAATTAACCACCCGGGTTAATTAATAACCTTACTAAACTCTCCCCACGCGCAAATATTCAAAGATTGATTAACATTTGGTTAATTAATTGTTTAAACATCCCGTGGCCAATTAAACTGCCCCGATATATTTAAATCAACGTTTATTATAGTGGGCCCTGCGCCGTAACCCTCCGCCAGCTCTGTTGAGTGCCAACCATTGGATCCAGGCCCACTGATCGGATGGCTCACGATCATATCGGAAGGCCCTCCGCTGCCGATGTCTACCGCCCGGGGAGCTGGTGGTATTGCTACCGTACCTGGGACATGCGACACCCTATCACTATGCTTGTGGCCCCTCCTCCCGAAACCGCCTTGGCTCATAAGCGGTGTAGGCCAATACCGCTTACTGCCCTCCCGCTGACCCCACCCGCTGACATCATCACCACGTCACCTCCACATCAGCATCCGTACCCCCGCGTCGCGAAAAAACGTCACATCCCGATGACGTCATTCGACCGAAAAGCGCCAAAAAAGCCCCGCGAAGCCAATTTTTGTTTAAAAAACTTATAAAAATTGTCATTTTTGCCCATTTTCATTCGTTTCTTCCATGAGACTGTTGCATGCAAACTACGTCCAAGCAACTACAGAAGCTCCAGTCCGCCACCCGACCAAGCAAAGTCCAGCATCCTGCTCCTCAACTCGTCAGTCAATCTATAAATTACACTTGTGCGCCTCCAAAATATAGGTATTTACCTTGTCTCACCTCCCGAACCTGTATTTTCAGTTTTCCTCTATAAATTATACCTATAGGAGCCAAATTCAAGCTGAAGCAGTCCATAATTGCTATACCAAGACATCCAGAACTGCTCTTTTGTCCTTTTTTCCACAGAAACTTGACCTCCAGTTAAAAACACAGAGAACTGAACATGGAAGCCCCTGTGGCCCTCAGTGTAACGCCCCTCAATGCACCTCATAAAGACCAGAATCATCTACCCTTGGCCGACAGAGATTTCCAAATAAAAGACCCGTCTGGTTGCCAAAATCATCTTCATACTTTCTGCCTAATCAGAAATAGTCATCTGAACAACTCTGATATCTATGGAATATGGGAATCCAATCTCCCCAGGTATTACCTTCCCTCAGTCAATGTGTTCCCAGATATTATTCGCCACTGCTGTGCCAATTATGACCCTGTCAGTAAAGCAGTTATGACCCCATCACAAACTGTTCACTTTTACATAACTGTTGAATCTATCAATGAGATGCTACACTTCCATCCAGTGCAACCTCTTTCTCCTCTTTCCGTGGGATTTTTGCTTGAGCAAGGCTCTCAACTGTCCAGTGTAGAAATAACCTGGATTGCTAGGTTATTCATGAAACCAAATTGCTAGCCCCAAGGCCCACCTCCTTATTTATATGTCTGGTTCAATGAGACTGGAAGAATTATTCTTGACATGATATCATTGATCTTGGGATTTAGGTCTAGTGAATATGTGGATGAGATGGTCCTGGTTCTATTATCCACCTTTACTCTAGGACAACCCCCTGCTATTAAGTATGACTATGCCTCTTTCATTGCTGACAAAATCCATGCTCAATTTATGAATTTGGAAAGAGAAGGAGTTTTTAAATACACAACTTTAATATACCATCTGTTGTTGTATTATCACCCAGACAGTTTTATATTTCCCATCAGGAAATTGGATTCCAAAGGAGAGAGGAGGTCTGTGATCTTTTGGACCTCAGTCTTCCACAAAATTGGTGAATCCCCTTATACCTACTGTGAATTCATTGACTTGTTTGTACATCCTGCCTCCACTCTATTGATAGGAGCTCCTCCTCCTAGGCTCTCTGGTGACATAAAGAAGATTTTACAGCTCTCCAAGAACTACAAGATAGGTGACTGGTACTTCTACCAGGATCACACTGAAATCAAGATATATGGCTGTGAACTGTGCCCTTATAAGCTGCCCAAATATGTGCCCATGAGACTATTTGCATTGGAATATTTCAGGCAACTTATCAATGCAGATTTAACTCACTTTTTCAATGTAAAGAAAAAGGCTCAGCTGAGAATAAGAAACCAGTTAGGCCCTTTTATCATTAACAAGAGGGAGGCATGGGAAGATGCTGATAAGATATTAGGGGAAGACCTTAAATTGAAGAAAAGCTTCTGGTGGGTACCATATGACCCAAATAGCTTTATAAGTGATAGAAAACTAAGAAACCGACTGTCAACTTACATACATCATAGGATCCCTGAAGTAGAACAATATGCTAATCAAGATGAGTGGGTAGAAGGTACATTAACAGAAGAACTTACTCAGTAAGAAAATATGGAACAAGCTATGAAAGATTTAGAAAAGACCCTTGACCTGGACTCTTTTGGACAGGTATCTTTCAAGCTGCCTCAGCAAGCCAGAGTGGGTACATCTACTGCTGGAACTTCATAGCAACCTGTACAAGAAACCAACACACTAGTTTCAAGCTCTTCTAAGGGCAAGGAAGTAGTAGGCACAGAGCAGCAAGAAATGACTAATAAGCAGGGGAAAATTCCTCTAGTACAGACCAAAGTAGCAGAGATTCCTGCACTACAGACTCCTCTAAATGAGGAAAAAGGCAAGAAAAGGGACAGAGAAGAGGCCACACCGATTAGTGGACCTGCAGAGGAGCCAGGTGAAAAAAGGCAAAGACTGAATCCTCTATCTGAAGCGGAAATCATTGAAGAAACAATAGAAAGCCTAAGAGGTGAGAGGGCAACTAGCCCACAGACCTCCCCAATGATAGACACATCAACTAGCTCACACAGGCAAGAGCTGGAAAGGCAGCATAGTGTGGAAGTTTCATCCACTAGGCCACCAAGTAAGTAGACCTCTGATATCAAAAGAACATTCATAAAGATAAAGGCTAGAAATGATCCATTGAGGCTGCAAATTTATAACCAATATCTTAAGATGGCCCCCACAAAACAGCAAAGATTAATGTCAGCATATGACATAAAGGAGGGCAAAATGATCATGAGCTATTTCAAGCCCAAAGTGCAGCAACCACAATCAGCAGCTGACTACATCAGGACAAATCTGGAGGTCTTCGCCAAGGACATTCATCCAATAGACCAGATTGAGTTGCATAAACAGACTGGAGAGATGGTGTATTCCACACTGGCTGATAAAGTAATGTTGGCTCATAAATTGCAAAACTCATTGGAGAACACCTCTGCTCAGTTAGACTTAGAGAAAGCTTCTTCTCTAGCAAAGGACAATAGGATTAAATCCTTGGAGGATATTATCATTGAGCTGGGACATGATCCCAAAGATGCCAAAGGCATAAAAGCACTAATGAGGAAAAAGGAAGAGGACATTGCTGCCCTCAGAAAACAGCTCAAAATGCCTCCTTCTATGCATCCACAAACAGCAGATGTTGTACAACAAAAATCCGAAGAGGACATGATGGACCTGCTCATGAGGTTGAATGAGAGATTGAGTGAGACAGAGCAGGCATTGGAGAAAGCACTACAAGAAAAGCAGGGAGAGTCGACCTCCCAGCCACCTGAAGTAGCTCCAACAGTCACAACTGCCCCTTCCATAGTCATAACAACAGTGCCTCCCACTGTCCCGGCATCAATAGCAGAAGTCATCACAGGAGCAACATCAATATCAACAGCACCAGGCAGCAACACTACTATGACCACAGAGCAATTAATAAAAGCCATGGAGGAGTTGAAACTCCAAGTATCTGAATTGAAGCAAGTCAAAGAAAAATTGGCAAAGGTTGAGCAAAGCTATGATAAATCCAAGATGAATGTGGCAGAGCAAGGGAATCAGAAGATGCCATCAGGACCAAAGCATGTTAGAGATCCCTTTAGTCAATGCAAAATTGTGCACCATCTGCAATAATGTGAATCAAAAGGGGATCAACCAGTGTGAATGTTTAAAGTCTAACAGAGTATGATATCTTATGTTCATAGTTTTGACTGTAATACTGAACAATTTTGGAAATAAGAAAGTTGTTGGAACCATATTTGTTAAGCTCACTGGATGAAGAATTGATGCTAAGGACCATGTTGCAGAATTCTTGAATCGTTTTATGGATCAATAAGTCTCTTCTAACTTGTGTTTTATAGTTTCTGTGTTTATTATATCATCTATGTTTCATGATCTAAATAATAGAGAAAAAGAATAACTCAGAATTTGCTTGTTTGCACTCTGTGTTCAGTCTTTATTATTATTAATGTTTTCTTCAGAATTAGCATAAACAATGAATTCTTAATTGCTCCTGTTTCCCCTGGTTCTTTCATCTTGAATATTATCTGAGGAATTCTTAATTGCTCCTTAGCAGTAATCATCCATTTTCCCCCTGTCAAAATGATGAAGGATTCTTAATTGCCCTTCACTTGTTGACTCCATTCCATCAGATTTCAGCCTATAAATTGTTCCATATTTGATTACCTTGCTCTGTAATAAATCCTTTGATAAGAAACCTAACCCAAGAAGCCATCCTTCTTTGACTCCATCATTCCCAATGGACTGAAATGTTTCAGCTTTACCTCACTGTTCTTTTGAGTCCCCATCCTTCCAACCAAACTCAAAACAAACCCTTACACTTCATAACTAGCCTAATATACCTCGAGCATAGCTAAATCATAAAGAGAGAGCCCTCTCTAGATGCAGATTGGCTAGAATCTGTGTCTAAAAGATTGGTCTATGGTTACCTCAGTCGTATTCCCTTTCTTACAACTTTTGGGAACAACCTGAGTGATAACAAGATCAAAAATCAAACAAATGTGCTTTATAATCCCCAACAGAACGGAGTAGCTGAAAGAATGAATATGACAATCTTAAATATGGTGCGCTCCATGATGTTTTTCAAAAATGTAAAATTGATGTTTTGGGTTGATGCAGTTCTATGTGTTGTATATGTAAAGAATAGATGTCCATCTAATGCTATTAGAAACAAGACTCCTTATGAAATGTGGTCTGGACACATTCCTTCGATAAAGAATCTCAGGGTCTTTGGTTCCACCTGTTATGCCTTGACACCAAACGTACATAGAAACAAACTTGATGCAAGAAGTTGTAAGTGTATCTTCCTGGGGTATTCAAACACCTCCAAAGCATACCATCTCTATGATGAAGTCAATAAAAAGTTTGTTGTATCTAGAGATGTAAGCTTTCTTGAATCATCCAACGCTAACAATGTTGTTGAGTAACAACTTGATCGCTTGGATGGATTCGCAAATGCAAAATCATTTCAAGAATTTGATAATCAGATTCCACTTCTTGAAGGGGTGATTCCTATACTAGATCAACCTATGGAATCTTCTTCTGAAGCACTCTCTCCCCACATGAAACTCCAACAACGGATGTTACTTTGAGTGATGTGATTGACAAAATTGGGAGACTCAATCTTGATTTAGTCCGAACTCAATCAACTAAGTAGTCTGGACCATATCAGAAAGGTCCCCCAAAGTGGCTAACAAAGATACTTGAAAGTGTTCATCCTAATGAGGTTGGAAAGACAGGAACTAGAAATTCAACCCAACAAAATGTAGGTGATGTAGATGACTCTGATTCACCTGTTGATATGGATGTTTCTTATGATTGTGAATTGAATTTATCTATAGATTTTGAACCAACTTCCTTCAAAGAAGATGCTTCTCATGATGAATGGAAAGAAGCAATGCAAAAGGAGTATCATGCCTTGATAAAGAATGACACTTGGAAGTTGGTTGATCCTCCATTGGGAACCAAACCAATTGGATGAAAGTGGGTCTACAAGAACAAGTATAAAGTTGATGGCTCACTTGACAAGCACAAAGCCAGGCTTGTGGTAAAAAGTTTTGCACAAAAGGAAGGGGTCGATTATGATGATACTTTTTACCCCACAAGAAAATGACCCACCTTCTAGACACTTTTTACCCTAGCAGCTCAGAACTGTTGGAAATTCCATCAAATGGATGTAAAAACTGCTTTCTTGAATGGAGATCTAAAAGAGAATGTTTTTATGTCCCAGCCTAAAGGATTTTTTGTGAAACGACATGAACATAAAGTATGAAAACTTTTGAAATCCTTGTATGGCCTCAAACAAGCACTACGATCCTGGTATGAATAACTAATTGAGCATCTTCTAAAACTCAATTTCAAACATTATGGTCTTGATGATGCAACTTTGTTTGTCAAGAAAGTTGGCTAAACAATTGTATATCTTGTGGTATATGTAGATGATCTTTTGATGACAGGGAATAATGAGAGCTACATTGAATCCATAAAGAAGGAATTGAGGAAAGGTTTTGAAATGACTAATTTGGGCTATGTTCATTACTATCTTGGTATTGAAGTAACTCAACATCCAAAGTCCATATTCCTTTCTCAAAAGAAGTACATTGGAGATATGTTGAACATGTTTGGCATGGCTGAATGCAATCCTCTGACTACTCCAATGGAACAAAACTTAAAGCTCGCATGATCCATTGAAGGAAAAGAATTTGAGGATGCAACAAAGTATAGACATCTTGTAGGAAGTCTCAACTACCTGACTACTACCAGACTGGACATTCGTTTGCTATTGGAATCCTCTCCGGGTTTATGCAAAAGCCTTGTGAGGGACATTAGTCTGCTGCAAAAAGAGTTCTAAAGTACTTGAAGGGAACTCAATACTTTGGACTCAAGTATACACAGGTGGGCGACTTCAACTTGATTGGATACTCTGATTCAGCTTCGATGGAGACAAAGAAACTGGGGTATCTACTTCGGGTTATGCTATGAGTCTTGGATCAGGAGTCATATCCTAGAGATCATGCAAACAATTAGTTCCAACAGATTCCACAATAGAGGAAGAATATGTAGCAACAGTTGAGGCAAAAAAATAAATTGTGTGTCTCAGGAAAATTATGGAAGATTTGCTAGAAAAAACAAGTACATTCGACTCCACTCATGATTAACAATACCTCGGCAATAAAGTTGGCCAAGAACCCAAAGTTCCATGATCGAATGAAGCACATCAATACAAAATATCATCTGATTCGACATCATGTTGAGGCCAAAACAATCCATCTTCGCCATTGTTCCACTAATGAGCAGATTGCAGACATCTTCACCAAAACACTTGGAAGAGAAAAGCTTGAAAGATTTAGAACGATGCTTGGACTCACCAACATCCCTTCAGATTAAAGGGGGGAATGTTGATGCATAATCATAGGGATTGGGTGAACAAAAATGTAAATAGTGTAAATAAATAATAGAGAAAATGGAGAGTCATCGAGAGACGAAACTCAACAGTCACTCCCTCATGTTGAGGAGTTACCTCCTGGCCTGACAAATCACAATCAGGAAGTAATCTTAACATTCATCAATCAATTAATACCCAAATTCAACTTCATCATTCAATGAGATCTAGTTTAGACATTATCACTCAACCGAGAACAACACGAGGACATCATTGATAGACAACAGAGAAATAGCAACACTGATAAGGTTGATAAGTCATTTATGAACGAAAACTTCTTACTTTATATACGTGACTTTGCATAAGTGAACCCACATGTATATGTGCTTTTCCCGAGGCCAACCAACATATAGATCTGCAAATTTTGAACTAAAATTGTGCAGCTCTTCAAAACTTCAGAAATACCCAGATCATAATAATCAAAGATTAAAAAATGCATCAGTACTTAGATGCAATCAATCATTGAACAGATCACACAATGAACAATGATTTCGGGTCTCATGATCCTGATCCATCATTGTATTCATCAGTGCATAATTATTTCAAAACAACGTGATAATTATGGCCCTTACAGTGAAAATATACTTCATATTGAAGTATTCATTAAAACTCTTTCTTTTAGCACACTTAGCCCTTTGATCTTCACTTCTTTATATAGTTTAGCCCTCATCCAATACCATGTGTCAAAACAAGATTAGTGTTGGTGGTAATATTTGACAGGATCAATATTCATTATCACACTCATTACTATGGGCCAATACCATGGTAAGCACCCCTAGTATTTAGAATACCATCGTAAAAAAACCATCGCTATTTTTCTTCATTGAACTCACGTGCATACGCGACTTGACTTAATAAAACCGCATATAGTTCTTGAACTTCCAACTTTATCATTCTTCTGAACTGATTCCTCTGAATTGCCATGCATTTTGTCACATCTATATTCATTCTGGTATTCTATTGTATTCATTTTTTCACCTCTGAACTAACCTGTGAATTCTATTATAAATGAGTTTCCATCAAGGAAAACACATGTATCATAATGCCAATAATTATCGGATGAACATTTGTTTATCATAAAAATCAAAACACTTAGGTATGTTGATCTTGTGAATTATCTGATAGTCGGGAAATTATAATCACACCTGTCATCCTGGGAAAAGAATCTTATCATTTAGCACAACACACACTTTTCATGGATGGATTGTTACCTTTTTCATACAGGGGCTAATCTTCAAATTATGGATGTCATTTCGGTGATCAAAGAACTAGACACAAGGTATTACAGATGGGTTATCTTTGGTCCAAAATATTTAAATATGCAAAGAAATATATCTAGAGTTGTGGTAGCTGCCAAAGGATGGGTCATGCCATTCAGGCTGATGAAATGCCCCATCAACCACAAATTGTATTGGAAGCATTTGAAAGATGCGTAATGGAATTTGTAGGCCACTTTAATCCACCTTCAAATCAGAAACTATATATTCTAGTTTGTACATATTATGTGACTAAATCAGTGGAATTCATAACATGCCCAAGGTCCATGGAAGAAACAATCATCAATTTCTTGTTCGAACTATTTGTTTAATATGGGATGCATTGGGAGCTTGTAGCAGATGGGGATTGCAATTCATTGCTCATAAAATTTAAACCACACTACAAACTTACCATATTAAATACAAAATCATGTATCCTTACCAACCTCAAGCAAATGGGAAGGTGGAAAGCACCAATAAAGTCTTAGAGGAAATTTTAACTAAAACAATATCTATAAATCATCGAGATTGGGCCGCCAAGCTTCCCAAAGCCTTATGGGTTTAATAGACAACCTGGCGCAAGACCATTAGCTATTCACCTTATCAACACATTTTTGGTAAGGAACCCATTTTTCCAATTGAAATAAAAGTTAAGACTCTCATAACTGCCAAGCAAGTCAAATTGGATCTTACAGAAGCACAGAAGCATCACTTACAACAACTCAATGAACTGGATAAAATATGTCTTCTTGCTTTACAACATACTACTATAATCCAAAAACATAGTGCTAAATAGTGTGATCAATTGCTAAAAAATAAAAACTTTCAGAAAGGGGTTTGGACATTGTTATATAACTCCAAATTGCAAGACTTTCTACGTAAACTTCAAATAAGGTGGCTTGGCTGTTACACAATTACTGAGGTTTATGGCAATGGAATGGTATTCCATACCACAATTGATAATTCTAGTATTTCATTCCTTGCCAATGGGCATCGACTCCATCTATACCATCAACCACTTACTCAATGATTTTTCCTTCATAAAATTGATAATGACACTAATTTGCAGGTTGTAGCTGACTGGGGAATTTCCCAGCAGTCACAACCAGGTAATTTTTTCTTCAAAATACCTTTTCTTTGTACATAATGTAAACAATTGTATTTGTTTTGATGATGAATAACAAAAAATCACTGATATTTCAGTTACGGTTGTTGTTTCCTTAGTCATAGTTGTTGTTTCCTTAGTTACAGTTGTTGTTTCCTTAGTCTTGTTCATTGATTCCTTTATCACACTTGTTGTTTCCTTAGTCACAACTTTTGTTTCCTTAGTTATAGTTGTTGTTTCTTAGTCAGAAGCATTGTTTCCTTAGTTACATTTTCCATTTCCTTAGTCTTAGTTGTTGTTTCCTTAACCACAATCATTGTTTCCTTAGTCACAATCATTGTTTCCCTAGTTACAGTTGTTGTTTCTTAGTCTCGGTTGTTGTTTCATTTATCACAGTTGTTGTTTCATTAGTCAAAACAATTGTTTCCTTAATTACAGCCAATTTTTCCTTCATATTAGTTGTTGTTTCCTTAGTCATAGTGTTGTTTCCTTAACCACAGTCGTTGTTTCTTCACATGTGATTATCATTTCCACTAGCTTATTAATTTTTTTGTTTCTTTAGGGTAAGGAACAATTTTTTTTAGCCTTACTTTCATATGATGATGGAAAACTAACTTGTTTAATGGTTATCATTGGAGAATTATTTATGAGAAATTATTATCATTATTGTGAAATTTCCATGATTTTTAATCCCTTTTGGTATTGTATAAAATCCATAAAAATACTCATGATCCATTCCTCCCATCACCACTTAAGGAGAATTCTTTGACTCCAATATCTAAAGAATAAATGATCATAAGTTTTGAGGACAAAATTAGTAAGATAAAAAAGTAATTATTATAATACTTTTTACATCATCCTTAGCTCTTTAGGAGTTGACATGCCACCCCATTTACTAAGTAATCTACTAAGATCAATAAAAATTACAATTTAACATAGGATAGGAGGTCTCATCACGAGCCAGTCTACATGATCAAATGATCTAGTGGAGTGACATTATCCCTTCTAGTTACCAATCCACAGTAATGGCCTTTTGCCTTTTGGTCAAAGGACAAGAGGTCTCATCAGGAGCCCATTTGTTCACCTCAATAGCTCTAGTGAGGCATTGTTATTAATTAGTTACCACGCCATAACATTAACCTTCTGTAAATGCTCAAATATATATATATAATTCTAAACTTCCTTAGTAAAAGGGACAGTGGTACCTCAAAAGGTTAAAAAGGAAACCCTGTCAAGGCTATGGATGCCTACTGGTAGCAGAGGAAATGCCTGTGGTATTGAAGTAAAATTGAAAATTACAATATAGATTGGCTATTTTGTTCCTTCAAAATTAATAATGAAATATCGTTAAATTTATTAAGGATATCTATAGAGTCCTCCTAGAAAGTGGTGATGTTTGGTTTCCCATGAGTTTTTCATTATAATTCTACATACTAGGAATTTTTTTTTTGAAATCCAACATTATAAATTAATCTCCTTTATTCTCTCTAATGATGTACTTGATGCAACTATTGTTTCCATCCATCTATTCTTTATAGAAATCTAGCATGCATTTATTTTGTTTTCACCCTCTATGGATCATAATAATTTGAGTTATCATTACATCGCATGAGTCATAAAAATCTCAATTATCTCATTACATGTCATAGATTCACTCCACTTTCTATTCTTTATTTTTTATGGTTAATCTGTTGCACTACATTAAAACACCCTTATCATCTAATCGTGATGTTGGGATGGGGTCCCCTGGTTCAGTTTTGGGGTTAAAAACCCAAGTTTTGATCTATTTTCTGTAAATGATGTGAATTATTCGTGATTTGTGGATGCAGAGCATGTAGATGATTAGGATTGAAAGGGGTTTTATCCCCTTGTTTATGTAAAGGTTGAGTCAGCTTTGAGACCCACCCATGGTCCGCGAACCATGGGATTGTATCTAAAAGGTTATAAATAAGTGTCTTAGAGACTTTAAGGTAGGATCAAAGATAATAATGGATGTAATGGGTTAATAGAAGAGAAGTGTTAGCGCAAGGAAGTGGGTTAGATAGGAGAAGAAAGGCTTTGCAGCTGAGTGCTCAGAGGCCTAGGTAGAGTCTGTTGTTGAGTGTGCAGACCCCTACAGCTGAATGCACAGGGTAGTTTTGAGTGTGTGAACCTGAATTGAAGATCAATAAAGAAGATAGTTGAAGAATTCTTGTGTATATCTGTTTATTTATGTTTACTTATGTCTACGACATATGTTGTGGATTAATAATGTGTTTATGAAATATTGAGCTAATGATGCACGATTCACTTGACTAAGTCTTAATAGATGTACATAATGCACATTAAGTACTTTCGTGAAGACTGTGATGAATTCTTCTATGTTTTCTAATTAACTTAAGTATATTTGCGCGAACACTAATCTAGGATCGTTCTCTAGTGCGCGTAAGTGAATAAATTGACTGTTAAGGGTCCGCAAAGACTAATCATAGACCTTCGCGAAGGTCTAAAGGCTATTTGAACAAGGTTGTAGTATCGAGCCCTAGGGGCTTATAGATCTGCGCAAAGGCATATCTAGGGCACTAAGAAACATCACACTGATCACTGGATGCAGAAACTTGGTTCTAGAATCCCCCCATATTGCTTCGGGTGAGACTACAACCTGCGCTACGCAGGTTGTTGCTGAAAGGGCCAGTAGTGTAGGGTTTTGTTGGTTGGTGCAACTAACTCTGAACCTGGGTCAGCATTCCCTAAGCCAAAAAATGATTCTATTACCGGGACTGGGATCTACATGAAAGAGATGTGTGATATTGCATCACTGGAATCCGACCAAGGAAGAAATTGAAAAGTGGTTGGATTGAAAGATTCAAGAATTCACAGTGTAAGAAAATAGGAATCCACGCCTATCGAAGATATAATGGTTGAACATGTACATGTACACAGAGATACATGAGATCTTCTTTTGCACTTTTCCCATTGAGCTGTATGAGTGGTTATCTAATTTGAGAACTAGCGAAGGAAGGTGGAAGCTTGATAATCCTATAGTGTGGACTCCTGAATTAGTGCAGTGTACGATTCTTTAGAGATTGAGAAAGAGTAGGACTGGAGTATAGTCCTCTGATTGGACCTCCTTTGAGTGATGACAAAGGGGCAGAGTGGACTCCACCGCAAAGTGTTGTTTAGTTAATCACTCAGGGGTTCCCTCGAATAAGTCATCCATCCACTCCACCTCTGGCTCCACCCCCACAACTTACATCGTTGCCCACGCATCCATCTCCACCACTTACACCTTTGCCCACACATCCACCTCCACCGCTTACACCTTCACCCACACGTCCACCTCCACCACCACCATCTTCCATGGCGAATACGATGAAGTTGCCGATTTTCAAAGGCATTGGGAGTGAAGATGAAAAGTAATTCTAGTTTATTGCAGATGTTGTTAGGACTGCGCAACAGATTACTGGTGATAATATAAAGAAAGCACAGTTGGTTACTACTTTGCAAGATTGCGCACTAACTTGGTATATCAAGTTTTGTTATGATTAGCCTCTTGCATCACTAACAGATAATAAGGCTACTTTAAACAAAGAGTTTAGTAAGCCCAATTTTGAATCGGAGTCAGTAGTTGGATTTAAGGAAATCACGATGAGGGTTGATGAGAATCCTTTGGAATTAGATCAAAGTTTGAGGTGTGTGATTTGAGAAGCTAACATGCAACTCACAGATGGTTAGCATTGCGAATGGTTTATAGCCTCACTTCTACCCCACCTAAAGATTGCTCTATCACAATAAAAGATAGGAACTCAGGAAGAAGCCTTGGAAATCGTGATGAGGTTTCATGCAACACCCATCCATGATGTGACCTTGGGGGTACAAAAGATTCATTCTCAGTTACAAAGTCTCTGCTTGGAATTATGGAGCTTGAAGAAAGACAAGGAGACTAAACTAGAGGTGCGCCCAGAAGTCTAGTGTCTGAAGTGTAAGAGCGAGTGGCACGATAAAGACTACTATCCCATATTCATGAATTATATTACAGGAGGGGGTCAAACCCGCCTGAACCCAGAAGCCCCAACAGGGTTGAGCATGGGGGTTGCACTATGGTGCACTATTTGTTAGGTTGTTGGAAAACATGCCACGGATAATTGTCATTTACTTCAAAAGTTCGTTCAGACACCCTAGTAGTTGTTATGTGACTTCTGCAAATCAGTGGGTCACGATGAGCACCACTGTCACAGCTATGAGCTGATGATGGAAAGAACACCTACATACTGGATGCAAGCAAATACTCAGCCTCCAGATCAAGGCACCGGAGGAGCGCATGGAGGTTATTAGGGAAGAGGATGAGGTAGAGGAGGAGGAGGACCTGGTAGAGGCCATGTATAGGTTATCTGCTACAACTACAGAACACCAAGGCACTAAGTTTGGGGGTGTCAGAATCTGACATGCCCATCATGTCAATATTGTATTCAGTTTGACCACACTATAGAAGAATGCTCAGTACTAATAGCTAAGATGCAGGAAAAGAAGGCGTAGCCTCAAAGCTGACGTAGAACCTACAAATGATGAGAGATGAGCCCCACAAAGAGGATCAGAGTGTGAATATAGTGCTGAGGAGCAAAATAATGACTAATGATGATAATGGTAAACAACTTGAAGAATATAGATGGGTCCGCAAGGCCCTAAAAAAGGAAGTTGGTTTTGATCTGGTGCACACGAAGGAAACATGTATGGAGGCCAAGAAAAGCTTCACTAAGGCATCCACCTCAGGAAGTCAGGACAAGACGCAAAACACCAACGTGCCTGTAGAGGTTGATCCCTCTGTTCTTACCACATTCTTGGAGACCTGCATGAAACTACCACATGACAGCAAAGCTATGAAAGGGCTGCAAGAATTGATAAATAAATGTGCCAGCAAAGAGAATACCCTTGATGGACACTGCGTAGTTAGAAAAATTGGTAAACATAACGCAAGAATAGGGTGCAAGATGAGGCTCACCATGCATATAAGAGATTATGAAATGGACCAGGTCATCTTAGACCTGGGGTCCAATGCGAACGTTTTTCCAAAATAAAGATGGGAAACAATGGGAAGACCTATGCTGCGGTGGTCTCCGATTTAGCTTAAAATGGTGAACTAGGAAAAGATCATTCCTATGGGATGACTACATGGAGTAGCAGTTGATATAGAAGGTGCGAGTGCGATGACTAACTTTGAAATGATAGAGATCGTTGATGACAGTAATCAATATCCTGCGCTCCTAGGAATTGACTGGGCCATTGACATGAATGGGCTCATCAACTTAAAGAAGTTGACAATGTCCTTTGAAAGGAAATCGCTTCAGGTTGTAGTGTCATTGGACCCTGCAAAAGGGCTGTGCTACACTGAACTGGTCCACGATTATGAAGAAAGTGAGCATGAACTATATCAGATTTACAAAATAATAGCGCGAGACCAAGACTGGATCAATTTCATAGTAGATGGATGGATTGCATGGGATCGAGAGAGTTCCTGCACCTCTGATTCAGATGAAGAGTTGGAGCATTGGTAGAACTGTTTGCATGAAGTGTTGGGTAGCAGATCCCCCCATAATGTATTTTTGGGGCTTAAAGCTGAGTTTTGTTCAATGTAATGTAAAGACCCCACAAAATTCGGGAACAGAGTGTGAGAGTCTAGGGTTGTCCGCCCTAAATTATTGTAAATTAATATAGAATGTGTCGGCCTACCCATGGTCCGCGGACCATGGGAATGTATAAATAGAGCGAGGCTCTAAGTGTAGAAGTTAGTTTTTTCTAGTCTTGATCTTAATTGTTATGGGTTTTTGAATAAGGAATTCGTTTGAGTCTATAAGTTCGAGTCTTCGGTTCTAGGAATAGGAAGAGACTCTGCAACTGTGTGTGTAGAGGCCTGGTAGAGTCCACAACTGTGTGCACAAACCCCTATAGCTGAGTGCGCAAGGTGGAGTTGGGATTGTAAAAAAATAGAGGACTAATAAAATATAACTTGATTCTGAAATATTATGCATCTACTCATAGATCTGTACATTTATGCTTCTATTATATCTTTACATCTCTTTACAGTTTATGATTGCGTGCACTTGTTATGAATGTTGAATGGTTAATGAGAATATTGGGCCCACATAATTAAGTTAAGATCTATAATAATAACATAGTAAGGATCAAGGATTTAGATAGTGTCTCTTCGTGCTCTTTATAGAGCTACGCGAAGATCAATTGGCTACGTGGGGCAACGCAAGTTTGCGAGATCAGTTTGTGAACTTCCCAGACCTCATCAAGACATCCCTAGGGTGTGGAAACCTGGTTCCAACACCCTCCCATACTACATCGGATGAGACCTCGTCCGTGCTCTGTGAATTGTTTCTGAAAGGGCCGGTAGTTTCGAGATTTGTTTGGCTTAATCACTTCTGAACCTAGGTCAGGCCCCACCAAGCCAACATGAAGTATCTACGCTGTGATGCAATATGATGATGAAGTCACTGCAATGTGTCTGGTCAGAGGTAAGAAACTTACCCTATTATGATGGTTTGATTGACATAGATAAGTTTTTGGATGCATTTGAACATGAAGTCCCTAAGGATCATCATTTCCAAGCATTAGATTTGGCACTGTACGCTATGCTTACACGATGGTGGTGTACACACAAGGATAGCTTTGATGGATGGCAGGATTATAGAAGAATGATGAGGTTAGAGTTTGGGTGGCCTAAAACTATATTAGCTGAGAAATATAGCGGGAAGGATGATTCGCGTGATCACCTAGCGAAATGGACTAAATCTTATGGAACAAAGCCACAAGCGGAGTGGGTACACCTATTTTTTGATATATTGGATACAATTTGCATGAATTGGTATATGGAAATGGAGGTCCACCATGGCACCGCAAAGTCGAACATTTTTAGAGAAGGTTTCTTATTGACCTTCAGTTTTGAAGACAGCTTCACGAGCATTGGTGAAGCTTTACAAGAGATAAAGGCAGTTATCTTCAGAACGCCGCAAGAAAATCTGGAATGGGTCCAACTAGATTGGAGCACCTAGCTGTGCCATGCACTGGAATGTTATAATATGACCACTGAAGAAGAGGATGAGGATCTAAGGAACATTAATATCCCAGAGGCAGAAGGCATCGCAAAGTTGAAGGTTCACAGATAGATAACCCAGACATCACTGTGTTGTTGAAGACGAAGCAAGTAAACATTGGTACTGAAGCAAAACCAAAGTTTGCAAAAATTGGGGATTATTGGGATGATGCCACTGTGGATAAAGTTTCTAAGCTACTATGCGAGTACCAGGATACTTTTCCTACCAAGTTTTCGGACCTTAAGGGTAAAATAGGTGACTTGGTCATCACGAAGATTATGCTGAAGTCGGATGCAAAGCCTATTAAGCAGAGGTTGTATCATCTTAATCTCAAATACAAGGAAAAGGTTCATCCAGATTTGGATAAGATGCTATAGGCGGGAGGTATAGAACCTGTGGAGGAATCTGATTGGGTGAGCCTGATGGTGGTTCAGGAGAAGAAACAGAAGGGTGAAATAAGGATTTGCATAGATCTGAGGAAGCTTAATGATTCTTGTTTCCATGATCCATTCCCGACACCATTTATCGATGAATTATTAGACAATGTTGGAGGGAAGGAGGCCTACTCATTCATTGATGGGTTTTCAGGGTATCATCACATCAAAATTATGTTAGAGGATAGGAGAAAAATGACCTTTGTGATGGAATGGGGTTGTTTTCAGTATATTGTGATGTCGTTTGAACTCAAGAATGTGCCCGCGATATTCTCTCACGTAGTTATAGCAACATTTAAGGAGTTCATCCATAAGTTCTTGGAAGTATAATTTGATGATTGGATGGTGTTCAGTTTAGTGAAGCGCCATGTAGAAAGTCTGCACCTGATGTTGGATACATGTCGCAGATATCAGATCGCATTGAATTTGAAGAAATGCCTATTTTGTGTTCCCTTTGGAATTTTTCTAGGTCATGTGGTGTGCAAGCCAGGGCTGATGGTGGACCCTACCAAGATTGCGGTGATAGTGAATCTGGAGGCCCCGAGAAGTATTAAGCAGCTGTGCACAATGCTAGGACATATGGGATATTATAGAAAATTTATAAAAACATATGTCAGATTACCATGCCTATGGAGAAACTATTGAAGAAGGATGCAACAATCTGTTGGGATGAAGAATGTCGGCACATCTTAGATGTCTTGAAAGAAAAGGTGGTTAGCATGCCGATCTTAGTATTCATGGATTGGAAGAACGAATTTCATGTACATGTGGATGCCCCTTGCATTGCATTGGGTGCAGTTTTAATGCAAGTCGGTGAAGGATAAATGAACCACCCTATAACCTTTGCGAGTAGGAAATTATTGAAGGCTAAGAAGAATTATTCAACGCTTGAGCACGAAGGATTGGCCATGGTGTACGCGCTGCAGAAATTCAGGCACTATCTATCAGGAGGGAATTTCAATATGTACATAGATCATTCTGCCTTGAAATACTTGGTCAATAAACCTATGTTGGAGGGGAAGATCTGTAGGTGGTTGCTACTATTCTAGGGGTATGACTTTGAAGTAATTGTGAAGCAAGGGAGGTTGAATAAAGGTCCTGACCACCTGTCACGGATCGAAACTGAAGAAAATCCCACTAATTTGGAGGAAGAGTCTCCAGATGCACATCTCTTCATGGTGTGGTAGCGGATAATCATTTTGTATATATCATTCAATTCTTAGCTACGGGGATGGCACTAGAAGGGTATATGAGTCAGCAAAAGAAGGAACTTGTAGTGCATACACAAGACTTTTCGGTCATTGTGGGACAATTGTATAAGATGGGTATCTTTTCCAGATTTTGAGAGAAATAACATTCTCGCTAAAGCTCATGGAAGGGCTGTGGGAGGACATTATGCAGGAAAGGTGACTGTGTAGAAGATTTTGCATGCAGGGCTATGTTGGCCAACGATGCACAAAGATTCCAAGGCGTATTGTAAAGCATGAGATGCGTGTTAGTGAATGGGTAGACCATCATGGAGGGATGAGTTGCCACTACAACCTCAAGTGTCCTTGTAGCCATTTGAAAAATGGGCAATTGATTTTGTCGAGCCATTTCAGCCCCCAGGAAAGAAAACTTGTGCACACTACATCATTACCACGACGGAATATCTAACCAGATGGGTAGAGGCATAACCGATTAAGGATTGTACAGGGGCTACAACAGCGAAGTGTTTGGTTGAGTATGTCTTAACCCGATTTGGCTATCCGAAAGTGTTGATGAGCGACAAAGGTATTCACTTTCTGAATGAAACGATTAGCATGTTAACAAAGGAATTCTAGGTCTACCATCAAAAAAGTACACTGTATCATCCACAAGACAATGTAACTGTTGAGGCCTTCAACAATATTTTGGATAATGCATTGACAACAATCTACAATGCGCAGCAAAATGACTGGGATGTGCACATACCTATAGTACTATGGGCATACAGGACTACTTGCAATAAGCTGACAGGACAAACATCGTTCACATTGGTTTATGGGGTAGAAGTTGTAATACCAATGGAGCATATTGTGCCTAGTCTACACACAGCGGTTCTTACAGGTATGGAAGACCGTGAAGGCTTGGAGGAACGGCTCAAATGGAGCTTGAAGAAAACTGATTCTTGGGTGGATTCCATCAGCAAGTATAGAAGGAATGTGAAAAAGCATGGCACGATCGACACATCACGCTTCACATGTTTAAGGTAAATGATCTTGTTTTGTTATACGATAGTAAATTCACTAAGTTTCCAGGAAAATTCCAAATGCATTGGCTAGGGCCATATATTATCAAGGAGATTACAGATGGAGGCGTAGCTCAGCTCATGAAGCTAAATGGAGAACCTTTTCCGGGAAGAGTGAATGGAAGCTGATTGAAGTTTTATACAAGGGATCCTGTGCAATGACTATATGATAGCATGACAGTCTTAGTTCTCTAGACAGTTGCGAGGGAGCACGAGACTACACTGCTATGTTTTGAGGACTATGTAGTAGGTGGGCTGTGCAGAAGATGATGAAGATGCAATCCCAAGAGCTGTGTGTAGGAAGTTGTGCCATTGAGAAAGGTGTCGCGTAGCGCAGCAGAAAAGTTATCATTGAAGTCACCGTTCATGACTTGATAGCCAAGGCATGGTTAAGGGGAGCAGGCTGGAGGCAGTTAAGGCCAAAATATTTGAAGATCTGCTGCCAAAACAACATTAATTGTCAAAATTTGGGGGGAATGGTCGGATTAAAATTCAAAACCCCCTATAAATTACGCATGTCGGTCCAAACAAAAACACTTTGCACCCTTAGAGTTTTTGTTGAGTTGTGTTGTCTATCGCCTATGAACTGATCGTATTGGGAAGATTTAGTTGTGACCCCTACGTTTTCTAAGTCATCTGAGTTGAATCAAAGGTTCATTCTCGAAAAGATGCTTGGACCAAGCCCTACAGAAATCGTGAGTATTGGTGGCGATGTTGCCTCTGAGGGAGCTTCTCCAGAAGTTGTGAGTATAGAAGCTCTAGCTCCTGTGCCTACAGTGTCGAAGTCGCTTGGGCCGGAGCATGCCCCTGCAAGAGAAACCCAGATAGGTAAACCAAAGAAGGATAAGTATAAAAAGTTGGTACCAGTGTGCAAGTCCCCGAGGAAGCATTCTATAGCACAAAAACAAAAGAAAGACAAGCAACCCAAGAAGGTAGTTGACCTAGAGGTGGAGGAAGGAGGGTACAGAAGACATAGATGCTAAGGGAGTAGAGCCCATCACAAGGCTACCCAACTATATCCCTCCACACAAGGGGAAGGCAAAGGTCATAAAGGATCCATATTTAGACAAATTTTCAATTTGTGCGCCCCTTCTACCTGAGCAGATTCTCTTTGAAGGTCCGCATCTTGTGTGGATCCCACTGTTCAAGATGGAAGATTGGGACCTCACAGATCATGCTAGGTTCCCTCACTTAGAAATAAATAAATATATGAAGCATGTCTACTATGTGAATTCAGGGGCTAATACATTAGAGATGGTGGAATGGATCAGTGGTGTGGAGAATTCAGGATTACTTAATCTATTGTGGGTGCCGCATTATCACTGCACCCCTATCAACACAATTTGTGTGTGCCATCTTCTCACTTGGGTGCACGATGGGTGCTTATGGCTAAGAGGACCTATCCCCATCACTGACATGCTTATCCGTAGAATCACACATATGCCATACAAGGGTCAGAATCTGGCCAAGGAGTTTGGCGGAAAGATGAGAGAAAAGGACCTGGCAGAAAGAATGAAGAAAGAGTTTGGCCTCGTGAAGAAGGTGCGAGGATATTCCATCACCTCAATAAATGACCTAGCAGTGCAAATTGCACGCAAATATTAGTAGGGAAGGTAATGAGAAAGTGTCATGTGGATGAAGTTCTGGCGGCCATAATGTCCATAGCTGCACAGTATGTGAAGGGCGTGCAATTCAACTAGTCCAGGTATCTCTGTTAGGAGTTCCTGGAAAACTATCACGAGGCCCAGGATGAAACCAAACCATTTCATTACGCTTGGTTGTTGTTGTCTATTGTGTTGCTTGCATGGGAACTGTCGGAGGATAGCAAGTTTCGTCCACTTGAAGAATGATTACCAGAAGCGGCAGAATTTTCATCTCTATGGGCAAAGGACCTCGCATGGATCAGAGAGACAAATATCTTTTGGGTCCTAATGGAAATGTTTCTATGCATGGCATTTAACGAGTGCCCAAGGCTTTCCTTGACCTTGTACACACAGTTGTCAGCCTATGCCGCATTCAAGGCTGACTTCCACTGAGTATACATTCAAGCGTAGAAGGATCCACAACATAAATGGGATGACTTGCCATATTTGGTGACGGAGACAGATGTGCAAAAGGTGATCGCGGGATGGCCAGTAGAGTGGCGCGCCCCCTCATATTTAGATGTTGGTGCAAGCAAAGGTGCAGGAAGTTTAGTTACACAAAAGAGAAAGGAAGCAACTAAGCAGGATGTACAGAATTTGGCCACATAGAGAAAGAAGGAAGCCGCCAAGAAGGCTCGCATGGAGAAAGAGCATGCTGCTAAGGAGCAGGCAGAACAAGAGCAGCGTGAGTCAGAAAGAAGTGGAAAATCACCTTCATGAGAGACCAAGGAGGAAGATCTATCCGAACAAGGTAGTAGAGGAGATGAGGGGAAGAGCACCCCCTTCATTCTGAAGAAGTGCTAAAGGAGCAGTAGGAAGGTCCCTAGAAAAAGAAAAAAATGTACAAGTCACAGGGTGATCCCATGGTCTTCACGGATAGCTATCTAGATGAGATCGGGGAGAAAATAAGGGAGACTATGACTGAAGTGTTGTAGCAGTTTGAGCAGAAATATATGTAGATGTTGGGGAGTGTCCAAAAGGATTTGTGCGAGCTACAGATCTAGGTAAACAGGATATAGGCAGACACTATTCAAGCGAGTGTAGAACAGGTGAGCCTGGCACTTGGGATGAGTGAAGCAACGAAAATGGTAAGGACCGTAGACCTTAGAACAATTTCATTACCAGATGGGTCCCTTCGCGCGGAGTCAGCCGATGATCGCATCATCTTAAGCACCCTCAATAACATCAAGTTGAACATAGCAGTGCTCCCCAATGAGATTCTTCACGCGCTGCATGTAGGAGTAACAAAGGAATTGAGAGCTTGAGAGAAGCGCTCTCTCAATCTCATTAGTGAATATAAAGTGAAAAATGAGGAGATGTTTGTTGATAAGACACGGGACTTGAAAGAAAAGGAGACGTTGCAGGCATAGAGTTCTCGATTGGAGTCTGCAGTCACAGAGGCATGCAAAACAGTGCCTGAGCTTCACATCCCTGAAGATGTCCAGCAAGAAGCGAAGATTAGGAAGTTAGCCGCTAGTTTACGCAAAGCCAAGGTAGAGGTTGGCCGAGTTCAATTTGAACTAAATATGAAAGTAACTAATCCACAATTAAAATTGCAGCCCATGACTCTGCCTCAGGTCTGGGAGCAGTGTGGAGTCACCATCAGAGAAGGAATGGCCACCCTTGATGCCACAGTCACTGATTGTTCGACATTATTTGAAGTTGCAGACACTGAATATAGAGGTCCAGGATCTGCAGAGGTAGTATGACGAAGTCAGGGCAATGACACACTCCATTGCACCAGTGCAGCGCCTAGCCAAATTGTAGGAGGGGAAGAAGCTCCTTGCGCACGTAGAGGTGGTATAGAAGAAGGAGGCCTTGCTTAAGGCCAAGCTGCAGCCTTGGTTAGAGGAGGCTTACCAAGTCACAACAAGTATTCAGGGGAAGCTAATGGGCTTGCAACAGATGCAACAGACAATGAGGTTGGCCGCAGAAGGACCAACTATGAAAAAGTTAGTTGAGTAACTGAAGCAGGAATCCACTCAAAGCATTGCTGAAGTTGCAGTAATTTAGGTTGAGCTGGAGGATCTTTGCAGCAAGATCACAGAACCAGCTGAGTGACTCGAGGGCGAGTCGTGATCTTTGTGTTGGGGGCCTGTTGGGATGGTGTCCCCTGGGTCAGTTTTGGGGTTGAAAACCTAAGTTTTGATGTATTTTATGTAAATGATGTAAAGTCTCCACGATTTTTGGATGTGGAGCGCATATATGATTAGGAGTCAAAGGGGTTTTATCCCCTTGATTATGTAAAGGTTGAGTCGGATTTGAGACCCACCCATGGTCCACACACCATTGGATTGTATGTAAAAGGCTATAAATAGGTGCATCTTAGAGAGTTTAAGGCAGGATCGAAGATAATAATGGATGAATGAGTTAATAGAAGAGAAGTGTTAGCACAAGGAAGTGGGTCAGATAGGAGAAGAAAGGCTCTGCATATGAGTGCGTAGAGGCCTAGGTAGAGTCCACAGCTGGGTGTGTGGATCCCTACAACTGAGTGTGCAGGGTAGTTTTGAGTTTGTAAACCTGAACTGAAGATCAATACAGGAGATTATTGAAGAATTCTTGTGTATATGTATTTATTTCCATTTACGATATATGTTGTGGATGAATAATGTGTTTATGAAATATTGATCTAATGATGCACGATTCACTTGAATAAGTCTTAATAGATGTACGCAATCTATATTAAGTACTTTCGCGAAGACTATGATGAATTCTACTATGTTTTCTAATTAACTTAAGTAGATCTGCGCTAACACTAATCTAGGATCATTCTTTGGTGCACATAAGTGAATAAATTGACTGTTAACGATCTACAAAGACCAATCGTAGACCTTCGAGAAGGTATAAAGGCTGTTTGAATAGGGTTACAGTACCGAGCCCTAGGGGCTTATAGAACTGCGTGAAGTTAGATCTAGGGTGCTAAAAGACATCACACTAATATCTGGATGTGGAAACTTGGTTCCGTCATCCCCCATACTGCTTTGGGTGAGACTGCAGCATGTGCTACGTAGGTTGTTTCCGAAAGGGCCAGTAGTGTAGGGTTTTCTTTGTTAGCACAACTAACTATGAACCTAGGTTAGGATCCCCTAAGCCAACATGTGTCAAACCTGCCATCCATTAAACCCTGGTTAACGACCACGAACGACCTTTACCTTTATTGGGGGGGCAAGTTGGCACTGAAAAATGACTTTATATCCAAATTTTCAGATACCATTGCATGTCATGATCACTGAGCCTCTATACTCTTTGCAGAATTACTATTGTCATATATTCTGAACTCTATTGTTTCAAGCTACAAAATTGTGTCTTGTTGAACAATAACAATGGGTAGTCATTTAGTCAGATATTAACATGTTCAATTACATGCTTCATAACAGGTGCGCAACATCTTGATTCAAGCTGGATGGATGGAGTATTTTGAATGGTTACTATGTTTCGACAATGAGATAGCATTAGAATTCATGAATAATTTGGACAATGGCACAACAATAGTGAGAAATATACAAATACAAGTAAGTGAAGGTGCAACAGTAGAATTAATAAGTCTTATGAAAGAAGGAGAAAAGTGGTACGAGATACACACTTCTCTTCAGAACGTGACCCTCTTGTTTCTAAGTACTGGTGAAGAATTGATCAAAAAAGGAAAGGGGTATAACTCGAATTCATTGTCAGAACCATGGAAAAAAGTAGCAGGGATTGTCCAACGATACATTACATGAGATAGAAAGTACGATGTGGTGAGGGTACATCATCTAAAACTAATGGAATCCCTGAGGCGAAAGGTAACTCTAAACCTTCCCTATTTTCTCAATTCATTGTTGCATGAGACCACTACTAGGTTATGAAGATCCAAGGACCAAGTTTCGATCATAATTCACCATGGAATTATAATGGTATTAATTATAAGGATTTGTGTTTCTTGATGGGCCCTGACCCATGTTCAGTGTTAAGTAGCCAAGAAAATCCCTACACTACTGGCCCTTTCGGCATCAATCCATGGAGCGCGGACTGAAGTCTCACTTGAAGCAGTATGGGGGGATGCAGGAACCAAGTTTCCATACCTTGAGATGGTAGTGATGTCACTTTTATACCTTCACTCTGCCTTCGTGTAGATCGCTAAGACCTTTAGGGCTTATAAATGTACTTCTCTTATTCATCCTTGAAGCCTCTATGAAAGTCTATGACTGTCCTTCACGTACCCTAAATAGATAGATCAGGCACTTACGCGCCTTTGTAATTACACATACTTCTGTATTTACTCATATTATCTTAGTTTTGTATAGTCTTAACATGCAATAATGATTATCTTTCTGTAAACATGTATCTTTGCTTGCGTTCATATAACAAAGAGAAACATATCGATTCACACATCAAAATAGAATTAAAACATAAACCCAGTGTTCAATTTAACATAATCGCATGCAGTTAACAGAAGTAAAATACACAGGTAATTCCAGAGTACTTCTCTTTATTGATAATCCAGATTTCTAGTACTAACTCTAACTACCCTGCGCACACAGCTGCAAGGGTCCATGCACTCAGCTGCAGAGCCTCTTCCTACACTAAGACTCTCTACTCTTAGCTCATACAGACCCAAAAACTTACTTAGAACTCTACCAAGAACTTCCCTTAGACTCTTCTAAGATTCCCTTCTTATACATTCCGATGGCCCGCGGACCAAGGGCGAATCTCATCAAGCCGACACAAACTATCTAAACTAAGGGCGAAAACCCTTTTTGACTGTTTACATCTTCGTGCTCCGCAACCACAAAATGTAGAGACTTTACATTATTTATGCAAAACTTGGGCCTTATTGCAGCCTCAAAATTCTACTACCGAAACATGGGGAATAACCACCCGGTCCAGACCTTAAGACAACTTCTTTTCCATTTAAAGTGGTGGCTCCGACTAGGGATAATGGGACCAGTTTCCCAATGTGGGTTTTAAGATGAGAGTGGGTAGTTTATGAGTGTTTGCAATAGAATAATGATAATTTAAATGACCTATTATATGATGCAATTCTCTAACTAAATTATTCTAATATAAACCGGGTATTCCTGTGTGGTATGTGATCTACAAAGATATCTGCTTAACATGTGATAATAAAGATTGAACACATCTAAACATAGATGATAACGTATAAAGATAATTTCTTTGACTAGATAGTTAGTCAAAGAAATTTATAAAATATATCGCATATATGATCAGTTATATATGAAAATCACAATTTCAGCTAGAAAAGTGCAATTAACGCTTAACAGAAACAATAAATCTCACATATAATTCATGAAAGTAAAGTTTTTCCACTAATTAAATGTAAACAAAATCAATCATACAAGATAATAGTACCATATGTGTGAAGTCCTGCTCATTTGACAAAGGACATAGACCAACTTATTTCTTCAAAACAAATTATCTCCCAAGAATAAAATAGTGCATCACCAAAGGAAAGTAGTCTTGTCTCTAAAAGAAATGATCATGTTCCATAATTTCACCAAAGCATTCACAAACTTAAAATAGTGCATTCTTTGCAAATTTTTTTGATAAAATTATGGACCCTTCTCTAAATGCATGAGAAGGGTATAAATACTATTATAACTAATGTAAAAAAACAGATTATACAAAATTTGAGGAGGTTTCAGAAAACCTTCCTCCTAACTAGGTAACTACAAAAATAAACAGAGGCTAAATGAACAGAAACAAGAGGATGACTTGTTGTCTACCAGATTTTCCTTCAAATCACATATATCGATCATCGGTTAAATTTGAGGAGGTGCCTCAAAATGTGTCCTGAGTTGTACTATGAAAATCGCATCAGTGAGAGGTGGAAACATCCATTGAGTCGTATGAAGGGAACAGTTGAGAGTCATAATCTGGCTATGTGGCTTAACCAGATACTTCCAATATGACTCCCAGTCGGTCCTAGTCAATTTTGTAATGGCCTCTCTTTGAGTTCTCGCCTTTTCTTGCCAGCTTTTATACAAAGCATTTAAATTGGGCATTTCTTTTAGATTTCCTTCTTTAATGTGGTTGATGGAAAACAGGGTGTGATTCACTTCCTTAATGATATTCTTTGATACCTCGGCTACCCTCGCAACTACTAGCTCGGCCTATTTGATTCTCGCATCCAAAACTATGAAGAGAATGTCTTTATGAGTTTCCTCAATCTCGCGTAGATTGGCTTTCCTTCCGTCTTTTTTTTCCTACCATTCGATGAACTCAGAGATTATGGTGTTTAAATCATTAAACTGAGTTCTCTAGCCGATTGCCTTATCTATCAGTTGGTTGCTAGTAGTCACATAGGGAGTAATGTGTGACATCTTTTGGCAGAAATACTCTTGCTGTTTTACCAGAAGGGAATTTAATTCCAGTGCCTCTTTAATAAACTCCTCAGTAGTGGGAACATCGTTGTATCTTTCCATGGCTTGCTGCATTTCTTGGAGTTGCATGTTTTTGGCCGATACATCAGCTTCATGGATTATTTTCAGGACCTCCATGTCTTGCTACAATTGTGCGAGCTGCTTAGCCATTTTCTTGTTTACGTTTGCTTTCTGTGCTTCGAGCTCTTGCTCGAGCTGTGCAATCCTCTCCTCTTTTTCCCTTCACAAAGTAGAGGCTTCAGTAGCCTTGTCCATAGTGGTCGATGCGTATGCTCCTTTGAACTGTGATAGTCTAGTCAAGTTCTCATCCGAATCGAAAGGAATGTCCTTCCAAACAACATCCATCAGCTCGTTTCTAGGTGGGAATTCAGGTGTGTCTACCCTTTTCCTTTTTTCTGCCTTCTTACTACAGCCTTATGGAGAGAGCTATAGAACACATCCAGTGGAGGTATTTTAGTTACTTTCAAAATAATTTCTAATGTGGGTAGAGCAGGGATAATTTTGGTATGCTGGGGTGTTGTCACTTGTTCCTCCATAAGCTTGGACTACTTGTCGATAGACTTGGGCTTTGTATCCTTATTAATATGCAGAGGAGTTTTACATTCCACTGTTTATTGGGTATTTGTCACTTTGGGAGTGCCTTGCAATTTCTGATTAAACTGATCCCACTCTTGCTCCAAACTACTGCCTTTGACCTCTGAACTAATCTCTGTAGTCAGGGTGCTCATCACTTTCTTCTCAACTGACTTACTACTGGACTCAGTTGTGTTATCTGCATCTTTGGGTTTCCTTGTATATGTTGTCTTGAGTATTTACCTGAGAATCTACTTGAGACCTAAGACCTTCATTATCAACAGTGACACTCGGTGTAGGCTTATCCTCGAGATTTAACAAATGCATTGGGATCACTTCGAGTCTTTCATTTCTGAATTCCTCAAAGCTTTGAAAATCTTTAGGTTTCAGATTCGCCTTTGCCCACTTGAACGCCTGTTTGAAGGATACAACCGACTATAACAAGTCTTAAAAATAGTTATCCTCATGGTTGTATGGCTTGAGCTTTACTCCAATAGTGACATTATATGCCACTTTGTTTGGATCAAATTGCCTCTTAGGAAATGTATGAATCCTGACGTCTTCCATATGTGCTGACTCTTTAGTAGCATGAACAAAATTTGCTAAAGCAAAAGAAATGCACTCGATAAGGAAACAGGGCCATAATGACTTCTTGTCATCTTTGATAACTTTAGTCAGGCCTTTTCCCACGGTCTGGTAGGCAATCTCTCTTGCTAATAATTTATCAGAAACATATAAAGGAAGGACATGTGGATCAGTTATGCTACCAAAAACCCTAATGTAGGTGAACCATTCTTCAATGAAATATTTAACGACAGTAAACAGGTCTATTGCAGCTTCTTGGAAAAACCTAGGGGCTTTCTTATTGAAAATTATTTGATGTAGGGGAAACACAACAACATGAAATATCTTATAGAAGTGAGGTATATAATGTGATTCCCACATTTTTTTATGACTGAGATGGATTGGGTAGGGGTCCTGTAAGGTCCATTTCCAACCCATGGTTGGAAATGTCATGCAAAAATAGATAGCATCCATAATGTAGGCACTAAAATAGAATGGAGGGAGGTTATCTAAAGAGGAGGCTTTCTTCCGTCGATATTCGGTAATGGTAGTGGCTAGGTTATCAGATAGGATGGAGGGTCAATTCATGATGTGGGAATTAACACAGGCATCAATCAGAGGAATCCATTCTATGGAAAAATTAGCATTATTGGGTAGCTCATATAATCTACATAACATATTTGTTGCATAGTCGTAGGGGTTTTCCAAAGAGGCTATAACATACATACCCGATTTGTCATATTTGAATTTGTTGTCCAACACTCTCCAACACTGAATCAACTTGAAGGGGTTTGGGTTCTTATTTGTGAAGTTAGCCAAAAATGTGATGTGATAGATATTTTGAGGGTCAAGTATGTGGTACATTTTCTTCAAGTCCTCTGCTTTGAATGACCCTATGAGCCACATTCTTTCATTGCCTATCTTCAATGATGGGGTTTTCGATCACCCACCTGATCATATCCATGTATGGGAGGATTTAATATCTTGCTCCTATCCTATGAAGGAAAGAACAGGAAGCATCTCTGCATTAAAGTCCTAAAGGCCTTGTTGAGCCAGTTGTTGCTCTCGTGATAGTGATTTTAGGATGTTCATCCTTAAGCCTATTGTATATAACCTCCCAAGTTGTTGCGCCTCCAACAACATCGCAAACTGTATCAAAAAAAATAAGAGCCATATCTGTAAACTCGGATTCAACAATGGTCTGCTTGTTCTATTTCTGCACCACCTTTCTTAGTGACATGTCTTTTATAGCTTGCTTGAAATAGACAAGATATATCAGCGCAGACGGTATCAAGTAATTAAGACTAAAAGCTTCTCTTAAATGACTTTGGATCGTGAGAAAGTTTTAATGAGATATTTGATGTTAACTACCCATCACTTGGAAAATGATTATCCTTCCTTGGGCCGCTAAATATTTATTAACCTGTCAATTCGTTCATTTTGATATTTAAAACGTAATTGTTTCACACGTTTTACCGCTCTTAATCACACATCACAATATTTAAAGGGATACAGTATAGCACCACTAGATGCATAAAGCGAAAAGTGATTGCGAATATCATAATATCACATTTCGAAAATCATTAATGGACATTCTAATGGAATAGCTAAGTTTCTTACGAAGTTTTGAAAGTGTGAAATGACAAGGTGCTATTTATCGGGTTATCGCAGCGGGAGATTTAATCGCAAATTGCAATTTTTTGAAGATGCTTTAAGATATTCACGCGGAAAAGTGCAATTTGCGATTTGCAATGTAGCTTTCATCCTTAGCTCGTTTTGCAAGGTTTTGCTAGGTATTTTCTTAGAGTTAGGTATTGTTATCCTAAGCCTAAAAATTTAAAAGGGTCCCCATTTATAACTCTAACCTTAGCTATTGTTCTTTATAAATGGGGGGGTTGTTTCGTATTACAACAATTGGTGATTCACTTGGAAGAACTATTTATCTCTGAGTAGTTTTCTGAAATTTCTAAAAACTTTCAAAGGAATTAGAGTTATAAGAATAATGATTACATGAGCTATAAGGTAAACAACATTTCTCTAGAATCATCATTACTTGCTCACTTTACTTATTTAATTACTTTACTCTTGTAACGATAAAAATATAAACGTTTGCACTAGCCAACTATAAGATTTAAAGTAATATAGCAGGTATCTTCTGCAGATTAGTTTTTGTTGTTTACTCATTTATCACAGATAGAGCCTCTGCTGCCAGCAAGAATTCATAGCCTCGACAGGGTTATCTTTTAACCAACAATGATTCATTATCCCATCTGAAGGAATTTTCAAATTTCAAAACGATATTCACTTGCTTTGAATCTCACTTGGACCTTGTCCCTTTTTCCTTTTTTGAATATAATCTTTTTTCTTTTTGGTTTCTTAAAAGCCACTGTCTAGGCGTTGTAACCTAATCATGACAATGCCATTCACTGGTTGTAACTAAACTGAACAAGTTGTCTCTTGATGAGACCCCTTGTCTTTTGATCAAGGAGATCATTAGCTATTACCCTGTTTGATATGCAGTATTGGTAAAATCAATTTAATCATTTCCCTATGAACATGGTAAACAAGCTCGTAATGAGACTTTTTATCTTCTAAGTTTTATATATTTTAGAATTACACTGTGAAAAAGGAAATTTTTATCATATGGGGTGAATCATTGGTTTTTTTGAGAATTTTGGGTGATAATGATAGATTTTTTAAGATACTTATCTGCAAAAAGTCCTTACTATGTTATAATTCTTTTCTTGACTGATAACAAAACATTCATACTCTATAAAGATAAGAGTTTGTTCGTAGAATAAATGTTTTAAGAAAGATAAAGTTTTTCCAAAGAAATCAAGTTTACTTTAGTACTCAAATGCCCTAATTATTTATTTTAACTCTTAGTTACTTATAAAAGTGAAAAGAAGAAATATTATCAAAGATTTTATTTTGAAAAGCCAAAAGCAAATACTAGTTAACCGTTATTTTCCTAAGAATCCTAAAAGCAATATGTTACAAAATTGGAAGAGGTTATCTCTTAAGAAAAGTATTTTTTCAAAATTTTCCCATTAACGGGCAAAGAATCCTTCTTACCTAACAAATATTGTAAAAGAAATGTTGATTGTCCAATTTTTTCAATGATTTGAATAGAGCCAAGCCATAGTCTTTGGAATTTGGTATGTCTACCTTTTTCCTTGTGTGCTTTGTCCCATTTCAAAACCAAGTCACCTACTTCAAGAGTTTTTTGACTGGAAGAAGTTGTATCAAAAGAAGCTTTGACTAATTGTTGATGATGGAAGTGGGTTGCTTTAGCCTTTTCTCGTTCTTCTTCAAGCTTGAGAATCTGAAACTGTCTAGCCTAGAGAGAAGAAGAAGGGTTTTCATCGATGAATTGTACTAGGGCAAGAGATGGGATTGCTATGTTTGTGGGAAGAAAAAATTATTTTCCATAAACTAAAGCAAAAGGAGAAGAACCAATAGAGGATTTCTGAGTAATTCTATTTGCCCATAGAGCAAATTTTAATGATTTGTGTCAATTCCTGTGATTTTGATCAATAGTCTTTTTGATAATTCTGATGAGGTTCTTGTTCGTTGATTCTTATAATCCATTACCTTATGGATAATAATTGGCTGAATATTTCAACTTGAAACCTCTCTTTAGAGCAAATTCTACCATTGTATTTCCAGAAAAGTAAGATGCATTGTCAAACATTAAAGCCAAGGGTAAGCCAAACCTAGTAATTATGTACTGATGAATGAAGTACGTGATGTATTCTCTATTAGCTATCTTTAATGGGACAACCTCTACCAACTTTGTAAAATAATCAGTAGTTGTAAGGATGTACCTATGTTGTTTGGAAGATTTACGAACAATCTCACCAATTATGTCTAATCCCCATTATTCGAATGGTTGTTGGATGTTAACTGATTGTAAAAGGAATGTTTTCTTTCTTTCTCTTTCGGCTGTGGTTTGACAAGTTTTACACTTCCTTGCATATTCATTTGCAACTTTAAATACTGTTGGCCAATAATATCCTACATGCTGAATTTTGTGAGTTGTGGTATTTCCCCCAAAATGTCCTCCAGCTCGTCCATCATGTAATTCCTGCATGACCTTTTCAGCTACAGGTTTCTCTAGGCATCTTAGCAATACTGAATCATAAATTTTTCTAAGCAATACATCATTGACTAGTTCATATTGATTTGATTTCATTCTTAAAGCTTGCTTTGTTTTATAATTAACATGCATAGGAGCATATCCACTTTTTAAATAAAATTTCAAATCAGCATATTGTGATTGCGTATCATTGAGGCTTACCTCTAATATTTTCACTTCATTACCTTGATCTTCTTCTAGTGGTAACTGGGAAGCTCCTATTAACATCTTGCAAAAACCTTGGCCCCTGAATACTTTAACTGGATGGATTTATACATCATATTCTTGAAGTGCAGTAACCCAATTAGCCCTTTTCTCCCCTACTTCTCTTTGGATCAATAATTTTCTTACTGCAGGGTAAGGTACAACTATCTTTATATGGGCTTTAAGAAGAAAAGGTTTGAAATGTTTCAAAGTTTCAAAAACAGAAAATGCTTGTTTCTCGATAGCTGAATAATTTAATTCGGCACCTTGCAAGTTAGAACTAAAGAAAGAGATGGGTTCCTTGATATTTTCATCATTCAACTATGTCAAAACTACTGCATATGATGTATCGGATGAAAAAGTATATAACACAAAAGGTTTGAGAAAGTGAGGGGTTGTCAATGAAGGAGCATTAATAATGGCTTTTTTAATCAACTCAACTGACTCTCTTTCATCCTTGTTCCATTTGAAAACTGCATTTTTTCTTATCATTGCTTGAAGGGGTAGGACGATTTGTGAAAAATCTGGAACAAATCTTTTTACAAAATTTATTTGGCCTAGGAATGATTGCATGGTTTTTTTGTTGTGTGGGAGGGGAATCTTTTTGATCTCTTGGAATCTATCAGGATCAATGTAAATTCCTTTCTTGGACACTATAAACCCAAGGAGTTTGCCTTCTGGTAAAGCAAAATAAGATTTTTTTGGATTTAAGGAAATGCCATATTTCTTGCATCTTTCGAAAATGTGCTTCAGGTCGCTTAAATTATTGTTCCTATCCTTAGAATAGACTGTGATGTCATCCAAGTAAATAACAATAAATTTATTAATTAGACATTTGAAGGCAATGTCCATAACACGTTGAAATGTGGCACCAACATTAATGAGTCTGAAAGGCATCTTTTGAGAGGTATATGTTCCCCACTTGGTCCTGAATGTTGTCTTCAATCTATCATCTGGATGCACAAGAATTTGATTATATCCTTAGAATCCATCTAGAAAAGATATTAATTTGGAACTTGCAACTGATTGCAATATCTGTTGCATAGTAGGCAAGGGAAAATTATCTTTTTGAAAAGCTTTATTCAAGTTTCTAAAATCAATACAATTCCTAATATCACTGTTCTTTTTCCTTATGGGTACCATATTCGATACCCACTTAGAATGTCTAATAGGGAAGATTATTTTGGCCTTCAGAAGCTTGTTGAATTCAGATTTGATTTGACTGTCAAGTTTTTGGTGAATTTTGCGATGCTTCTATTAAACTGAATTTTCATTTGAAGTAATAGGTATGGTATGTTGAATTATAGAGGTATTGTAGGTCTTGAGATCTGTGTCATCCTAGGGAAAGACACCTTTGTATGTTTTCAACAACCTAATGAATGATATTCTTTCTTCAAATGATAGGCCAAGACCTAGGTTGACATTTTGAGGTTTTTCAGTTGACCCTATGTTTACTACTTCAAATCTCAGAGTAGAACTTTGAATTTTGGAGTTGGTAATTTTCTTGAACCTATCCTTTAGATCATAGAGATCTTCCATCTTAACTAAATACTTTGGGATTGGGTTATGATCATGATTATGTTTTATTTCTAGATCATTCTCATGTTCATTTATGATATGTTCTTCATACGACCCTTCTGATGTAAGGAAATTAACTATATCCACATCGTTGTTGAATACTCTCCAATTTGTTACATTGTCGGGAATAAATGGCCTAAATATCAACTCTATTGAAAATCTGTATGGACTAAACTCTTCTGAGGGTATAAGCCTAGATGCCACATTAGCAAGTAAGTCAGCACTTGCATTTTACAGTCTAGGGAGTGAAGATATGTTAAAATCATAAAAACGAGAAGTCAAATTCTGATGATTGATAATGTTTAAGGTGCCCAGAGACACAATGAATTGTATTTCTCACCTATTTCACAATTATTTCACAATCACCATAGACTTGTAGGTATTTGACATTAATACTGGTGGCTTTATACAGTGCTTGGATCAGTGCTTCATATTCAATGATATTATTAGTGCACTGGAATTCAAGTCTGCAGGCTAGTATGGTTTTCTCTCCTTGCGGATTGATCAAAATGCATCCTGCGCATGCGGCGTCTTTAGATTTAGAACCGTCAAAATAGAGAGTACAGGACAAAGAGTTATTTGAAACTTTATCTACTAAATTTAGACATTTGGAAGCATATGTTTGTGAAAAAAATTCGATTTGAGAAACTACAACGTTATCTAGAAAGGGAGACCTTTGAGCATTAAAGGATCCCAAGAATTACTCAGCTGAGTAATTTCCAATGATATTATTTGTGAAGGCAATAGGTTCATTTCTTCCCTCGAGGTCAGTGGTTGTATATTTCATGAATTTCTCTCGTTCTACCCTGATTTGGTTTGGTTTACCATTGTGTGGCAACCACATGTGATACCAATCAGTTGCAAAATAACCGTGCAACTTTTTAGACCAATCCCTACTAAGAATCAAACCATAAAATTCAGGGATATCAGCCACCAAAATATCAATTATTTGTGAAAATTTTGGATTAGAGGAAAGCCTAATTGAAACTGATGATATCATTCCAAGCACCTCTTCTTTTTTCCTATCTAAATGAGCTATGTGTACTGCAGATCTTTGAGGTGTAATGTTCAATTTGGTACACACAACTCTTGGCATTATATTTGAGGAGGCTCCTGAATCAACAAGGCAGTTATGAAGATTCCTGTTGAAAATTTGATAAGTGAGCAGAAATGGAGGAACATGAGAAATAGGCCTCTCACCAATTAGAACTAGATTTGAAGGATCTACTTTGTTTGAGGATGAGGGAGGTTTTCCCATATCGTAGGCAGCTTGAATAACTACAGCAGATGGTAGAGAAGATACAGGACCTACTTTCAACTCTCTTAATATAATTTTTGAAAGATTGATTGGCCATAACTTGAGTTGGAGACTGAGAAGATGGGAAGGTCGGTCCAGAAGTAGGTATCGATGGAAAAGAACTTACTACTGGGTTAGTACTACTAATGGTAGTACTAATTGGAGAATTGGATAGTTGAGAAGTCATGGATTGAGTAAAGGTGGATGGGGAAGTGAATGGATGGAAAGGTGATGTGATCTCACTGGTATATGATTCAGATCTTGATGAAGTAACTTTCCTACATCATGGAGGGATGGGGAACTCAAACGGGGTGACCCCAAGCCTTTCACTTTGGGGTCTAGTCAATACACCAGTTTGTTGTAATAAGGAGGTAACACTTTCTTTAGAAACTTCAGGTCTCTCTGGTTTCTCGGCAGAAATGTATATCTGTTCCAATTTCTGTATCAAATAATGAACTTCGGGAGACTCGGGAATGTAATCTGGAGAGGGTGGTTTCCTTACTATTTCAGGAGACGAGGGAGATGTTTCTACAACTTCAGACTTCCGATCAAGAGATTTTGAACGAGATCTAGAAGGTGTAGAAATGGTGGAGGGGTTTTGACTCTTATGAATTCTTTTTGAATGATCTTTAGGATTATATGCCATTCACAGTTGAATTCCCTCCTTCTAGTGCCAAAATGTTGTGGCCTTCAAATTCTGCTACCGAAAAATGGGGGATAACCACCCGGTCCGAACCTTAAGATAGATCCTTTTCAGTTTAAAATGGTGGCTCCGACTGGGGATAATGGGACCAGTTTCCCAGTGTGGGTAGTTTATGAGTGTTTGCAATAGAATAATGATAATCTAAATGACCTACTCTATGATGCAATTCTCTAACTAACTTATTCTAATATAAACCCAGGTATTCCTGTGTGGTATGTGATCTACAAAGATAACATGTGATAATAAAGATTGAACACAACTAAAAATAGATGATAACGTATAAAGATAATTTCTTTGACTAAATAGTTATTCATATAAATTTATAAAATATATCGCATATATGACGAGTTATATATAAAAATCACAATTTCAGTTAGGCATCATACAAAAGTGCAATTAATGCTTAACAAAAAAAATAAATCTCACATATAATTCGTGAAAGTAAAGTTTTGCCACTAATTAAATGTAAACAGAATCAATCATACAAGATAATAGTACCATATGTGTGAAGTCTTGCTCATTTGACAAATGACATATACCAACTTTTTTCTTCAAATCAAATTGTCTCCCAAGAATACAATAGTGCATCAACAAAGGAAAGTAGTCTTGTATCTAAAAGAAACAATCATGTCCATAATTTCACCAAAGAATTCACAAACTTACCATAGTGCATTCTTTGAAAATGTTTTTGATAAAATTTTGGACCCTTCTCTAAATGCAGGAGAAGGGTATAAATACTATTCTAACTAATGTGCAAAAATAGATTATACAAAATCAGAGGAGGTTTCAGACAACCTTCCTCCTAACTAGGTAACTAAATCCAAAAATAAACAAAGGCTAAATGAATAGAACTAAGAGGATGACTTGTTTTCTCCCAGCTTGTTCTTCAAATCACAGATATCAGTCATCAGTTGAATATGAGGAGGTTCCCTGAAATGTGTCCTGAGTTGTCTTATGAAAATAGCATCGGTGAGAGGTGGTAGCTTCCGTTGAGTCGTATGAAGGGAACAATTGAGAGTCATAATTGTTGGAAATAATACTGAGAGGGGGGGGGTGAATCAGTATTATCTAATTCTTTTAATGAACCTTCCTTATTTGATCTTTGAATTATATTTGCATGTCAGTACCATAAAATAATGTGCATGAACAAAGAAAACAGATAGTCACACCAAAGAACACAAGATGTAAGGTGGAAACCCAATGTGGGTGAAAACCACCTGCTGCAATATGTCTCTATCTTCTTTCAAATTAGAAACTTCTTTTACAATGGTTTTGTACTGGTGCAGTCCTTTACCAGTATGCAGGCTGCAACCTGCAGAGAGCTACAACTCTCTCTCGTTTTCCAGTCTCTCCTGGAAGGGAGCTACAACCCCCTACTTCTTTTCTTACAAGGACCACTTTTCATAAATTTTCAAACTGGATCCATAAGCATCAATTGATCATCAAGTATGAGAGAATCACCCAATCAACTGTAGTAACTAGATCAACAGTAATAGGACCAAACCCAGAACACAACAATGATAAACAAAGATTTTAAGAGAAGGAAGCACCCTGCTCCACTGCTAGCCTGCTTCCGGACTCACCCTGCTCAACTGCTAGCCTGCTTCCCGGACTCACCCTGCTCAACTGCTAGCCTGCTTCCCGGACTCACCCTGCTCAACTGCTAGCCTGCGTCCCGGACGCACCTTGCTCAACTGATAGCCTGCGTCCCTCGCTCTGAGTCTATTGAACTGCCTGCGTCCCGACGCACCTGAACCCTTCTGCGCCTGCGTCCCGACGCACCTGAACCCTTCTGCGCCTGCGTCCCGGCGCACCTGAACCCTTACTGCACCTGCGTCCCTCCGGGCATAGATGATTTCAAGACTTCAGAAGTAACCCAGACAGTCAGATCTATAGATCTGAACATGCGCCGAAGAGATCTCGGTCCATCAGTAGATTCGCCTTGTTTAGATCTAGACCAGATCTAGCCCTCATAAGATATTCAACCAAAACCATGCTTAAACCAAATGATCTCCTTTGCTTTATATAGGCAAGCTCCTCCTCAAATCATGGAACAATACCACGAGCCGACACCATAATAACACAATACCGTCGGCTAGATACCAAGAGTAAAACACAAGAACTTTTCTCTGTCTTGAAATGTGTGCACTGGGTGGACGCACCTCCTGAATGGCTGGTCTGCATCTCTGGACGCGGTCCCTGCAAGGTGTACCTGCGGGTATGCACCTTCTGAACTGATATCCTGCGTCCTTCTTATTTTTCAATAAAATGAGAGCCTTGTCATGGGAGTTGCCATCAAGTACAAAATCTGTAACATATAGCCATACCAGAGAACATAATGCCAACAATCTCCCCCTTTGGACTTGATGGCAACCTTACAATCTTCAGCTTCATTCTCCCCCTTTGACATCAAGGGCAAAGGGGTATGCTCCCCCTAAGATCATGCTCCTCCTGAAAATGAACCAGATCTGCAACAAAGAACCATAATCCACCATGAAAGAGATAGAGGCATATTGCAGCAAGATCTCCTTCTGACCATCCTCCATAATGCCAACAATGCATTATATGCTCCCCCTGAACATGTGAGCTAACCATGACTGAACCATTTCCTGAGTCTGTTCTGCTCCCCCTGAGCCTGAGCCAACCATGACTGAACCTGAGTCTGTTCTGCTGCCCTTTCTTCATATACGCGACTTTGCAGCCTATAACTCGCGTATATACGCGACTTGTCTTCATTATGTCAGCGTATGCAAGATGGAATACTAAATTTCATCACTTTCAAATTCCCCTGTGTCTGTTATGTCCACTGTCTGAATTATGCCACACCTTTCTGTCTCTGTCTTCTTTAATTCCTGCAACTGTGATGATGTATGGTCCTTTTGTTTTGAATTTTGAAATCTGCTCCTGCATTCCCTTGCTTTATGCCCATAGTTGTTGCATGTATAACATCTTACATTTTTCATGTTCCTTCTATCACAATCAATTGCTTTGTGTCCATATGCATTGCAGGCAAAACAATATCCTCTGAAATACCTGGGATGCGATGATCTGTCTTGAACCATTCTACTTCTACATCTGGCTGCAACATGTCCAAGATTATGACATACATAACATTCAACATTTTTTAGTGGAGGAAATAATCGTCTATCATAGTTAGGAGTAAAGGATCTTCCTTGAGGAATTTCTTTCCTTGGTTGTTCCTCGTTGAGCATTTCAGATTTCTCATTAGAGTTTCTTGCCTCACCTTGTGAACTAGATTCACCTTCAACATATTCATGAAAACCAAGACCAGTCTTGATAGCAGGAGACCTTTGACTATTAAGAATATCATCCAAGATTTTAGTACTATCTTGAAATCGTAAAAGCTTATCCTTTTCTTCTATTTTACCTTTCAAGATATTTACCTCAACTTGATGTTGTTCTTCCTTTTTCAGATATTGATTCCTTAGGTCTTCTTCAGCTTTTCTTCCTTCTTCCACTTGTCACTTTAGTTTGATCACTTCATGTTCTTGATCTTCAAGATCTTCTCTATTCTGTTCTCTTGATTCTTTAAGATCTTCTTTTAGAGAGAGGATCCTTGATTCAAGTTTCTGAATAGTTGTACTATGATCCTTTACTATATCCTGCAATTGCTCCCTTACCCTGATTTCTGTCTCCAATTGTTCTTTTAATTTGGCAACTTCTTCAGTTTCTGCATTCTTCTCTTCATGTGCCATGAGACTTTTAATATCTTCGCTATTATTGGATGAAGCATTCTTCTTCTTATGTGCCATGAGACTTCTAATATCTTCACTATCATTGAATGAACTTTTAATATGGGTATAATAGCTTCTACCATCTTCTTCAGATATCTTTCCTTTGTTATGAGGACATCTAGCAGCATAGTGACCAACTCTACCACATAGAAAACATTTGAAAGGTAGCTTACCTTTGAACCGTCCAGTTCCCCGTTCAAGATTCTTGACAAAATTTACCTCATCTTCTTCCTCTGATACTTCAAATGCGGCCTCTGGTGGTACCTCTTGTCGCATTTCAAAAGCAGTTAAGATCCCATGAAGTTGTGACATGGTGATTTTCTGCACATTCTCCTTTTCTTCTATGGCAGATACTTTAGAGTCAAATTTAGCAGACAGAGATCTCAAAACTTTTTCAACTAAGACAACTTCCTCAAATTCTTCACCCAGATCCCTCATACAATTCACAATCTCATCCATACGCAGGAAATAATTAGCTATGCTTTCATTATTACGCATCTTAAGAGTTTCATACCGGATTCTGAGAGTTTGAAGATTTGCTCTTTTTACCTGATCATCTCCTTCGTAGCTTGTGACGATTTTGTCCCATATTTCCTTAGCTGATTTCAAATGCATGATCTTCATAAATTCTGATTGAGTCAAACTACTCAATAGGACAGTAACAGCTTTGGCATTGAGCTCATAGTGCTTTTTCTCTGCTGGATCTGTAGGAGTTGCTGATGGGAATTTGTATCCTCCTTCTACGATTCCCCAAACTTCTGCTCCAAGTGATTGTAGATATGCAGTGGTTCTTATCTTCCAGTGAGTAAAATTGTTCCCGTCAA
The DNA here is from genome assembly GCA_031772625.1 of Pinus tabuliformis. NCBI lineage: Eukaryota > Viridiplantae > Streptophyta > Pinopsida > Pinales > Pinaceae > Pinus > Pinus tabuliformis. The sequence continues at coordinate 488,816,289 of CM062807.1, read as the reverse complement.
AGACTGGTGGCCTGATGTGTGCCTCTCTTTTTGGATTAGCCATTCTGATGGATCTTTTCCTTCAAGCGATCAAGCTTCCTCAGAAGGACCTGCTCCGATACCAATTGTTGGAAATAATACTGAGAGGGGGGGGGGGGTGAATCAGTATTATCTAATTCTTTTAATGAACCTTCCTTATTTGATCTTTGAATTATATTTGCATGTCAGTACCATAAAATAATGTGCATGAACAAAGAAAACAGATAGTCACACCAAAGAACACAAGATGTAAGGTGGAAACCCAATGTGGGTGAAAACCACCTGCTGCAATATGTCTCTATCTTCTTTCAAATTAGAAACTTCTTTTACAATGGTTTTGTACTGGTGCAATCCTTTACCAGTATGCAGGCTGCAACCTGCAGAGAGCTACAACTCTCTCTTGTTTTCCAGTCTCTCCTGGAAGGGAGCTACAACCCCCTACTTCTTTTCTTACAAGGACCACTTTTCATAAATTTTCAAACTGGATCCATAAGCATCAATTGATCATCAAGTATGAGAGAATCACCCAATCAACTGTAGTAACTAGATCAACAGTAATAGGACCAAACCCAGAACACAACAATGATAAACAAAGATTTTAAGAGAAGGAAGCACCCTGCTCCACTGCTAGCCTGCTTCCGGACTCACCCTGCTCAACTGCTAGCCTGGTTCCCGGACTCACCCTGCTCAACTGCTAGCCTGCTTCCCGGACTCACCTTGCTCAACTGCTAGCCTGCGTCCCGGATGCACCTTGCTCAACTGATAGCCTGCGTCCCTCGCTCTGAGTCTATTGAACTGCCTGCGTCCTGACGCACCTGAACCCTTCTGCGCCTACGTCCCGACGCACCTGAACCCTTCTGCGCCTGCGTCCCGGCGCACCTGAACCCTTACTGCACCTGCGTCCCTCTGGGCATAGATGATTTCAAGACTTCAGAAGTAACCCAGACAGTCAGATCTATAGATCTGAACATGCGCCGAAGAGATCTCGGTCCATCAGTAGATTCGCCTTGTTTAGATCTAGACTAGATCTAGCCCTCATAAGATATTCAACCAAAACCATGCTTAAACCAAATGATCTCCTTTGCTTTATATAGGCAAGCTCCTCCTCAAATCATGGAACAATACCACGAGCCGACACCATAATAACACAATACCGTCGGCTAGATACCAAGAGTAAAACACAAGAACTTCTCTCTGCCTTGAAATGTGTGCACTGGGTGGACGCACCTCCTGAATGGCTGGTCTGCGTCTCTGGACGCGGTCCCTGCAAGGTGTACCTGTGGGTATGCACCTTCTGAACTGATATGCTGCGTCCTTCTTATTTTTCAATAAAATGAGAGCCTTGTCATGGGAGTTGCCATCAAGTACAACATCTGTAACATATAGCCATACCAGAGAACATAATGCCAACAATAATATGGCTATGTGGCTTAACAAGATACTGCCAATATGACTCTGAGTCGGTCCTGGTCAATTTTGTAATTTCCTCTCTTTGAGTTCCCGCCTTTTCTTGCCAACTTTTATACAGAGAATTTAAATTGGGAATTCTTTCAGATTTCCTTCTTTAATGAGGTTGGTGGAAAACAAGGTGTGATTCACTGCCTTAATGATATTCTTTGATACCCCGGTTGCCCTTGCCACTGCTAGCTCAACCTATTTTATTCTCGCATCCCAATTCATGAAGATAATGTATTTGTGAGTTTCCTCAATCTCAGGTAGATTAGCTTTCCTTCTATCTTATGTTTCTTGCCATTTGATGAACTCAGAGATTCTCATGTTTAAATTGTTAAACTCAGTTCTCTGGTTGATTGCCTTATCTGTCAGCTGGTCGCTAGTAGTCAGATAGGGAGTAATGTGTGACATCTTTTGGCAGAAATACGCTTGTTGTTTTACCAGAAGGGAATTTAATTCCAGTGCCTATTTAATAAACTTCTTAGTAGTGGGAACATCCTTGTATCTTTCCATGGCTTGATGCATTTCTTGGAGTTGCATGTTTTTGGCTAATATATCGGCTTCATGGCTTATTTTTAGGAACTCCATGTCTTGCTACAATTGTGTGAGTTGCTCAACTGCTTTCCTATTTAATCTTCCTTTCTCTGCTTCAAGCTTCTACTCGAGCTATGCAATCCTCTCCTCTTTTTCCCTTAATAAAGTAGAGACTTCAATAGCCTTATCCATAGTGGCTGATGCATATGCTCTTGTGAACTGTGATAGTCTAGTCAAGTTCTCGGCCAGATCGAAAGGAATTTCCTTCCAAACAATTTCCATCGGCTCGTTCCTAGGTGGGAATTTAGGTCTATCTACCCTTTTCCTTTTTTTCTTCCTTGTTACTACAGCCTTGCAGAGAGGGCTATACAACACATCAAGTGGAGGTATTTCAGTTACTTCAAAAATAATTTTTGATGTGGGTAGAGCAGGGATGATTTCGGTATGCTGGGACATTATCGTTTGTTGCTCCATAAGCTTAGACTTCTCGCCAATAGACTTGGGCTATGTATCCTTATGAACATGTAGATGAGTTTTACATTCCATTGTTTCTTGGATATTTTTCACTTTGGGAGTGCCTTGCAATTTCTAAATAAACTAATCCCACTCCTGCTCCAAGCTACTACCTTTGACCTCTGAACTGATCTCTGTAGTCAAGGTGCTCATCACTTGTTTCTCAGCTCACTTCCTGCTAGACTCAGTTGTGTTATCTGCGCCTTGGGGTTTCCCTGTATCTCTTGTCTTCTCAGTATTTACCTGAGAATCTACTCGAGAAATAGGACCTTCACTATCAACAGTGACACTCGGTGTAGGCTTATCCTCGAGCTTTAACAAATGCATTGGGATCACTTCAAGCCTTTTATTTCTGAATTCCTCAAAGCTTTGAAAATCTTCAGGTTTTAGATTCACCTTTTCCCATTCGAATGCTTGTTCGAAGGATACGGCTGATTGTAACAAGTCTTCAAAAGAGTTATCTTCATGGTTGTATGGCTTGAGCTTTACTCTAGTACTGACATTATATGCCACTTTGTCTTGATCAAATTGCCTCCTAGGCAATGTAAGAAGCTTGAGGGCTTCCATATGTGCTGACTATTTAGTAGCATGAACAAAATTTGCTAAAGCAAAATAACTGCATTTGACAGGGAAAGAGGGCCATAATGACTTCTTTCCGTCTTTGAGAACTTTAGTCAAACCTTTTCGCACGGTCTGGTAGGAAATCTCTCTTACTAATAATCTATCAAAAACATATAAAGGAAGGACAAGTGGATCGGTTGTGCTACCAAAAACCATAATATAGGTGAACCATTTTTCAATGAAATATTTACTGACAGTAAAAAAGTCTATTGTGGCTTCTTGGGAAAACTTGGAGGCTTTCTTATTGAAAATTATTTGATATAGGAGCAACACAACAACATGGAATATCTTATAGAAGGGAGGTATATAATGCAATTCACACATTTGTTTATGACTGAGATGGATTGGGTAGGGGTCCTGTAAGGTCCATTTCCAACCCATGGTTGGAAATGTCGTGCAAAAACAGATAGCATCCATAATGTAGGCACTAAAATAGAACGGAGGGAGGTTATCTGAAGAGGAGGATTTCTTCTTTCGATATTCGATAATGGTGGTGTCTAGGTTATCAGATAGGATGGAGGGCCAATTCATAATGTGGGAATTAACATAGGCATTGTTGGCTTATATGGGCCTGACCCAGGTTCGTAAGAGTTATGTAGCCAAACAAATCCCGTAGCTACTGGCCCTTTCTGCAATAGCCTGCGGAGCGCAGACTGAGGTCTCACCCGAGGTAGCAGGGGAGGGTGCTAGAACCAGGTTTGCACACCCTTGGGATGTCTTGATGTGTTCTGGGGGGTTTGCGTACCGTTCTATGGCCTCGCGCCACTCTGCTTCCGTGTAGATCTAGAACAAGACAATTCCTTAATACTTATTATTAATGAGCTGTTATAGATCAAATCAACCTTTTACGGTCTTCAAGCAAACATTTAATAGAGATAACCAATTCACGCACCCAGAAAAGTTATAGATTTGCATAAACTCATAACATAAGCATAAGCGCACAAATCAAACAGATATATCAACCATAAATTAACCAGATCCACAATATTTCAGATTCAACACAGTATTTCAGAACCAACTTATCTTTATTCAATTCTTTTGGCTATACAACTAGATCCACACTGCGCACTCATCTGCAGGGGTCCGCGCACACAGTTGCGGACTCTACCATGCCTCTACGTACATAGCTACAGATCGTCTTTCTACCCACCTGTTATAGACATTTTTGTGCCTTACAGCTATAAGCATGAAATGTCCATAATCTAAGGGATCCAAAGTCCCTAAAAATGTTGTTCCTACCCCTAGAGGAACAAGGCTAACAAACCACAGCAATTCACATAAGTTCTCCACTAGAAACTGCTCAAAAACAAGTCAATTCAGGATCAATTCAGTGGCTCCACTAGCTGTCTACGCTGAAATGCAAAGTCAACACTGGCTACCTGCACTGCAATGTAGGTAGAAGCACTACCAGGGTGCGCTGAGCGAGAATTGACAAATGGAAAGTTCATTCCAAGAGGTGTCAAGACCCAGGAAGCTTCCCGAATCTTCCTCAATGACACTTGCCTCAGTGAATTCGACTAGTGATGAGTAAGAGGTTCCCAATCTCCAAGTGGAAGCAAGAACCTCCAAGTGGAATCAAGAACTGACAGAGGGAGAGGAGACTAGTCAGATCTCAAGCTGACTCATCCTCTCTCCAAACATCTATATATGGATCTCTCCTCCATGAGATCTTGGGGCTGGAATTTTGTTATTGCAAAGAATTGTTGTTGGTTTGAGATTGGAATCATTGGGTGCTTAATGCTTTGAAGGGGGTGAAGATAGGAATTCCATTTGCTGGGAAGGAGATGCTGGATTGGAGCCCTCTGGGTTGTATCTCTTCCTGAACCTTGTTATTCATCAATAAAGCTATCTTGATTTCTCCTATATGCTAATGTGTCTTTGATGTATGATTGCATTAGTGTATTTAGTTTATTTCTAATCCTAAACTAGTTATGAACATGAATCTATGTCTTTGTGTAGTGTTCTCTTCTTGTGATCTTGCAGAAACCTCTTGAAGCTGGGCGAGCGAGAAGGCAAGTAGCTGGGAACCCCCAAAGAGAAGAGAGACCGGATCGAGGGACAAACGGAAGACACCGGTTAGTCCATCTATCTCTCTCTTTATTCTTAATTCATAAAGGAAGAATACTAGAATAGCTGTCTCTATTTGTTGCTAAGGCGCTGTCACACCTTAGGTGGATAGGATCGTCCTGCATAGGCATTTTTCCCCACAACAAATTGGCGACTCCGTTGGGGAAATTTGTTTAGTCATTTTATTTGTGTTTCCATCATTGTTTGTTTCATAGACTCAACAACAACAATCGAACTGCATCTGCTATTCTCAAATGCAAAGTAGACAGCTGCTGCTTTGATCCAATCACTGGATTTTTCTATGATCTGAACAATGGACTCACAAATGATTTGATGATCCTTTGTGATAGATCTTAGTACTCCCTCAAAGCATCCCTTTGATTATACCTTGCTTGTTGCTTTTATTTGGCCTGAAACCGTAGATTAATCAGCAATTTGTGACCCAGAACCCAGTGAGAAACTCTCGTTTCTCCTTCAGCGCAGACCCTGTGAAGAGGTTCTGCATTTCAACGCAGGTACCGTGAAGGCTACCTGCGCTGAATGTCAAAACCCCTGTGTTGAGGGTGCGCTGATCCAGTTAGGCCTTGTGCAGCTGGGGTTCTCTGCTCTGTTTTGCCTTGTTTTGATCTCTGATTTTTTGCAGCCTGTAACCAGCATAGGTACCAGTCTGATAACTCCTTTTCTCTGCTTAAATTCTGCCTCCTTTTGTACAAAAAGATTGTGAGTGTTTTTATGTGTTTGTGGCGTCATTTGCAGTTTTCCTTTGCAAGAGTGAAATAATCGTCCTGTAGCCCTTGATTCAGATCTGTTGATTGTGATCTTAGGAGAGAGTTCATTGGCTGTTTACAGTTGATTATACATTTACTTTTTCTTTGGGTTTGAGTTTGTCTCTTTTAAGTGTCGAAACAAGTGTTCATTTCGAAAATCGTTAAGTGTTTTAATCTCTTCTACCCTTTCTGATTTCGAAAAAAGTAAACTTGTTTGTATTTGTCATTTAAAAGCAAATTCAAAGTTGTACAAAAAGCTTTCTTTTTAGGCATCAATACTAAGAAAGCGGAAAACAAACACATGCATTGTGCATTTGCATCTTGATAGTTTGCATGTTTGATTTAAGAAAAGTGCATTAGAGTGTGCTGATTGCTCTTTGAGAAAATATGGTGTCTTTCTTTTCCCTTTGTAGCTAGGATTTTCATGGTTGAAAAAGATATAAAAAGCTTGCTTATCATCTTTAGACTGCATTTAGGAATGGTATCATACATCTCATGGTGAACCTCAAAAGGCAAACTTCTAAAAAGATCAACCTAAAATAAATTGAATGAACTTAACAACGCTTTGTAACTCAACGCACGTGACTATCGATCTCGCTGATGGTGGGTGATTCCTCCTGAGGGACGATAGCGCCAGTACGGATTGTGCTCCCACGTACCATTGAGTATATATTGGGAGACCCCTATAGGCATAAAACCTTTATCCTTAGGAAATCGTGTCGGCCGCCCTACTGATCGCAATGCACTGAACACAGCATTCAGGAAGATCGACCACCCGTACCTTAAAAGGTATTCTGCGGTTTTGCGAAAAGTTTGGCACACCCTCTACCTAGAACTCTAGAGCAGTTCCTTTTGGCCTTTTTCAGACTCTATAACGGAAAAAGTCCATCCGAGCATTTGTCACTTCGGGCTCGTTAAAACATCGGAGGAGACTAGAGTCATCTTTTGCTTTTTCTCGACTCTTTAAAATTGAAAAAGCAGGTTGTGTCTAAGCGTCATTAAAATTTATTTTAAACGGAATAATCATCACCATTCCCTCGTTGATCTTCGAAGTTAGTCTCTTTTCATCGTAAGTTCTTGTAGAATCGCTAGAAAATATTTTGGATAAACTAGATATGTCTGAACAACCGTCGACATCCAGGACTGTGTCATCCGACACAGCAGCGGCAGAGCCTCCTGCTGCTACCCCAACGATGTTCGATGGTATACCATCTGTCTCGGCAAGTTATCAACAACAAGCCGGAGTCTCATCAGGGACTGCTTTGACGACATGGTTAGTTCCTATTTCTTCATCCAGATTATCATCTGGTATTTCTTATGTTGAAACTCAACAAATTGATCCAATGTGTCTTCAAAGGCCAATCTGCCCTTTAAGTACTGGATTGCCACCATATGGAGGGCAGTATACCTTTTCATTGTTCCCTCCTGGAGAACAACCATATGGGAGTTTACAACAAAGTTCAGGTCAAACTGGAATTACATCCAGCGGTTGGGTACCAATACTGCCTCAGCAACCAAGGGTTGTATATTCAATGCAACCAGTCCACCCTGTGTCGAATATTCCCACTATACCTGCCATGGTTATTGCGTCGCAAGTACAAGCGCTACCTGTTGTATGTCAACCCCAACGGCCTCAGGTTGCAATACAACAGCCTCTTGTCTCAACGACTCAATCACAACCTCAGGTTAGTGCCTCCTTATCTGGAGCGACTCAGGATCAAACAAGTACTGTGACTCCTCATCTTGGTCAATCATCCAGTATTGGTCAACAGCAAATGGTTCAACAACCAGAGCTGGTTCAAACTCAACAACCCCCATTCCAGCAATCATATCAAGGACCTGAGCAAGAAGTCTTTGTAAGTAATGGGCAATCGCATTTCCAAAGCGGTAATCAACAACCATATTATAATGGTTATGCCCATCAACCTTGTCAAAGTTGCCAGCATCAAATAAATTATGCTGGTATGCAAAGACCCACTGCTCAGGCGATTCCATCTTATCCTGGGTATGCTTCGCCTAACCTGAATCAACAGTTGCCCTTTGTAGCAACTCTAGAATTACCAGATCTAAACCGGCTGACGAATGATCCAATTGCTTATGCCCCTTGGTGGCCAGCGATTCCGCATAAACTTCCGTCAGATATTCCTAAATTTAATGGAAATCCAGGTGAAGATCCATCGAATCACGTGATGACATTTCATCTATGGTGTTCATCAAACACCCTAAACGATGATTCGATAAGGCTTCGCCTTTTTTAGAGGACGTTAACGGGTCCAGTGGCAAAATGGTATATTGAATTGCCTAGAGCATCGTTTGACAACTTCAGTACCTTAGCCACGACTTTCTTAACCCATTTTCAATTACCGATAAGGTATGAAACGGGAACGGAACTCCTAACCAACTTCAAACAGACAACGGCCACTCACATATCTGATCATATACATGAGTGGCGACGTCTTCGTAGGATGGTGAAAACGTACGTTCCCGATCAGCTATTAGCTGAATGGTTTATCAAATCCTTACTTCCTACAATCACAGAAGATGTGGCAAAGGGGGGAGTCGTAACAGAAGAGCAAGTAATCACTCGTGCGCAATATCTGGACTTGGTCTATACTCAGTCTGGCATGCTCTACGATAAAATACCTGACGCCCCTAGACCGGAATTCTCAATTCCTCCTCCTCCTAAATCAAACAATGACTCTCACGCCAGCGATGGTGTGATTGGCACAACAGACACGAAATCGACAAAGGCTACATCTAAAAAAGCCTGTAAGATTTCCAGTCAAAATGAAAATGAGGAACTTCTTGCCTCGGAAGTAAATGCCGTGTCGACCGACAAGGGCAAACAACTGAAGCAACCGGGGGGCAAGAAGAAAAAGAAAGGGAGAAAAAGGAAACCCCCTGCGGGGTGCCATATATGCGATGAGGATCATTGGACGAGAGATTGTCCACATATAGCTGAAGTTAAGAAACTCTTTAAGAGTTCAAAACCCTCAGCAGTATTGACTGATCCGTTTCCAAACCCGGGAACCAAACTGGTTGCTAATCAAAATACTTCCCGATCCCAAGTGCTTATGTTGTCTGTCTCAAAGTAGCAAAATGATGCTTTGACAAGGAATAAAGATTACGGGAATCCACAGCTGTCGAATAACAAGGCTAATGAACAACCTAGTAGTTCGACGACAACTTTGACCGAAGTTGTGCCACCCATCATTCCTGAACTAATGATAAAGTCGCCAAAGGGAGGAGTACACAAATCGACATTTAATCCTCGTGCCAAAGTAGCACAGAATTATAATATAGTAGAGGACCTGGCCCAATCGCCGTCCGCTATGTCGACACTTGAGGTACCGCAAAATTGCCTCTCCCAAGAGCAAGCTTTATTATCAGCAATAGGTGGGATTGGCCCAAGGGATTCCAATCTTGTGGCCTTTGATCATAAAGGATATGACCCTCAGTTACCAGCTCAACTAGCTTTCCTTATTCAAGTGAAAGCCCTCAACAAAACTGTTCATCGAACAATTATTGATGAGGGGGCATCTACGTGTATTATGTCGATGAGTTGCTGGAAGAATTTAGGCTCACCACCCTTGCCGAGATCGTCAATGACGTTAAAAGCATTTGATGGACGATCATACATTTCATACGGGATTTTAAGTAACTTGCAAGTTGAACTAGGGGGAAAAACAGTAGGAATTGATGTTGAAGTAATTGATGGAAACCTCGATTAAAACATCCTACTGGGAAGGCCCTGGATATATGCCATGGTAGCAGTTGTGTCGACCTACTTCAAGAAGATTTCATTTCCCTTTCAAGGAGGAATTACAGTCGTCGACCAACAAACTTTCCTCCCCGACAGTTCACAAGTTACGGGAAGCATTCCAATGATCCATGGAAGCAATCATTCGCTTCAAAATATTGGAGTAGGTCTCCTAAAAGACCCTGCCTTAATGGGTACGTTTGCCCTACCGCCTGCAAGTAATCTGACGGAAGTGGCCACAGTGGAAACCTACAATATGAAATCTTCTATATCTAATGGATTCGAAAGATTCCTAAACATTTTGTCAGCGTGGATCATCGCCCTAATAGAAATACTGTAAATACAGTGGGCTCCGAGGACGGTTCTGATCTCGTGTCAACCTCGTTAAAAAATGAAACAAGGAGTCATGAGGATAGTTCTTTTACTGTGTCAACCTCATTAAAAAATGAAACAATCTCCTTTCCAAATCTCAAAGGTAAACCTTCATTCCAACCACCAAGTTGAATGCAATGAAGCTTGGGGGGCATGCACCTCGATTTGCGTTATTATGCTGGGGGCATGCAAACTTATCACGAGCAGTGTTACCGCAGGGTTCAAGCTCGTTAAAAAATAAAAATAAAAAAAAATAAAAACCGCATCGAGCATTTTTAGCACACAGTTCATGCTCGTTAAAAAATAAACGCAAGATCCGAGCAGTTTTGGCACATAGTTCATGCTCGTTAAAAAATAAACATAAGATCGAGCAAGTGTTTCCACCCGCGTTTAAGCTCGTTAAAAAATGAACTATCCCGGTAAATAACCACTGTGAATGTAACATTATCAGCCATTAAAGCCTTGGTCGTGTTTGCACCGTCACCTCCACTTTTCCATTGGCCGATCGTTCACCTCCATATGTTTGTTTACCCATTTTGAGGAACAGCTGCGAAGAGTGATTTCACTAGCCATCCTTGTGACACTGCCGTGATTGGAAAATTCCAACCTGTACCTGGAATTAGTTGCTAACCCGTTTTATCACTCGTTCCTCAAAAGACGAGTCTTCTTTAAGCTCTTTTCATCTGACTCGTAAAATATGAAAAGATTGCCGAGTCCTTGGCCTTCCAACTCGTTAAAGGGACAGGAAGTGCTATCCCTCCTCTAGATTTTAATCTTTTTGGACCTGAGAGATTATTGCACAAAAAGATCGAGCGCTTGTTTTGTTCGGCTCGTTAAAACTATCGAAAACTCATCCCTTCTGTATTGTTTTATACTTTTTCGGACCTAAGGGATTGATGACGAAAAAGGACTTTTGGAGTTAACTTTATGTACCTTTTCAGACTCTCTAAAAATGAAAAGGACCGAGTTATCTTTGTCGTTAGACTCGTTAAAATCATTAAATAGCGACAAACTTGTCTTTAGACGAGAACGAGTTTCACTATCGCTAGGCTCGTTAAAACATAGCGATGGGATTGCCCGAAGGGTAGGTTATAGAACAAGCATATGTTATCCTCCTCAAGCTTGACAAAAATAAAGAGGTACTGGTCAGCAATGACTGGGGAAAAATTGAGAGAAACTCGAGAAAACTTTGATGGTAGCAAGTCGCTCTTGAACATGACACTTTTCCTCCGTACCACAATCGGGTTGGGTTGTTTCATTCACCGGTCACATCACCATGGTCTCGCCATACCATCCATATTTGGGGTAATGCTACCGATCCATCGCATTAGTGTCGCCATATGTTCAAGAGAAGTCGTTCAGAAAAAGTCAACCGTGTCCCATCCACTGCCGTACATTATCCTTCATCCTTTTCGTGGTGTTCGACGCCAAGTCCTTTATTCACACCACATGAATTGTACTGCAGTACCTTGAGGGTCATTATCATTATCGGTGATTCCTCTCGCGCTTGTTAACGGTTTACCTCATTGACCGGTAATCAAGCAATGTCTTTCCATGTTCGACTTCAGAACATTTCTCACATGGATCGACTTGTACTTAGAGTGAAGATCGAATGAGTTTGAAGACCCCGGATCTAGTTTCATCCATCCGGGCTGCGATATATATTCAGGAAAGATAAAGACATTGACATGTACATCATTGCAGCAGATAATCATCCTATCCAAAGGATGATAATTGCATCAAAATTATCAGTCTACCATCAGACGATTGTCTGTTCTATGTACAGGAAAATGAATTTATAAAGATGAGCATGGGAATGCCCGCCTCAGCTAGATCATGAAAGCAGTATGAAAAATAATGTATTGTATTGTATCTTATTACAGGTCTCCTCCCAGCATTGGATGAACTTCGGATCCTCCTGATAAAGCATTTCACCCGATAAACGGCCTAATACTTTAGGGGGCAACTGTTATAGACATTTTTGTGCCTTATAGCTATAAGCATGAAATGTCCATAATCTAAGGGATCCAAAGTCCCTAAACATGTTGTTCCTACCCCTAGAGGAACAAGGCTAACAAACCACAGCAATTCACAGAAGTTCTCCACCAGAAACTGCTCAAAAACAAGTCAATTCAGGATCAATTCAGTGGCTCCACTAGCTGTCTGCGCTGAAATGCAAAGTCAACACTGGCTACCTGCACTGCAACGTAGGTAGAAGCACTACCAGGGTGCGCTGAGCGAGAATTGACAAATGGCAAGTTCATTCCAAGAGGTGTCAAGACCCAGGAAGCTTCCCGAATCTTCCTCAATGACACTTGCCTCAGTGAATTCGACTAGTGATGAGTAAGAGGTTCCCAATCTCCAAGTGGAAGCAAGAACCTCCAAGTGGAATCAAGAACTGGCAGAGGGAGAGGAGACTAGTCAGATCTCAAGCTGACTCATCCTCTCTCCAAACATCTATATATGGATCTCTCTTCCATGAGATCTTGGGGCTGGAATTTTGTTATTGCAAAGAATTGCTGTTGGTTTGAGATTGGAATAATTGGGTGCTTAATGCTTTGAAGGGGGTGAAGATAGGAATTACATTTGCTGGGAAGGAGATGTTGGATTGGAGCCCTCTGGGTTGTATCTCTTCCTGAACCTTGTTATTCATCAATAAAGCTATCTTGATTTCTCCTATATGCTAATGTGTCTTTGATGTATGATTGCATTAGTGTATTTAGTTTATTTCTAATCCTGAACTAGTTATGAACATGAATCTATGTCTTTGTGTAGTGTTCTCTTCTTGTGATCTTGCAGAAACCTCTTGAAGCTGGGCGAGCGAGAAGGCAAGTAGCTGGGAACCCCCAAAGAGAAGAGAGACCGGATCGAGGGACAAACGGAAGACACCGGTTAGTCCATCTATCTCTCTCTTTATTCTTAATTCATAAAGGAAGAATACTAGAATAGCTGTCTCTGTTTGTTGCTAAGGTGCTGTCACACCTTAGGTGGATAGGATCGTCCTGCATAGGCATTTTTCCGCACAACGCCACCAACACCCTCTATTCGAACTTACATATGCTTCAAGACTTCTTTCTTCAAAAACCCATTACATTCCAGATCCAAAAGTACATACCAAAAATTAACTCCTAACTCTAGAGCCTTGCTCTATTTATACATTTCCATGGTCTACGAACTATGGGCCAGCCGACTCAATTTACATTCTTTTTGGGTGGACAACCCTTGGACTTGACTCATTACACTTTGCACTCTGTGCATATCGCGGAGTCTTTACCATGCCTTTACCCAAAATTGTAGCCTTTTGAGCCCCAAAACTGTTATGCGGGGCCTTTGCTACACAACAATCCCCCAACACAATCATGTGACTTGTCCCGAGTCACTCAGCTGGTGCATTAATCTTCGCATGGAAGTCGGTCAGCAATTTCTGCGTGTCACTTGTGCTTGCAACAAACTATGCCGCTATCCTATGTACCTGTTCTATGTGAGCCCCTTATGCATCTGTATCACTTGCAGTTGCCTGTTCGAGATTACCTATTGCCTGCATGTGCGCTAACTTTCCTTTGATGGTTGTGGAGACCGCGAATGCTTCATCAAGCCAAGGCTAGATGTGTTCTTTAAGCATTGCCTCCTTTTGTCGTGCAGCATCAACTTATGCCTTGAGAGCCTGGGCCTCCTTCATTTTAGCGAACCTCTGCGTGATAGCAACTGTTTGTGCAGTCCCTCAAACTATGTCATAAGCCTGTTGCAAACTCCGCACTTCGTTTTCTACTTGTTGTATGGTTGGGTCTTCCTGGAAGGAGGTGAGAATAAGGATGGATTGATCTAACAGTCCTGAGCAATCCTAGACAGCACACTTTATCATTTCTAGTCATGCTTGAATTTCATCGTGGCGCTGCTCCCGCACTTCCGGTGGTGTGGTCGGCTACACCTTTAGCCTTAGCTCTGCAATTTGTAGATTTAATTCCCATTGAGCCTTCGCGGCCTCCTCTTAGGCCGTTTGGAATCCTGTGGCCATGCGATAAATCTTGTCAGTTGTTGGAAGTTTGGCTGGGATAGCTAACTTCGATACCTTACTACAAGCTTCCATCATGGCTTGTTCCACTACCTAGTTGTGTGTGATCAAGTCATCTTGCTGGAGACTGACCTGCTCCAGATTTTCCTTGTGCTCCATCAAAGTTTGGAGGGCGCAGCCTTCCTTGGCTCGAAGCTCAGTGGTTACCCCATCCTGTAGTTGGTATAGGGTTTCTCTAGGAAGAGCGGCCAGATTCAACCCCCAAATTCGTACGTCCCCATCTACTTCTACTAAGACAGTGGCTATTGGCAATGCTAAGGTGTTCATTGTATTGGTATGCACCATCTACTCCGCTACGGTTGTGTCCTCTGTTAATTTTAGGATTACCCTGCCCGGGGGTAGCACCTGTAATGCCTGCAACTACACTCAGATCTCCCCCAACACAGTTGTCTGCTCTGTGATCAGGTCCATCCATGCATCGGTAGGGACATTACTCACCGGTTTGCTACTGTCAATAAACTCTTTTTCCAAAGCTTTTGCTGTCTTTGACTTTTTGCATGTGCGCGGTGATTCCTTACTGCGTGGTTGCTTGACGTGGGGTGATTCTATAATATGGTCTATGCATTCCTGTATCTCCTTTTCTTGTTGCATGTCCTATTCCGAGGCCATTTCCTAATCTGCCATGATATCTTCAGCTATCATTTCCTTGGTTGCCTCCTTCTGCGAAGCTGCCTGTGTGTGTGGGGATTTTGGGAGTTTGGGGACCGTTGCGGCTTCATCTAGCTCCTCCTGGGTTGAGTATAATTCTTCCGTGAACCATGCTCGGGTTCTTGCCATGGTACTCATGGAATACCTGATAGCCGAGTGTTTGCTAATCGTTACTGGTTCAAATCTCAAATATCTTAGTGCTGTCCATAGGTTGTTAGAGGAACATGAAATTTTGAATGGATCCCTTCCCTCCACTTCCATTATTAACAGCTTCTAGGTGGTAGAACTTTTCGTATCTAGCTCGGAAATTTCATCTTAATGGCCCGCCGCCCGCTCCTCCTTGACGTAACTCGACTTTCTTGTCAGGAATAGTGGTGTTAATGGTCACCTCTCGACCTTTCTGTGCGATAGTGTTGTCCGTCGGGTGCAGCTGTGATCTTGTGGACCGAATGAATCTGTACCGAACCCTTTTGCCGCGTTGGCCTCCTGTAGACTTTTTTATAGTCCCACACCTTCTTTCAACTGCTAGGGGCACTGAGACTATGTTGTCTACAGCTAGTCAGGTGGTTGCACCCCTGGTGCGATTTTTTCCTACTAGCCTAAGCTGTGGGCCCCTTCCGAGTGTCTTTGTAGCCGTTAGTTCTTCTTGCGCCATTGTGTGGGGTGTACCCTTCCGTAGGTGCAGGCACAACCATGATATCAGGGTTGCGGCTCGTTCTCGTTCTGCAGGATACCTAACTGGGCCTGATTCCCTTACGTGCAGACTCACGTTGCCTCTGTGGGCATCGCTACTTTTCATCTTGTTGATTCCCTTCCTGACTAGCGCACTTTTATTTCTTAGCCGTGCCCATAGTTCTTTAATTTCGTGAGGCCTACTACTACCCTGCTTATTCAGGGCTCCCTCCTATTTAATTATTGACACTCTCATATGTGCCTCCCTTCTATTATAGGCCCATCGAACCCATGGTATCTGCAACTTCCCAGTGGATCATTTTCTTGAGTGGACACTGATCGTGCTTCCCCCTTGTTCCCCTCCTGACTTTACCACGGACCAATGGTGAACTGGATTGCCCTCTAACCCATATTTGCACCTACCACTGACATCCACGTCGAATGTTTGGGCATGTACTCCATTCATGAACAATTATCGTGCACGATGTCTTCATGGGTCCATCTTGTGGCTTTTATCTCAAATTCATCATTTCGCGTTGGTCGACTGGTGCCTCTACCTTCGTGGCATCCTCATTAGTTAGCTGCTCCCTTGCTTCCATTGTTACATGGTGTAGTGATCTCACCATCATATTACAATTTAGTGTCATTACGTCATGCAATCGGTTCTACCACCACTCAATCTCTTCATTTGAGTCTGACGTGCAAGAATTGTCACGGTCCCATGAGATTCGTCTATTCATTGTCAGATTCACTCGGTCTTGATCTTGCGTGGTGATCTGGTAAATACAATCCAGTTCATCGTCGTTGTCCTCGTCGCGCACTAGCGCGGTATAACACGCCTGTTTGGCTGGGTCCAGTGGAACTACTACGTAGAGATATTTTTTCTTGAATATCATTTTTCATTTCTTTAGGCTAATGAATCCATTCATATCTGTTGCCTAGTCTATCCATAACAATGCAGGATATGGGTTACTATCATTCACAATTTCTATGACCTCAAAATCGGTTAGTGTTTTTACACCATCAATGTCTACTGTAACCCCTTGCAGTCTTCCCATAGGCAAGATCTTCTATTGGTTCACCATTTGCAGCTAGATAGGGGACCATTGCAGTGCACGTCTACCCATGTGCTCCCAGGTCTGTTTAGGTAGGACATTCGTGTCTAACCGTGAGTCGAAAACAACCTGATCCATCTCATAGTCCCCAATCTGGGTAGTCAACCGCATTTCCTACCTAGTTCACAATGCATGCTTGCCCAACTTCTAGACCATTCTAGGTTCATCCGATCCTATGCACCTAGTTATTAACTCTTGCAGTCCCTTCACCGCTTTGGTATCCCGTAGTAGCTTCATGCATGTCTCTAAGAAGGTAGTTAGCATAGAAGTATCCCTCTCCAACTCTATTTGATCCTTGCTACCCGAAGTAGAAGCTTCCGCAAAGTTCTTCTTGGCCTCCATAAATGTTTCCTTCGTGCGCTCCAAACCAAATTTCGGTTGTTTTGTGGGAGCCTTGCAAGCCATGCATCCTCCCCTGGTTGCTTCCCTTTATCTTCTCCCGTAGTTGCACCACTTCTGAGCATCATATTCACATTAGGGTCTTCCGCATGCGGTTCAGCCTTCATCATTTGGACGTTCTGAGTGGGACTAGTTGGAAACACCCTTTTTTTCCCACATCTGAGAAATTAGCGTGGGACAATCGACTGCTTCGTGGTCGAATTGGTAACAGTACAGGCAATAGGCTCTGGTCGGGTTTGTGCAATCATGCGCATAGTGCCCCGGTCCTCCACAATTATAGAAAATTAATTGCCCTCGTTCGCGTCTGGGTCCCATTCCCCCTCAACCCTATCCACGTCCTTAGAATCCGCCCCATGCTATTACTACGGTGAGATCCTGCCTGCACGCCTCCATATGCATCCTGTAAGCAGGTGTTCGATCCATTAATAACTAATAACTTTGGCAATTTCTTTCATCGTGGCCAATTGTCCTACAAAAGTTGCGAAATAACTGTTGCGGGGGGGGGGGGGTTTGTTTTAGGTTCTGTAATAGATGACAGTTGTCCATGGCATGCTTTCCTCCCACCTAACAGACCCCGCACCAGAGTGCAGGTGCCATGCTTGGCCCTGCTTATACCTCTAGTCGCAATGGTATTGGTCCCCCTGCCGCCATATAGTTCGCAAAGACCAAACAGTGATCCTTATCGTGGCCCTGGCCCTTACATTTGATACACCACACCTCTTCATGCACTTCTGATCGAGGTGCCTATCCTTGTTTCAAACTTCGCATCTCTAAGCATAGGTTTTGTAATTGCGCGTGGATTTGTTGAACTCCCAACTCTGGGTCTTGTATTGGGGTTTCATGCAACCTCATTGTTGTTTCTAATGCTTCAAGTTGGGTTGAGATCTTTGGCTGTGATAACGTCGTCCTCAGATGTGGTGTCAAAGATGCCACAAAACACACACAGTGTTGCGCATTATTTAGTGTCATGTTAGCCTCGCGTATTGTGCTTTTTAATCTCTGATCTAGGTCCCATGGGGTTTCGCCAGGTAACATTGCAATCTCCTTGAACCCAATGACCAACTGTGTCTCTGATTTTGGCCGACCAAATTCCTTGTTAAATGCGTCTTGGATCACCGTTATTTTGGCATTCAGATGATCACTTGAGTACTTTATATACCATGTCAACGCGTGGTCCTATAGCACACTAACTAGAGTAACCTTTTTTGTATTATCATCTGTTATGCCTTGGGCTTCCCATACAGCCCTTACCACAAACCAGAACTGACCTGGTTCCTCATTTCCTACACCCTTAAAGATCGGCAACTTGACTGCGCTCACCATCCCAACCTTCGGTGGTGGTGGAGGTGGAGTTGGAGCTGGTGAAGATGGATTTGATGTAGGTGAAGTTGTTGATGGCATGGACGGTGGTGGTATCAACGGGATGCACTGCCCAATCAATTGGACTGTGCTTCTTGGCGAGAACCCTGCGAGTTCTTCCTCACTTTCTCACGAAATGGAAATCAGAGGGTTGTTCTCTACTCCTTCTATTCCTCGGTAACCTCTTCCACTCCGCGTTATGCTAGACATCAATAAATGCACATAATCTGTTTTTCACACAACAACATCTTAATCCAAGTATTCAACGATTTGATATACTTACCCCACGGTCCTTGGAGAAATCACCTTTTTGCTTCACTATAACTCACAGTTGTGTCTATTGCAAACTCAGTGATAAACCCTCCTATTACCTGATCCAACCAGTGATCTACTACGCGTGCGATTTTGTCTTCAGATGCTTCTAGCTTGCGCACCAATTCTGGAGTCCACACAATAGGTTGATCTAGTCTGCACCTTCCCACGCTGTCAGCTAACCTTGTGATCCACTCATACAACTCTATCGGGAATGTCATGAAGAAGATCTCGTGGATATCTGTGTATATGTAATGATCCAACCACTCTTCCTCTAATATCTGTGGGTTTCTGTTTTCCTGAACCATGAACTCGTGAAGCTTCTGATCCAACCAATCTCCAATCTCTTTCTTTGTAGGGTTCTAGTGTTTCAACATCAGACATCCCTTAGGTAGATCCTGGTCCCGGCAATGGAACCAATTGTTGGCTTATATGGGCCTAACCCAGGTTTAGAAGAGTTATTTAGCCAAACAAATCCCATAGCTACCGGCCCTTTCGGCAATAGCTCGCGGAGCGCGGACTGAGGTCTCACCCGAGGTAGTAGGGGAGGGTGTTGGAACCAGGTTTCCACACCCTTGGGATGTCTTGATGTGGTCTGGAAGGTTCACGCACTATTCTGTGGCCTCGTGTCACTCTGCTTCTGCATAGATCTGAAACAAGGCAATTCCTTAATACTTATTATTAATCAGCTGTTATAGATAAGATCTACCTTTTACAGTCTTTAAGAAAACATTTAATAGAGATAACCAGTTCGCCCACCCAAAAAAGTTATAGAGTTGCATAAACTCATAACATAAGCATAAGCGCATAGATCAAATAGATAAATCAACCATAAATTAACTAGATCCATAATATTTCAAATTCAGCATAGTATTTCAGAACCAACTTATCTTTATTCAATTCTTTTGCCTATACAACTAGATCCACCCTGCGCACTCAACTGTAGGGGTCTACACACACAGCTGCGAACTTTACTAGGCCTCTTCTCACATAGTTGCGGAGCCTCTATCTACCCACCAACACCCTTGATTCGAACTTACATACGCTTCAAGACTTCTTTCTTCAAAACCCATTACATTCCAGATCCAAAAGTACATACCAAAAACTAACTCCTAACTCTAGAGCCTTGCTCTATTTATACATTTCCATGGTCCGCGAACCAAGGAGGTCTAACTCAATTTACATTCTTTTTGGGCGGTCAACCCTTTGACTTGACTCATTACACTTCACGCTCCGTGCATCTCGCAGAGTCTTTACCAACCCTTTACCCAAAATTACGGGCTTTTGAGCCCCAAAACCGTTACGTGTGGCCTTTGCTACCCAATAGGCATCAATCAAAGGAATCCATTCTATGGAAAACTTAGTATTATTGGGTAGCCCATATAATCTACATAACATAGTTGCTGCATAGTTGTAGGGGTTTTCCAAAGATGCTATAACATACATACCCGATTTTTCATATTTGAATTTGTTTTCCAACAATCTCCAACCCATAATCAGCTTGAAGGGGTCTGGGTTCTTCTTTACGAAATTAGGCACAAATGTGTTTTCGTAGATATCCCGAGGGTTAGGTATGTGGTACATTTTGTTCAAGTCCTCTGCTCTGAACAACCCTATGAGCTCCATTATTGAATTCTTGAATTGCCTATCTTCAATGATGAGGTTTTCGATCACCCACCTTATCATATCTATGTATGGGAGGATTTTAGCTCTTGCTCCTATCCTATGAAGGAAAGAACAGGAAGCATATCTGCATTGAAGTCCTAAAGGCCTTGTTGAGTTAGTTGTTGCTCTCGTGACAGTGATTTTAGGATGTTCATCCTCAAGCCTATTGTATATAACCTCCCAAGCTGTTGCACCTCCGGCAACGTCGCAAACTGTATCAGCGAAAATAGGAGCCATCTCTGTAAACTCAGATTCAACAATGGTTTGCTTGTTCTATTTCTGCATCACCTTTCTTAGTGACATGTCTTTTGTAGCTTTCCTGAAACAGACAAGATATATCAGCACAGACGGTGTCAGGTAATTAAGATTGAAAGATTCTCTGAAATGACTTTGGATCGTGAGAAAGTTTTAATGAGATATTCGATGTTAAATACCCATAACTTGGAAAATTATTATCCTTCCTCGAGCTGCTAAATATTTATTAACCTGTCAATTCATTCATTTTGATATTTAAAACGTAATTATTTCACACATTTTACCGCTCTTAATCACACATTGCAATCTTTAAAGCGATACGGTATAGCGCTACCAGATGCATAAAGAAAAATGCGATCACAAATATCGCAATATCACATTTCGCAAATCGGACATTCTAATGGCATAGCTAAGTTTCTTGCGAAGTGCGAAATGTGATTGCAAAATGACAAGGTGCTATTTATCGGGTTATTGCAGCGAGAGATTTAATCACAGATCACAATTTTTTGAAGATGTTTTAAGATAGTCACGCAGAAAAGTGTGATTTGCGATTTGCGATGCGGATTTCATCCTTAGTTCGTTTTGCAAGGTTTTTCTAGGTATTTTCTTATAGTTAGGTATTATTATCCTAAACCTAAAAATTTAAAATGGTCCCCATTTATAACTCTAACCTTAGCTATTGTTATTTATAAATGGGGGGCTTGTTTCATAGTATAACAAACCTTTAGCCCCAAAAATTGGGCTTTTAACCCCAAAATTGAGCCCAGGGGACCCATTCCCAGCAGGCCCCCAAAATAAATCTGGTGACTCACCGTCGAGTCACTCTGCTGGCGCGAAGACCTCCAAGCTCCACCTATACCACTGTGACTTCGGTACTGCACTGTGTTACCGCCTGCTTCACTTGCTCAACCAGTTGCTCCGTCGTTGGCTTTGCGTTGTCTGTTTGTATTTTCTGCTGTGTCACCTGCAGACTAGCCAATTTCCCTTCAATGGAGGTAGTGAGTACATAGGCTTCCTCTAGCCAAGGCCCCAATCTGGCCTTCAGTACTGCCTCCTTGCGCTATGCTGTGTCCACCAGTTCTTTAAGCACCCTTGCTTCTTGCAGCTTCACTAACATTTGTGTAATGGTGACGGTGTGCACCATCACTTTAACCTCATCATATCTCTGCTACAGCCCCCGAGCCTCTATTTCTAGACTCTACACATTGGGATCCTCCTGTAAGTTGTTGATTACTTCGAGAGACTACTCGAAGAGTGCAGTGCAATCCTTCTTTAACAATTTTTCCATTGTTGCATTGATCATTTTTTCCTTTAACACATCGAAGCTCTTCTGACATTCTTCATTCCAAAAGAAAGTAACATCCTTCTTTAACAATTTTTCCATCTGTTCGGTGATCTGGGCATAACTCTTGATGAATTTTCTATAGTATCCCATATGCCCCAGTGTTGCGCGCAGCTATTTCACACTCCTTGGTGCCTCCAAATTGATTATGACTGTGATCTTTGCAAGGTCTACCATCAAGCCTTGTTTGCATACCACATGACCCAACAAGATCCCAAAAGGTACACAAAACAAACATTTTTTCATATTGAGCGTGATCTAGTACCTCCGACATGTATCTAGCATTGAGTGCAGACTTGCCACATGACACTTTACCAATCCAAACATTGTCCAATCATCAAAGTATACCTCCAAAAATTTATGAATGAAGTCCTTGAATGCCGTGATGACTATGTGTGAAAAGATCATCGATGCATTTTTCAACCCAAAAGGCATCACAGTATACTAGAAGCATCCCCATTCAATCATGATGATCATCTTACTCCTATCCTCCGGCGTGATATTGATCTGATGGTACTCCGAGAACCCATCAGTAAACGAATATGCTTCTTGGCCGCCAACATTATCCAACACCTCATCAGTGAACGGAGTTGGGAAGGGATCATGCACGTAGGTATCATTCAACTTCCTGAGATCTACGCATATCCCTATTTCATCCTTCTACTTCTTTTCTTGAACTACTATTGGGCTCACCCAATCAGATTCTTCCACCAGTTCAATAATACCTGCTGCAAGCATTTTATCCAACTCCAAACGGACCCTTTCTTTATACTTTGGATTGAGACAGTAAGGTATTTTCTTAACTGGCTTCGAATCTGGTTTTAGAGTGATCTTCATGACGCACAGGTCCCCTATTATCCCTTTCAGATCCAAAAAGTTTGTGGGGAACAGATCCTGATATTCACGGAGTAATTCAACAACCTTATCTATTGTCTCGTCATCCCAGTAGTCCCCAATCTTTGCAAACTTCAACTCTACCTCCGTGCCAATGTTCACCTGTCTAGTTTTGAGTAGCTCGGTTATATCTGGGTTCTCTAATTGTGGTCCTTCAACTTTGCGGTGACCTTCATTCTCTTGAATATTAAGTTTCCTCGGGTCTTCGTCTTCTTCTTCCATTGTTACATTGTAGCACTCCAACGCGTGGCTCAGCTGGGTAGTCTAATCAGGTTGAATCAAATCTAGAGGATCTTGCGGTATCCTAAAGACTGTTGCCTTAACCTCCTACAACGCTTCATTGATACATTCAAACCCATACTCAAAGTTGACCGTCATAAAAAATCCTTGGTGCAAAAGATCCCACTCTTCAGTGCCATGGCGAAGCTCCATCTCCAAATACCAATTCATCAGTATAACATCCAAAGTATGACAAACTAGATGTACCCACTCTGGCTAAGGCTTCACTCCATCTGCTTCAGTCCATTTGGCCAAATGGTCACGCAGATCATTCCTCCCGTCATACTTTTCAGTTAGCCACACTTGTGGGTGACCAAACTAAACTCTCATCATTTTTCTGTATACACGCCAATCATTAAGAGTGTCCTTGTGTGTGCCCCACCATCTCACAGGTGTAGTGTGCAGTGCCTAGTCTAGGGCCTGGAAGTGATGTTTCTCTATCACTTCTCTCTCAAATGCATCCAAAAAGTGATCAACACCAGTTAAACCATCATAGTAAGTCATATTTCTTACCTCTGATGATACACAATGCAATGACTTGGTCATCATATTACAGCGCAGCACAGATACTTCATGCAGTCGATCCTACCAGTGCTCCAGTTCTTCGTCTAAATCAGATGTACAGTAGCTTTCATGGTCCCATGCAATATGTCCATCTACTGTCATATTCACCCAGTCCTGATCTCGTGCCATTATCTTATAAATCTGATCCAAATCTTCATCACTTTCATAATCACGAACCGGTTCAGTGTAGCATGGTCCTTCTGTAGGGTCTAGCGGCACCACTATGTAGAGTGATTTCTTCTCAAATATCATCTTTTTCTTCTTCAGATTAATCACCCATTCATGTCAGTAGCCCAATCGATCCCAAAGAACACGGGGTAGTGATTGCTATCATCCACAATCTCTATTACTTCATAATTAGCTAGTGCACTCGCGCCTTCAACATCAACTGTTACTTCTTGCAGCCATCCCATGGGGATGATATTATGCTAGTTCACCATCCTTAATTGAATTAGAGACCATTGCAACTTCGGTCTCCCCATTCGTTCCCACATTTGTTTAGGCAAAACATTTGCATCGAATCCTAGGTCCAAGATAACTTGGTCCATTTTGTATTCTCCTATCTGGCGGTGAGTCTCATCTCACGTCCAGTTCTTGCCTTATGCTTTCCAATCTTTCTAACTAAATGTGGCCCGTCAGTAGCATTTTCCTTACGAGCACACCTATTGATCAGCTCCTGCACTCCCTTCACAGCCTTGCTATCATGTAGCAGTTTCATGCAGGTCTCCAAGAACATGGTAATCATGGATGGGTCCATTTCTTCAAAGGGATTCTCCTGAATCCTTGAGGTAGAGACCTCGGCAAAGATTTTCTTCGCTTCCATAAATGTTTCTTTTTCACATTCTAGATCAAATCCGGTCTCCTTTTCCGGTGCTTTATGGACCCACTCACCTTCTTCAGGCTACCTCCCCTTATCTTCACCAATTTTTTCTCCTCTCCACAACATAATATTTACCTTAGGGTCTTCCTCACGAGGCTCAACCCTCATCATCTACAGGTTTTGAGTCGACTTCTGAGGCTGCACCCCCTTCTCGCATATCTTAGCTAACAATATAGGGAAATCCTATGTCGCATGGTTAAAATGAGAACAATAGTGGCATGATAGCTGCGTAGGATTTGGGTAGTCTCGAGCGTAGTGTCTTCGTCCTCCACAATTGTAACAAATAACCTGCCCTTGACCTCTATCAGGTCCTCCTCCACCTTGTCCTCATCTGCGCCCCTGATACTCGCCACACGCTCCCCCAACACCTTGGTCCAGAGGCCACGTTTTTGCCTACACCCTGTATGTAGGTGTCATGTCCATCATTAATTCATAACTCTGGCAATTGCGTTCCTAATGACCCACTGATTGATAGAAGTTGTAGAAGAGTTGTTATGGTGTCTATACGAATTTCTACAGCAAATGGCAATTGTCTCTCACATGTGCTACCTGATAGATGGCACACCATAGCATGGGCCCTATACTTGGCCCTGCTATAGCTTCTGGCCTCAGAGGCATTGGCCCCCCTACTGCAACATAATTTGCGAAAACTAGAAAGTGATCTTTGTCATGCCCCTACCTTTTGCACTTCAGGCACCAAACTTCTTTGCGCACCTCGGGTCAAATTGTTCTATCTTTCTTCAAACTCTGCATTTTGAGTCAAAGGTTCTGCAACTGCGCATGAATCTGCTGAACCCCTAGATTAGTATCTTGCATTGGTGTCTCGTGCAATCTCATCGTGATTTCCAGAGCTTCTGCCTGGGTCCCAATATTCTGTTGTGATATCGCAACCCCTAGATGAGGCAGGAGTGACGCCACAAACCATTCGTGGTGCTACCCATCATTCAGATTCATGTTAGCCTCGTGGATCATACACTGTGATCTCTAATCCATATCCCAGGGTGTCTCACCAGGCTTCATCATGATCTCTTTGATCCCACAAATTGATTGTGCTTCAGACTTAGGTCTACTGAATTCCTTATTTAGTGCAATTTGGATATCTGCCAACGCAGACATCAGGTTATCCGTGTAGTACTTAATGTACCGCGTTAGTGTGTGGTCCTGCAAAGCACTAACAAATATTGCTTTCTTCATTTGATCATTCGTGATGCCCCGAGCTTCCCATAAAAGCTTCACGACGAACCAAAATTGGTCTGGATCTTCATTTCCCATGCCCTTGAACACAGGTAGCTTTAGAAAGTTCACCATATTGAATGGTGGTGGAGGTGGCGGTGGTGTGGGCAAGGGTGTAAGTGGTGGAGGTGAAGATGGAGGCGGTGTGGGTGGATGAGGTATTCGCAGGAACCCCTGTCTTTTTAACTAAACAACGTTATGCGGAGAAGACTATGCTACTCCCTCGTCGTCACTTAGAGGAGGTTCAATCAGTGGGCTATATTCAGGGCCTTTTTTTCCCTCCATACCTGAAAGTCCTTCCACTTCGTGTAGCTTGAAACATCAAGGTAACTGCATAACCTTCTTTTCACATAATAACATCTTAATCCAAGTATTTAAAGACCTTAAATACTTACCTCATGGTCCTTTGAAGAAGCGTCGCTCTGCTTCGTTGTAATTGACCGAAGTATTGACCGCAAACTCTATCACAAATCCTCCTACGATACGATCGAGCCATGATTGACAGTGTGCACGATCTTATCTTCAAAGGCTTCCAATCTCGACACTAACTCTGGGGTCCAGACAATCAAACCGTCAAGCCTCCACCTCCTTTGGCTGTCTGCCAACTTCGTGATCCACTCGTATAACTCAAGAGGGAATGAACAAAAGAAGATTTCATGTATCTCTGTGTACAAATATCTATCCAACCACTATTATTTCATCAATTGCAGATTCCTATTTTCCTGCACCACGAATTCGTGGACCTTTCTATCCAACCAGTCTTCAATCTCTTTCTTAGTTGGATTCAAATAATGTGACATCAAACATCTTGTAATTCAGATCCTGGTGTCAGCAACAAAACCATTTGTTGGCTTGATGGTCCCTGACCTAGGTTCAGCGTTAAGTAGCCAAAAAAATCCCTACACTACTGGCCCTTTCGGCATCAATCCGCGGAGCACGGACTGAAGTCTCACTCGAATCAGTATGGGATGATGCAAGAACCAAGTTTCTACACCCTAATATGGTATCAATGTCGCTTTTAGACCTTGACTCTGCCTTTGTGCAGATCGATAAGTGCTTTAGGGCTTATCAATGTACTTCTCTTATTCATCCTTGAAGCCTCCATGAAAGTCTACTACTGTCCTTCGTGTACCCTAAATAGATAGATCAGGCACTTATGCTCCTCTGTAATTAGACTTACTTCTATATTTACTCAGATTATCTTAGTTTCGTATAGTCTTAACATGTAATTATGATTATCTTTGTGTAAACATATATCTTTACTTGCATTCATATAACAAAGAGAAACATATAGATTCGTGCATCATAATAGATTTAAAACATAAACCTAGTGTTCAAAGTAACATAATTGCATGAAATTAATAGAATTAAAATACACAGGTAATTCCAGAATACTTCTCTTTATTGATAATGCAGATTTCCAGTACAGACTTTGACTACCTTGCGCACACATCTACAAGGGTCTGCACACTCAGCTGCAGATTTCTACCCTAGGCTTGTGCGCACTTAGCTGCAGAGCCTCTTCCTATGCTAAGACTCTCCACTCTTAGCTCACACAGACCCAAAAAATTACTTAGAAATCTACCAAGAACTTCCCTTATACTCTTCTAAGACTCCCTTCTTATAGATTCCCATGGCCCGTGGACCAAGGGAGGATCTCATCAAGATGACGCAAACTATCTAAACTAAGGGCATAATGATTTTTGACTATTTACATCTTCACACTCCGCGACCACAAAATGCGGAGACTTTACATTCTTTATACAAAACTTGGGCCTTTAGCCCCAAAACTTGGGCTTTTAACCCCAAAATTGACCCCTGGGGACTCGTTTCGAGTAGGAGTCTTAATCAAGTTCAACGAACTTGGGAAGGGTTCCTTGGAAACCCTGACCCTGGTCAAGACATTCCTTTAGGGGATAAAATAGTCAGCGAAACATATGGGAATGTTTTGGTTAGTAATGAGCAGCAAGAAAAAGGAAATGAGGAAAGTTTGAATGAAATTATAGTGATAGAACAAGGAACTACAAAAATGGTAAAACCTTAAAAACTCAGTAGAGCAGAGAAAAGAATGGCATCAGTTATATATTTTCTACCTAAGAAAAGGAGGAGATCATCCAAATTTGTTAAGTAAGGTCAGAGTTCTTTGAACCCTCTTGAGTAGTTACCAGAAGAAAACTTGAATCAGAATTTCGTCAATATAGAAAAGATGTAGGAAGAAACCCTTGGAGAAAAATCATTTAAAAAATAATTAGCTTCAGAATAGATAGAGTAGGAAACAGAAATAGCTCAAGCGTTAGAGGAGCTAGAGAGTTTAATGGAAACCACAAATTTAATAGATGCCATGAACACTTCAGTAGAAGAACTGATATCTCATTTGTAAAATCCTCTTAACAAGGGGAGAATACACAATTTGCCAGCTACAACCTCTCATTATAATTCTTCAGCTACAATTATTCTAGAATCGGATAATGACCCTGAATTTGTTCCTTCTCAAAAGTATTCTAGAGAATTTGTTGGTACTATAGTGGAACCCTCCTCTTCGAAGGGAACAACTCCACAGTATTTTAAATATTTGATTGATGAAGGATGAGATGATGGCACTAGATTTTTAGCTAAACCTCAAAATATTTTTCCAGATGAGGAATTCCTCAAGTCTGGAACTAACAAGATGACAAGGGAAGTTGATAATTCATTGACTGATCTGTTGAGAATCGAACCTACTTAGGAAATTATTGTTGAAAATCTCAAGATAGTGGTTGTTGTTTCTCTTCCTTTTATTCCAACATCCTTGGTCAGTAGTTTTGATCAGAAGACCACAGATACCAAAGCTGTTAAGAATAAGGGAAAATAAAAATTTCATGAGGTGATTGATAAATTTAAGAAAGAAAACAAGAAACTTCAAAGGAAGGTACAACAACTAAAAATTTGGCTACATGGCAATAAGCAATTTCATAAAGGTCATGAGAAGAGACCTAGAAGAAAGGAGGAAACTTAGGAAATGGAATCCCAAGTTGATTTTCTATATGTATTTAATGAAGCAAGCACCCAGATAGACTTTGTTATTGTTTTTACCAAAGTAGGAACTCAGAAAGACTCATCATTTACCTTTAAAGATAGAGGATGTGCCCACTGTTAGGATTCCAAAAAACTCTCCTAGGTTGTAGTTCGGAGATGCCTGGTAACATATAAATTCAACTATTGTTGTAGGTTTTAATGGGGAATGATGGTTTGTTCAAGCTAGATAACCACTTCTACTTTGTTTCACTCCAGACATGCGTGAACACTCCTAGACTACAAGGCTTTAGACCACTAATGCTCACAGTTTTAGAGATAAGGTGAATATGGAGAATACTAACCACACCAGCAGATACACAAGACCAGGTGATGGCCAACTGCAACTAGTAAAGAAACTTGTAAATCCAATCTACTAATACAAAGACAGGATGACAGCTCTCCTGCATTAGATAGAAAGAAACTTGGGCAACCTATTCAATGATGCATACAATATTTTAACACAGAGATAAGATGACAGTTATCTAGTGCTAAACATCAAGAGATCGAGAACACAGCATATCAGGCACAAGCTTGGAACAGAGGGAAATGGAAAGTGAGTAGTTAATAGCAAAAGAAGCTTGTATTAGTTGAAAATGAAGACGAGACGCTGCAAGTGAAAAAATATCTACAGTCTCCAGAAGTTGAACCTTACATCAAATGCCAACCCTAATTACATCTTGTTTCTGAGTATTTATAGATTTTCATTATAAGGGCACTTGGCCATATAGGTATGGAGGGGTCATAATTGACCACCAACCGCATTTAACTACCTGATGGAGTCTCTGACTGCGTTTGCTTGCTTCAGTGGATAAATATGATTTTTCAGGTGCTATGCTGTCCCTTTAGATGGTTGGAATGCTCGTACCAATGGAGTCCATGACTGATAAATTCAGTTACAGGGTCATTCTTATCGTTTTCTCCCTTGGCCATGCTTTCAGTTTAATATGGTTATTGGGGGGTCTGACAGTGACTGATGATGGTGGAACTGGTCATCTCCTTCTTCGAGCCAGTAGAATGGTGGAGGACGTGGAATGCATGGGTAGGTGAATGATTTGGATGAGCGGGAAGAATAGCTATTGGATCGAGGGAATGGACAGCGGAGATGGCTCGGTGGAGGTTATTGACTGAGGCAAGAGTGGGGTGAATTGGGGCCGTCAGATTTTCAGCGGACAGATCAGATGGTCATCGGGAAGTGAAGCTACATGGATGTTTAACGGGTAGGCGGATTGGTCGGGTGGTAAATGGTATTCATCGCACTGCTTTCAGGCCCTAGGCGGTAAATTCCCGAGGTCACGCGATTCCATTCAACAATCGACACATAGCGGCGGATGAGATAGAAAAATCACTCTCATTGCACGCTAACGTTCGATTAGGTTGCTGGCGCGATGAGAGTGAAGACCATCAGATCTTGGCGGAGATGATCTGACAGTGAGGAGCAGAGAGTGGGTCACCTTTATTGGATGCGACGGGAGCTGTTGGATCCACAGGGGAAAATCAACGATGGGAAAATGATGAGAGGTTTTACAAGCGCACGAGGGCATATGGTAGGGTTTTATGAGGGCTTTGAGGCTTTACGCTTGGGGTTGAGGCCAAAAGGGACTTTTTCAAGTTTTGGAAGGCTCATTCAGGGAATGAGGAGGGTTTTGAGGTGAGTGAGATGATGGAAGAAAGGAAGAAGTGACCAATGTGATCCTCCCTTTGAACATACCCAAACCGACCACGATCCTTTCTGACCTTAGAAAGTCAGCGCTACATAGCAGAGCTAACACTGCCTCCTTCTGGGGATGAAAGCCTCCCTGTGAGGTTTCAAGAACCATAGACCGCTGCCTTTCATACAAAAACAAGATCAGCAACATTTCCTAGTGTTCCATTGGGCATGGAGTCTAATTAAGCTTACACTAAAACTTGTAAAAATAACATATCTACAATGCTGAGGCCTAAAGGCCTTAAACAACATAAATATGCAAAAATCACCCATTAATTGGGCCATCAAAAACTGTTTCTCCTTCCAAAATATTCAGCATGAAAGTATTTATCCCTTGGACCTACGCGATGACGAATGATCCTGTCCATAGAGCATTGAATTTACCAGGATCTCCCTGCCTTTTCTTTAGTGCATCCCATTGGAGAAAACAGTCACCATACTGAAAATTGATCCTTTTTACCTTTCTATGAAAGGTTTCTTTCTCTTGGTCAGTGTGCATGTCAGCCAATTCATCAAAGACTTGCAAAAGCCTTTTGGTTTGATCACCTACCTCAAAAAGTTTAAGGCATTTGACCTTATCAGGTAGAGATGGTTTATATTTCACCCCCCCTCTGTATGCTCTCATCCTTGGATGTTTTTTGTGGAAGCTTTTGTACACCTGCTGAATAATAAGGGCTGGTGTGTACTCATCTGTGTCATCTATACCATGAACAATTAATATAAATGGTGAATCAATGTATTCTTGTTTTAGGGACAGAAAGACTTCACTTGCTCCTGTAGCTTTCTTAGAACAAGTCCCATCAAAGGAGGTGTCCCAAATCTGTGAGCCTTCAATCTCTGTGATCTAGCAAACTACCTTTTCAGGCAGTGTGGAGGCCAATTGGGCTGGCTTTGTAATGTCAAGGCTGAGCTTATCCATGTCAACCTTGGGGATTGAATTATGGCTGGCTCCAGCACCTAGGGGGCAATTATGAGGGATTGTATTTTGAACATACAGAGGAACATAAGATAATGGGGAGCTAACTTCACAAATTTCTACCATTGGGTTGATAATAACAGCAGGTTGGTTAATTTGCAAATTTTCATAGTCAGTGGAAGCTTGGGTGGTTTTAGGCTCAAGATCTTCAAGGATATATTTCTTAAGGGGCTCATTCTTCAATGGTTCAATCAAAGGCATGGGTGTTCTTGGATTTTGAATTTCTGATTGAAAACTGAAAGAAGAAGGGGAACCTTCAAGGCCTCTTACCTCTATTGTTGGAGCTTTGAGTATGATGGGATCTGTTGCTGGTTGCTTTTGCTTATTAGCTTGTTGTTCTGCAGGGAAAAAAAATTTATGAGCAGGAGCTACTTGGACATTGTCCACCAAAGACCTCGGATTATATCTCTACTGATCTCCAGTTTGCAGAACAACTCCTCTATCCCACTCTTGGTTGATCTGGCCTTTGAATAATGACTTCTCATAGGTAGCTTTGGTTAAGAAAGGGGCACTACCCTTATCTTTCATACTATGAATCTCATCCTCTTCTTCAAATTGCTCTTCTTTTATGACTATACTTTGAAAAAGGGTCTTCACCCTTTAGTCTTCATTTGCATCTTTGTTTCTTTACAAAATTTGCAACTACTCATTTGCTCCTCTATATGGATTTGGATTTAGAAGAGCAAAGGTATTAGAAGCTCGTCCTTTCCCTGAATGCTGCTCAACCTTTAATTTGGAAACTTCAGAGGTTAATGACTCTATCATCCTGGCCATTTTATCGATCTTAGGATCTGAGGATGATGAGGGCTCACCCCTATGTCTTCTTCTATTACCTTCGAGCTTTTCTGCAACCATGATGTTTGATTCTACTTCCAAGGCTGCATCTTGCATATCAGCCAAAGAGGCACACCTTCTCTCCCTCAATAGTAAACAAAAATAAAAATCAAAGGCATTGGCATAGCTAAGCTTAGCAGAGGTAGGGGTGGGTTTCACTTTAGCTGGTATCCTGCTGTACATGCGATTAAATCTCTTATTGAAATCAGACAACAGCTCACCATTTTCCCTCTGTAAGTTCCCAAACTCAGTATGATAGAAGAGTAGATCTTTCTTATCCCCCCAATGCTTTAGGAACACATCATCTAAGGCCTAAATGTCTACTATGGACCTAGGGGTCAATTCTCTGAACCATTTTCTAGCCTCTCCATCTAGGCTTTGTACAAATACCCTCATCCACACATCATCTTCACTAACATCTAGATTCTCAGCATAGCTATAGAAGGACTCAAGATGTTCTTCAGTTGTTACTCCCTCTGTAACAGTGAAATTAGGCATGTATTTATGATATTCTCTTGCAAGTGGCATTCAAAGGAATAGGCAGGACTAGGGGTCCATACCTAGCAGCTATGATTCTTTCCATTTTGGTAGGTGCTTGTGGGCCTGCCATGACTGGGGTAGATGGAAGAGTACTGGCAGTTTGAAAGCTAGGGAGTTGAGTAATGAATGACAGGGCTGAAGGAAACTGATGGACTGTAGGGGAGGTTTTCCTTGGACTGAGATCCAAAGGGGAACTTATTGGATAACGAGCTTTATGAATCTTTGAGAGTATTTCTTCACTGATAGTGCTAGGCTCTATATTTTCAACATGTGCATGCTCAGTTACAAGCTTTTCTTGCAGAGATACATAAGATTGTTTAGGCTTACCTGATCTTGATGCTCCTATTCTTGGTGTTTTGCTTTGCTTGACAATCTTCTCAGGGTCAGGCACTGGGTCAGCTGGTGATTTCTGAGGATTTCTCCGAGTGTGTCTCACAAACTGAGTGGGAACTGCGATGTGGAGTTGCCAAAAGGTTAGTGCTCCAGTTGAGTCACCAAATAGATGATTACAACCAAAAATGTGTCCAGACTTTGTCTATCATCAAAGCTGGATCTGTGTCGTTCTCCCAGGGAAGCTGAGCTTCAATGTCCTCTCCCCGGAAATGGTGCCAATTATGTTAGGATTCCAAGAAACTCTCCTAGGTTGTAGCTCGGAGATGCCTGGTAACATATAAATTCAACTATTGTTGTAGGTTTTAATGGAAGGAATGATGCTTTGTTCAAGCCAGATAACCACTTCTACTTTGTTTCACTCCAAACATGTGTGAACACCCCCAGACTACAAGGTTTTAGACCATTAATGCTCATAGTTTTAGAGATAAGGTGAATATGGAGAATACTAACCACACCAGCAAATACACAAGACCATGTGATGGCCGGCTGCAACTAGTAAAGAAACTTGTAAATCCAATCTACTAATGCAAAGACATGATGACAGCTCTCCTACATTAGATAGAAAGAAACCCGGGCAACCTATTCAATGATGCATAAAATATTTTAACACAGAGATAAGATGACAGCTATCTAGTGATAAACATCAAGAGATCAAGAACACATCATATCAGGCACAAGCTTGGAACAGAGGGAAATGGAAAGTGGGTAGTTAACAGCAAAAGAAGCTTGTATTAGTTGAAAATGAAGACGAGATGCTGCAAGTGACAAAATATCTACAGTCTCCAGAAGTTGAACTTTACATCAAATGCCAACCCTGATTACATCTTGTTTCTGAGTATTTATAGATTTTCATTATAAGGGCACTTGGCCATTTAGGTATGGAGGGGTCATAATTGACCACCAACTGCATTTAACTGCCTGATGTCTCTGACTGCGTTTGCTTGCTTCAGTGGATAAATCTGATTTGTTCGGATGCAGTGCTATCCCTTTAGACGGTTGGAATGCTCGTACCAGTGGAGTCCATGACTGATAAATTTAGTTACAGGGTCTTGCTTGTCCTTTTCTCCCTTGGACATGATTTCTATTTAATATGATTGTTGGGGGGTCTGATAGTGATTGATGATGGTGGAACTGGTCATCTCCTTCTTCGGGCCAATAGAATGGTGGAGGATGTGGAATGCATGGGCAGGTGAATGATTTGGATGAGCGGGAAGAATATCCGTCGGATCGAGAGAATGGATGGTGGAGATGGCTCGGCGGAGGTTATCCACTGAGGTGAGAGCAGGGTGAATTGGGGCTATCAGATCTTCAGCGGATAGATCAGACGGTCATCGGGAAGCGAAGCTGCATGAACGTTCAATGGACAGGTGGATTGGTTAGACGAAAAATGGTATTCATCGCACCGCTTTCGGGCCCTAGGTGGTAAATGCCTGGGGTCACCCGATTCCATTCAGCAATGGATACGCAGCAGTGGATTAGGTTGCTGGCGCAATGAGAGTGAAGACCGTCAGATCTTGGCAAAAATGATCTGATGGTGGGGAGCGGAGAGCGGGTTGCCTTTATCGGATGCGAAGGGAGCTGTTGGATCCGCAGGGGAAAATCAACAGCAGGAAAATGATGAGAGGTTTTACAACTAGCGAGGGCATATGGTAGGGTTTTATGAGGGCTTTGAGGCTTTGCGCTTGGGGCTGAGGCCAAAAGGGGCTTTGTCGGGTTTTGGAAGGCTTATTCAGGGAATGAGGAGGGTTTTGAGGTGAGCGAGATGAAGGAAGAAAGGAAGAAGTGACAAATGTGAGCCTCCCTTTGAACATACCCAAACTGACCACGATCCTTTTTGACCTTAGAAAGTCAACGCTGCATAGCAGAGCTAACACCCACCTATACTCCCTTAATTGTAGAGGAAACCATTAAAGTCTTACAAAAAACTATGGAGAAACAACAAGAGACCATAGCAAGATATTAGAGAGAAGTGGTACCTTTGAGGAAACATTAAGAGTTACTCCAATGATTCAGAGCACTAACAACAACAAAAGATGAGATCTATGTGCAACTGAGGGCATCTAAGAAGAAAGTACAAAAAGTAAAGGACTGCCTTCAGAAGGCTGCAGAACAAATGAAGGAAATATGCTCCATATATTCAGATGTTTTGGCATGCAGGTCCCCATCTCCAGGAATTATTCTTTGTATTTACTTGAGCAATATCTACTACTCAAAGTTAAACCTATACAATCTGGACAACCATATGAGTTTAGAAATGTATTGCATTTCATTTCTACTTTCCAAAAACAGGATGAATATACACAATATCTTTTGTGTCAATTATATATGCATAATTTATTTTTAGAAGAGAATGTGGAAGAAAATCTTGTCCCATTTACTGGAGACATTCAATTTTAGCCTTTCATATCATTTTCTAGACACCAGGTGAAATGGGCTAAATCTTATCACACCTTCCAGAGGAGAGAACATGGTCTTGAACTTTGGATCAGAGGGAGCCTAATAACCCATTTCACACACAATTTCATCATAGTATATTCATAGAAAAACCTCATGTTTATTTTGCACTTTCACAGATCCATTATGATGCCATGCATTTAGGGATGGAATATCTAGAAGATATCAGGGATGAGGCTCTTCGTGGAACAAAAGTAAGATGGAAGGCATCACCTAATGAAGTTAAGAATGGAGAGTTCTTTGGCTATCAAAATTTACAGTATGTCATGACCAGAGTAGAGGAGTATGTTCAATTAGTATTGGAAAGAGGTATGAATTGGATAGAATGCAGGTACATACGTCTAATGATCTGGTACCCCCAAGCTTTTTATAAATCTAATTATGATTTACCAGACATAGGTAAGTATGTGGCTATTGAAGAACTCTGAAGTAGAAATGGATTCATGAATAGATGAAACGAAGCTTATGAAGCTTACTCCTCGGCTACATTGTTAATCATTTGTTTGCATGAGGACATGTGAAAAGGTTAGTTCAGGGGTGATGTTAGGCCTCATAATTGTCATAAATTCGTTGTCTTACTTCTTAGTTTTCATATTATTTTGTAAATATTTTTTGTAAATAGGCCATGATAACTTATGTAGTATTGATTCTACTAGTTTTTTATATGCATTTATTATTTTATTATTTTCATGGACGAATTTGACCAATAAAGTTCTATTTACTTGTGAATGAATTCTTATTTTGCACAGGAATCTGTTCATGCATTGGAATTTGATGTTGCTTCTTGGAATGATCGTAGGAGATTGGATAGCCTTAGGTTGTTATATTCCATTTGGAGAAAATTAGTTTCTGACCTAATACTCTAGATGTGTTAAGATATCTGTAGATTAAATGAGCATCCCGAGAACCTTTAGATTCTTAGGATCACTCGTTATTAGAAATATGTTTTCTTTCCTTACCTTTTATTGACATAATATAAAAACTTGCATTAAGCCTCGAAAGGGATTGTTCGAGTTGTAATATTATTTCAACATAAGCTCATACTTGCAAGGATGTTATTTGTAATTGGTTCTCTATAATTGAATGGAAGTGTTTATTACTCACGATTAATTTGTTGTGTTGATTATTTTCATAAGGAAGTTTGATTATGGTGATTTGAGCCTGATCCTAGAAGAAACACTCTCTTCACTTGTATCATCAAATTAGTGTTTGATTCTCTTGTTTCAAGTATTTTTCTTTACAAAATTGTTCTTATTTTCTCATTGTTTTCTTATTAAATCGAATGCTCTTTTCTAAATCAGATTTATCAAGATCGTTACAAAATAGATTTGTTGTAGTTAATATGTTAAAAGCATTGTCATTTCTTACCATTTATTGTAGATTATCATAGATCATTATCTTGTTTACTTAATTTCTTTTGATATTACGATCTCATAGTACTGTTTTTCTACTTTGTAGTTGTTGTTCCCTAAGAAACAACTTGATTTCCAGTAGGGTTTCCATTGTTGTTTCCTTAGAAGGATTTAGAATTTAATGTTTTGAATGCTTTTCTATAATTGTAAACTACATTATGAGCTTATTACCTTGATATTGCATATTTTCTTCTCAATAGGATAGTAGTAACTAGTCATACCAGCATTTCTCTTGCATAAACTTTGTCGATAACCTTGAAATAGAAAAAAGAAACCTCAATTTGATAAGTTAATGTGTAATAGTTAGTTGGTCCTTTTAGGAACAATTAATTGGCTCAACAATATCCAACTATTTTCTCTGAATGAGAAATTGTGCAAGTGGAATAAAGTCTTGTACTTTTATCCCCTTTTGTTATAATAGGCTCAGAGTGCTTTGGTGACTTGGCCCTTGCACAAAGTTCCTCTTTTAGCCATTGTCTCCACTCCTCGTAATTATCACCCCCCTAATTTGACTTTTGCATGTTGCATGGGTGGTTGAGTGGATTTTGATTTACTAATCAAAGGTGGCCAAGTTTACTGGCCACCTCCAACCCATAAATAACTCCATTCTCAGCCATTAAACACATTTTTTTACTATTATGTTAATTAGGAAGAGGTGAGGGGTGTCATACCAGAGCCTAGTTGTGATTTTGAATTGCTGGAGATGCATGCATGTTGCCACTAAGATGATGACCGATCAACTTTCCTTTGGAGGTGTTGACTTCCTTTTTTTATTGATGCATAGGTCTTCACAACATAATGTTGTAGTCGACTGATGAAATCTTTCTTCCATGCATGACCCTTTCTAGTGTTCAATCAGCTACTGCTAGAGTGGATAGATGTCCATACAACTACTCCTCAGGGATGGTGTGACATCTATGGACCTCAAGAATGGCTTGTTGATGCCTTAGGGTGGCAAAATATTAATTCTGGAGTTGTAAGAATTTTTTCTTTATCTTTTTGTTGGATCTGTGCAAGATGTTACATGATTGATCTCCTTCCTATACCAATCACTTAGTTCCTCCTCAAAACCTCATATTGCATTCAGGGAATTGGAAAAATAATAGTGCGTATAGGGGCATGAACAAAATCTCTAAAAGGTGGTGAAATTTTGAAAAATAAAAAGGTGAAGGCAAAGTCATTTTTTTTATTTTCTTTATATACAGGCAGAATTAGAACCTTGAAGATGAAATTGGCTAAATGGAGTGGATGAGGGGTGAAGGAATTTGGGTGTATCTCTCCCAAAATTTCCCAAGGAAAAACATGGACTTTTGACCCTTTTTTCGAAGTGGATCTCCCTCGAGTAGCATTTCAAGTTGCTCCTAAAGAAATTCAGGGAAATCGTATAACAGTTCAACACAGTCCTGTAACATTGCAAGAATGAGGAAAAATATGGTTCAGTTGCTTGCTAGATGATGGAGAACGATAGGGAGGTAGATAAATGAGGATGAAAATGAAATGGATGGCTGGGAGAAATGGAGAAATGAACTGTGGATCCTATTATATAACCATTGTCCCTTTGACTGTCTGGAGTCCTACAAAAGAGAAATGTTAGCACAATTGATGTAAGGACTCCTCCTTATGTATTATTTCCTTTTATCTTCTTTTTTTTTCTTGGGACATGTAGAGTGCCTCTCGAGAGGTTTTGCAACCTGCATGCCTGCCCTAGGCGCCTCAAATGAGGTTTTCACCCAGGGATATTTTCATCTTATTTTTCTTCTCTTTTTTTTTCATTTTTTTTTTTTTTTTCTCTTGGGTTGCCTCATAGAGGTTTTCAACCCTAGAGTTTTCCTTAGATGCCTCATGGAAGTTTTCATCTAGGCCCTTTATTTTTTTTACTTTTTATTTTTTTCAGAAGCTTGGTGGATTGAGGGTTGTGCACTTCCCAATCACATTCAACTCCTTGCTAATTGAACTAATAAACTATTCTTTGGACAAAAGTATTTTGTACAACTTCAACCTATGACCATTAACAAGAAAGGGAATACCTTCTTCATTAATTGTTCTGATTTGGACAGACCCATTCTCATGACATCTTTCCACCAGATAGGGGCCCAACCATCGTTTCATTAATTTTTCTTTGAAATCCTTGAATCTGGAATCATACGGCAAGGCCTAACCACCTTCTTGAAAAATCCTCACCCTAATGTGTTTGTCATGCCAAATCTTCCTCTATAGCTGGATAACCTCAGTGTGCATGAGAGCTTGCCACTTGAATTCATCTTAACCATTGAGTTGGAGAAACCTCTCCCATTTTGTTGCAATGAGGTCCAATTCTAATTGAGCTTCCATCATTAAGGTATTGTATTCAAATTCAATGGATAATAAGGCCTTCTTCCCATTGATTAGCTCGAATGGAGTAAATCCGATGGTGGTATTCAAAGTGGTGTTGTAGGCCCAAGTCACTTCTACAAGTCTAGTTTTCCAATCCTTTCTTCTACTGCTAACAACCTTTGTCATAATGTTCTTCAATGATCTATTTGTGACCTCCACTTTCCCATTTGCATGAGTGTGATAGGCAATGGATGTCATGTTCTTGATGTCATGCTGCTTCATGAGGTCTTCAATCATATTTGACGTGAATTGTCTCCCTTGATCAGTGACCAAATATCTTGGAAACAAAACTTGTATAAGATGTTCTCCCCTTAGAAAATAAGTCACATTTTCCTCAGCTGCTTCATTAACTATCTTTTTTTTAGCTCATTTAGTCAAGTAATCAGTGCACATAATGATATGCTTCTTATGTCCTAATGGGTGACCAATGGGCCCAATGAAGTGCATGCCCCATTTCTCAAATGGCTTTAGAGTCACTTTGGGTTGTAAGGTAATTTCATCCTTATGTGTGGGCTTACCCATCCTTTGGCACTAATCACACATGGTGGTGTACCTTCTTTCATTTTGATGTAGAGTGGGACAGTAGTAACCCGCTTTTAGAACTTTAAAGGTTGTTCTATTAGCAGCAAAGTGGCCTCTGCAAGGTCCATCATGGCATGTTGAGAGGATGTCAAAGATGTCCCCTTCCCTCACACATCTCCTAAAGATTTGATATGTCCCCAACTTGAAAACATTTCCCCCAATCCAAGTGAATGAGGAACTTTTCCTAATTATCTTTCTTTTCTCCTTCGAGGGTAGGTTAGGAGGGAACCTCCCAACATCCAAGTAATTGGCTATATCAACAAACCAAGGATAGAGAACTGCAATGGAAAGAAGGTGTTCTTCTAGAAGCTAATAATCTACCATTTCTTCCTTTTCTACAGGCAGGGTTAGTCTTGACAAGAAATCTGTAACCACGTTCTCTTTCCTTAGTTTGTTAATAATAGTCAAATCAAATTGCTACAATAGTAACAACCATGTAATTATCCTAGCATTGGCATCAGGTTTATTCGTTAAATACTTAATGGCTACATGATCAGTGTCGAAAAAATGTTTAATAACCAATGATGTAATGCCTAAATTGTTCAAAGAGTGTACCACAACCAATAGTTCCTTTTCAATGACTGTATAATTTATCTCAGCTTTAGAAAGGTTCTTACTAATGAAATATATAGAATAAGGAAATTTGTCTTCCACTTGTCCTAAGGCTTCCCCTATAGCTTTATTTAATACATTTGTGTGTATATGGAAAGGTAATGCGCAGTTGGGACCTCTAAGGATGGGTGAAATGGTGAAATTTTCTTTTAGCACTTCAAAGGCCTCTTGACAGTCTTTTGTCCAACAAAAGTATGAATATTTAGCTAGTAGTCCAGACAAGGGTGAAGCCAACTTATTGAAGTCTTTAATGAACCTTCTATAATACCTAGCCAATCCAAGGAAGCTCCTCACATCTTTTTTCTTTTTAGGGATAGGGACCATTTTAATGATGGAAATTTTGTTAGGGTCAACCTGTATCCCTTCTTTGGATATGGAATGGCCAAGGACAGTCCCTGCATTCATAAAAATTTCACATTTCTTAGGACTCATTAATTTTTCTCAATGCATTTCTTTAAGATTTTGCACAAATTAAAAAGATATTTCTAGAATTCATATCCATAAGGAGTGAAATTATCCATGTATATCTAAACTATGTCATGAACAAGGTTAACAAATATACTTATAGCTACCCTCCTTAAGGTAGTAGGGGCATTGCATAGATTGAATGAAACAACCCTATAGGAAAAGGTACCCCAAGGACATGTGAATGTGGTATTATCTTGGTCCTTAGGGTTGATCTGTATCTGGTTGTACCCACTAAATCCATATAGGAAGGAGAAGAATATATTCCTTGGAAGGACATCTAGGAATTGGTCAATGGAGGGAAAAGGAAATTTGTCCTTCTTTGTAGCCTTTTTAAGCTCCTGATAGTCAACACAAATCCTCCACTTCCAATTTTTCTTGGGGACTAAAATGAGAGGGGACACCCACTCACTATCTGAAATGGGGTATATGAACCCTACATATATTATATTTTGTAATTCTTCTTTCACAATGTCCTTAAGATATAGGTGCATCCTCCTCTAGGGTTGGTGCATAGGCTTGCATTCCTATTTAATATAGATATGATGAGTACAGACTAAGGGATGCACACCTTTCATCTCCTTATGGTCCCAAGAAAAAGAATATAGGTGTTTCCTCAACACACTTCTTAATTTTTCTTCCATATCAACTAAGAGAGAGGGGTTTATCTTAAGAGTTATGGATGGGATAATCTCCACCACCATGGCATGTTCTATGCTACAGTCAATAAAGCACCAATCAATCCAAGGATTAATCCTAGATTCCTTTATCAGTCCATCAACTAGCATGGCAGCAGGAGGTTTATTATGTAAGATATGATTGATAAGGTCATATTCATCAAGCTACACCCCCCACCCCCAAAGTAGTGTTTAGTGTATAGATTGGGTAGAGGGATATCTGATAAAATTCTTCCTCTTCCTCATCTTCTAACCATAAGGGAAAGTCATGCTCAATAGAAGGTTGAGCTAGAGGATATAACACAAACTATTTTGATAGATTCCCATTCTTTATGGTCATGTTCCTAGCCCTATAACTAATGTAGGAATCAACAGTGGCCATCCGAGGTCTTCCTAGGATGAAAGGATAGCCATTAATCTTGGTTTTGGGTTAGAGGACAATGAAATCAGTGGGGTACTCCTAGGATTCAATGGAGATAATTACATCCTCAATAACTCCCTTAGGAGGTACGGTGGATCTATTTGCAAGCTGTGATATTGTAGTGGTCTTCCTTAAGGACCCTTGGAGGTTGATCTTGAGCATGGATTCCCTAGTCATCACATTGATTTTAGCCCAAAGGTCAATCAAGGTATTAGTGACCATAATGCCATCAATGTGCACATCCACTATTGAGCGACCAGGATCCAAGTAATTATGGGAGAACACCCTCCTAAGCATCGGATCAGACAACTATCCAACACCATTGATAGTGGGACTATCTATTCTTCTCCTCCTATGACTTTTGAAACTCTCTTTCTTGATAAGCTTTTTGTAAATGGGGACATCCTTGATGGCCTGGAGAAGTGGTATTTTGACACACAAGTTCATCGATTCTCCCAAAAGGTCAGCCCCTTGTGGGGTGTGTTGTTTAGGATGGACCAACCTTTCAGGGTAAGGAGGTGCATTGGATTGAGGGGAACTCTCTTCCTTCTCTTCTTTAAGCTCTCCAAGTGGACAAGGTGGTTGATTATCTGGGAGAAGCTTCCTAGACTAAAGGTTAATCTCTTGGATTTCCACAACATAATTAGGATAGGATATATCCCCACTATAAACTTGTTGTGCCTACTTATTGTTCAGGTTCAGATTGGGTTGAGTAGGCATTTGAGGTTTCTTAGGTGTTCTATGGTGAGGGAGTTGTGGTTGAGGTTGAGGTGGAGACATTAAAATAGGAGGTTGCACTGTTTTAATCCTCCACCCTTATGAGGGGTTTCTCCATTAGGAAGATTGAGGTGGATATGGTTCGAAAGGAGGTTTAATAGGTTGAGGAGGATATTGAGGATTATAAGTCCAAGGAGGAGGTGTGGGCCATGATGGATGAGTGGAAGGTTACCAATACTAGAAAGGTGCATTCAGATTTTGATTGTAATGAGGATAGTGTGCACCTTGCATGCCCTGTTGATATAGATGAGGGCCTTGAGGGCTCCTTTTGTTAATGAAGCAGAGTTCCTATGAATCCCCTTCTGCCCCTTGGTATATAACTTTCAGACCTGACAAGGAAGGACATTTGTCTATTGCATGATTTTCTTGACAAATAGAGTAGACTTCTATGACATTAAGTGGGAACTCATTCCTAGGGTGTCTCTTAGAGCACCTAGGGTAGAAGATAGCTAGTACCCTTTTTTCTTCCTCTTGCTTCCTTTTGATTTGCATAATATCTATGTGCAGGGAAATGATATGCAACATTTCACTCTTAAATTCCTCCAACATACTTCATATCTCATGTTTGATGGCTAATGTAGAGGGATACAAACTAACTAATCCATTGTTAGACCTACCCTTTTTCCTAGTAGCCCTAGAGTGAATCATGAATACTGTTTTGATGTCATCATAAGTAAATTGGTAGATGTCTCCTCTAGACAACATGTTGAGGGTTTCCATTACATCCTCCTTGATCCGTTAGAGAAGGACTAGCTTGAGTGACTCAGAGTCAACGTTACAGTTATCCCTCCTATAATTGAGTTGGGACCTTTCTTCATAGTCCTATAAGGATTCATTTGGTCCTAGGGTCATTGTAAAGGTTTCCTCCTTTGTTTCTTTGTATCTACACTAATCCATGTACTTTTCATTGAAGGTTTGTTGTATTTGGGTCCAGGTAATGATCTTGCCTCTAGGTAAACTCATAAACTAGTGCAAGGCTACATCTCTTAGGGTGTATGGAAATAAATTCATCTTTTATTCATCAGAGGCATAGTCATAGGTCCCATAGACAGCCAAAAATTCAAACATGAAGTTGTCAGGGTCCTCATATGTTAGGCTATGAAAATGTGGAAGGTAAGAAGGGCTTATATTCTTCATTCTAACCTCCCCATTGGCTTATCTGATAGGGAAAATATCTTTCTATCTGTTTTCATCAATGGTTTAGGTAGATGAGATAGGTTCTTCTTCCCTTTTGGGTTCCTCAGAAATTTCAAGTTACTTAGCTAGAGGTTATTCTAACTCCCATGTAGTCAGAGAGGGAAGTTTACAATCACCAAATAAGAATTAAGGTTGTCTTCTTGAAGGGGTGGGGGATTTTGGTAATAATTTCCCTTCACTATTCATACTCCTACGAGGAATGAAAGAAGTAGCTCTATTTTTTTGAATTCTCTCTCCCTGTTTTTTTTTTAGCATTTCAAATAAATAAGGTTGAAGCAAATTAGAAAGAAAAAAAATAATTAACTCCTAAGTAGAGACAACACCTACTTGGACACCTCCCCAGAAACAATGCCAAAAAGTGATGAGCCCTGGTATTGCATCAAGGATGTTGCACTTCCAAGGCTCTCAACTTAAATTATCAACCCAGGGTTCATACAAACTTAGAGGTGACAGTGCTATATGCACAACAGGTTAAGTTCTACTCATGTCACCCTCACTCATTATATCAGATCAAGGTATACATATACCACTTCTTCAACTAACTATAAAGAGAATTCCTATTAAATAATACCATGATTGCAAGGAAATGAACATGATTCTAACCACAAAAATGAAAATGCCATTCATTAAATGTAAAGGCTAATTGTAATTGCATGAAAA
Organism: Pinus tabuliformis; assembly: GCA_031772625.1. Classification (NCBI taxonomy): domain Eukaryota; kingdom Viridiplantae; phylum Streptophyta; class Pinopsida; order Pinales; family Pinaceae; genus Pinus; species Pinus tabuliformis. The sequence continues at coordinate 488,771,364 of CM062807.1, read as the reverse complement.
GAAGAAACTATTATAATTACAGAAATAAGCCATGCTACTATATTTGCACAATACTCAAATCAATATTCTACTTGCATGAATCATAACTTGCTTGGAAAGGAGGAATTCAATCTTCAACACAACTATGGAATTCAAAAAACTAAGTCTAATTCTGCTTGTTGTTTTGTGTTTCCAGTGAATAAAAGGTAGGGTTGGGGTGTTCTTAGAGTCTCATTAATCATGAAATAAAAACTTGGGGGCCATTATTCAACTTCATAATGCAATATTCAAGGTCTAGATAAAATCTGGTTGGATTTAAGTAGTGTTATAAGACTGCTATAGGAAGTGCTACAGGAGGCTCTGTTTTGCTACAGGAGTGGATCTGAGAGCTTTTATATGGAAGTATGGTGCGTTGAAGGTGGAGGAAGGTTTATGAAATTGTATAAAGGTGAATGAAGGATGTGGGATCCCTTTTCTCAATCCCGGTACCCCTCAAAGGCCTATATTGCACAAAAAATCATGTCCACGGTGTCCCTCATTTCCCCTGAAAGGGTGATCTTGGTGGCAGAGTTTGAAAGTAGTATGAGGTGTCCAGGAGGAAGATGGAATAGTATAAATGGATGTGGATGCATTTTCCCACCCCTGGAAGTCAACAAAAATCTCTGCAGACTAATCAAGTGCATGCATTAAATAATCAATATTAGAGAAAAATGAATCAAAGTGGAGAATATGAGTTGAATTTTATTTTTCTAAGATCTACTCTCTCCCACAAAATATACCTACTCTAATTGTCAAATAAATTATACTACATTCTAAGTTGTAGAAACAAAACATGCAAAAGAGTTACAATCCAAAACTTAACAATTTCCAAAAAATCATAAACACATGTATTTGGATTGTTGTTGTAGATCCTCCAACCACACTTCCCAGAAGAGAGTTGGTGGTCAAACCTGCAACTACAATTTTTGTAATATAATTCCTACTTAACCAAGGAAATAAATGCAATGAATTGAATAAGAACAAAGAAAGAATACAGGAGAGGGATTAAAGCCTCTAGGTTGGGTGAAAACCAAGGGTTTCAGCCCTCCAAAGCTAACTTAGATGTATACTAACAATAAGATTTTCATTGACAGAACATAAGAGTCACATACATTATATGACATATGAAAATAATAGTATCAAGCACTAGGCTCTCAGTAGCTACTCCTATCTCCAACAAAATTTTGAATCCTAATGAGCCTTTAGGCTTGTTTATTTATAAAAAAGTGGCTAAGGAGCATCTCCCTTGAAATGAGGGTTTCTTCCCTCCAAAATCTTGAAATTGGTGGATCTTGTTCCCTTGGATATTCACATGCTCGAGTTCCTTGGTTACTAGTGGATTCTAGCTATTGGTGAGGAATATTTAGTCTCAAGCCGTGTTAGAGAGTTAATGTAGTCGAAAAGCCTCCTATATTCTTTCTATATGTCTCCAACAAGCACCTGCATATTAAATATCTCCAAAATTCCTTCTTTTGATTTCATATTAATCACATTAGGCCATGAAATGTGACAACCATCCTTTAGTATTCCTACTAAGCATATTATGGCTAAACATGTAAATTAATGCGAGAAAAGGAGAGTTTTAAGGGCTAGAGGATAGAAAAATGGGCCTCAAAATATACCTATTGATGGGATGCATCACATGCTATGAAGGATTTTCATATCCAAAGTCTTGCTTCTTTTATATAAATTTTTTCTCAATTTTGATAGAGTATCAATATGTTGTGCCAAGTGAGGAGATGTCTAGGAACTCTCTTTATATCTGTATGTATCTATTTATACAACCATAGTACTTGAGCATTAGATGTTTCTCAGATTCTTTGTTACCCAAATCAGTGTGCAAGATATAAAATATATTTGTTAACTCTGATGTTGCTTGATCCCTTTCCTACTATAGTGTGGTTCATTTCAGCAATATACTTCATAGTTTTCAATAATATAATATTAATCCTTAACAAAATCCCTAAAAGAGTCCTAAGTGGGTGCGACTGAAAATAGTGTAGATTCCTTCATGGCTTTATGATCACAATGATTTTCCCACCAATCCTTGATGTGGGGGTGGCCTTAAGGAGTGCAAAGGTAATATTTTCTCTATTGGAAAAAATGTGGACTAAAAAATACCTTTCTAGAATATTTAACCATTTGTCTAGAGCATATACATCTGTCTACTCTTCAAATATAGGAATATTAAAATTAACTTGCACCTTAAAATGGATGACACCGCCAAAATGGAAATTTGATGAAGATGTGTCACCTATTGGCATCCAACCAAGCATTTGGGGAAAATTATCCATCATCCCGTTCTTTTATTGCTTAAAGGCTTATTCAAGAAACAATTTAATAGGATCTTCTACTCCCTCATCTCTCTTTTCTTTCACCTTTGAAGGTCACCAAGGTTGGTGATTCGTGAGGATGGTGTTGCAATGGCTCAAGCAGTTTGAGTCCCATATCCTTATATCTTGACCTTGTTGGGGACATGCACATAAAAAAGATAAAGAGAAGACCACTATAATACCATTCATCCAAATTTATGAAGGGAATGAAATGATATATATATTTATATCCAATATAGGAAGATACCACTAAACTTGACTTCTATTAATAAATGGAAAATTTTGAAATTGTATGCATGTAGAACAAAAACAAACTAGCCCAGATGGTGGTAGTTTATCTCTAAGAAGAGATGTGATCTCTACAATCCTTCACCAAACTATCTTACAATGAGTCTTTAAGGCCTTTTTATCATAAATAAAAAATGAAAAACACTAAAATTCCAATTCCCTAGCCTTATGAGATGAAGCACCAAAGGCTTGTGGGCCCTAATGGGGTAAGTTGGAGCATCAACTTCTCAGGGTTGTAACTTTGGCATATGATATCCATTTGGCACACAAGATAGACCATTGGAAAGGTTTATTTGAGAATTATATTATTGCTTATGAATTTTACAAATTTTATCATCCTGCTTCCCTAAGAAAATGTCATTTAGGTCCTCAAAATGGGTCAAGAAGTTCATGATCTAGATACTCTTAAAAAACTGCCAAAATAGAAAATTGTGTAGTGAACCAGTGGAACAGGTGGGTGGCTACTGATATGCACCTATATTATTCCTCCCCCATTGGAAGGTAATGCTATCCATTACATTGAGTTCCTCCATGAGATGGGGAAACTTTTATTGAAGTTGGCCCTTAATGATCCACTTGCCTTGGCATAAGCTTTAACTTGCTTTAACAATCCAATACTCTTGGATCCTCTATTTGTGAATCATATTAATATATATTTCCATGATCTGATCAATTTTAGATTTTTCAATGAAATTTAGGTTTATCTCTATTGGTTTTAGTTTCTCTACGATTTTTGATGTGTCAAACAATGGTGGAAAGTATGGCCAAAGGAGGTTCACATTGAACACTGGGTGCATGCCAAGGAGGGATACTTAATTCAAAAGAATTTTCACCCACAACCTTGGTCACACTAGAGTGGCCAAAGGTTATGATGGGCCCCTACAAGTTGTTACTTTTGCAAATGCAGCCAAACCTTATCTCCCACTTGAAACTAGTGTGGTGCCCAATGCTAATCATGGCATTGCTTATACTTATTATTGGCATTTTTCAAGATATCATGTACATCATATTAAACATGTACATATTCTTCTTGGGTAGTTGCAAGGGGCAATGTGACATCATTGGAACTGAATGATTGAAATCATAGGCCCAACTAAAAGGGTAACTAGTTTTTCGAGATATTGAGAGCTCTGTTGTAGTTGTGTTAAACATAGGAGAGACTCTCATCCCATGTTTGTGGATGAATAGAGTTATACATGTGCAAAATGTGCATGATAATCCTATTGACAACCTTTGTCCAGCCATCAGTCTAAGGGTGGAAGGCAGCGGATTTTGTGAGCTTCATGTCCAAAAATGACCAGAGGCTTGACTAGAATGCACTTAGGAACTAACTATATTAATATAATATCATGCTATGTAGGATACAAAAATGTACCCCCACCTGTTTCAAGAAGAGCTTGGTAGTGGCTTCTATTGTGATACTCGTCTTACAGGCAACTAGAATGGCCATCTTAGAAATTCTGTCAACAACAAAAAAGAAATGTCACTACCATGATTGGTAGAAGGAAGGCCAGACATATAGTCCATCGAGATGGATTCCCAAGGCTAGTTGGGAGTAGGAAGAGGGTTGTATAGGTATTTCTTCCTAATAGTTGGTTTGGAAATGGCACAGGGAGTTGAAGATTTGATATACTTGAAAAAATCCTGTCAAAGTTTCGGCCAATAAAAATAATTTTGCAATACTGCCACTGTCTTCTCCACACCAATGTTCCATGCTACATGGCTGTAATTTTCCTCCCATATCATCTTAGTACACTCATTTAAAGGAACACAAAGGTGTTCTAGATAGAATAATAGTGCATCCTAGAGATGGAAGTATGGAACTTGTTTTCCTTCCATTAACATCTAGTTTGTCGTATTGAATTTTGAGCAAATATAGTATAGTTAAGGCCATCTAGCGGTCTCATGAAAAAAAGAGTTGAGAACTTTGGTCAATGCCATAATCAAGTGGGCGACTAAGGAAATTTGTGACATGATTGGTGCTACCCTTCTTGTATTTGATGTTCAAATGGAATTGTTGAAAGTATGTGGATCATTTCTAATGGAAGCCATTTAGTAACTTCCCTTGTTTTTCCATATATTAGAGAGGCTTATGATCCATGTGGTTGATTGTCTCCTACCCCGAAATGTATTTTTTTCCTTATCAACAAGCTTGCATGTTGGAATACATCTCCTTATAATAAGTTGGGTATCTCTAGAAAATTTTAGAGCGTCTCACTTTGATAGGCCATTGGATGTCCTTATTGAATGAGGACTTCACAAATAACATAGTTGGATGCATCCATCTCAATCTCGAATGGTTGTTGTATGTCTAGAAGGGTGAGGACTCATGTAGATCAAAGGTTATTTTTCAATACATTGAATTATTTTTGTTGTGACTTAGACCAAAAAAAATATTTTTCTCTTCCCTTGGTCACTTGACTTAAGGGACAATGATATAAGAGAACCCTAACATGAATCTTTAGTAGTAGTTAAAAATTCCCAAGAAGATGTGAAGGTTTTTTAGAGTCTTCGGGCTAGAAAATGCTCAATGACTTCAATATTGGCTACATATACATGTTTCTCATTAATAATGCAATCTATATATTGGATCTTGTCCATTCCAAAGGAAAAATTTTGTAAGTTAGCACATAGCTTGTGCTATTGTAGAGTGTAAAGAATCTTATGAGTTCAGACCAACTCTGGCTAAAAGTGAGGATGTCATCCATATAAAAAACCATGAAACATTTTGTGAAAGGATGCAAGATATCATCCATCACCCTCATGAAAGTTCTTGGGGAATTTTTCAAACCAAAGGGCATGACCAACCATCAAAAAGACCCTCCTTGGACTTGAAAGCAATTTTTCATAGATGAATTTGTTTTTATTGGGACTTGGTGGTAGTTGGACTTCAAATCAATCTTACAGAGGTACTTGGCCCCCATTGATTTGGTTAAGAATGTCATCAATATAGGGTATCAAGTGATGGTTCCTAACTATGATTTTGTTAAGGGCCCAATAATCAATGTAGAGTATCTAGGTCCCATTATTATTTTACACAAGTATAATTGGCCTTCTGGGGGGTGAGGAAATTGGTTCTATGTGACCATTTTGGAGCAAGTCTTGGATCTATTGATTTATTTCCTCATTTTCTAGAAGAGAGAAATGATAAATTGGCCCATTGGGTAGAGGTCCATTGGTGGTCAAATTGATTGAATTCTTGACCTAGCAGTGTAGAGGTACTCTAGCGGGTGAAGAGAATATGTCTAAGTATTCTTCCATGACCTTATACACTTGCGTCTACTACATGGAGGAGTCCTATGTAGAGGGCCATGGATAATTTTCTCCTTATTTTGAGAATGAAGAAGAAGAAGAAAAATTTCTAGTATGGGAGATGAGTTTACTACATTTCTTAGCATAGATCAAACAAATGGTAGTAGGTGGGACTTGTTGGAAACTAGGATAATACTATGAGGGGGGCTGAATTAGTATTATAGGATTTTTTACCAAATTAAAATTTCTTTTACTTTGTGTAAGAATATTGGGACACCATTAAACACTTCAACAATTAATTTTAAATATGCATGAGATGAATCAATATAATCAACCTCAATGGAACACACAAAAAATAAGTAAAATTTTAAAAATTATTTTCAATTCATTCATAGGGAAAGCTACAACTTGTCGTTATAAATCTCTGGCTACAACCAGGAGGAAGCTACAACTACCCGATTTATCAGTTACAACTAAATGTAGCTACAACCATTGTTGGCCAATTGACATTGTTGGATTATGGAATTTGGTATGTTGGCATTGATGTCAAACAGACTAGCATCAAGGCAGCGATATTTGTATCCATTTCTTAGGTAGTGGATGGGCTCATAGCCTACATAGAACCTTCTCCACTAGAAAGTGATTTAAAATGGCTTTTCAATGATATGTGGAAGTCCATAAATGGCCATCAAGATCAAAATTTATTAAATTCCAAAGTTAGGGTCTTAAATTCCAAGGCAAGCAGAATCTCAGACCCTACAAATTTTGGAACCCAAAATATTAGAGCATTTCAGAAATGGAGATTGACATATCGAAATTTCGTATCTCCTTTATAATTTATTTTAAGAAAGATTCTGATCGGATAGCCTAGCATGAGAACATCGGGACCCAACATTGGAAGGATGGAGCAGGAAACATATCGTAGGGCGGAGCCTTGGGATCTTAGAAGGTTGGGCACATCATAACCTCAGAAGGAAAAATACTGAGGAGTAAACAGAACCTCGGAGGTTCAAAATTTCAGGTTTTCGGAACCTTAGAAGTTCTTATGAATGCAATTATTTGAAAGTGTTGAGGGATGCAGAAAAGAGGAAATACAAAGGAATCCATTGAAAAACAAAGGACTGAGTGACTCCTTTCTCTCTCCTCCAATTGGACACATGGCAACAGTTTATTGGCCCCTTAAGAGCTAACGAGGCAAATGACATCAACATGACATGAAAATTAATAGGACACATGGCATATAAATTGAAAAGACTAGGTGGTCTAATGGGGAAAATATTGGTGACAAGTGTCACCAATAATGAGAGACCATGTGGCAAAGACAGCAACAATATGACGTCATTTTAGAAGTCGACATATCGGAGGTTGGAGCTTTCGTAACTCCTGTTTAATTATTTTAAAGAAATGTTCTGATCTGATGAAAGGGGCTCCGATGTGGATTGGCACTTGGTCGTGAAGCTTCAGAGAACTAAGGGCACAGAGCAGGTCTAGCACCCAAGTGCTATGAGTATTATGGAGGTTGGAATTTTAGAACTTATTCGAAATTAAATTAAGAGGAAGTCCCGATGCATGGACCTCTAATGTGGTAGAGATTGGTTGTATAACCCAAAAGAAGCAAGGGTGGAAGATAAATACAAAGGGAGATTATCCCCCGGCATGAACTAAAGGCTTTAACACCTAAAATCTTAGACACTAGTTACAACTCCCAAGTCCCATGGAGGAAAGAAATAAAGAGCTAAGCGAAAGGAGCTCAGAACCTGGCGACCTCGTAACATCATTTAAATAAAAGTTACGAGATATCATGGCTCTGATATTGCATCACTCAAGGGCTATACCAGTGGCCATAGGTATTCGTCATATCAAATAAAATGATAAGGCGGCTAAGCACTAAGGGGCTAAAGGCATCGATACTATGAGATATCGCAACTTTGTTTTAATAAAATTTATGATGAGTGGAGCTCTAATATAGTAGTATAGAGAGTTAAAGGATGAATGGGTTGATAGTTAGAGATTAAATGCAAGTCAGAGGAGTTGTTTAAAGGATTTAATGGCATATGTAGAGATCATTGTGTTAAGGCATTGAGGACAACTATTCACATATAAGAATTGTTGGGCTTATATTGATGTTGAAAGAAATCCATCGCTGATCTCCTGTGCACACATTATAGACTTAAATGAGGAATAAAGAATCCATACTGAAGTACGTGTCAATCTTTGTGTGTGCTATGAATCAGAGATGAAAAGACTTATTGGAGTGTTCATGTGGGCAGAGATTCAATTCTCATCATGGAAAATTACACAGAGAGTATGTAAAGCACTTAGGAGCCCATCCTTGTGTGTAAATATAGTAGAAGAATTACAGCATTAGATGCAACAACAACATGGAGGATCCATATATAGGTACACTCGGGAAGTGTTCCAACAGGTAGCAAAGCAACATTGATCAGTGTGAAACATATGAACAAAACGAGTAATTTCCATTGAACAAAATGGGGAAGAGAGTATTGTTGTCTATGTGTTGAAGAGTGTGGAGATAAGAGTGAGTTGAGTAACTGTGCCAAGAGTTGAACTGAAGCAAAAGTGCTACAGAGAGCCTGCTTGAGAGAAGGTTGAAAGTAGAGTATATGCGGTTGTGATTAGAGGATAGTGTGCTACTGTCTGAGGTCAAGAGATCCTATGGAGTAGTAGAGAATTGAGAGCAGAAGTGTCTACAGTGAACCCATATTGGTATTTCTTTATATATGTATTTGTGTCTATTTTCAGTTTGAAAATTGTATGAAAAGTAGAACAATTGCAAGAGCTGGTGGTGACCTGAATTCATAAGAGGTTGGTGCCTCTTGGAAAGTAGGTTCTTTCTATCCTAAGTGGGTTGGTGCTTCTTGTGAGTGGCTGCTCAAAAACAAACTGATGTAATTAAGTAGGTTCTTAATTTATATCATAACAACAAATAGATTGGTGGTTTTTTCCCTTTGGGTTTCCACATGAAAATATTGGTGTCAATATGTGTATGCTTATCATGTGATGGATTGCATGGACATATGAATGTCTTGTATTGATGCTCATTTTCTTTATGTATTGATGTTCTCCTAAGTAACAGACAATAGAGGAAAGAACTAAAGACATATTTATAAAACGTTTTAAGAACCTCACTATACATTATTGATTCACCCTCCCCTCTCAGTAATTCCTTATTCCAACAATTGGTATCAGATCCAAGTCACTTCAGGAATAATATAACCACTGGAAGGTAGATCCATAGGGAATTATGTCCAGGAAAGAGATTCATTATGATAACTCAAGAAAGATACCAATCTTTGATGGGACAAACTATGCCTTCTCGAAAGTTGGGATGGAATCCTATCTTATGTCCTTAGGGGTATATGTTTGGAGATGTGTAATAGTATATTACGATATCCCTGATGTCCCTTCCACTAATGCAGATGGTAAAAATTGTATGGAAATAATGCTAAAGCCAATAATTCCATTCTCTTTGGCCTTAGTCAATCTAAACTGATAAAGGTTATGCACTATAAGTTTTCCAAGGAAGTTTGGGTGAATCTTAATCAAATTCATGAAGGAGATGAAAAATTCAAGCAAGACAAACTTCAATACAACGAACTATCAAACATGAAAATAAAAAACAAAGACAAGGTAAAATATTTCAATGTTATATTTCTTTCATGAATAAAATCCCTATTGAATCTATGCCTACTCAAAATATAATTGTTGCCTATTATGTAGAAGATTTACCTCATGATATATCCATGTGGGAAAAGACAGAACATAAAATTACATTTTATGTGGCCCTTGAGGAAGCCTTGTCAGTAGAAAAGGACACCCTTGGTCTGAAACCCAATTTGGATAAACAATTAGACACACTCTCTTCTTCTGGTAAGAAATCAGAAACATCAAAACAATCCTCTAAAAAGGAGGAGTCTTCTCCTTTTGATTTAGAAAGCCTCCAAAAGGCTCTCAATAAAATATGAAACTTAGAAAATGATTCCACAGAAATTTCTTCAAATAAGGAATATTTGTTGAAATTGTAGCAAGAAAAGGCTCAATTTTGACTTGTGCCTTACTTAAATTATGTAATTTGATTTCCCACATGAACAAGTTGACTTGGATTGTAATTAACTTGTGTGACATGATCTTGTCTCCTAGTTAGATGAGTAAATTCGAGTTTCTAGACTAAGATGGAGTTGTGCTATAGTGCATTCCACGGGTGCTGGATAGGGGTTGTGCAAAATACATTTCTTACTTAGAGGGAATGTTATAAAGTGTAGCAAGAAAGGCTCAATTTGACTTTAGCCTTGGTCAAATTGAGTAAATTGAATTTCCACATCAGTAGGACAACTTGGATCTAGTTAACTAGTGTGGCATGGCTCTTGTCACTCAGTTAGCTCAGTAAATTTAATTTATAGGATTGTAGTTCAGTCATGCATGTGTTGATTGCTAAATTTTGGCAATCTAGTTCGTTAATTTTCAATTGTATTTAGTTAACTAACTTCTAACTGTTGATAGAGTCAGTTAAAGGTCAGTTGAGCAGTGATACAATAGTCTAACTCAGAGATCTATCAATTAACTAACTAATTAGCCCAAAAGAGCTCATGCATGCATGGAATTCGAATTTATCAACCGAAGTGGAGGAGACAAGGCTAGTGTAACATTAGTTGTATACTAGTTGAGTGTACAGTTGTTGCATGCAGTTAGGAGATAAATTCCTTAGGAATTGCACAAGGAAATAGGGTCTTCCATATTGTTTAGGAGCTTGAATTTGCTCATATTTACGCAAGGAAATAACAGGCCAGTTGAGGCATAAAGAGATTAAGTGTTGGCCAGAGATTCTTAATCAGTAGAGAGAACAATTATGATTTTTCATGTTGTACTCAGAGTGGGAGCAAGAAATTATAATAGTTTCTTTATTCAATTGATTAATGAAAAGAGGCTTCAAGGGTTTTACCTAGTTCGGTTTCCTTAGAAATAATTTTTTCCTTTTCATTTCAATGGTTGCATGTCATTGCATGTGTTTCTAAATTATGATTTCCATTCCATAGTATTGTAGAGGAAATTTGTAATCTCTTGTTTTCAATTCGAATTCATCAGTAGTAGAAAATTTATATAATTTCTACATGGTATCAGAGTGGAAATCACACTAGAAAATAGTCAATAGATATTCTCCTTCAAAGATTTTGATTTGCAGAGTTTGTGGAGCACATTTTTTCTTCTATGAGGGAAAAAGGTCCATCGACTGTGGATTGAGATTGAGTATACACTGGAGGGAATTTTGAATTTCTTAGCTTGGAATAGACTTAGGATGATCACAAGTTCCCTAGGAGAAGCATTATGGAGCATCCAAAATCTTGGCAAATGGGCAGTATTCCAATTCCTCATGTAGAGTGATCATTGGAGAACTAATCAGCTATTAGGAGTGTTGGCTTGTGGGGGCCTAACCCAGGTTCAACGTTAGTTAGGCAAAAAATCCCTACACTATTGGCCCTTTCAGCATCAGCCCACCGAGTGCAGTTTGAAGTCTCACCCAAAGCAGTTCGGGGGGATACTGGAACCAAGTTTCCACACCCTTGAGATGGATGTGATGTCAGTTTATTCTAGCAGTACCTATCTTTGTGTAGGTTTCTTAGCCCTTTGTTCCACCCTTCAGTACCTTCGCGAACGGGTACAATCGGTTTTTGTGCAGCCCTAACCAAGGGTTGATATACTTTCGTGCTGCTTAGGGCAGCGAACTGTGGTATTTCCCAAACTAGGCTAAGTGTCTTACTTATCTTATTAACAGATCTTAGTTAGCTTCGCGTAAACAGATGTTCCTACTTGAATTCACTTATCCAACACAATTACATATATCCACACATTATATAAGCATTATAAGTGAAATTCATACCCAATATAAAAAGATACATAAATAGGAAATAAAGATGTAGAAATTGTAGAATGCTTCTCTTTTTTGATAATTTCGAACAATTACAGACTTGACTCCCCCTACGCACTCAACTGCAGGGGGCCGTGCACTCAGCTGTGAACTCCTAGGTCTCTGAGCACTCAGCGGTAGAGCCTCTACCTATGCTACGACCCAAGACTTAGATTTCTACTTTGGAAGTATCTCTCCTACATCATATCTTCTTTTCCTCCTTCATTTCATTTTCTCCTAACTACTTAGAGCTTATCTGTATTTATACAATCCCACGGTCCATGGACCATGGGTAGATCTTCTACAGCCGACATTACATTTCAAAAATAAGGGTGGACAACCCTATGACTCTTTAACATCTACGCATTCCATGACCATAAAATGTGGAGTCTTTACACTTGGATTACAAAATTATGACCAAAATATGGGCTTTCAGCCCCAAAACTGCCCTTGGGGAATCCCGCACCCAACAGGGCCCCAACACAAACATCATGACTCACCCTCGACTCACTCTGTAGGTGCATAGATCTTAGCACGAAGACCTCCCAGCTCCGTTTGGATGACCACAACTTCGGCAGCACACGGAGCAACCGCCTGCTGGACTTCTTCCACGCACTGCTCGGTGACTACTGTTAAACTACTTCCCTGAATCTTTTGCTGAGCTGCCTATAGTTGTGCGAGCTTTCCTTCAATGGAGGCTGTGATCGCATAAGCCTCTTCAATCCATGGTTTTTGGCATGATTTTAAGACCGCTTCTTTATGTTGAGCAGCATCCACCTGTTCCTTGACCGCCTTTGCCTCCTCCATCCGTGCAAGCCTCTGTGTAAGGGAAATCATTTGCACGGTCCCTTTGACCTCGTCATATTTTTGTTGTATCTCACATGCCTCTATCTCCAGGCGCTCTACATTAGGGTCCTCCTACAGGGTGGTGAGGACCTTGAATGACTATTCAAAAAGCTGCATTCAGTCTGTTACTGCACTGTCAACCACCGCTATTGCTGTTATAGCAGCGGTGGTACGTTGTTCCTTGATTTACGGTGGAGTTGAAGATTGAGACCGCAATTGAAATTTTACAATCTAAAGGTTCAGCTCCAACTGAACCCATCCCATCTCTTCCCGAGCGTCGTGCATCCTTGTGGCCAACTTGCGGATGTGTGCCTCTACCGGTTCTTCTGCCTGAATGTCCAACTCCAGGACCATTCGGTAGGCTTCCTCCATGTTGTGGGGAAAAATGCCTATTTAGGACGATCCTATCCACCTAAGGTGTGATAGCGCCTTAGCAACAAACGAATGCAGCTATCATGATTTCTTCCTTTATGAAATATGAAAGAGAGGAGATTGGCAGACTTACAGTTATCTTCCGGCTGTCCCTCGAACTAGATCCTCTTCCCTTTGTGTGTCCACAGCTACTTGCCTCCTCGCTTGATCAAGAGAACAGCTACTTGAATCCCACGAAATCACAAGAGAACAACTACCTGTGACAAGAGCAACAAGAGAAGAACACAATACAAAGGCAAATATACATATTCATAAATGATTCAGGATTAGAAGTAAATCAAATATACTAATGCAATTACACAAAATACACCAGCATATAGGAAAGAATCAAGATAGCTTTATTGAAAGTAACAGTGTTCAAGAAGAGATACAACCCATAGGGCTCCAACCCAGCATCTCCTTCCCAGCAGAATGGACTTCCTTCTTCAGCTCCTTTTAAAGCATAACACACCCAATGTTTCTAGCCACAAACCAACAACAATTCTTTGCAAATACTAAATTCCAGCCCTCCTAGACCTCATGAGAGAGATCTATATATAGGAGTTTTGGAGAAAGGATGAGTCAGCTTGATGCTGGTATGAAGCTGACTAGTGTCCTCTCCCACTTCTGTTCTTGAGTCCACTTGGAGGTTCTTGCTTCCACTTGGAGATTTGGAACCTCTTACTCATCACCAGTCGAATTCCCTGATCCAAGTGTCATTTTGGAAGCTTCCTGGGCATTGACACCTTGAGGAATGATTGTGCCACTTGTCCAAACTCGCCCAGCGCAGGTAGCCTTCTTTGCAGTTGACATTCAACGCAGGTAGACAGTGGAGCACTTGACATTCAGCGCAGATGCTCAGTGGAGCAGTTGACATGATCCAGAATTGCCTTGTTTTTGAGTGTTTTCAGGTGGAGAACTTTTGTTCAGTGCTGTGGTTTGCTGGCCTTGTTCTTCTAGGGGTAAGAACAACATGTTTAGGGACTTTGGATCCCTTGATTATTGAAATTTCATGCTCAGTGATGCAAGGCACAAAAATGTCTATAACAGTTGCCCCCTAAAGTATGAGGCCGTTTATCGGGTGAAATGCTTTATCCAGGAGGGTCCGAAGTTCATCCATCTGCTGGGAGGAGACCTGTAATAAAATACAATACAATACATTATGATTCATTCTACTTTCATGATCTAGCTGAGACGGGCATTCCCATGCTTAGCTTTATAAATACATTTTGGTACATAGAACAGACGATTGTCTGATCGTAGACTGATAGTTCTGGCGAAACTATCATCCTTTGAGAAGGATGATCATCTGCTGCAATGATGTACATGTCAAATGTCTTTATTTTCCTGAATATATATCGCAGCCCGGATGGATGAAACTAGATCCGGGGTCTTCAAAACTCGTTCGATCTTCACTCTAAGTACAAGTCGATCCATGTGAGAATTGCGCTGAAGTCGAACATGGAAAGACATCGCTTGATTACCGGTCAATGATGTAAACCGTTAACAAGCGCGAGAGGAATCACCGATAATGATAATGACCCTCAAGGTACTGCAGTACAATTCACGTGGTGTGAATAAAGGACTTGGCGTCGAACACCACGCAAAATCTTCTGGTCGAAGGTCATTGATGTATACCTGTCGCCGGAAGTGAGAAACTTGCCATTGAGGCATGCAAGCTTCAAAGTACTGAAGGGGTTGTTCCTAGATCAACTCCTTGGATAATGAGCTGATGTCGACAAGGAGCGATCTGTCAAAGGAGGGCCTTAATGAATCCCACATCAGTGACACGGAACGGAGCTAATGATTTTAATGGAGGTGAAAACAATCTGTGACATATGATTCAGGGTGGCAGCCATGAATGGATGAAGGATAATGTATGGCAGTGGATGGGACCCGGTTGACTCTTTCTGAACGATTTCTCTTGAACATATGGCGACACTGATGCGATGGATCGGTAGCATTACCCCAAATATGGATGGTATGGCAAGACCATGGTGATGTGACCGGTGAATGAAACAACCCAACCCGAATGTGATACGGAGGAAAAGTGTCATGTTCAAGAGCGACCTGCTACCTTCAAAGTTTTCTTGATCTTTCCCAATTTTTCCCCAGTCATTGCTGACCAGTACCTCTTTATTTTTGTCAAGATTGAGGAGGATAACATATGCTTGTTCTATAACCTGCCCTTCGGGCAAGCCCATCGCTATGTTTTAACGAGCCTAGCGATAGGGAAACTCGTTCTCGTCTAAAGACAAGTTTGTCGCTATTTAATCATTTTAACGAGTCTAACGACAAGGAAAACTCGGTCCTTTTCATTTTTAGAGAGTCTGAAAAGGTACATAAAGTCAACTCCAAAATTCCTTTTTCGTCATCTAATCCCTTAAGTCCGAAAAAGTATAAAACAATACAAAAGGGATGAGTTTTCGATAATTTTAACGAGCCGAATAAAACAAGCGCTCGACCTTTTTGTGCAATAATCCCTCAGGTCCAAAAAGATTAAAATCTAGAGGAGGGATAGCTCTTCCGGTCCTTTAACAAGCTGGAAGGCCAAAACTCGGCAATCTTTTCATATTTTATGAGTCAGATGAAAAGAGCTTAAAGAAGACTCGTCTTTTGAGGAACGAGTGATAAACAGGGATAGCAACTGATTCCAGGTACAGGTTGGAATTTTCCAATCACGGCAGTGTCACAAGGATGGCTAAGTGAAATCACTCTTCGCAGCTGTTCCTCAAAATGGGTAAACAATCATATGGAGGTGAACGATCGGCCAAATGAAAATGGAGGTGGCAGGTGCAAACACGACCAAGGCTTTTATGGCTGATAAATTTATGATCACTGTGGTTATTTACCGGGATAGGTTCATTTTTTAGTTAAAAATGAGCTTAAACTCTGGAGGAAACATTGCTCACTACTTATATTTATTTTTTAACGAGCATGAAGACCGCGTTAAAACTGCTCGGATCTTGCGTTTATTTTTTAACGAGCATGAACTTTATGCTAAAACTGCTCGATTACCCAGTCATAAGATAAGAGTGTCTCATGAAAGATCCCATTTTTTATAGAGCTTGCGCCTTACCAAAGCTATGCTCCCTCTCATCCTTTCTTTATGCAAGTTCGGAAACGGCTAACCTAAAAAACAGATAAATAACTGCTCTTTCCTTGCACTCCAAAAGGTTTGCATGCCCCCAGGTATAAAATACAATTTCAAGGTTGCCCCTCCTCCTTCTCACCTCTGCTTTTCTTTGGGTGTTCACAGCTACTTGTCGTCTTGCTAGTCCAATTTTAACGATACTTGTATTCTCGTTAATTTTAACGGGTCTATACGATACTTGTCTTCTCGTCAGCCCAACTTTCAACAGATTTTTCGCAAGATCGCAAGAGAACAGCTACTTGCGACAAGAGAAGAACACTACTCAAAGACAAAACATTTGTGTTACTGAGGGAGGCTTACCTCTTTCTGGTTACCCAAAGATTGTCTCGTTAGATAAAACACTTTCTTGGCCTACCTTTTTCAGGTTACCTAAAGATTGTTTCGTTAAACAAAACACTTCCTCGGCGATGCCTACCGAAATAGACAAAGGTGAATGACTGTTGCCAAACACGTAACTTTGAAAAAAGAATCTTATTCTAGAACAACCCCTCTTCCATCCACGGACGGGGTACGGACCAGTCATATTCTCTCGCGGAAATTCTACCTTATACCCAAAGTTCCCCTACCGAAGCAGGCCAGGATGCATGCCCCCTGGGTTCCAGTCATATCCTCCCGGATTACTCGTGCTCATCAGGAGGACGGACCGTGGGTTGAGACACTTCTTGCATGAATAGACCATTTAGGGATGGCACATGACCATTTGCGATGTGTGATCCGGGAAACGAAAGTTGGTCCACGAGCTTGACCATTCTTCCTTCATGCGGAAAACACATTACTCTAAAGAGTGAGGAGACTACAGCTCCCATGCAATATATATAGTCTCTTCCAAGGAGTAGGTTATAATCCAAGGGTCCTTGAATGACCATCACGTTCATTTGAACGGTCTTCCCTTTCAATGATACAGGCACATTGGGGAGGATCCCTAAAGGTCGACTGGTTCCTTTATCAAAACCTGATAGATTTCTCATCTCAGGTAAAAGCGCTGGCGAACCAAGCGCTTTCCAAGAAATAGAGGAAACGATACTCACAGATGCCCCCTCATCAATGATAGTGCCAGCCATTACCATTCTGTATATTTGACAAATAATTCTGAATGGCACACTGGCTGGCAACCGGGGTCTGCCTAGTTGGTTCCAATCAAAGGACACAACCAGGTTGCTTGGTGGTGGGACCAAATATACGGCCGGATAGCGCTCTGATGAACTTCCTTCCTGCGACAAAGGAATGGTGGCATTTCCCCCTTGATCATCAGAGTCAGTGCTGATGAAGAGAACTTGGACGGTGTCGTCTGTATTCTCCTCTGTGATGGTGTCATTCGAAGATGGAACCTCTGAAGGAAAAACCGGGTCAACTGCCGTATCAACCTTTTGACTTTCGTCAGGCATGGATCCAGACGGTTCTTCTTCAATGACAGGTGCTTCGGCTGACCATCTAAGTGGCTCAGCCGAATTCTCAACTAGTGAGGGACTTGGCAGGAGTTTTTGATATCCAGGAGGAAGATTCGCTCGTAAAATCGGACGATCTTCCAGAACTCTTTTTGCCTCGTCTAAGAAGGGACAACGGTGGATGGCGTGATCGCCTTCACACAGTCTGCAGGGAAATTTAACTTTCCCATTCTTTCCTGGAGCTTCACTCCCACTAGTTGACGGTGAGCAGTCGACATGGCTATTAGAGGTCGATGCTCCCGAATTGTGCAAACGGGGGGACCAGTCTCTTAGTATCCGTGGGATACAGGGACAATCTCTATGGAAGTGGTCTCCCCTGCATATGATGCATGGCGATTTAGGCCTTACAAGTGCGGTGTGTGGATTCTTGTTAGATGACATTTGTTTGCCCCCAGTCGCCTTAGGCTCCTTCTTCTTCTTTTCTTTCTTCTTCTTCTCCTTCTTCTCCTTAGGAACCCGATTTTTTGATCGACCAGTTCCGTCAAGTGAAGAGGAAGGAGGGGAGGAAGACGAAGTGGAAGGCTGGGAGGCAACTCTTGTTTGATCTAACCGTTGACTCGACTGTTCAGGAGTGGTGGTATTCTGAACGACATTGGTCGAAAAGAGCCAAACTGGTAGGCCAATTGTCAATCCTGGAAGTGACAATGTGGCCATGTGGGGCGCACCAACATCTCCCCAAGAGGAGAAGGGACTAGGATTTCCACCCAAGGGAACTCCTTGGTTGGTGTGCTCCATCTTTTCGACCTAAAGATCAACGCAGGATTAAAGGGTGATTGTTTCGTTTAAAATAAATTGTTAACGACGCTTTTAGACACAACTTGCTTTTTCAGTTTTTAAGAGTCGAGAAAAAGCTAAAGATGACTCTAGTCTCCTTCGATGTTTTAATGAGCCTGAAGTGACAAATGCTCAGATGGACTTTTTCTGTTATAGAGTCTGAAAAAGGCCAAAAGGAACTGCTCTGGAGATCTAGGCAGAGGGTGTGCCAAACCTTTCGCAAAACCACAGAATATGTTTTACGGTACGGGTGGTCGATCTTCGTGAATGTTGTGTTCACTGCATTGCGATCAGTAGGGCGGCCGAAACGGCTTCCTAAGGATAAAAGATATATGCCTATAGGGGTCTCCCAATATATACGCGACGGTACGTGGGAGCACAATCCGTATTAGTGCCACCGACTCTCAGGAGGAATCACCCACCTTCTTCGAGATCGACAGTCACTATGTTTAACGACACCGGAACACGTCTCTAGCCTAGACCTCTATGTTGTGCGTTATGTTACAAAGCGTTGTTAGGTTCATTCAGTTTATTTTAGGTTGATCTTTTTAAAGTTTGCCTTTCAAGGTTCACCACGAGATGTATGATACAAATTCCTAAATGCAGTCTAAGATGATAAGCAAGCTTTACAATCTTTCAACTTTGAAAATCTTAGCTACTAAGGGAAAAGAGAGCGACTATCTTTTCTCAAAGAGCAATCAGCACACTCTAATGCACTTTCCCTAAATCCAACATGCAAACTTATCAAATGCAAAATGCACAATGCAAGTGTTTGTTTTCACTTTCTTAGTATAAATGCCTACAAAGAAAGCTTTTTGCACAAATTTGAATTCTCTTTTACAATGATCAAAATAAACAAGTTCACTTTCTTCGAAATCAACAAGGGTAGAAGAGATTACAATCACTTTGCGATTTTCGAAATAAAGACTCGTTTTGATACTTTGAAAAGAACAAATTCAAACCAATAAGCAAGAGTAAAAAACTATAATCGATCTGAACAAACAGCCAATGAGCTCTCTTCTAAGATCACTTTCAATCAGATCTGAAACAAAGGCTACAGAAAGACCACTTTACTCATGCAAAGGAAGACTGTAAATGATGCCACAAACACATAAAAACATTCACAATCTTTTTGTACAAAAATTGAGGTAGAATTCAGGCAAAGAAAAGGGTTATCAGACCAGCACCTATACTTGGTTAAAGGCAGCAAAAACAGAGATCAAAACAGGGCAAAAAGGACAAAGAACCCTAGCTGCACAAGGCCACACTGGTTCAGCGCAGGTACAACACTGTCAGTTTGACATTCAGCGCAGGTAGCCCCTTCGGGACCTGCGATGAAATGCAGACTGCCTTCACAGTGCCTGCAATGAAAAGAGAAACTCTCGTTTCTCTTGGTTTCCGGGTCACAAAATGCTCAAAAATACACTGTTTCAGGCCAAATCAGAAACACAAGCAAGGTATAAACAGAGGGATGCTTTGATAGGGTACTAAAGACTATCACAAGGATCAATCAAATCGTTTGTGGATCTAGTTTAAATCATAGACAAGTCCAACATACTGGATCAAAGCAGCAACTTTTACTTTGCATCCGGGAAAAATGCAGTTCAAGAGTCGCTGTCAAGTCTATGAGGTAAACAAATGATGGAAACACAAATGAAATGAATAAACAAGTTCTTCCCCAGTGGAGTCACCAATTTGTTGTGGGGAAAAATGCCTATTTAGGACGATCCTATCCACCTAAGGTGTGATAGCGCCTTAGCAACAAACGAATGCAGCTATCATGATTTCTTCCTTTATGAAATATGAAAGAGAGGAGATCGGCAGACTTACCGTTATCTTCCGGTTGTCCCTCGAACTAGATCCTCTTCCCTTTGTGTGTCCACAGCTACTTGCCTCCTCGCTTGATCAAGAGAACAGCTACTTGAATCCCACGAGATCACAAGAGAACAGCTACCTGTGACAAGAGCAACAAGAGAAGAACACAATACAAAGGCAAATATACATATTCATAAATGATTCAGGATTATAAGTAAATCAAATATACTAATGCAATTACACAAAATACACCAGCATATAGGAAAGAATCAAGATAGCTTTATTGAAAGTAACAGTGTTCAAGAAGATATACAACCCATAGGGCTCCAACCCAGCATCTCCTTCCCAACAGAATGGACTTCCTTCTTCAGCTCCTTTCAAAGCATAACACACCCAATGTTTCTAGCCACAAACCAACAACAATTCTTTGCAAATACTAAATTCCAGCCCTCCTAGACCTCATGAGAGAGATCTATATATAGGAGTTTTGGAGAAAGGATGAGTCAGCTTGATGCTGGTATGAAGCTGACTAGTGTCCTCTCCCACTTCAGTTCTTGAGTCCACTTGGAGGTTCTTGCTTCCACTTGGAGATTTGGAACCTCTTACTCATCACCAGTCGAATTCCCTGATCCAAGTGTCATTTTGGAAGCTTCCTGGGCATTGACACCTTGAGGAATGACTGTGCCACTTGTCCAAACTCGCCCAACGTAGGTAGCCTTCTTTGCAGTTGACATTCAACGCAGGTAGACAGTGGAGCACTTGACATTCAGCGCAGATGCTCAGTGGAGCAGTTGACATGATCCAGAATTGCCTTGTTTCTGAGTGTTTTCAGGTGGAGAACTTTTGTTCAGTGCTGTGGTTTGCTGGCCTTGTTCTTCTAGGGGTAAGAACAACATGTTTAGGGACTTTGGATCGCTTGATTATTGACATTTCATGCTCAGTGATGCAAGGCACAAAAATGTCTATAACACTCCACTACCTGCATTATTTGCTTGTTCTGCTCCACTGCCTCGTTGTGCTGCAGGCCCAACTACTCGATGTTGATGCACTGCTTGCTCATCACCTGCAGAGTGCAACTCTCCAAGGCCCTGAGTTCCGTGGTGACTCCATCCAGCAAGAGGTAGAGCATCTCCTGAGGGAGTGCGGCCATATTCAGTCCTAACCCTTTCAGACTGCTAACCGTGGGCCTGTCGGCCTCCTTTTCTATAGTGAGTGCCCCATCTGGTAGCACTATCATGTTGGTCACCCTTGTGTGCAACATCTCATCAGTAGCTAAAGTGACGATGGCGAGGCTAGTGGACACTGTGCCAGCCTGTGGAGTGCGAACCTACAACTCCTGTAGCTCTATTCGGAGAGCCCCCAATACCAACTGTTGTTGCTTTTTGAACTATTGGAGGGCCTCCATGGTGACATCCCTCACTGTTTCTCCAATATCATGCAAATCCCCCTCAATAAGGGTGATTGGGTAGAAGGATGTCTTTGATGCCTTGGTTTTCTTTCGTGGTACTGCTTGCTCTCGCAGTCTTGGACGCTTGAGTTGGGTGGACGTCGTCTGTGGGTCCACGCCACCTTGTTCTGTATCTGTTTCTGCCTCAGTCTCGGGCAAAGGTGACTGCTATCCTTCACACTCTTCTCCTCATGTTTGATGTTGTTCCGCCAATTTCGCGGCGTTGCGCGCTGCCTGGGCCTTAGCCTCTTTTTCTTCCTTTCTACGCTTATTCGCCAGCTATGCCATTTGGAGCTTGGTTTCTTCCTTCTTACACTACGTAGTGGACTTGTCCATTTCCATCGCGGAGACTGCTGGAGCGCCCCACTCCGGTATCCAAGACTTGAGGACTACAAAAATTACATCATCAGTCGCCAGATATGGTAGGTTATGGCATGTATTTGTAGGGTCCTTTCGCACCCTGATCAAGACATGGTGGAAATCTGCTTTGAACTCTGCAAAGCTCTACAAACTGGCGTATACTGTGGGCGACAATCGTGTCTTGTGATTGATCCCCATCCGGATACTCCTCTCCATCAAGATCCAAAAGATCTTGTTTTCTTTTATTCGCTGCACATCCTTGGTCGCCCACAACGAAGCATACTTCACTACCTCTAGAAGTTCTGGCGCGACCGAAGGGAATTGGCTGTCTTCAGGTCGCTCCCATGCCACCTGTACGATCGATAATAGGAGCCATGCATAGTGAAATGTCTTGCCCTGCTCTTGTGCCTCGCGATAATTCGCAAGGAACTCGCCACATAGATAATTCACCCCGTTGAACTAGACTCCTTCAGCGCATTCGGCTACTAGTGCAATCAAAAGCACAGGCACCTCATCCATGTGGCACTTCCGCATCACTTTCCCTGCTAAAATTTGTGTTGCAAATTTGACTACAAAGTTGTTGATGTTGGAGATGGCATATCCTCGTTTCTTCTTCTCCAACTTGAATTTATTCTTCATCACTTCTGCGAGGGCCAACTCGCCACTATTTCCTTCTGATATATTGGCTGGATCCTCCCCTGATTATGGCAGCCGTGTGATCTGATGAATCAAGTGATCTGTGATGGGAATGGGAGGATTCATGCACCTAGTAGAGCAGTTGCCTGGTGACGAAGACGGTCACTGAGGTACAGTGGTAATGCGGCACCAAGAGCTGGTTTAGCAACCCGGCTTTCGCTACACCCTTGATCCATGTGCGTGGCTCCAATTCAATCATTCTGTCCATTGCGTCAATCCGTTAGTTCATTAGCTAATTAGTCGCTAAATTTGGGAATTTCTCATGATCCACGAGGTCCCAATCTTCAAAATTTAGTATAGGAACTCACCCTAAGTGCGGCCGCTCAAAAACAATATCATCTAGGAGCAACAGAGTTTGCAGGGAGCTCTTGCTCTCGACTATGTCCTTCGGCACCTTGGATTTTCCCTTGATCATAACCCTTATCCAGAATCAACTAGGGAATACGTTACCATATCCAAGAAATATGTATGGTACTCAACCACATTTTCAACCATTGGGTAGGCTACCTGTTGCACCAATGCCATGCAACACTACATACTACTCCAACCAACCTACACCTCCTTAGAACCCTTCCATGCAAGGGAATCAGTACCCAGCACGCACTTCGGAAGCAGTGTCAACCTCCCAACCTACCTACACAAAGTCCAATCTTGGAAATATTATTTTCCTTTCCCAACCTCACAACAAAATAACCCTCCGCCTTAGCAAAATGCAAGGGTTAATTTTGTTCAACCTTCTTTCCCTCAACAATAGTAGTAATTTGAAATATCAAGACTACAAACCCACCTAATGCTAATAAAAAGAAAGGGTAGCATAAATAGAAATAAGAACAAGGATAAGGGCAACCAACAACAACAAATAAGGGTTCCAACTAGGGGAAATTCCCCCAATCAAAATCAAAAGCAAAATTAGGCTATGAATAATCTGCAAAAGAAACATAAGAATGTTGGTATCGGGACTAACCACTCTTGTGCCATTTGCAAAGAATATGGACATTACACCCATGATTTTCCTCAAATACTAGAGTTGAAATGCATGATAGAGACCATGGGGAAGGGGGAGTAAAATAACATCCTGCAGTAATGCAGAATGCGTTTCCCATCAAGGAGAAGTAGCCACCTAGCATGAGGCTAGTCCTCCCCAATACCAAAACCAAATAGGGGTATTTCTAATGAGATATATATTCATGACATTTATATGAAAGGGATAGATTTCCTTCTTCAAACATGAAGTTGAGATTATGGAACACCTCCAGAACCAAATTCCTCAACAGAAACAATACCCATTACCAATATAGCTATGCCACTTTTAACCATGCAGTGACTTCCCATTGAACCTATTTCCAAGTTGGTGAAGGAACCCTTAATTCACACATCCCATAATTCGAAGGCAACTTTTATTTATAGTATCATTGATGACCTTGCACAATCTCCATCGGCCATGTCAGCATTGGAGGTCCTTCAAACATGTCCAACTAAATGGAAAGCACTCCTTTTCTCATTAGGCACAATTGCTATTTCAGATTCACACTTGATCACCTTTGACTCAGACAAATTTGGAACCATGACTACCATCTATAGTCACTATTCAAAATGTCATTATCCATCACTGCATAGTTGATGATTGGGCATCCACCTGTATCATGTCAAATTCAGTTTGGTAGAAACTAGGATCCCTCGAACTCACTACTTCCTCCATCACATTGAGGGTATATGATGAATGCCAATTGTCACCTGTAGGAATCTTTCAGAATATCCTAGTTGAACTTTCTAGAAAGGCAGTTCTCATATATATTGAAGTCCTTAATGTACCTTTGGACTATAAAATCTTATTTGGATGAAGTTACATGTATTCCATGAAGGCAGTAGCATCATCAGTATTTCACACCATGATGTTCACCCATAATAAGAAAATAATTATCATTGACCAATTAACACATTATGATAAAAGGATGTCTTCATCCTCGGATGGTATGTTACCCTATATTGGGTCCCAACACCAATTGGCCCCTTCGTTGAATTAAGTCGGCCAAGGAATTTTCAAAGCTTCATCGCTCCTTGGCACATTGCTAGGATACCCAACACTCATAACAATGCCTTTTGTAGCTCCTATGTGTATGATGACCACATAAGATGGTAACTAAACATAGGATAATCAACCACCAAATTCATAAACACACTATTCTAGGATGAGTGAACCCCCATTTCTCCCTTATGCGATTACTCAGACCTATTTTCTCTATCCTCCACCTAGTTTCATTTTGAACCAAGTCATGGCCACGCTTACCTTATGAAATATGTCTTTCGTGATGCCCATCTAGTATTTGGCACCACAAGACATGTCAGGAAGCTTGAGGAACATGGATATGGGATTCATGACCACAAACCCCCCTCAAGAGACCTAACCACCCATAGTATCACTTGCATTAACACTAGATAGTGCCACTAAGAAGGATAAACAAAAATTTAAGAAGAGTGATACCCCAACTATCTCTTCTCCTATGGTGTTTCCTCCATGTGCATTATGATGTAACAAGGAATCCTACCAACCAATGCCCATCATTACAAGAGTTAAAATCCCTTCTTGATGCCCCTGAGTCACTTGCACCTTCACCCTCCTCTCCAGGACAAAATACCACCTCATCACACAACAAGGGATTATGCACCAACCACTTGTGTGTTATTTGCACTTAGCATGGTCATTATACCCACCATTTCCCTTATCTCCCTCAATATCAGGATGTATTGGTTTCCTTGCATCAGGCCAATACTATTGCACCATCACATACTGCTACTTCAACAACTAATGATGCACTTCAAACCATTTACTATGTCTTTGAGGGAGAATCACCATGACAAGATCACCCATCTACTTTCTACCATTGTACCTCCCATCCTACATCAGTCTCCACTAGGAAGAAAAAGAAGAAGAAGCTGGAATAGACTCCTTTAAAACCAACCTATTCATGCGCCCCATGTGATGAACAGGGACATTTGATGAACCATTTTTTTATCTTTGAAAGAGTTTTTTATTTTCTTTTATTCTTTTGTTCCAACCCCTCAACTTATGCACAAAAATGTAATTGTCTTATTTGCACACAACATGGGCTCAACACATGTTATTTCCAAATCCTCCCTAGGTTTAGAGAAGCATGTACTTCCTTACAAAAAACTGACATAGAGCCATCATTACTTCTTCCCACATCTACAAAATCTAAGATTTATAGGTGGCACATACCCACTACTAACATGCTAGCTTTGGATGTTGCTCCCAACTCGCCATCGAGAGCTATGAGAGACACTACTAGTTAGACTATCTACTACATAACCTTAGAATTTTCATCAAGTCCCTTACACAAATGTGATATTTTCACTAACACTTCCCACGTCTCATCCACATGTCCACTTCCTCAGATATTTGGTAGCTTAGTATAGCACAACCTCCCCCACGCACAACTCAGGAAGAGCTTCATCCTAGAGAGAATAACTCTTTAGATCCCAAAACATTGGAACCTTCTTGGGAATCCCCTCCCAGTCACCATTGGGAAACCATCAAGGAGATACTCATGCCCCTTAGTGCTGATGACACACAACATCATATTCAATCCATTTCTTCTTTAGTAGGAGCCATGATTAAAGATGAATTCTCACCATTCCAAAGTGTCAAGATCACTTCACCCATTACAATAATTACACCACATATGATTGCATGGACTCACCCCTTCTATGCATTATCTAAATCTCTTGGTTCTACAGTAACAATTATAGAATCATTCCCTTTCTTGTCAACCAACACTGCCAAATTCCAACCCTACTTCATGACTTCTCATCACCTTCATCACCATTTCAACCCTTTTCATTTTGACAAGGACATCTTGGAGGCCATGAGGGAACCTCAATTTCCATGGGATGCCATGCATCATCTCTCTCTCTTTCTCCCACAAAAATCATTCACACCTACTAATGCACCAACTAACACCATTTGCATAGTAGAAACAAAAAAACAGTCCTGCGGGCCATGTAGATTGCTCAAAATTCCTATTCCCACATCTGATGTGTTTAAAAAAGGGAACATGTACAATATCTCACCCAATAATAAGGTATGCATCTCAACCAAACCAGGTATTGTCAAAGAGATCTCACTGGGGGCAACTTGTTCTCTTAAAGAGGTTGCTTCATACAAAGCCCTATTCGAGGAGTTTAGGGACATATTTGCATGGTCATATTCTAAAATGCCTTGCATTATCCCTACCATTATAGAGCACCACATCAACACATGGTCTTATGTCTACCCAATTAGGAAAAATTAGTTCCATCTCCATCCATCTAAAGTGGAGGAAATTAAATAAGAAAATGATAAGCTACATAAATCTGGTTTCATTTACTCTATTTCCTACACATCTTGGGTTTCCAACCCTATATTTGTCATGAAGAAATAGGGAATTATACAGGTTTGTACTAATTTCCTTTATTTGAAAAAACCTTTCCCTAAATATAATTATCCCACACTCTTCATTGTTCAAGTCATTGACGCTTGTGCAAGGCACAAAGCCTTATCCTTCATGGACAACTTCTTAGGATACAATGAAATTCAAATACACCATATAGACTAGTACAAAATGAATTTTACCACCCCATGTGGTACATTCACCTACAATGTCATGACCTTTGGCCTTAAAAATTATGGAGCCACTTTTCAATGAGCTATGAATTTAATTTTTGATGATCTATCTCATCTTAACCTCACCTATTTGAACAACCTGACAGTGCATTCCAAGAAGTGATCTAATCATATTGAGGATCTTTGCCTTATGTTTTAGTGATATTGGGATTATAACATATGCTTAAAACAATTTCAAGCCATATATTGGTTGTGACTTCCTGCTATCCCTGTGGGTACAACTGGAAACTGGTTGTGACTCAACTGGTTTTTACTCCTCTACCATCGTCAGACATAAATCATTCATGGAACCCGTAAAGCGACATAGAATCCAATTTTATGAGGTATGATTGTGACTTCCTGCTGGACAGTTTAACGCATGAGTGTGTCTTTTGCATAAATGTAGGAAAATTTTATGGATTCATTGTCTCCCAGTAGAGTATCAAAATTGACCCACTAAAATTCCAAGCCATATGCAAAATCCCACCACCTAAGACTTTGAAGCAGTTACAAATCTTGCAAGGTAAGGCCAAATTCTTACACCACTTTTTTCCTGATTATGATACATGTGTACATGGTTTTCTCTACCTTCTCTATCATGATGTCCCATTACACTGGAATGAGCAAGCTCAACAATCATTCGAGGCTTTGAAATACACATTGTCACAAGCACTATCAATAAGCTTGCTTGACCATAACAAGGACTACATCCTTTACCTCTCGTCATCAAAAGTAACCATGGAAAGTGTGTTAGTCCAAGAAGGCACTAATAATAGAGAGAATGTCATCTATTACATCAGTAAAAACCACTCAATACCTACTCTGAGTTACGAGCCAACTGAGAAAAATGCCTTAGCCCTTGTACACTCCTTATAGAAGCTTTGGCAATACATCATTCTTCGGACCACCATCGTCATTTCTAGTATCAATCCCATGCGATACCTGCTTACTCATCATATCATGAACCATAAATATGCTTGGTGGGTGGTTATTTTGCAAGAATTTGACCTCTAGTTTTCTTCCCCTAAAAGACAGAAAGCTCTCATCATTGTAGAGTTCATTGTTGATCTCCCCTTGAAAGCCCAAGGGTCCCTTGTAAACGATTCTTTCCCCAGCAAACACATATTCGCCATATCAACAAATGACCCCTAGTATAGTGACATCCTCCTTTACCTACAAACTCAAAATTTCAAACCTTAATTAATAAAAAATTATCGAAGGTGCATTCGCCATCAAGCACCTCACTACCTCCTCAAAGGAGACATTCTCTATCCTCGTGGCATGGACATCATTCTATGCCAATTCCTTATACTTAATGAAGTTGATAAAGTCTTAAATGACTTCCATAGTAGAGCTTGCAGTGGCCACCTCTCGAGGATGGACACTACCCAAAAGATCCTCTACACCATTTATTTTTGGCCAACTCTCTTCCGCAACTGCATCAAGGCCATTAAATGATGTGAATGCTACCAACAATATGCTCACAAAGCTAGAGTCCATCCTACTCCTTTACACTCGGTCATCGATGATATCCCCTTCTGCAAGTGGGGCATTGACTTCATGACTTGAAACTTGCCATCCCAAAATTACCATCAGTACATCGTGGTCACTGTTGAATACTTTCCCAATTGGGCTAAATCTATGCCCACCATTAATAACATTATTGACACTACTACTAGGTTTTTCTTCAACCATGTCATCATGTAGTTCGAAATTCCCAAAGAAGTCATCTTTGACCATGGAAATAATTTTGAGAATGATATATTCTAGTAGTTATCGCAAATCCCTAGGTTTACCCATGAGTTTTCTTCCCCATACTACCCCCAATCCAATGACCCAGTAGAAGTTGTAAACAAAGTCATCAAAACAATGTTGCAGTGCATGGTGAACAAAAACAAAACTAACTAGCACCACATGATTTTCTCTACCTTGTGGTTATATAGTACCTCGGTCAAATAATCCACAAGCTTTACTCCTTTTCACTTAGTCTATGGGGTTGAGGTTGTACTACCTATTGAGTGTGAGATCCATACCATATACATGGCCATCAAGCTTCTCCCAGATACTTTGCCACTACAACAAAGGCTCATCCAACTAGAATAAATTGACTTTATCTCTCTAGCACAATGAATCCCACAAAAATATAACCAAAGCCTCCTTTGATCGCCATGTCACCCCTCACCCATTCATTGAGGACGATTTATTATTCCGGTATGATGTCACCAACGAAGCCCTGGGACTTGAAAAGTTTGAAACCTTATGAAAAGGACCCTACATTATTAAACATTTCTTATTGAAAGGAACCTACATGTTAGTAGAGCTAGACAGGACTTGTCTCAAAGATCCCGACAATGGGTTGTACCTCTAAATATTCCATCCTTGACCATAAAAATCCCGTCCATGACCATATGTTCAGGAGTTATGATGTAAATATGTACCATTATTTAATTTTATGATCACCTCATCATTAATGTACACTAAACTATACTCTCATAATTTGTCGCAAATGGATCATCCACCAGCTCACCACAACGGCTTCACTGATGGTTCTTCTCAATGGTCACAGAATCTCGTTCCGATAGGCTACACCATTTACTCTCCTGATCATACTATTCTTCATCGAAATGGTGTATGCATTGGGTAAACCAAAAAAATTCTAATTGAATATGATGTCATCATAGGCCTTCTAGTCGATGCCTCTTAGTTAGGTATTCGTCATTTGCATGTATTCCTTGATTCCCATCTTTTCGTGACATAGTTGAATTGAACCTTCAAAGTATGTAACACTTGTCACTTTTGGAAATACCTACATGCACAATGGTTGGCATATGGTTTTGATCGTATCACATTTTCACATATGCCAAGAAGTCAAAATCATGTTGTTGACTGCATAGATAATCGAATCCTAGGCTAGCAAGCACTACATACAAGTCATCATCGAGACACATAAACACAATAAAATGAACCATCACATCAATGAATAAAAATACATATAATGCATACAATCATCATCATCAAAGACATGTCATAAGAGCTACAAAATGGTATATCTCATATATATTAAAAAACAATGTTTATATACATTGGCTAGCCCAGAAAAAATGAATTATCTACAAAAATAAGGAAGAACCCTCATAATGGGTGCTTCCCCTGGTACATCAAGAAGACATATAAGGTTAGGGATCATCACCTCCCAAACCACCTATTGGAGACCTTCCTTCCTCCCCATGCCATGGAGCCAAAATCAGGTGCGTCATAGTCGCTGCAATATCTACTCGATGGAGAACCTAGTGCCACTCCCTATCTGGCATCATCATCATCTCAATGAAATCCTCCCTAAGAATAATCCAGTTACCCTTGGGTAACTGGCTATAGGGATTAATGCATGGGTGTTTGGTGATCTAGAAACCATCAAGCATCTTCCTGGGATCCTTGGCAAACTGTCAGATTAGTTGTAGCTGTCACAAAGATGCATGCATATCTATGTTAAACAAATGAGAATCAAAGCAGGAAGAAGGAATTATTACCTCAAGTCTTGGTGTGGTGTTGCTGGAGAGCGCAAAGTAGCAAGGGGGAAGACCCCTTAGCTAGGTCCATATCAAAACTTGCATAGAGATAAGAGAAGTGTAATATCACAGCATATAACTTTGACAAAAAATGCATTAACATATAAATGTATCTAATTACAAGTATCTAATCCACTCATAATAGCAACATTACATAAATATGTATACAAATTACACTACCAACATCACACAGTGGAAAACACAATTGCAGTTCTGTATTGATGTAGAAAAGAGTGATTACAACCATTGGTTGTATAAACCTTCCCTTACTCCTCCAGCTCCTCTCTCTCTCTCCCTTCTTAATCTCTTTCTATGCCTTAGTCAAAGACTAGTCTCGACAGTCAAATAGGAAATCCTTTCAAATGTTTTGAGCTCTTCCAAAATGGCCCTAGCCTCACATATATAGCATGAGAGGATAAGCCTTTTCAAATCCTTCATGAGTTCCATTAGGCAAAAGCAGTGATGTTTCCATGCTTTTGTGATCTTTCCCATTTGTAGACTCCATTAGGAATAGTAATTCCTCCAAACAGGTCAAGTTCTGATGTTTCCCTACTTTTGTGAGGTGACATAGGAGAGAATATTGGGATATTTCTCAGTCAACTTGTTCCTTTGACCCATAGAAACTCATTTAGGTTGACTAATTCCCTTCCCGAGGTAACAAACAGAGTTACCCTAGGCACTAACGCACCCTTTGCCTTGCTAGGAAGCTTTATAAAGCAGGTTTCTAGTTCCTAGACAATGTTAGCTTGACAAATGGGCCTGTGAACTTGGTCAGTCCTTTAGTCATCCTGCTCTTCTCCTCTGAGTTGATGAGGAGGTCATTTTCCTGTATAACAGATGCCCCCTAATGTGTGATATCAGAGGTAGAGACAATGGCCAAAATACTTTATGTATAACTATCCTTTTCTTTTGAAAAGAGAGAGAGAGGATCGAAGCTTCGGGAATGCGAGAAAACTGATACAATACATATATAAAAAAAATCTAAAATCATGTGCTGAGTCAAACATTCCCACGCTCATTAGCTATGTTAGAGTGATTTCTCCAGAGATATGAATATCATGGCCATCGATAAGCATAATGTGGAACCTATGTCATAATAATATCATTCTGATGAGTTGTCCCCAAATAAAAATAAACACAACTTGGGAGAGGAAACAAGGCTGATTGATGTAAGCCTCTACCCAAGACCCGAATTTCCGTTTCATCGTAACATCATAGTTCGATACATGTGAATAAAGGCATTTAGGATGAACATGTAGGAAATCATCTGATTACCAGTCAATATTGGAGACTATTAATAGATGTGAGGATGGCCACCGATAATGGTGATGGTCTCCAAAATGCACAGTACAATCTAGAGAGTGTGATTAATGATTTTGTTGTCGAACACTCATAGAATCATTTAACCAGGAGCCAATAATGAAAATCCCTAACCAACACAAGGTAAACCGCCACTGATGTCTGCAAGTTCCAAGGCACTGAAGTGTTTCTAGGTCTGCTTCCTAGATAAAGTGTTGAAGTCGATAGGAAGAGACCTTTCGAAAAGGTAGGAAATAAGGTGTCCTACATTAGTCGACAGGAAACGGGATTAGAATGAATGCTTTTTGAGGAATATTTTTGAGCATTGGGTCAAAACAACGGAGAGCATGATGGAAGAATATGCTTGATGGTTTTATGGAGGAAACAGAAGATAAATGTTTTCCCTTGAACAATAGAGGGAATGACACAAAGGTTTTAACCATGCAACACTAGACTCATGAACACCAAAGAGTGTTGAGATACAGAGATGCAAGAACATCAGGATATACAGGCAAAACTCATAGGATGGTAAGGTTCATATTGAGAGGCCGTCATAAAGAAGGTTTTGCTGAGGGAGTGCCATGTTCAAGGGAGTGACTGCTGCCAAAAAACTCTTTTCAAAATACTGACACAAAGCAATTGTATTGTCCACTTTCCCCATTTGATTAATTTAGTGAGTCTATACAGGTAAACTCATTGGTCTTTTCATATTTTAAGAGTCTGAAAATATCATAAAGAGTGACTCTATTCTATATCTGATTAGTTTAATTAGTCCAGATAGGTAAAATCATTGGTATTTTCATGTTTCAGGAGTCTAAAAAGATTGTAAAGAGTGACTCCATTCCTCGTCTGTTTAATTTAATGAGTTCATATGGGACAACTCAGTGGTCTTTTCATATTTCGAGAGTCTGAAAGGATCGTAAAGAATGACTCCAGGGTGGTCCCTTTGTCATAGTTTTTAACGGGGTGAGACAAAGCTTTAATAGTTGGTGAGCCCCAGTATTGCAGCAATAACGCTGCAACTCCTGAGACTCCCTTCTTTAATTTTATCAACCCGGTAGTTCGTAACAAACTTGGAAGCGACGGTGCTGTATGCACAAGTACTAGCTCTTGCTGCAGCTGTCACTAGGTCAGCTGGCACAAGTTCGCTAGGAGCTTAAGCCAACTTCTATGAGCTCTTAGAAGAAGCTTTTTAACTGATGGATGAAAGCTAACTCAAAGGAGGCTAATCTACTTGCAGAAAGAAGCGAAAAGCGGAAAGGAAATGCAAACCCTAGCAAACCCTAGTTTTACCGACTAACCCTACTGGTGCAAGAAAAATGATGAAAGCTACAGAAAGGAATGCCATTGACTCTTGGAAAGGTAAAATGCATGTGACTAAGCTACTTCTGAAGTGAAATCTGAATAGAAACATCTTTTTGTATTTTTGAATAAGTTGTCAAAATTATCATGCATGCGATTTAACTGTTTTTGACTGTGCAGAGGTGGATTGGCGAGAGGAAATGCTTGGAGGAGGTTGGGAAGGTTCAGAGAGGGCCTAAGGGGTCCCTAACACCCTTCCAGAGAATTTCACAGTGTTTGGCTATCAAGAAACCTCATTCGTGAGCTTCTACAGGAAGTCTGCAGGGGTTCTACAGGATGTTCTGGAATTTCTACAGGATGTCTGTAATTTTTCTACAGGATGTTCAGAAATGGGATTTTGGAGGATGGATGGAGGAAGAAAGATGAAGGAGTGGGTATGGAGGTGAGATATGGGTGTGAGGAGGTCCAGGACTTGGGGAATGGACCTGAGATGTGGCGAGGATGGTTGGATTTGTTCAAGGAGAGGTAGAGCAATGTTGCACGAAAATATGGGAATTAGGGCAAAGTGAGCAAATGGCGAATGTGAAGCAAGAATTCTAAGTAGAGGATGAAGCAGGTGGTACTGGTGGAGAATGGGCAGATAAAGAAGGATAACAGGTGCTTTGCAAGTTGTTTTTCAAACGAAACAAACAAGGATTTGGAAAATCAAAGACCTAGTTACGTTAGTCTATTCTGACCTAGATAACAGCAAAGAAATGGAACAGAATTTTATTTGCACTGAAATCAGATGAAATAAATATGCAACTAAGCCATCATAACCCTAAGCATGCAACCAAAAATGATATCAAGTTCAGCAACTACGAACCTAACACTACTAATTGCATGGTGAAGCAAAGACAGTGTTTTTGGTGGCAGCAAGGTCACCTTTGTCCCAGCTCACAATCCCACTGAGGGAGAGGTGAGATCAGAGGTGCTTGATGGCCTTTTTCTGAAGATCTTCTCTATTATTAACCTATCAAATCAATCTGAACATAAAAAGCCTTTTTAATTATCAAACGCAATCTAAATAACAAAACAAGATTTAAATCTAAATAGCAGATTTTATTCTAAGAATGCAGCGAAAACACATAAAGGTAAACAAAGGAGGTACTAGGCACTTGAGATGGGCCCAACCCCAAGAGATACAACCTCCTAAGAGAGATTTAGAGCTGGTGAAAAGCTGGATTCATCTTTATTGATCAAAAGAATAGTTACATTCCAAAAATTGTCCACAAGGAAAACTTGAAAATGTGTTGAAATGCAGAGCTAAACTACTGCCTAAAAAATGACTAAAAACCGAACTACAAACTAGCTAACTTCTGCCTACAAAGTGACTAACTGAAATTAGGCCCTAAGCCCTCTTATTTATACAAATTGAGGACCCCAACAGCCCTCCTAAACTTTAGGAACTCGGCTGCCAAAACTTGTAGTTAACAACACTTTTACTAGCACTTGCTCGACTGCCCTTGTGATAATTGATTTGGTGGCCCTTGAACTCCGAGTTGATGGTGGATAATTTGAGGTAAGGGCCCATAAATGAAGGGGACACCTTACTACAAATCCTCTCCCTTGTTCTTCCACAAATTTGGTTGCCAAGCGCTCATTAAAACCTTTGATTTTGTCTCAAAATTGACTAAAAATCTGCACAAAGCACCCATTAGACTTGTTGGCATAATGACTAACCCAATTCACTTTATTAGCATAAATATAATTAAAAACATGCAATAAACTAATGATAATGGTGGATTAAGTCGAATTAGGAGGTTGAATGAGCCCATATAATTATCCATTTTTGGGGCTCATCATCACCCCCTACTGAAAGTGTTGCTCATCCTCTGAGCAACTAATCTATCTCCTCATCTTTGATGGCCCTGGTGGCCTCCCTGTCATGCCAAGCTTCTGAAGTGATGTCCTCTTCTCGGTCATGAAACCATGCTTTTTTCTCTGCTTCTTCCCACTACCTATGCTCCTTTTCCTAGAGAATTCTCAGCTTCCTGTAGAACTGTCTCAGCATCCTGTAGAGAGGCCTTTGTGTCCAACATTTTCATTCTTTCTCTCCAGGTGGATGTCTTCGGGCTTCCCCATTCATAGGTGATGGATTCCTTTGAGGGAGACCTCTCCTTTTGTGTAGCTTGGGTGTCTAAAATCGTGATTGGATCTTTTGACGGTGGCTGGGGTCTGCCAATTTTTATCCGCATGCTCCTTCTTGCCTTAAAATATATGGAAGGCTCCCTCTTTCACTTCCCTTTTTGCTTTGGAGATGTGCTTAGGGTGGCCAGCACAGCTGCTGCTTCCCTGTTTAAAATCTCAGGCTATTTTTCCATTTGTTGCCTTGTCTCCATGCTTCCGCTTCCTGTAGAAAGTCCTGTGTTGATTGTTTTCTGGCTTCCTGTAGAAACTGTTTTCTGGCTTCCAGTAGACGTTGTTTTCACTGTTTTGGTTTGCTTAGTTGGGGGTGCCTTCCCTTTTAATTTTGCTGTGGTTGTCTTGGTTGTGTCCTCACTTGCTTGGACTTTTTCAGTCCTCTCTGCCCTGCTCTGCAATCGTTTCTCCCTTGGTGTTGGTGCCTGTGTTCCACCCACAGTTTTGGGCTCAGCAGCTTGGCTTTTCTCTTGTTTCTCTTCTTGTTCTTTCTGTGGTGGTCTGTCTTGGGTTTCCTTACCCTTGGCTTTCTCTTCTGCCTCAATGTGCTCCCTTTCCTTACTACTGTTTTATGGTTTCCTCTTTTGATCCTCAGGACAGGATTTCTCAGGTGTTTGTATTTCAACTTTGCACCAATTCCCTGGTTATAATGCTTTTGTTGCCCAAAACTTGACTGCCAGAATGGAATTAGGCTCCCACAGACAGAGTGTAGAGCTTAATTTTCATCCCCAGCATGCATACAGCCACATAAAATTCACATTCTTCATGCACTTGTTAGCCCTCTCAGTGCTTTAACTTTTCTACAGGAATTTTTTTTTTACCGGGAACCGTGGAGGATGACACAAAATCGACTGAGAAATTTCGTGCTATACACAGGCAACTGCGGTTTTCGACTCACAGGCAGACTTGTCTCTATTCAAAATAGTTTAATTCACCACCTTTCAAATGTATTATGCATGGGAGAGTGTGTTTCAAGCCTACCTTTCTCAGAACTCCAATCTTGATGAAGAAAAGTTCAGGCTCCCTGCTTCGGATGGATATGCCGTACTTCCTGTAGAAGACCCCCCCGTTTCCTGTAGAGCGCCATTGTACCTCCAAACGAGCCCGGTATGCAGGAGAATTTTGAACCAGGCCGAAAAGCTCGTGGAGGACGACGGGTTAACAGATTGTGGGAGCAGAGGATGTGTACTTCGGCTAAGAACGTTGCAAGTGCAAATTAATCAGCGGGTGGTGAGAGTCAGTCGAGTATTTTTTTAATTGCGGCGTGATTCGAGGTGAGGGAGTGAAGTGGCCAGGCGTACGTGGCCACATGCAAACTGCAGTGCCATCTACCTGTAATCCCTTACCATTAGTTGCGCTGGAGTTCAAAATCTCTACCACTGTCTGTTTATTTTTTAAATCTCCCATGAATGACTGTACAGGTGCGCTGGTGATCCCTGGATGAGTGCAATCGAACGGGCTAGCTTTCTGGCTGAACCCCACCATTTCATTCATTCAAGTAGTTCTTAAATTAGATTCATGCAATAGAGGAACGAGTTTTAGTCACATACCTAGAAGTCGAATGTGGTTGCCGTGAGGTGCTGTGGCCTTTCATTTGCTGCATGCATTGGTTTCTATGGTTGCATGATGGCTTGGTGGCTGATTCATGGCTATTTTTTTCTTGTGCAGGTATCCTCTAGCCGGATCCATGCTGCAGGAGCTGGCTTCACATTCAGATCTACACCCTCAAGCTGCTGATGTTGAATTTTTACAAGGCAAAAACTTGTTTTCTCCATTGCTCCCGAACGATAGACCGGATCGATCTGAAACTTTTTGATCATGTTCCTCTCATCATTATGCACCTCCCATAGCAAAATTGCGATTAATGGATGCACAGATTTCGAGAAAAAAAAAATTGCTGAAGATTACAGAGATCAATTTCTCGGAAACTGTGCATCGGAATCGGCTGAAACTGCTTGGGTAGGCTACTATCACCCATGTGCATCTCCCCATGAAACAGGTTTTGAAACGGATACACGGATATGGAGAAAATGCAAAAATGGCTGAAGGTGATGGAGGCTGATTTCTTGGAAACTGTGCACCAAAATTGGCTGAAATTGCTCGGGCATGTTGCCATCGTCCCTATGCAACTCCCCCTGTAACAGTTTTGCAAATGGATGCATGGTTTTCAAGCTAGGGAAAAAACAAATTCTGTTCTATGTATTTTTGCTTCAAAGCATTCTGCAAGTTTTTGCATGGTAAAAAAAATGAGCTTAGGCTGTGATGCAGGCATGGAGATGATGGAGGAGGAGTTTGAAGATTGCAGAGGACTTCTGAACCCTTGAGGAAGCTATCATGTTCTCCAAACTACCTTTTTGAAATCCATTTCTAGCTTCCTGTAGAAATCCTGTAATTTCTACAGGAACTTCCTGTAGAACACGCAGTTTTTAGGAAAGAAGCACAATGAGATGGAAAAAATGATGGAGAAGGGTGAGGGATGGAAACATGGATGCTTGCAGACCTCATGGACAGATTCCCGGCCTTCAGGTCCTCTTCAAAGATCAATTTTGGCTTGTTTGTAAGCTTCCTGTAGAAGACACAGAACGCACAAAACTCTCTCTGTCTTTGTTTTGAGCGATCCCCTTGAATTGCAATGTCCTTTTGCAACCTGCAATTATTCAATGGAAATTAGGTTTATTTTTCTTTTTATTTTTCTCTTCTTTTTTTTTAAAACAACTAGGGTGCCTCATGGAGGTTTTCACCCTAATTTCCTGCCCTGGGCGCCTCCAAGGGAGGTTTTCACCCAGGGATCTTATTCTCTTTTCTCTTTTTTCCCAACCCATTGACTGCCTCATGGAGGTTTTCAGTCAATGAGCCAATCTAAGGCGCCTCTGAGGAGGTTTTCACCTTAGATTTTTATTTCCCTCTTACTTTGATTTTTTCTCTTTTTTCTTTTTTTTTTTTTTTTCTACCCTACCCTACTTGAAAAACAAAATTCTTTTCAAGTGTAAGAATACTTCCAATGGAGTCATGTGCACATTGAGATTAGAGACAAAATGATGTGGCGGCTTGAGATGCATGCTTTGACAGCTATCCGGCTTTCAGAGACCAAATGATTTGACTTTGAAGGGATCAAACATAGCTGAAGAAGAGAGTATTGTTGCAACTTAGTGACCATCTGGAGCCATGTCTCAATATAGCTTTGATATCCTTGGTCCTTTTGCTGATCTGGATCATTCTCCATATCTTCTTCTTTCATGACCTTCACATCTTCCTCTTTTTGCTGATTTTTCTCTTGACTACATGGAGGGTTTGATGGTAACCATGAGGGAGCTTTCTTGATCTCTGCTTCTGATGTCTTCTCTTCATCAAGTGCAGCCCATGGTGCTTTGATCTCCTCTTTTGAATCTTCTTTTGCCTTTGGTCCTTCAATGTTGTCAATATAATCTCTGTTTTGCAATACTCTTCCTGAGCTATGGTGAAGATCATCGAGCTCACGAGGAGTCATTTGGACATGTTGTGCCTCAGCTTTGCAATTGGGTTGAGCTATTCCAATGTGCGGGTTTGGAAATGGTGGTATGGATAGTTGAGTGAGGGTGTATATTTGAGATGGATGTGGATGGGGTTGCGGTTGGGCAGGTGATGGAGGCAAAGGAGCGGGATGAGAGTTGTACTGGGGCCTCCACCCCTGATGAGGTGCATTCCACTGAGGTTGTGGCTGAGCATAAGAGTGAAACGAATGAGCAACTGGAGAAGCATGGTATTGAGGAGGATACGACCAAGGAAGGGGTGTGGACCAGGAAGGATGAGCAGGGGGGACCCAAGAAGGCATGGAAGTGGCTTGATAGGGGTCGTAATAGGTCTGGGATGTCCCTTGCATTCCCTGCTGGTAGGGTATGGGTCCATGTGGCCTCCTTTGGTTCATATAATAGAGTGATTCAGTGGCTCCTTTGGCTTTCTAATATGCAGCTTTAAGTCCAGGCAAGGAAGGGCACTGATTCGTAGGATGGTATTCTTCACAGACGAAACACACTTCTATGGAGTGCAATGGACATTCATTCCTAGGATGCTTTCTAGTGCACCTGGGAAAAAAGATGGCCAAAGCCCCCTTGGCTTCCTCTTGCTTCTTTTGGATCCGCAAGGTATCCAGTTGCATGGCAAGAAACTGCCTCATATCATTCTTGAAATCTTCCATCTAATTTGCAAATTCGTTTTTAGATAAGGTACTACTCCCAACATTTCAGTTTGCAGCCATTTGCTCCAGAGGAATGTTTTCTTCTTCTTCTTCCCTTGAGGTTCTTCAAATATGTCTTGCTGTCCACTTAAGGGTTCTTTAATCACATCCATCGAAGAAGAGAGAAGGTTGGTTGTGTGAAGCAGTGGGGGTGTTGTGCAATCATTTTTCTGAATTATCTCTACTCCTACAAGGCATGAAAGGAAATCTTTTTGGTTGATTTTTACTTTTTTTCTTCTTATACCTGCAAACTAAAATAGATTGAACTGCAACTAACTATCTTGCTGAAATGAAAATGCGGCATTGAAATGAAAGCAGGAAAGGACTAATCTATTTTGCTCAAATGAAATTGCAGGAATGAAATGCTAGTCTATGCTTGCAGAATTGAAATTGCGGAATTGAAATGCTAATCTATGAAAGCAGGAAATATCTACTCTACTTTTGCGGAAATGAAATGAAATAAACTACTTAGCAGAAGGTTGTAGTGGAAAATAGAAGAAAAAGCAGCAATCACCAATACTCTGACGCTTCCCCGGCAATGGCGCCAAAAAGGTGGTGAGCCCCAGTATTGCAGCAATAATGCTGCAACTCCTGAGACTCCCTTCTTTAATTTTATCAACCCGGTAGTTTGTAACAAACTTGGAAGCAACGGTGCTGTATGCACAAGTACTAGCTCTTGCCGCAACTGTCACTTGGTCAGCTGGCACAAGTCCGCTAGGAGCTTAAGCCAACTTCTATGAGCTCTTAGAAGAAGCTTTTTAGCTGATGGATGAAAGCTAACTCAAAGGAGGCTAATCTACTTGCAGAAAGAAGAAAAAAGCGGAAACGAAATGCAAACCCTAGCAAACCCTAGTTTTACCGACTAACCCTACTAGTGCAAGAAAAATGATGAAAGCTATAGAAAGGAATGCCATTGACTCTTGGAAAGGTAAAATGCATGTGACTAAGCTACCTCTGAAGTGAAATCTGAAAAGAAACATCTTTTTGTATTTTTGAATAAGTTGTCAGAATTATCATGCATGCGATTTAACTGTTTTTGACTGTGCAGAGGTGGATTAGCGAGAGGAAATGCTTGGAGGAGGTCGGGAAGCTTCAGAGAGGGCCTAAGGGGTCCCTAACACTCTTCCAAAGAGTTTCACAGAGTTTGGCTATCAAGAAACCTCATTCGTGAGCTTCTATAGGAAGTTTGTAGGGGTTCTATAGGATGTTCTGGAATTTCTACAGGATGTCTGTAATTTTTCTACAGGATGTTCAAAAATGGGATTTTGGAGGATGGATGGAGGAAGAAAGATGAAGGAGTGTGTATGGAGGTGATATATGGGTGTGAGAAGGTCTAGGACTTGGGGAATGGAGCTGAGAAGTGGCGAGGATGGTTGGATTTGTTCAAGGAGAGGTAGAGCAATGTTGCACGAAAGAATTAGGGCAAAGTGAGCAAATGTCAAATGTGAAGCAAGAATTCTAAGTAGAGGATGAAGTAGGTGGGATTTATGGAGAATGGGTAGATAAAGAAGGATAATAGGTGCTCTGCAAGTTGTTTTTCAAACGAAAAAAACAAGGATTTGGAAAATTAAAGACCTAGTTACGTTAGTCTATTTTGACCTAGATAACAACAAAGAAATGGAACAGAAGTTTATTTGCACTGAAATCAGATGAAATAACTATGCAACTAAGCCATCATAACCCTAAGCATGCAACCAAAACTGATATCAAGTTTAGCAACTACGAACCTAACACTACTAATTGCATGGTGAAGCAAAGATAGTGTTTTTGGTCGCAGCAAGGTCACCTTTGTCCCAGCGCATGATCCCACTGAGGGAGAGGTGAGATCAGAGGTGCTTGATGGCCTTTTTCTGAAGATCTTCTCTGTTACTAACCTATCAAATCAATCTGAACATAAAAATCCTTTTTAATCATCAAACACAATCTAAATAACAAAACAAGATTTAAATCTAAATAGTAGATTTTATTCTAAGAATGCAACGAAAACACATAAAGGTAAACAAAGGAGGTACTGGGCACTTTAGATGGGCCCAGCCCCAAGAGCTACAGCCTCCTAAGAGAGATTTAGAGCTGGTGCAAAGCTAGATTCATCTTTATTGATCAAAAGAATAGTTACATTCCAAAAACTGTCCACAAGGAAAGCTTGAAAATGTGCTGAGATGCAGAGCTAAACTA
This sequence comes from Pinus tabuliformis, assembly GCA_031772625.1. Lineage (NCBI taxonomy): Eukaryota > Viridiplantae > Streptophyta > Pinopsida > Pinales > Pinaceae > Pinus > Pinus tabuliformis. The sequence goes on along the minus strand of CM062807.1, from coordinate 488,729,206 downwards.
CTGCCTAAAAACTGACTAGAAACCGAACTACAAACTAGCTAAATTCTGCCTACAAAGTGACTAACTGAAATGAGGCCCTAATCCCTCTTATTTATACAAATTGAGGACCCCAACAGCCCTCCTAAACTTTAGGAACTCGGCTGCCAAAACTTGTAGTTAACAACACTTTTACTAGCACTTGCTCAGCTACCCTTGTGATAATTGATTTGGTGGCCCTTGAACTCTGAGCTGATGGTGGAGAATTCGAGGTAAGGGCCCATAAATGAAGGGGACACCTTCCTACAAATACTCTCCCTTGTTCTTCGACGAATTTGGCTGCCAAGTGCTCATTAAAACCTTTAATTTTGTCTCAAAATTGACTAAAAATCTGCACAAAGCACCCATTAGACTTGTTGGCATAATGACTAACCCAATTCACTCTATTAGCATAAATATAATCAAAAACATGCAATAAACTAATGAGAATGGTGGATTAAGTCAAATTAGGAGGTTGAATGAGCCCATATAATTACCCATTTTTAGGGCTCATCAATAGTATACCTGAAAAGGTTCTTTTTTTGTAAGTTAATCTATTGAGACTGGATAAAGAGATAAACCTATGCTGAATAGATGTTTGCCTCATTTTGTTACGAGTAGAAGGAGACGGACTAAACTCGATATTCATCGTGAATTTTTAACGAGTCATGCGATGATAAAATCAATAGAGCTTCATCAAATTTTAACAAGTCAAATGAAGAAAACTTGAGGTACCTTTTTCAGTTTAATGAGTGAGGAAAAAGTGGTAAACAAACTACTCATTCCTTCTTCATAGATTTAACGAGCCCGAAGAAGGGAAAAGTTCAGAGTCTTTTCAATTTAAGAGCAAGAAAGAGTCCCAAAAGGAAAGCGCTCATACCGTCGTCGTAGGAGTTTAACGAGCCTGATGATAAAAACTCAGTGTTATTTCAATTTTATGAGCAAGAAAAAGTCCCTAAAAAGAATGCTTAGAGCTTCTTCATAAGTTTTTAAACGAGCTTGAAGAAGTAACTCGGGATCTTTTTGATTTTACGAGCGAGAAAAAGTCCCTAAAAAGAATGCTCAAACTATATTTTTCAATTTAATGAGATAGAAAAAGAGAGAAAAAGATTTGCTCAGTTCCTCTTCATAAGATTTTAATGAGTCTGAAGAAGTAACTAGGGGTTTTTTCAATTTTACAAGCCAGAAAAAGTCCCTAAAAAGAATGCTCAGACTATCCTTTTCAGTTTAATGAGCTAGAAAAAGAGGGGAAAGAGTTGCTCAGGTCTTCTTCATAAGGTTTTAACGAGCCTGAAGAAGAAATTCATGGAATTTTTAGTTCAAGAGCAAGAAAAAGTGCCAAAAAATAACACGCTCATATCTTCTTTGTAGTAGTTTAACGAGCCCAAAGAAGTAGACTCGAGGTTTTTCGGATTAACCAGCAAGAAAAATACCATAAAAAGAATGCTCGATCTTCTATGTGGTAGTTTAACGAGCTTGAAGAAGGAGAGTCGAGGTTTTTTCAGATTAATGAGAAATAAAATACCATAAAAGGAATGCGCAGTACTTCTTCATCTCATGCTTGACAATAGAAGGGTATATGCCATGCATTTCCTCATAAGACCAAGGGAAAACATCGTGGAAATCCTTAAAAGGGTAGGTGAAGCTTACAATTTCCTCAGGAGTGCAATCAGCTCCAACCTGGATGTTTTCTGCGATGCCTGTCTTGACAGAAATATCGATGAGAAATGTCTTTGAAAGATTGCCCATGTTCCCTTCCGAATCCAAAGTTTGGATAATCATATAAGATGAGGAAATGATTTCGGGTGTGTCAAATGACAGGATTTGAATGGGCATCGTGTCTGAATTAGATATCGAAACATGATGGTGAGAGTCCTCCCAAGGTCACTCTTCTAAACACATGATCTCTCAAATAGCTTCGTCCAAAGGTAGGACTTGATTGAGGAGATCGTAAGAAGGATCATTTATGGGAGGGGAGGTAGTACCATTGGTCGTGACCAAAGTGACCGAAGATTTAGATGTAGTTTGAATGTCTTGGTAGGCCAATTCAGATGGTGACAACGGAATTTGTTCTCTGTAAGCGTCAATATCTGAAGGGGCCGGGAGGATCCAAGGATCGATCAGTTTGTGAGGAATAAATGAGACCATAGAGACTGTCTGTGGAACCATGGGCAGTGGGAGAGGAAAACAACCCATTAGGGAAGAACCATTCAATAGACCGGTACCAATACCGATGTAAGAGTTAGGTACACCACCCACTAAGGGTACTAAGCTGCTAGGCAACGAGGAGTAATCTGAGGTGCAAAAGGAAAACTGGTCCAGTGTGATTATCCTTCCATCCAATGGAAATTGGATGATGAGAAAGACATTAGACACAATGGTAGTCACGGCGTAAGTTTTGTTGCAACCCAACAGTAGATTATAGTCAAGTTTTCGATCCACAACTTCGATATCCACCATTACCATTTTCCCACTCAAAGTGATGAGGTAGCTGGCTAGGTAACCTTTTGGGATGAAAGTGTGACCATCGAAAGCTTTAAGGGAATTCAATGATAGGGATAGGATTGGAGAACCCAAAGTGAGCCAACATGAAGTCGACATGACGCAGGTTGAGGCACCTTCGTCAATGATAGTTCTATGTACTCCTCGCCCTTTCAAAAATATTTGCACCTGAAATGCAAGCTGGTGTGAAAGGGGAGGTTTACATTTGTCCATGTAGAGAATTGCAAGCATGGAATCCTGAGGGTCGATCCCACCAATTATTGAAAGAAGAGCTTTCCTTTTTGCTGGACAGGTTTATAATACTTTAAGTGCCAACATAGATGACAGTGATTGCACCAAATCTTCTACAATACTGTAGTTATGGGTAGTACATGCAGATGTATTATGCGTTGTGCGACGAAGTACCACTTTTGGGGGACGAATCACAAGATCAGCAACCGCCCTTTTGATATGAAGATCATTAAGCGTCGGTGGGTTTTGACTCGAGGAGGCTTCCTCAGCATTAGCGACTAGAGCTCTATAAGTTTTGGCTCTTGTTTGAAGATCTACCATTTCAAAGGTGTAAACGGTAGATGGTCCTTCACTAGCTGAAACCTGTTGTGAACCTTCGTTTTCCCCTTGCGGGGGTTGGGGCTGGTTTGCAATAAGGTGTTGCTACTGCTGAGCAGGGAAAGGGTTGTGTAGGACCGCAAGGGTTTGGCAAGTGTCCTTTTTAGTAAGGAAATATATGCATTCTTCGAGACGCAGACAATGATATGTCATATGGTCTTCCGCACAGATTTTGAAAGGGAATTTGGTGGGTTTGTCCTTTCCATCGTCAAAAGGCATGACAAATTTCTACTTTGGGTTGTACTTCTTAGTTGACTACTCTTCAGAAGGAGTGGTCTTTTTCTTATTCTTCTTGTTGTTGCCACCGAGTTTTTGCATAGACTGCACAGAGTTTATTGCGGTGGTAGGAAGGCAGTCGATTTGGTAGAGGGGTCAACTGACAACTGGGCAATGTGACCACTAAGTTGTTTTACAGCAACCCCAAAGGTAGCGCCGATAATACCATCGATGTGTGCACCGGGTTGCTGAGTAGCAGGAGCATTGGAGTTTCTAGTGGCATTGGGAATGACGTTGTATAATGTGCTAGACTGTGAATAAATCATATATAAGTGTTGGGCATGAAGAATGGATTGGTCTTTCATGACCACACCACCTAGGGCGACATGTTTAGCGATTTGAGGGAGGAGAGATTTGCGGAACCAATCCGCTAATAGATAGTCTGGGAGGGGATATTTGAATAGCCTCTGCCTATGTCTCCATTGATGGATATGATTAGAGATGTGGGTGGTGGTGTCTTGACGTAAAGAAGTGAGGAGTTCTGTCACAGTTTCATAGCGGATGGGTAGTTGAAAGTGCTTTAAGAATTCCATCACTAAAGCACGAAAGGTATTGACTCAGGCACATGGTAACTCAATGTACCACTTGGTTACATTGCCAGTAAGGGTGCGGGGAAAGAGTTGTAGCCAGATACTATCATCCACCATGGAGTTAGAAACACACCATAAATGATAGGTGGTGATGTCCATACTCGGATCCTCCCCTTGTTTCCCTTAGAACTTCAGGATGTCTATGGGAATTTTGTGTGGGATTGGAGGACAAAGTAAGTTGTGATAGATGGGGTCATTGGTGAGTTTGTACAAGTCAGGGATATCAAGTGTTTCCTAGAAAGGAAAGGTGTTTGATGCCCCCGAATCGGACCAAGTCGATGACACATGACTTGAGGATCCTTGCATTCCTCCCATCGTGTTGTTCCCAATATTATACACAAGATGCGTGGAATAGTAATTTCCTTGGGGTATAGTCATGTATTGTGGCTGTCCATAGGGATTGTTAGATTGGGTGATGTAATTTCCCCCAAGATAAGGAATGCCCCCCTGACTCATTTGAGGTTGAGATTGGGGTGCCCATATGGATTGAGTGGGACCTTTTTTATGGATCCCGCTCGCCACATAATTAACTATAGGTCCTTGACTGACATAAGGAGGGTTCATGTCAATCAATGACTGTCCCTGTTGCCCTATAAATGGAGGGGGAACTATAACGTTCCTGACTACTATGTGCATATTAGGAACATTTCCCCAAGGCATCTAAACCTGGGGGTTGGAACTAAACAATGGATTCTGACCAAAGGGGTTGTTGAAGGGACCTGTGCTAACTGTGCTATATGCAACGTTATAAGGAGCATTATATGTAGCACTTGTCAAAGGTTCGGAAGTTGACACAAAAGGGGTGGACATCAGTATGTACTTGGTTCTGCTCGCGTTGGGTGTCATGATAGGGTTTGAACCTGGGACAGGTGGGATAGCAGGGTTTTCCATCAGAGATGTGGTACTGACTATTGACTGGGGACGTGTTGGTAGTTCAAAAATGTCCACAAAAGCCCATGACCTATTAGTCATTGATGGGATGGGAGGTGTAGGTCCAGCAGAAGATGTAGGAGGTACCAATGCAATTGGAATCAAGAGTTTTCCCAAGGGATTCGTGATCGGAGGATTGTATGGAGGAATGAAACCTTGAGTAAAGAAATCTATTGGTGAGCTTGAATCAAGGGATGTCCAAACTGATTCAATGTTAGATCTTGGAGACTGATTGCCCAAAGATGGGTAATCTGGTTCACTGGGGCTCGATGGATCCTCCACAATGAGTGGGGGAAGACCTAACAATCGTTTAGATTGACGACGATGGCCAGATGTAGCCACGATGGACGATAAATTTTATCAATAGATTTTACAGTGATATTTATTAAAGTCTCGATGATAACAATCTGGCACTTAAAAACTAAAAAATACACTAACAAAATCAATCAACAAGCAGAGGGTATGACCCTCTCTGATAACCACTGTTTACTGGAGATGAAACCCAGTATGATAATGGATAAAAGAGAGAGTTGGCCAAATTTACAGTTATGATTACTCTTGAGCTTCGCCTGAACATCAGATTAAGGGGCCAAGTACTCTGGTGAATATGAACACCCTGCAAAAAACCGAAGACAGAGTAGGTTCTTCAGTGTTAGGTACCAGGGTAGCCCGACCCAGTCAGCTTGTGTTCATCCCTAAAAGTATGGCCACTATGGTTACCTCAAATCATAGACACTACCGAGGGGGACATAGTCGTAGACAATATGCTGTGTGGGCAGGATACCTGAGTCCCTGATTCAGCTCCAATATCCCCGAAGGGATCCCTGATACATAGAATACCCAAAGGAGATGTAAGTAAAGGTAGGCTACCTTCGTTTAAAGTCCAATGTTGTCTCGTATTTAGCTCCGCTTTTACTAGAGTGGTCCTAGATAGTATGAGTGTAGAAGGATTTCCCTCGTTAATTACATTAGTTTCGGTGTATGATCTTGGGCAGTTAACTCACATATGTGTAACCCAAGATCCTAGCCTAAACTAATGTGAATTCACTCAAAAAAGAGTTGTTGGTTGATTTTATTAGGTAAATTTTAAATGTACTTCATTAGAGTCTTCGGTGGGGGTGTTGACGTATGAAGTTACGTGGGACTATGACTCAAATCATGCAAAAGCAATGCTTGTAAATTTCACTTTCGATGAATAAGTTGCTTCTACAAAGGGAGAGTCATTTATACGTCAATATATATACCATGCATCCAGTTCAGTAAAACACTAGCACAACCAAAAAAACTAACAATGCTCACTAACAACTTTTGAAGCAAAATAATGTAGATCTAACTAACTAAGCAGAAAACAATAAAAAAATTGTCTTTTTTATTTTATAAAAAAAACTTTAAGAAGTAAAGCTATTTTCTTAAAAAAAAAATTATTTAGGAGACAAATCAATCAAGCAAGCGCAGCTACAGATCCCTAATCAGTCTACAAGTAGATTTCCCAACCCATGAGGTAAAAGAGTAGTTTGTTTATCAAGAAATGGCTAGCTAACGCTCTGTAACAAAGGGTACAGAGAATTACTTGCTACACTAATGCACTGTGTGTGAGGCCACAGTGCTTTATAAAGAATTGTTTACACTAGCAGACAACGTTAGTGAGGAAAAAGGCTCAAAAAGAAGGTTGTGGGGATTAGATCTAGGGTTGAGGACTAAGAGAAGGGTGTTGTATAGTCTTGAGTGGTCATAAAGGGGATAAAGAAGTACAGGAAGGCCTGGAAGAAAGAGAGATATAGGAACTTTCTGGGAGAAAATCGGGAACTAAGTGTAGTCCCCAGCGGAGTCACTAATTCTACTATAGGGATTAATGCACGGGTGTTTGGTGATGTAGAAACCCTCAAGGGTCTTCCCAAGATCCTTGGAAGACTGTCAGATTAGATGCAACTGTCATAAAGATGCATGCATATCTATGTTAAACAAATGAGAATCAAAGTAGGAAGAAGGACTTATTACCTCAAGTCTAGGTGTGGTGTTGCTAGAGAGCGCAAAGTAGCAAGGTGGAAGATCCATTAGCTAGCTCCAGATCAAAACCTGCACATAGATAAGACAAGAATAATATAACAACATATAACTTTGACAAAAAATGCATTAACATATAAATATATCTAATTACATGTATCTAAGCCACCCATAATAACGACATTGCATAAATATGTAAACAAATTACACTACCAACATCATAGAGTGGACAACACAATTGGAGTTCTATATTTATGTAGAAATGAGTGATTACAACCATCGGTTGTATCATCCTACCCTTACTCCTCCAACTCCTATCTATCTCTTTCTTCTTAACCTCTTGTTATGCCTTAGTTAGAGACTAGTCTCGCCAGTAAAATAGGCAATCCTTTCAAATGTTTCGACCTCTTCCACTATGGCCCTAGCCTCACATATATAGAATGAGAGGATAAGCCTTGCCAAATCCTTCATGAGTTCCATTTGGAAAAAGCTGATGTTTCCAGGCTTTTATGCTCTTTCCCGTTTCTAGACTCCATTAGTAATAGTAATTCCTCCAAACAGGTCAAGTTCTGATGTTTCCCTACTTTTGTGAGCTGACATAGGAGAGAATCTCAAGATATTTCATGGTCAAATTTTTCCTTTGACCCATAGAAACTCATTTAGGTTGACTAACACCCTTCCCTAGGTAACAAATAGAGTTACCCTAGGCACTAATGCACCCTTTGCCTTGCCAGGAAGCTTTATAAAGCAGGTTGCTAGTTCCTAAACAATGTTAGCTTAAGAAATGAGCATGTGAACTTGGTTAGTCCTTCAATCATCCTACTCTTCTCCTGTGAGTTGATGAGGAGGTCATTTTCAACATAACCCAATTAGAAGGTTTTTCAACCTATTATGCACAACCAATGCCCTCTACTCAGTAGCATGTCCATGGGCCTTTGCACCTCCTCCTAGAGGCCCGCCACCTCTCCCCCCTCTGAGGGAACACCTATCTCTAGGTGTGTCGACTGCACCAGTCACTCCTCCATGACCCTATATCAAGGTTGATGTTTTCCCACTACAGGAGACTCCTCCTGAGGTTGTCTTTGACCATCGCCACCAACACCTACTAAACTGCTCTGAGGGCACCCACGAGTACCCATATATATAAAGGAAACATTTCCTTTGTCAATTGAAGATACAACATGAGAATAATATAAATAAAAAACATAAATTTAGATAAATACGTGTGCCCAGGTACTTGTGGGTCCCCAAGCATCGTCTGGGTGACACCCCATGCAAGGGTCACCCCCAAAGTCCATTACTGTGTATGGGAACTCTAAAATCAACTGAGGGTTGGAGATAAACCAACCCTTGGTCATATTAATATAGTACCATCCCACCTCACCACCTTCATCTCAACGCGTCAATGGAGCCCATCTCTTGATCCATGGATCCCTTGGAGGAGTTGGGTCCACTCTAATGACTAGGCATAGCATGACCACCTGCTCATACAAAATTTTGCAAAGGATGCTTCCATACTAGAAGCCACATATCTCACTTCGTACCACCTAAGACAACTAGGTTCCATCCTCTATGTACTGTGTGAGCCAATTCGAAGAAGGTACCAGTGCACATCCACTCCAGCAATGCCAGTTGTACCCCTATAATCTGCTGCAAGGAAGTGGTCCCACAAATGTGGACAATCATCGCGATTGCTCATGTATTTAAGTCCTAATGTTGCCACCATCATAATGGTTGACATTACACCACTGTGTGGCCCACTCAGACATTATAGGCCCACCTTAAGGAATATCTACAGGAAGTACCTCCCCTCGAGGCACCAATCCTATCACAAAATACACATCCACTTATTCCATGAATGGGACATCGGTACCCTATATGTTAAAGAGCTCTTGTGATGGCTACCACCTACCGATAACGAACTGCAGAAAATCTTCTTGTGATCTCAGCGACTAGTTCTGAAGGAACTTTAGTAACCCCCGACCAGCCAAAGTTTCTCCCACTTGGGCATCCGCAACAACTATATCCTAGAGGTACCCCTAAACCCTCTCCCTCCATAGCACTGTCATGTGGATATGACCTAATGAGGTCAGCAAAAGAAAGCAAAAGGAAAAAAGGAGGTCAAAGCACCGAATTTCTCAAGTTTTGTAACTCGCACCACTATTTATCAAACAATCATGTGGGTCTCATGCCTATTCCATTAATAGGTGTGAGGGGCCTCACGCCTATTTCCACTACAACCATATACAAATTTATGCTTGTATCACCCTAATCCACGAGGCCTTCTCACAGAACGTATCGTGACTATTTCCTACATAGTCATGACTGGGTTGTGGTTGTATTCTCTTAAGTTTTGATACCATCATGACTTATCCTCCTTAACCCATGATGGCTCACACGACTATGAGTTAGTCACTGGTGAGGGTAGGGATATTTTTCCTAAAAAGGTCATAAAATCCATCCTATATGGCCTATCTATCATAGAACTATTGGATTCATAAAGGGGGTCTTATGATGACTAATCCTGCTCTCCTCGCAAGAAGAATGGATGCTCCATCTCATCGCAATGGCAGAAATGATTGTTGGGATCCACACCAAGTTCCATGTCAACAAGTGCAAATGAGGTGGAAATGGTGGGCCCCATTGCCCTTATATATTCCATTTGTGCCATTTTTTTCGGAAGCCCATGTGGGGGCCCACAAGCTCCTTTCACAAAAGCCTTAGTGACATTAGGATTAGGAAAATTTCATCTAAACCATGATACACTCCTTTCAATTCATCAAAAATTTTCATTTTTGGTCCTGTTTCACATTCAAAGTACCCACTCTATGCACCTTTCTATATTTTTTAGATACAACTTCTTCAGTATTTCCAATATACATGTTTTTATATAATTTTCTTTGACTCTAGGTATTGGATTCTAAGTTGTAGGTCATTGAAAACTTTCATCTTGAACTCAGTCCTCTGGTACACCAATCAACAATTAAGGTATCATTCTTCACTAAGCATGATAGGTTTCCCTAGAAATTATGCATATTGTGACATCATTTCTCTGAATTAACCACAAGGTCCATCGTCACCTTCTAACCGCACATGGTAAACATTCGTCTTAGTTGATAGAGATTTTTACCTGCATGGATTACCCCCTTTTTTTATTCCCCGTGAAATTATTGGTATCCATGACCACTTTCTTAGGCCTGTGAGCCATCAAATTTGAATTTTTTTAATAAAAGACTCATGTCTCCTTTTAACCTTTCTTCTTACCACCCTCCTCCCTGGCCACCATTCTTTTCGGATCATCATGAATGCACCACCTCATTTCACACTTGGACCACCATCCATCCACATTATATTAGACCATATGCATCATCACATATGTTTCACTCACCTCACTCCAAGACCAACCAATGGAACCCCCCACCCTCTGTGAATACCCACCTACATCATTACGTAGGCCACCATACTCTTAAGGAACCCTTATTCATGTTTCTACATCCAAAATCATTTTTAATTTGTTTTGGGAAGTGTACAAAGATTTTTTGGAAAATGATTCTCACCCATATTTTTGTGTTGATTACCCTACAGTAGTCCCTAGTCACCATTAGTTGGATATTTTTTTTCACTCACCCACATGCACATCATTGATCACCATTTGTTCACATATCCACCACAATAGTCTAAACATACATACACCTCCCATGGACGTCCTACTAACCCCATGGGAATACACCTCAACACTCTTGTTTTGACTGTCGCCACTTCCATTATAGCTCCAACCTCAAGCAATTTTTTTGTATCCCTCATATATATTGTCAATCCTCATTATCATGCCTTTGACCCATCATGTTACATTACATACCTCATATTTTCGTATATTGCCTAGAATCATTGTTTTGGATAGTTGGAATTTGTATTTTGTCAACATCAACATGCATCTTCCAGAATCAAAGAAATACCTTGGTTTCTCCCCACCTTTTTAGGATAGTCTCAAGCGGAACAATGGGAACTCTCATTTCCCATTGATTTAACCAATCCCCCAGACTTTTGACACCATCTTAGGTTTTCACATCAGGGGTGTTTCCTACTTTATGACCATTGCATTTATCTAATATAGTTGAAGACACATGTATTTTATCACACCTCCTTCAGCAGTGCTTTGGATCTGATACACCCAGTTCAACCTATTTGTTAGAGATTCCCGTAAGGATGAAAGTAGTTATCTTCTTCAATTGACAACAATTTGGCCACTTCAACCCTGATTTGGTAGTACATTCTTGTGTATTTGTAATATTTCGGTCAAAGCCATCACAAGCATGGGACATGCTCACCTCGTAAAGGCATTTTTGTAAAAGAATTTCTTCAAAGGATGATTTTCTTTTAGTTCTTAGTAAAAGTCATTTCCCCTAATCATCTCCACAACAAGTTTCTCTCTCTTAAGAAGTTGGTAAGACTCATTGTCAGAACAAAAAAATGTGATGTATTTTCGCTATATGTTTTCTTGTAACCTCCCACATCAGGGGGCAACTGTTATTATGAAAAAAGGGTAAACTCATTTGTACACAACAAAAATCACTCAGAGTTAGTAAGAAACATGTATAGAGGATACATTTTGACCTAGAAACATTATGAAAGGGAAAAAATAGAAGGTTTTCCTAAATTTGACTTAAAAAATCAACCCTCGCAGGTGTTTAAAGACATTTATTCATGACCTCATGAATTGTTCTTTGATAGCCACGAGGGACGCTAGAATTCCAGTTAGCACCTCAGGACATGAACTTTCTTGAAAAACACTCAAGTTCTTGACATGATTAGTTGACCATTTGAGTCGCGAGCCTCAAGAATCCTTAATGGTAGGAGGATGGTAGCTCTAATCTTATTTATGAGTAAAAAAACCTCATTTATGAGCCAATGGAGGGAAGTATTCTTCAAAATTTCTATAATTGCAAGAGCATGGAAAGCCAAAACAAGAAGAATATGTGTATTGTTATGCTTCCAAAATTTCTCCAAAGCATTCAAGTGTACCAAGGCTAGGATAATTTCACCATCTAAGAGAGTTTTATATGCTTCTTACAGAGAGCAAGAGCTTGCAAAAGAGATTGAGAAAGGGAAATCCTTGTTGAGAGATATTGAGAACCATTGTTAAATTACCTCTCTTTAGGTGTCTTTGATATTAATTTGTAACTCTTTCACTACTAGAAATCTATAAAGAGGATCATTTTACTACTCCTTTGTTGATTTGTTTTATTGTTTTTAGTTTTTTAGTTTAATTTAGTTTAGTTTTTTTTATGCACTACTTCTAGTTAATTCAATTATCTTTTAGTCCATGTTTAATCACTAACACCATCCATTGTTTGTATATTTCCTTGTAGGAAGGAACCACCTATAAGGAAGGTGGATTTGGGACTCGTATTCTACCACAAACACCATATAGTACTAACCATATCAAGGCCATTAGATGGATAGGTAGTTTTTAGGTTTTGATAAAACTCCTTGTAATAATATAAAGGTAGCTTTATATTTATTGAGGAAATTATGGGTAGATTTTAGGATAGGAATCCATGTCAGATACTTTGACATGTGATATATATAGGGGGTGTGGCATGGGTCTACCCAAGATAGAGAGAATTATAGGTGAAACCCATTACTAGGTCCTTTTCTACCTAAATGAAAACATAATCCATACCCAACATCCTCCAATTATGGATAGAATTATTGAAACCCATACTGCAATAGCCACCTTGAATTGCATACTAATGCAGCATGGCACCTCCGTCGCATCATTGTGCCAAGAGTGACTGGCAAGTGATTATGTAGTAGGGGTTGGACCATCAGATTCTATAGTATGGTTCAACTAGGAGAGGCCACATTTATGCTCATTTTATCCTCATAAATGTACTATCTATGCAAAAACTTGTTATCAATGAATGGAAGTCGGTAGACAACACAGTTTTATAGAGGAAGTTATTGTCCTAACCATCTCTACATTCTTCATACATACATACATACATAGTTTATTGTGCATTTTCTTTATGTATCTAATTATATGTTGTATGCAGTTAGTGCACCTTGATAACACTCCTCCCCACCCTAACAAACACAATAGTGCTAGTTTTCACCATTGATGTTGTAGCAAAAATTACTCATTCATTTGTTGTACCACATACTTTGGTATGGTGAATTAAAATAATCCCTCCTTGCAAAAATTTTGTTTTATTTCTAGTTCACATTATAGACACTTTTATTTTGGGTATAATTTCATTGTTCCTTTATTGTTTATACATATTGACGTGACACTAGGTGAGGATCCATAACCACCTAATATGGACATATCATCCCATTCTTAGGTATCATGTGTCAACTTAAACTCATTTTAAATGTTTACTTTTTAATATTATTTTTCTTAACTAATTAAAATATTATGAACGTGTATGTAGGTTGGGTCATTTCCCCATTTTCCCACCATGTCATAGACAATATCATTCACCACCATCCTATTCCCCCATATTTTTTCCCTCAATATCATCACATTTCTCCACTTTTCGAGATGTACCTTACCTCCACAAAGGAACTTCCATCACTAATACAAATGTTGGGGGTCAATTTTCATCCAACTTCATCATATTTTCCACCTAATTTACTGAGAGAGAGTATATCCATAAACCATCCAATAGTCCCCCCCCCCCCCCCACCCATATATATATATATATATATATATATATATATATATATATATATATATATATAGTTGCGAACGGGATCCCCCAAGGACAGTTTTGGGGCTAAAAGCCCATGTCTTGGGTCAAATTTTGTAATGAAGTTGTAAAGTCTCTGCATTTTGTGGTCATGGAGCGTGAAGGTGTCATGAGTCATAAAGGGTTGTCTGCCCTTAATTTTGTAAAGTAAAGTCGGATGTAAAGATCTACCCATGGTCTGCGGACCATGGGATTGTATAAAAAGATCTAAGTAAGTGAGATCTAAGTAGTTTGGAGGAGTCATAAGTTGTAGAAGAAGTCTTGAGTGATAAGGAGAGACGTCTAAGTTTCGGGTCCTAGTGTAGGTAGAGGCTCTGTAGCTGAGTGCACAGAGGCCTAGGGTAGAAGTCCACAGCTGAGTTCACAAACCCCTGTAGCTATGTGCGCATGGAGGATAGAGTCTGTAATCATCTGAAGATATCAATAAAGAGAAGTATTCTACAAATTATGTGTCTTTTTTTCCTATGAATACATCTTATCATATTATGTGTGGATTCATTTACAATGCTTATGTGATGTGAAAATATATGGAATTACGTTGGTTAATCGAATGCAAGTAAGAATATCTATTTACACAGTGCTAACTGTGATTGTTTAGTAAGATAATTAAACACTTAAGGAGAACTTGGAAACCCATTCTATACGTTGCTTTAGCAGCGCAAAAGTACCTGAACCGCAGGTTAAGGCTGTGCGAAGACCAACCATACCCCTTCGCAGAGGTACTAAAGGCCGGAATAAAGGGCTAGACAAATAGAGCCCTAGAACTTAATGACCTCCATGAAAGCAGTAATAGAAGGAATAAACCAACATCATGACCATCTCAAGGTGTGAAAACTTGGTTCCAGCATCCCCGCATACTGCTTCAGGTGAGACTTCGGTGTGCGCTCCGTGGGCTGATGCCGAAAGGGCCAGTAGTGTAGGGATTTGTTTGGCTAACTAATGCTAAACCTAGGTCAGGCCCCACCAAGCAAACAAATGATTCCGTTGTTGGGACACAAAATCTGCATAAGAGATGTGTGATGTCATATGATTGGAATCCAACTAAGAAAGAGATCAGAGACTAGTTGGGTGGGAAGATCCACGAATTCGTGGCGCAAGAGAGCATAAATATACGACTAACAAAGTAATAGTGGATGGATAGGTACCTATATACATAAATACATGAGATATTTTTATATTCCTTTCCGGTTGAGCTATACTAGTGGATCACGAAGCTAGCAGATAGCCAAGCAAGGTGGAGACTTGACGGTCCTATTGTTTGGACCCCGGAGTTAGTTCAGAGACTGCAAGCCTCTGAGGATAAGATCCCTTGTGCTTTTTATCATTGGCTCAATCACATCATAGGAGGATTTGTGATTGAATTCATGGTCAATACCTTAGTTAGCTACAGCGAGGCAAAGCAATGCTTTCTCAAGGGTCCACGAGGTAAGTACTTGAAGTCTTTAAATACCTGGATTAAAATGTTATTGTGCAAAAAACAAGTTATGCAGCTACCTTGATATTCAGGGCTACATGAAGTGGAAAGAATTACAAAAATTAAGGAAGAAATGGTCCTGAATATAGTCCATCTATTTCACCTCCACCCACACCACCGAAGAGGGAGTAGCACAGGCTTCTCCACAAAGTGCTATCCAGTTAATAAGACAAGGATTCTCGTGACTACCACCTCCACCCACACCACCTCCAACTTCACCATCATCACCTACGACTTCACCCGTACCTCCTCCACCTCCACCGCAATTCAGCATGGCGAATTCAATGAAGATGCCTTTGTTCAAAGGCTTGGGAAATGAGGACCTGGGCCAGTTTTGGTTCATTGTAAAAGTTGCGTGGGAAGCTTGGGCATTACAGATGATCACATGAAGAAGGAAACACTGGTTAGTGCTCTGCAGGATCGTGCACTAACCTAGTACATTAAATACTCTAATGATAACCAAAACATTGGAGTGGCGGACATCTAGACCACGCTAAATAAATAATTCAGTAGGCCTAAATACGAGGCACAGTCGATTGTAGGGTTCAAGGAAATTGTGATGAAACCAGGCGAGACCCCTTGGGAATTATATCAAAGGTTGAAGTGTAAAATCCATGAAGCTAATATGAACTTAACAGATGGACAAAACTGCGAATGGTTCGTGGCTTTGCTCCTACCACACCTAAGAGTTGCGCTGTCACAACAGGAGATAACAACTCAGGAAGAGGCCCTGCAGATTGCAATGACACTGCATGAAACACCGATGCAGGATCCAAATCTAGGGGTTCAACAGATCCATGCGTAGTTGCAAAATATTTGCATTGAAATGCAGAGCTTGAAGCAGGACAGGATGATTCGACCGGAGGTGTGCGAAGAGGTATGGTGCCTGAAATTCAAGGGTCAGTGGCATGACAAGGACCACTGCCCGGTCTTTGCGAATTACATTGTAGGAGGAGGACCGATGCCTTTGAGGCCAGAAGCTCAAGAAGGACCAAGTGTGGGGTCTTCATTGTGGTGCACTATATGTCAGGTAGCAAGAAACATACGACAGATAACTGTCATTTGCTGCAGAAGTTTATACAAACACCACAACAGCTCTTCTGTAACTTCTATAGGTCGGTAGGGAATGATGAGCACAACTGCAGAAGTTATGAATTGATGATGGACAGAACACCTGCCTATAGGGTTCAGGCAGAAACACGGACCCCTGACCAAAGCGCAGGGATGGCGCAAACTAGCTTTTAGGGGCGCAGACGAGGCCAAGGCAGAGGAAGACCTGGAAGAGGTCGGGAACAACTGATTTGCTACAATTGCGGAGGACCAGGACACTATGCCTGTGATTACACTAACCCAACACATCCGCCATGCAAATATTGCACGCTGTTTGACCATGAAATGGAGGATTATCCTATGCTGATAGCAACAATACGTGACAAACGGGCACTACCACCTCAACTGACTTAGAACCTGCAGATGATGAGGTCTGAGCCTCGCGAAGAGGATCTGAATGTGAATATAGTGCTCCGAAGTGGAATTGCAATAGGGGATGACAAGGGGAAACAACCCAAAGACAGCACATAGGTTCACAAAGCTCTGGTGAAGGAGGTTGAATTTGATTTGGAGCACGCATGTGAAACATTCATGGAAGCAAAGAAGAGCTTCGCTGAGGTCTCCACCTCAGGAAGCAAGGATAAGTCCATTCAGGAGATGGACCCTTCTATGATTATGACCTTCCTAGAGACCTGCATGAACTTACTGCATGATAGTGAGGCTGTAAAAGGATTACATGAGCTTATAAATAGATGCACTGGAAACACTCCAGGTGAACCACGCGTGGTACGAAAGACCAGTAAGCATAAAACAAGGATAGGATGAGAGATGACACTGACCGCGTAGATAGGAGAGTATGAAATGGATCAAGTTATTTTGGATCTAGGGTCAGACGTGAACGTCCTACCAAAGTGGACTTGGGAACGAATGGGAAGATCCACACTATAGTGGTCTCCGATTCAGTTAAGGATGGTAAATTAGCAGAATATCATCCCCATGGGGTGGCTACAAGGGGTAATTGTAGATATTGAAGGCGCCAGTGCACTGACTGACTTTGAAGTAATAGAAATTGTGGATGACAGCAAATCCTATCCTACACTCCTTGGAATTGATATGAACGGGGTAATCAACCTAAAGAAGTGAAAGGTGATATTTGAGAAGAAATTGCTCTGCTTAATAGTACCTCTAGATGACGCTGAAGGATCGCGCTATACTGAACTAGTCTACGATTATGAGAGCGATGATGATTTGGACTGTATCTATAAGATAACATCGCGAGACCAAGATTAGGTGAATCCAGCAGCAGATGGATGAATTACATGGGATTGCGAGAGTTCCTGCACCTCAGACTCTAAAGAAGAATTAGAGCGCTGGTAGAATCAGTTACATGGAGTAACCACGCTAAGCTGTAACATGATGACCTAGTCGCTATGCTGTGTGTCGTCAGAGGTAAGAAATCTACCCAGTTATGATGGCCTGAATGATATAGATATCTTTTTGGATGCATTTGACAGGGAGGTACCAGAAAAGCAGCACTCCAGGTTTGGGATTGGGCACTGCGCGCTACACCCGCAAGGTGGTGGGGTACGCACAAGGGTAGTTTTGAGGATTGGCGCGAGTGTAGGAGGATGATGAGAACACACTTTGGGAAGCCGAAGATACGAATGATAGACAAATATGATGGGAAGGATGATCCACATGCGCACTTGGCCAAATGGACTCAAGCTTATGGAGCAAAGCCTCAACCAGAATGGGTGCACTTGTTACGTCACACCCTGGATGTCATCCCAATGAATTGGTACTTAGAAATAGAGCTCTTCCATGGTATAGGTGAATGGGATCTTCTGCGCGAAGGATTCATAATGACATTCAGCTTTGAAGACAGGTTTGACTGTATTGACGAAGCGCTACAAGAAGTGAAAGCATCGATCTTTAGGATACTGCAGGATCCTTTGGACCTGATTCAACCCGATTGGACCACTCAGCTGAGTCATGTGCTAGAATGCTATAATGTAACCACTGAAGAAGAAGATGAGGAACCGCGAAAGATTAACATCCCTGAAACAGAAGTTCACCATGAGGTTGAAGGACTGCAGATTGAGAATCCTGATATAACGCGCCTCTAAAAACGAAACAAGTGAATATTGGTATGGACGCGGAGCCCAAATTTGCGAAGATTGGAGATTACTGGGATGACGCGACAGTGGATAAAGTCACTAAATGTCTCTGTGAATACCAGGATTTGTTCCCTATCAAGTTTACGGCTCCAAAAGGGATAATCGAGGACCTGGGTGTTATGAAGATCATGTTAAAGCCCGACGCGAAGCTGGTTAAGCAAAGACCTTACCATCTCAATGCGAAGTATAATGAGAAGGTCTGCTTAGAGCTAGACAAGATGCTCATGGCAGGCATCATTTAGCCCGTAGAAGAATCTGATTGGGTAAGCCCAATGGTGGTACAAGAAAAGAAGCGAAAGGATGAAATAAGGATATGTGTAGATCTCAAGAATTTGAATGATGCTTGTGTACATGATCCTTTCCTGACTCCGTTCACTCATGAAGTGTTAGATAATGTAGGTGGCCAGGAAGCATATTCCTTCATTGATGGGTTCTCTGGGTACCATCAGATCAAAATCGCGCCAAAGGATAGGAGCAAGATGACCTTCACAATTGAGTGGGAGTGTTTTCATTACACTATAATGCCTTTCAGATTGAAGAATGCACCTGCTATTTTCTCACGCGTAGTCATTATTGCGTTCAAAAAATTTATTCATAAGTTCCTAGAAGTGTACTTTGATGATTGGACTGTGTTTGGGCTGGTGAAATGTCATGTTGCAAGTTTGTGCCTGATGGTAGATACCTATCGAAGATACAATATCACGCTCAATCTAAAGAAGTGCATGTTTGGTGTCCCTTTTGGGACCCTGCTAGGTCATGTGGTTTGTAGACGGGGACTGATGGTAGATCCCATGAAGATTGTGGTGATACTTAACTTAGAAACACTGAGGAGTGTGAAACAGTTGTGTGCTACCCTAGGGCATACTGGATATTACAAAAAGTTCATCAAGGGCTATGCCCAGATCACTGCGCCTGTGGAGAAGTTGTTGGAAACGGATGTCACATTCTGCTGGAATGAGGATTGTAAGAAAATCTTGGATGTATTGAAGGAAAATATGGTCACTGCACTGATTTTAGTCTTCTCTGATTGGAAGAAGGAGTTTCATGTACATGCTGACGTGTCATGTATAGCCTTGGGAGCAACACTGACATAGGTTGGTGAAGGAGATTTGGACCATCCCATAGAATTCACAAGAAGAAAGTTATCCAAGACGGAGAAGAACTATTCCATCATTGAGCGTGAAGGGTTAGCCATGGTATACGCGCTCCAGAAGTTTAGACACTATTTACTGGGTGGCCATTTTAAGATGTATACGGATCATTGTGCATTGAAATACCTAGTCAATAAGCCTGTGTTTGGGGGGAGAACCTACAGGTGGTTGTTCTTGTTCCAAGAGTATTATTTTGAAGTTATTGTGAAGCCTGGACAACTGAACGTGGGACTAGACCATCTGTTGTGCATCGAAACAGGGGAAGAGCCCATTAATTTGGATGAGGGATTGCCTAAGACATAGTTATTTGTAGTACGCATCACGATGGTCATTTTGAAGATATCATACACTTCTTAATGACAGGAACTACCCTGGAAGGATACATCGTCCAGCAGAAGAATGAGTTAGTGGTGCGCGCGATGGATTTCTTTTTCATTGCTGGGCATCTGTACAAAATAGGGTCTAACGAAATATTGCAACGATATGTACTGGATTTTGAAAGAAGAAGTATCCTCGTAGACACTCATGGGGGCGCCGTGGGAGGACATTATGAAGGGAGAGAAACCACGTAGAAGGTTCTACGTGTAGAGCTATGGTGGCCAATGCTCCATCGGGATTCAAAAGCTTACTGCAAAGCATGTGATGTGTGTCAAAGAACTAGAAGGCCATCACGGATGGATGAGCTACCTTTGAATCCACAGATGATGCTACAACCCTTTGAGAAATGGGTGATAGATTTTGTGGGACCCATTCATCCCGAAGGGAAGAAGACAGGAGCAAGATACATTATCACCATGACAGAGTATTTGACTCGATGGGCGGAGGCACAACCTATGAAGGATTGCACAAGTGCGACTGCTGCGAAGTTCCTCTTTGAATATGTACTGACATGATTCAGGTGTCCAAATATTTTGATGAGTGATCGTGGTACACACTTTCTGAATGAAACGATCAATGCGTTGATGAAGGAATTTTAGGTATATCACTAGAAGATCACGTCTTATCATCCGCAGGCTAATGGGATGGTGGAAGCATTCAATAAAGTGCCAAAGAACACACTAACCAAGGTTTGCAATGCTCATCGAAGTGATTGGGACCTATTCATACCCGCAGTACTATGGGCCTATCGGACGACATGGAAGAAGTTGACTAGACAAACATCCTCTAGGCTTGTATATGGTGTTGAAGTAGTGATGCCCATGGAATACATTTTGCCTAGTCTACGCATAGCGGCACTCATGGGTATGACAGATCACAGAGCCCTGGAAGAGAGGCTCGCACAGCTGGCTGAGCTTGAGGAAGAGATATTTCTAGTTGGATTTCACCAACAAATCCAAAAGAAATGTGAAAAATCATGGCATGTTCGACACATTAAGCTGTGAACCTTTAAGGTAAATAACCTGTTTTTGTCATATGACAACAAGTTTGATAAATTTCCAGGAAATTTTATAATGCACTGGTTAGGGCCCTATGTCATTAAGGAGATTACCGACGAAGGAGCGATGTAGTTCATCAAATTGAATGGAGATCCCTTCCTAGGAAAGGTGAATGGCAGTTGCTTGAAGCCATACACTAGTGGTCTGACCATGTGACTATATGAAGGTAGCACAATCTTAGCGCTCTAGGCAGCTGAAAGGAGGTGCACGACTATAAACTACACTGCCTGGGTTGGGGAGTTGCGCTATTGGAGGATTATGCGAAGAAAGGAAGTGTCACAGGGTTCACGGGAGTGGAAAGGAGCTGTGCTACCTAAGGAGAAATCGCGCAGGTTGGCTGGAAAGTGACCGTTAAAGTCACTGTTCATGATTTGACAGTATAAATGTAGTAAATGGAGAGGGAGGCCAGCATTTAAGATGGAATTTATGGATCAGATACTTGAAAATATGCCACCAATCAAGTATTAATGAACTAAATTTGGGGGGAACAGACAGATTTCAATTCAAAATGCCCTATAAATTACAGGTGCCTGTCTAGCGAAAAACACTTGGCATTTCAAGAATTGAGTTGTTGAGTTCTCAGGCGCACATGAACTGCGAGCACTTCGAAGTTCTGAGAGCCAGTTCAGTATTTGCGACATTGCTGAAGGAGACATGGAATTTCTTGCAGGACATCATGTCGACCCCCACAGAAGCTATAGATACCAAATCAGAGGATTCGGTGCCAAAAATTGATATGGAGGCTGAAGAAGCTGCTCTAGAGGTCACCGAAGTATTAGCCGAAGTCCCAAAATCACCAAGGATGCCGAGACCAAAGCCGACCCCAATGAAGGAGAGTGCGATCGATAAAGAGGGCAAGCAGTCTGTGACACTAGTGCACGCATCACCGAGAAGAAACCCACCAAAGCCCACCGCACAAGAGAAGGGCAAAGCCATCAATATAGAGCCAAAGGAGGAAGAAATCGAAGACATCCCGATGGATGACAAAGATGTGGGAGTAGATGTGGAGGAAATTGAAGCCCAGGGTGCTGACCCCATCACTCGATTGCCTGAGTACGTCCCTCCATGCAAGGGCAAAACTAAGGTGCCGAAAGATATCAACGAGAGCAAGGCCCCCTTGCAAACCCCTCTGCTTCCGGATAAAATTATTTTTGAAGTGTTAGGTTCCTATACCAATAGGAGTCATAGTTTTTGAATGACTAATATTAAAACTTGTAATATGTACATACCTTTGCTTTCTGCAAATGTTTTCCATATTTATAAATTAAAAAATGTAAAGAGGGTGTGTCCTAAAAGAATAATCAAAGGACAAAAAGAATAAAAGGGTCAAAAAAGATGAAAAATATGAACCCCAAGAAAAGGAAAAAGACCTTGAAAGTGAGCAAGCCAAAATGCCACTACTATTTACTTTTTGTGCAGAATAAATGATTGTGCGTAGCCTGTAATCCTTGCCACAATCCATGATGGTAAAAATGTTTAAACTTGACTATTTCATGTTTTCAATCTCATGTCTATAGATAGAGAATATAAATCTGGCCAAACAGTTTAACCTTGGCAGATAAGTAGATAGGTAGAGTAAATAAAAGGAGCTCAACTGTTTAATCTGAGCCCTTGGATGTAAGAAGGTTAGATTTAGTTAGTTTACTATTGTAAAGAGAAAAGAAAAATGTTTGATAAGGGTTTGCTAGCTCAAATGCACCCTAATAAAGAGAAGAAAAAATGGTAGGATGAGTAGATGGGTAAGTAGAAGAAAGGTTGTAGAAGTATGATGATTAGTTAGACAAGAAACATATTTATCATTCTGATCATAAAAGTTCTAGATATGAATGAACAATCAAGCATGAAAATGATTTACAAAGTCAATTAATTAAGTTCCCCCCATTCATTTCACCCCTTTACTTTACTAATTTCCCATAAATAAAGTTCAAAGTACTCAAAAACCCTTAAGTCAAAGAGGCTCAAAGCATTTCTATGACTTTTGGAGGAAACAGACCCTCGGCTCAATGACTTATGGATGTTAAGTACTAAATTCCCCTCATAAAAGTTCATCCCCCTTCAGATCATTCATTTTCCTAAATAATGTTTCTTTCCTAAGGATAAAACACTTTTGCCTAGGAAAAACATTTTTCTCCCCTACATAAAGCATTTTCATATCAAAAACCCACCAAAACACATTACCCTAAGTGTTAATGTTAAATATGTGAAAACATCAAATTCACAAAAAGAGCATTTACTTATTGATTTTTCCCTTTCCGCCCATCTTTTCACATTAATTATTAATTTTATTATATTAATTACCGATGAAAAACCCATTTCCCCGTATACATATAGCTCCTACATATTAATTAACCCTACCCCTTAGCTTAAATATAAACTATAATATATAGTCACCCTGACCAAAATCTCTAATTGATCGATCTGCGATCAAAATAAATAAAGCGTCATTTAAAATCCTTTGTTAATCACCACGATGGCCTAATCACTCTTTAAGCCATCATTAACCCCCACATCATCGCACTTAAGCACTCGTCGGGCCCCCCAATAGCCTCCATGCAGTTTGCCCGCTTGATCACCATGCGATCGCTTCCCTCCACAACCAATGGCCCTTATTCATATTAGGCCAACCCAGCCGTCGAACGATATCTTCTCGATAAAGTGGTTTGGCCACTAGCCCCCAATGCTACGTGTCAGCCGATGAGTGGCAACGGGCGACCCCTCTCGAATACCACCAAGAGCCAAAAATCGGTGCGATAGAAATCATTTACCACTGCTCGCTACACAAAAAATTGACCATTGTTCACCCCATACCCGCCAAAATTGACTTTTGCGCATAAAGCCAAAAAAGCCCCAAATCATTTGTTTTCATTATAATTTCAACTGTAAACCTCTGAAACGCATGCACGCACCTATGAACATCAAAGTCGTCAACCCACATCCAATTGCACTCCAAAGATGCCACAGAGCACCCAGTTAGCTTTCAAGCCTGCACAGAGCCCTTTCGACCATTTGCAATTACCAGCCGCCTTGTTCAGAGCCAGTTTACCTCAATCCCATGTATTTAAGCTATAGTTCACTAAAAGACCCTGTCAATTTCAAAACCAGTTACTTATTATTCTTAGTTAAGATAAAAATTAATTGAAGAAACTCAAAGAACTCAAACCTGCTCTGTGTTGAAACACCATTGCCCTAAAAACACTGCAAATTACCTCTGCCATTCTCAAATCCACAAGAACTGAGAATGGCCACCCCAATTGCCATGGATGTAAGACCTGTCACCAGTCCCCATCTAGACCTAGACCACCTTCCCTTAGCTGATAAGGATCTCCAGATAAAGGACACCTCTATCCTAGAATCCCCGCTCCAAGTACACTATCGAAGCAAGGATACATACTTGAACCATGCTGATGAAATTGGTCTTTGGGAGTCCAATTTGCCTAAGTACCAGTTCCCAAAAGCCCACATTTTCCCAGAAATTGTCCACTACTATCATGCCAATTATATTCCTAGTCAAAGAGCAGTCATGTCCCCAAGCCAAACCATATTGTTCACCATCACTGTTGAGTCTATAAATGAAATGCTACAACTCCAACTAGGGAAAAACCTGACTCCTCTTTCAATTGGAAGCTTATTAGACCAGTTCCCAAAACTTACCACTACAAAATTGGCTGAGATGTTCCAAACCTTCATCAAAGAAGAAAGACATATCCCAAAGGATCCTCCTCCATATGTAACTGCCATTTTTCCCCATTTGGTCAAGACATTGTAGCCATGATATCTAGTGTCCTAGGTTATACCACCAGTGAATATATTGATGAAATTATCCTAGCTTTCATGTCCATCTACACTCTAGGGCAGCCTCCTGCTGTTATCTATGACTATGCCAAATTTATAGCTAATAGGATGCATGACCAGTTTCTCAGAATGAGAAATGAGAGAGTCTTCAAATACTCCTCTGTTTTGTACCACCTTTTTCTATATTTCCAGTCAGACAAGTTTCCATTCACCCTATAGAAGCTTGATACAAAAGGTCAACCTAGATCAGTCATTTTCTGGACTCCATTGGTCCACAAATATCACTCCCCATATTCATATGCTGACTTTATTGACCTATTTGTGCATCCAATTGTGACAATGTTGATAGGAAGCCCTCCTCCAAGAATTAGTTCAGACATAAAAAGGGTCCTGCAATTGTCAAAACAGTCCAAGGTAGGTGATTGGTACTTGTACCAAAACCATACCAAGATCAGAATCTATGGTTGCATGTTGGCACCATACAAACTCCCAAAATACCTCCCAATGAGGTTATTTGCTTTAGAGTACTATAGGCAGATTATCAGTGCAGATGAAACAAACTTTGTCAATGCCAAGAAGAAGGCTAACTTCAAAATAAAGGACCAACTAGGCCCCTTCATATGTAACTCTAGGGAAGCAGGCTGAGAAGAAGATTTAATATTGCAGAGCATGAAATTCCAAAGAAGTTTTGTTTGGAGATATGACCCTTTGGAATTCATTACCAAGAAGAGACAAAAGGTCAAGCTAGGGCCTTTCATCCACCATCCCATACCTGAGATTGAAGCTTATGCCAACCAATCAGAGTGGGTGGAAGGGACATTAGTTGATCAGGACAACACCAGGGTAGATATAGAGAATGCTCTAATAGATCTAGAAAAACAACTTGATGAAGGTTCTTTCCTGTAGGTGCCAGGGGAATCAAGCAGGCCAGACCAATCAGACATACCAGGGGAATCAAGTAGGCCAGACAAATTAGACAGACCAGAGACAACTATGAGTACCCCTCCAATTATACAGACTCCTCTAAATGAGGAGAAAGGCCTAAAGAGAAATAGGGAAGGGGCCACCACTTTAGCAAGGGAAACTTCACAAACTTACGTAGAAACAAGCCAAACCAAAAGACAGAGAGTGAATCCTATCTCTGAACAAGAATACACAAAGGAGACAGCAGAGGTCACTAGTACAGAAGGAAATAGGAGCAGGCCTGCTACTCCATCTGGAGGCATGCCAGAGCCTTCCACATCACAAACTCAGATGTTGGAAAGGAAGCAAAGTATTGAGGTATCTTCCTTCAGGATACCTACAGATAAGGACTAAGACATTAAGGAAAGATATAAAGAAATCGAGGCTAGGAATGAAAGGCATAAGGCCTAAACATATGTATAGTATCTGAAGATGACCCCTATCATTCAAACAAGGTTAATGTCAGCCTTTGATGTTAAAGAGGGAAAAATGCAGATGACTTTCATCAAGCCAACCACTCAGCAGCCAAGAACAACATCAGATTTTAAGAAAGTGGATTTTGAAGTACTGGCAAGGGATATTCATCCCATTGACCAGATTGAACTGCACAAGCAAACAGGGGAGATGATATACTCCACATTAACAGGGAAGGCCATTGCTACCCACCAATTACAAAACTCCCTGAATAATATATCAGCCCAATTTCAGTTGGAGAAGGCTTCCTCACAGGCTAAAGATAATAGAATCAAGTCCTTAGAGGACTTAGTGATTGAATTGGGACACGATCCCAAAGATGTAAAAGCTGCAGAGCAACTGATTAAGAAGAAAAATGATGACATTGCTGCACTCAAGAAGTAGCTAAAGATACCCCAGCTGCATCACCCACAGACATAGGAAGTCCTAGAAGCACAACAAGGACATGAAGAGCTCATGGACTTGGTCCTGAAACTAAACAATCAACTCAAGGAGACAGAGAAGGAGTTGGACACTTTAATTCAGTCGAAGCAAAGTGACCTGGCCACAACTTTTAGAACTATCATCCCCATAGTATCTATAGCAGTTCCTTCCACATTAGCAGCATCACTGACACCCACAGCTCCACCTGCCACAACATTGCCAGTAATTGCAGAATCTACTACAGTAACAGGTACATCAACAGATAAAGCAACAGAACTTGTGAAAGCTATGGAAGATATGTCTATACATGCTACAGGGCTAAAGAGATTAAAGGAAAAAGTGGCAAGTCTGGAAACTGACTGCAAACTTGCCCAAATCTAGCAGAAAGAAGAAACACGGAAGGCCCAGAGAATGGGTGAAAGAATCAAAATCTTGGAGAAGGACTTAACACTAAAAAAACCTCTGGGACAAACCAAAGAAATTCTTTGGGCCAATATCATTGACTCTGTCAATTATATTTGGCCATCAATTCAGGTTATATTTGAGCAGACAGAATTTGTGAAAATAGCCACTGAAGCTATCCAAAAAGTGAAGGAAGAATTGGGAGATAAACCAGAGGATGCAAATCGACTCATCCACTTCCTAAACAACAAGAACATATATGAGCTCCAAGATCTTAACATTGAAGATAGGACTGAAGCCATTTTGGAAATCAAGAAGGTTCTTTCCAAAAGAAACCTTATGCACAACTTAGAAGAAAAGTGCCATAACATGCAGGTATCCATTGATAGGTTCATGGCTAAGTTTCAGATTTTAAGGGACAAAGGTCTTCCCAGTCCTATGGTCATCAATGAAAAACTCATGACCCAATTGGACTATAGTGATAGACTCAGGAAATTGGCCAAGGAACAAGCCATCTCTTCGGCTATTAAAGCTTTGCCAACAGGCAAGTATTATATGATACTTTTGAGAACTTGTTTTTCATAGAGCATGAGGTGAAACATTTGTTTCTCACCAAACCAAATTTTGCAAAATACACAGAGGCAGATGAAATCTACAGAAGGATGGTAAAAATAAAGTTACCTGATGTAGAATGGTGGGAAAAAATGACAGATTTACTATGATAAATTTACATCAGACAGTTACTGCACAGTAAATTTGAAGACAGCCAGTGAAACAGGTAAAAGAAGAGTAGTAGGGTCAAAGAGTATCAGTTGAAAGATAAAAGTAAAGAAGATTCCAACGTAGAAATGCTACAAATATCAGCCAGCTTAAAGGGCTCCAACTCAACAGAAACAGCCAGCAACACCATAATAAAAGGGACAGCATGAAGCAGTTTAACATTTGTCTCTATCTTTATGCAAGAAGATACTCTTATTCCCTAGATTAAATCTCAAGTTGTTTTGAGATATTTTGTAAATATTTTTGTATAAATACTTCACATTTCGAAGTATGTAGGTGGATTCCAAGACATTTCTCTAGAATTTTTCTCTCAATTCAAAATTCTATTGTATCAATGAATAGATTAGCTTGCTAGATCAAGGAATAAAGATCAGATATTTTACAGGATTCTTGTGTAAAGAGAAATTCAAATAAGTATTCCCTCATGCTCAATGTTGTTTTTCCTTTTGTTTTTTTCCATAACTTTGTTTGTATCTCTAAAATATAAATGTATAACAAGGAATAATATTTCAAAAATTGCTTAAATGCACTCTATCTTGACTATTTTACATTCTGAATGTTTTCTCCTAAACTATCTTAGCTAGGGAATTCTTAACTGCTCCTTAGCTTCCGTAGTTTCTCTTCTGGTCTATAGCAAAGGATTCTTAATTGCCCTTTGTTCATGATCACCCTCTATTCTTCATTCTGATCCCGATCCAAGGATTCTTAAGTTCCCTTCCACCCTGGTTAGAATTACTTCACCCATTAGGCCTAAAGATTTGCATCTTGCTTTGCTAGCCTACCCTTTGCACATTCCCTTTAATGATCTGGTCTAGTTATTCTATCCATTTTTTGACTCCATAGCCAAATGGCTTGAAGACCTACCTCTATCCATCTGCTCAAAAAATTCCACCACCCAACCTTAAAATCAAAACCAAAACCCCATGAACACTAAGAACTAGCCTAAAATCCCATAAAAACAAAGCTAAATTGTAAAGAGAGATCCCTCTCTGGAATTAGGTTGGCTAGAGCCTAAGCTAAAAGATTGGTTTGTGGTTACCTCGGTTGCTTCCTTCTTCTGATAATTTCTAGGGAAAAGATACTAAGTGATAACATGAAGGAACGTGCTTGGGGTAGGTTCCTCTCTTAAAACTTGAACACTGGGACTTGGCTGACCATGAAAAGTTCCCACACCTGGCGACTGAGCAGTTGATGCGTCACATTATCGATAAAACCATCGGAATGACCGCATTGGAGTCGCGAAGGTGGCTCAAAGGAGTAGACAAGGCAGGCTTGCTCAACCTGCTTTGGGTGGCGCACTACAACCGCACCCTGGTTACAGTATTGGTCATCAAGTAGCTCCTATGCTTGGTGCATGATGGGTGTCTATGTCTAGAGGAGCCAATATACATCACTAATAGATTGATCCACAAGATCACACAATTTCCCTACACAGGAGGAAATCTGGTCATGATATTTGGCGGAAAAGGTGGTGAGCAGGCCCTCATGGAGGCCATCAAAGAAAATTTTAAGTTGGTAAAGAAGCCACGTGGATATGCCATATCCAACATCTATGACCCTACTCTAAAGGTGGGTACGTAGATTTTAGTAGGGAAGGTGATGAGGAAGTATCACACTGATGAGGTGTCAGCGCCTGTCATCGCGCTAGCAGCCCAATGCACTGAAGGAGTTCAGTTTAATTGGGCAGACTATCTCTGTGGTGAGTTCCTTACGAATTGTTGTGAAGCACAGGAGCTCAGCAAGACGTTCCACTACGTGTGGCTCTTACTGTTGATTGTGTTGGTAGCATGGGAGCTACCAGAGGACAGTTAATTCCCTTTGGTCGCGCCAAACCTACCAGAAGCAGTGAAGTACACTTCGTCGTGGGTGACCAAGGATGTGTAGCGAATCAAGGATAGCAAGATCTTCTAGATCTTGATGGAGATGAACATCCACATGGCCATCAATCGCAAACCACGGTTGTCGCCTATGTTGTTTGCCAACCTGCAGGGTTACGCAGACTTCAAAGTAGATTTTCACCATGTGGCCATGGGGGTGCAGAACGACCCTGTGCAAAAATGGTATGACTTGCCTTGGAAATGGATGATTCCATTCATGTAGTACTTGATTGATGTCTGGAAGAATGACGCACCATACCAGATTTGGAGGTGGGAGGGCACAAATCCACTACACATAAAAAGAAGGAGGAGGCCAAGCTCAAGATGATGTAGCTGGCCGAAAAAAGAAAGAAGGTGGTTGCTGATAAGGTTGAGGTGGAGCGCGATGCCGCTCAGTAGATGATGAAGCAAACAGGTGGAATAGAGCGGGGCTCTGACAAAGACGCGATGTTGCCTTCACCTGAGATAGAGGAGGAGATGGACGAATAGACATAACAACAC
Organism: Pinus tabuliformis; assembly: GCA_031772625.1. Lineage (NCBI taxonomy): Eukaryota > Viridiplantae > Streptophyta > Pinopsida > Pinales > Pinaceae > Pinus > Pinus tabuliformis. The sequence goes on along the minus strand of CM062807.1, from coordinate 488,699,028 downwards.
GACGCGCACCCACAGGCAACGTCTGCCTGCATCAAGTGTCTAAGGGAGCAAGAGAAAGGAGGGTCCATGAAGAAATCTAAAGCTACTAAGACATCACTGGACCTAATCACCCTCACAGAGGGTGATTTGCATGACATCGTTGACATGGTGCAGGATGTCATCGCGGAGGCTCTACAACAGTTTCAAATAATTTTGGTGGCTATCCAGACAAGTTTGTAGGAGCTACAAGCCTATGCATCACAGGCTGGCATGGTCTCTACCAGCCTTGCTATCGGCACTTCAAAAGCTATCGAGATGATGTGCACGAAGGCCTCCAGCATGATAGTGCTGCCTAATGGAGCATTGATCATAGAGAATGAAGATGACAGGCCCATTATCAACACTGTCAAGGGAGTAGGGTTAAAACTGGCAGTGCTCCCTGGTGAAGCGCTCCACCTTTTGCAGGGTGGAGTGATTGTGGAGTTGAGGGCCCATGAGCATTGTGCCCTCCAGGTGATTTGTGAATAGCACATTAACAATGACAAGCTGGCACTACAGAGAGACTCTGCCATCGTTGTTGTGATCGAGGCGACCAATTAGAACAAGCATATAATGCAGGTCATCGAGGAGGCATTCCGAATGGTCCCAGAGTTGGCCATTCCTGAGGAAGAACCAATCGAGGTGCGCGTCCACAAACTGGTTACAGGGGTGCGCGATGCTCGTACAGAAATGGTGAGGGTTCAGTTGGAGTTGAACCTGTAGATCACAGAGTTACAATTGAAGGCCCAACCTTCAACTCCACCAGAAGTGAAGGAGCAGCGGGCGACCGCTGTCACAAAAGTAGTAGTGACGGTTGACAATGCAATATCAAACTGCATGCAACTTTTTGAGCAGTCGTTCGATGTCCTAACAAGGTTATAGGAGGACCCTAATGTATAGTGACTATAGATAGAAGCACGCGAGCTACAACAGAACTATGATGAGGTCAAAGGCACTGCGCGAACCATCATGCTCACATAGAGACTAGCAAAGCTGTAGGAGGTCAAGAAACTGAAAGAACAAGTGGATGCAGTGCTGCACAAGGAGGCAGTGCTGAAGGCGCGGCTAAAGCCCTAGCTGGATGAGGCTTACACGATCACAACCTCTATTGAAGGAAAGCTTACAACTCTGCAAGCAACTCAACAAAAGCTTCAGGCCGACAGTTGAAGAGAAGTGACCAAGCAAATGGTGGAAGATGGGAAGCAGGCAGCGCACAGTGCACTGCTGAGGTTGTGGTCATACAGGTCGAGTTGGGAGGTATTCACGCTAAGATCTTTGTGCTTGCCGAGTGACTTGAAGGTGAGTCACAATGTTAATGTTGGGGGCATGTTGGGAATGGGATCCCCCAAGGATAGTTTTGGGGCTAAAATCCCATGTTTTGGGTCAAATTTTGTAATAAAGTTGTAAAGTCTCTGCATTTTGTGGTCATGGAGCGCAAAGGTGTCATGAGTCATAAAGGGTTGTCCATCCTTAATTTCAAAAAGTAAAGTCGGCTATAAAGATCTACCCATGGTCCACAGACCATGGAATTATATAAAAAGAGCTAAGTAAGTAAGCTCTAAGTAGTTTGGAGGAGTCATAAGTTGTAGAAGAAGTCTTGAGCGATAAGCAGAGAAGTCTAAGTTTCAAGTCCTAGTGTAGGTAGAGGCTTTGCAGCTGAGTGCGCAGAGGCATAAGGTAGATGTCCGTAGCTGAGTGCGCGGAACCCTGTAGCTGTGTGCGTAGGGTAGATAATGTCTGTAATCATCTGAAGGTATTAATAAAGAGAAGTATTATACAAATTTTGTGTCTTTGTTCCCTGTTAATACATTTTGTCATATTGTGTATGGATTTCATTTACAATGCTTATGTGATGTACGGATATATGTAATTACATTGGCCAATCGAACGCAAGTAAGAATATATGTTTACGCGGTGCCAACTGTAATTGTTTAGTAATATAATTAAACACTTAAGGATAACTTGGAAACCCGTTCTATATGCTGCTTTAGTAGCTCGAAAGTACCTGAACCATAGGTTAGGGCTGCGCGAAGGCCAACCATACCCCTTCACAGAGGTACTAAAGGCCGGAATAAAGGGCTAGACAGACAGAGCCCTAGAACTTAATGACCTACACGAAATCAAGAATAGAAGGAATAAACTAACATCACGACCATCTCAGGGTGCGGAAACTTGGTTCCAGCATCCCCCCATACTGCTTCGGGTGAGAATTTGGTCTGCGCTCCACGGGCTGATGCCAAAAGGGCCAGTAGTGTAGGGATTTGTTTGGATTACTAACGCTGAATCTGGGTCACGCCCCACCAAGCCAATGTATATGTATATGTATATATATATAGAGAGAGAGATCACTACCATTGTTTCATCCCCAACGGTTTCTCCACATAGCCCTCATGCATTCCCCCCAACCCTCTTTCCATGATGGAAATTCATTAGATGTGATGGTAGTTGTCGCCTCTTAGGAGGTTGTGCAACTGACTGCTCCAACTGCTAGTGAATCTCTATCATTTGCTAAGACAGTTATGGTGAGATCATTCATTAATTATTATTTATATGTATCATGAATGGAATTGATTTTGGTAATTTTTGTTTATATCCAATACTTTAAATAGTGTACCTAATATAGGGTGGTTTATCATAGAGCTTGAGGTCATGAAGGAGGAAAGCAATATCATGGATGATTGTATCATTTCTAATGAGTTTTCATGGCTTGAATTATAAAGCATTAGTTGTAAGTGTGATAATTAATTTTGGATAAAATATTATGAGAATGTTTTTTCTTTGTGCAGTTTCCAAAGAGATGAAGCACGCCCAAAAAAAAATAAACTTGAGCTTATTCTTCTAGTAAGAGAAAAAAGATTGACTTTTTGGGATGCAAATGATGGTGGTGGGGGTGGCAATAGTCAATGAGTGACCTACGAGAGCCATTTTTTATATAGGGAATCATAAGCCACACTTTCATGTTTGGGCATCATATATTGTTTGTATATTAGAGCCATTTTCTTTATAAGGAACCATATGTCATACTTCCATGTTTGCACATCAGATGTCATTTTGTATATTGGGCACATTATGTCATTTTCATAAAAATGTACAGTTGAGACAATTTTGAGTTTACACACACACACACTTAATGGCATGTGTTTTATGATTTGAAGTAACTTTTTATTTGATGTTGAGATGTGATGTTGTATTCTCATGTATGTTGTGATACAATATCACCTATTGTGTAGTGAGAACTCTAACATGCTACATGGTTGAAGGTTCTTGGCTTGGGATATTCAAGACATGTTATTTATGCATATTCTTAGTGATACATGTAGCTGATAGTCATGAAAAACTAGGTAGGGAACACCAATGTTCCATTGTCACTAGGCTTCTTCAATAGTATGGAACTGTCAAGTGAAATTAAAAGTTAAAATTTGTGGAAATTCCCCTCCCAATCTCATTATCATCCAAAACAATGAGTGTTGTGTTTAACTTAGGTAAGTTGTCCTTAATGGGACGTGAATTACATTTTCTTAACACTCATCATCTATATTGAATTTTCCATCATTATTAGAATGTTATTTTGAATCATTACACCTATTCTAACAACTAAGAATAGGGATTTAAAAGAAATGAGGTAAAAAGAAAGTAAAAAGAAAAGGACTTAATAAAAGAAAAATTATTGTTTAAAAGTGGCATATATGTTTATATATATATATATATAGAGAGAGAGAGAGAGAGAGAGAGAGAGAGAGAGAGAGATAAAATAATAATATTTTATTAAAACAATCATGTACATTTAATGATTAATTGCTTCCACACTTGAAATTAACTTTCTAGGTCTAGATTTAATCATAGAAAAAACAAAACTATCTTCAACATATGATGAAAGCACTATATATACTAAGCCATAGTCTATTTGTTATACATTTTGGAGGTTTTTCCGGCTCATTTTCAAGTCTAATTTTCCCAAAATCTAGCAGAAAATTCATTGGAAACACAAGTTTAAGTTGTGACTCTCCACAATCTGAGTGCCCCAAGGGTTTTTTGAGGTGTCAAATCCATATATGTAATCAAAAACCAATTTTAAACAATAAAGGTTAATATTTCACTAAAAAAATTCATCGGGTTCTGGCCAAAAACTCCAAAATGTATAACGCTTAGACAACACATACCTACTCATGATCTATTAAAGTCAACTACTGGTCTTAGTGTTGAATTCTTTCTTCTATAAACACTTTTTTTTCAAAGGAAAAGTGAACTCTTTACAAGTTGGAATATCATAAATTGGTAGATCCAAATCTCTCCAATCCATATCCATGAAGTACAATGACATTTTCTCTTTTAATGAAATTCTTCCACACTTTATAACACAAAACCTCACGAAGAGGTCACTTTAATCATGTATATGAGTGCCAATGATTAACTATTGTGTTACATATCTCTATTATTCTTTATGTAATATTTCATAATGTTTATTTAACCATATTTTCTATATACCTATTAATTAAGAAATTGGAAATGTGAGATCTAAAATTGGAACTGAGAAAATATAATATAACAAGGAAATCAACGTTTATTCATTTAGTAACATAGTTTATCATATTAACAATAATAATCTCACAAAACATAAATTAAAGAAAGGCTAATGTTTCTTAATGTGTTTCATGCTATTCACACACTTTAGCACTTAATTCTCCATGTACTCAATAACGGTTTTCGAGACTAACCAAATTTGTCTCGCTGAAGAATATAATAACTTCAGTTACATATATAAGAGGAATTATTTCCTTAAGGAAATGAAACAACATTATATCAACTCTCAAGTAGTTTTTTACCTATATAAAACCTTATTATCTTATTTTGCATTTATTTTATTCTAATTTCTCATGGTTTTCCTGAGTACATAGTTTACTAGATTATTAGAGGTTTTTCTCGAGTTACAGAAATGAAAATATGCTCAATAAAAGAGGGCATATGGCTTTCCAATTAATTAATGTATTTTTTCTTCTCTTACAAGCTAGCATGAGACTTCAAATTCATGTGAAGCCATTAAAACAAAATGCTAATATATTTATATAACTCTATGAGCTTCATGAGAACCATACCAAAATCACCGAAGTCATCAATGATTCAAACATTATTCTTTAACCCTAATCCTAGCATGTCATTGTCTCGTTGTTAAAGAAATTTTCCATAGTTGTTACTAAGCAAAACCATAGCTTCAAATATCCTTAAATAAATAAATATTTAGCCAATGGAATCATATCATATGGGTGCCCCTAGTTTCATATTCATATTAGGGTTCCAACATAATTGATGGTTCACCCACCAAAGTCTCAATTATATTTTTATGGTGAGTTGAAACTTGTGTCTAGAAGCCATTTGAGAACACATTGTAAATTTGGTCTAGGGGGATAAATGTTAGACTAAACAAAGCGCAACTGAAATAAATATAAACATACACAGCAAATACAAAAAACCTCACAAAACCATAACACAGAGATTTAACGTGGTTCACCCAACCAATCTGGGCTACGTCCACCAGAACAGAGGCATCGGCAATCTTATTATTCAAAGGAGATTACAACAATTCTAATTCTTCACACATACTCTCAGCTCTCCCTATTTTCTCTACACACTTTTCACACACTCACACAATCCTCTACGGGATTACATTTCTATATAGCTGGAGCATAAAACTGAATCATAAATTCCCTCACAACAAATATAGGATGCATTAACTCCTCCTCAAAAAATACTAGAGCTAATATAGCAACTAATCCTATTGTTGTCACATACATGAGATTTTTCCCAAATTTAATAAAACAGAAAATCTCAACAATCTCCACCTTGGCAACAATTAGCCTGATGCCCTGTTCATTTATTATTTTTATCTTTTCTGCAAGCCAAGAGAAGCCAGACACCAACGCAGCTTCTCTAATAAAAATGGTTTCGTGAACATGTCTGCACATTTTTCCTTCGTATGCACCTTTTCAAGAGAAACACCCCTTTCAATGATAACCTGTCTTACAAAATGGTACTTGATAGGTATATGCTTTGATTTACTATGATAGGCTGGATTCTTAGCCAAATGAATTGCACTTTGACTATCACAAAATAGCTTGATGTTGTCCTGTAACCTACCAAACTCACCAATCAAACCATTCAACCAAACCGCTTCTTTGCAAGCATGTGAAGCAGCTATGTATTCTGCTTCAATAGTGGATAAAGCAACAATATTCTGTAGCTTTGACATCCAGCTAATAGCTCCACCTGCAAGAGTAAAGACATACCCTGAAGTTGACCTTCTCTTATCCAAATCACCTGCAAAATCGGAATCAACATATCTGCAAACAAATTCACTACTTCTGTTATAAGTGATACAATAATCACTTGTGCCTCTCAAATACCGAAGCAGCCATTTCACTGCTAACCAGTGTTCTTTTTCTAGATTTTCCATATACCTGCTGACAACCCCAACTGCATGTGAAATATCTGGTCGAGTACAAACCATCGCATACATTAAATAACCTACTACATTGGCATATGGAATTCGAGACATATATTCCTTTTCTTCATTTGTACTAGGACATAAACTTGAAGAAAGCTTAAAATGGGAAGCTAAAGGGACTGAAACCAGCTTCACATTGTTCATACCAAACCTAAAGAATATTTTCTCAATATACTTCTGTTGTGATAGCCACAGCTTAACATTTCTCCTGTCTCTGAAAATCTCCATGCCCAAAATTTGTCTTGCTGCTCCTAGATCTTTCATATCAAATGTCCTAGCCATCTAAGCCTTTAACCTGTTGATCTCTGTTATGCTTTTGCTTGCTAAAAGCATATCGTCAACATACAACACTAAGATAATGAACATGCCATTACTTAATTTCTTAAAGTAAACACAATGATCATATTCACTTCTTATATATTTTTGACTCAACATGAAAGAATCAAACTTGTTGTACCATTGTCAAGGCGATTGCTTCAAACCATACAATGATTTCTTGAGCCTGCAGACAAATTTCTTGTTGCGATCTTGAACAAACCCTTCCAGTTGTTCCATGTAAATTTCCTCATCTAAATCTCCATGTAAAAATGTAGTTTTAACATCTAGTTGTTGTAATTCTAAATCAAGCAAAGCAACTAATGCTAATACAATTCGAATTGAAACAATTTTTACAACTGGTGAAAATATCTCATGAAAATCAATGCCTGCTTTCTGAGAAAAACCTTTCGCGACCAGCCTTGCTTTGTAGCTGTCCTTTGAACCATCAACACCCCTTTTCAATTTGTACACCCATTTACATCCCACAGTTTTTCTGTCTTTAGGAAGTTCTACCAGATCCCACATGTTATTCTTGTGTAATGCCATCATCTCGTCCTTCATAGCTTCTTTCCACTTCTCACTTTTAGAACCTTCTACAGCTTCCAGATAACACAAAGGTTCATGATCGTTAGTGGTTAAAGCAACTGAAGTAACATAATCATCATACCTTCTAGGAGGACGTTTAATTCTCGTGGACCTCCTTAAAGATGTTTCTGGTACTTCCACAATTGGCTAATTATTGTCTGTAGGAACTTCTTCATGATCAGTATCTGAATCATGTTCATGATCTACATCTGAAACTTTTTCATGACCTGCATCTGAAACTTGTTCATGACTTACATCTGAACCATGTTCATCTTGATCATCATCAATATTTGGACTGGTTTCAAATTGAATGTGTTTAAGCTTAGATACATTATCCTGTTTCACTTTATCATCTACATCTAAACTTTCAAGTGAGGATTCATTAAATTTAACATCTCTGTTAATGATGATCTTGTGAGAAGTAGGATCCCAAAATCTATATCCCTTAGTCCCATCACCATATCCAACAAAGATATACCTTTTTGATTTAGGATCTAATTTAGAACGCTGATGTTTTGGAACTAGAGCATATACATCACAACCAAAAACTTTTAGTTTAGAATAATCACAAGGATGAAATTTCCATACCTCTTGAGGAATTTTGCATCCTATTGCAGTTGATGGTGATCGATTTATCAAATAGAAAGCTGTAGCAACCGCTTCTGTCCACAATTCCTTCTGCAAATTGGTGTTACTCAACATACTTCTTGCTCTCTCTAAAAGAGTTCTGTTCATGTGTTCAGAAACTCCATTTTGTCAAGGAGTATATACAGTGGTTTTATGTCTTTCGATCCCAGCTTCCTTGAAATAATTATCAAATTCCCTTGAAGTAAACTCACCACCATTGTCAGTTCTTAAACATTTAATAGTTCTTCTAGTGATGTTTTCAACTAATGCTCTAAACTGTTTGAAAACTGTAAACACATCAAACTTATTCTTTAACATGTAGACCCACACATTCCTAGAGAAATCATCAATAAAAGATACAAAATATGACGAACCTCCATATGAGGTTACAGGAGATGGACCCCAAACATTAGAATTAATCAAGGATTCCCTTACTAGTATGTTGTCCTGTTTGAAACTTCTGCTTGCTTTGTTTCCCAAACAGACAATGTTTGCAGAAATCTAACTTAACAGACTTTAGACTAGGAAGTAACTTGCGATCAGATAAAATATTTAATCCTCTTTCGCTCATATGGCCCAACCTTTGATGCCATAAACTAATAGAATTACTGTCATTTTCAGAAACTATAGAAACATAATCTAACTCTGTTCTTCCTTCTAATTGAAAAAGATTTCCAACTTTCTTTGCTTTCATTACTAGTAAAATTCCTTTATAAATTTTCATTAATCCACCTTGAACAAAGGTTTTATATCCATTTGTGTCTAGTACTCCTAATGAAATGAGATTTTTCCTTAGTTCAAGTACATGTCGTACATCAGTTAAAATTTTATTTGTCCCATCAAACATTTTAAGCTGAACAGTTCCAATTCCCACAATGTTGCATGTGACATCATTTCCCATGTAAACTACTCCATCATTGATTGGTTTATAAGTTTAAACCATTCCCTATGAATACACATGTGATTTGATGCACTAGAATCTAACAGCCAATGTTGATTATGACTAGACAAATCAATTGATAACACTTCATCACTCATACCTATCTTGGATGCCGAACTTGTATTTGTCGTGTTTGCTTCTTGCTTCGCTGGTGAAGAGTTTTCTTTGGATGCTTGTTGTCTCTTCTAACAGTCCTTCTTCAAATGTCCCGATTTGCCACAAAACCAGCACTTTACCTTACTCTTCTTCCCCTTTCTCTAGAACGACCTCTAGCCATCATTGCTTCTGATGTAGAGGTTTCAGAATTCGACCTCTTCCTTGTCTCTTCGGACAACAAAGCTCCAACAATATCATCAAATTGAAGGGTTTCTTATATACTTAGACTTATAGAAGTAACAAAATGATCCCATGACTCGGGCAACGAGCACAATAAAGTTATAGCTTTATCTTCTGATTCAAATTTTACTTCTATACTTTCTAATTGCACCATGAGAGTATTAAAAACTTTCAAATGATCAGTAATAGTTGTACCTTCCTTCATGCGCAGACTGTACAATTGTCGCTTCAGAAGAATCCTATTGGTCAAGGATTTTGTCATGTATAGCTTCTCAAGCTTTGTCCACAAACCAGCAGCAGTTTTCTCTAACATGATGTTAAACAAAACATCATCCGCCAAACACAGTCGAATACCGCTCAGAGCTCTTCCATCCAATTCATTCCATTCATCATCTGTCATGGGGTAAGGCTATTTGGATCTTCCCAACAGCGCCTTCGCTACGCCTTGTTGCACAAGCAGATCATGCATCTTCACTTTCCAGATTTTGATGTTATTTTTGCCATTGAACTTCTCAATCTCAAAACGAGCACTTTGAGTTTTTGCCATGTTGTATCAAACAAACAATCTCCAATTCCAAAATTAAAAAATGCCTCTATCGTACCGTGTAAATGCAATTTGAAAAGAAAAACAAAAAATTGCAACTTTACCAGAGAGAAAAAACTGTCAGGCGCTCCTTGACAGTCGAAAACCCGCACCTAAAACATAATCCACTGCCTGGCACTCCTTTGACAGCAGATGCTCCGCACTAGAGCAAAATCCGTATAAGTAACGAAAAATTGGCGCTCTTAATCCCGTCGATTCCGCGCCAATCGAGATATTGGATCTCGGGCGCGAGTATCAGACTCAGATCCATGCCAATTGGCGCTTCTGTTCCAAAATAAACCGCGCCAACCAGTTCACTGTCAGAAATTGGCGCGACTATCTCTGCCGAAACTGCGCCAATCACCGGAACTCCACCTTCAGCCGATCTGTCACACACACCAGCTCCACAACCAGAGACTTGTAGGTTATGGGCCCTCCACGCTCCGCTGCGCCGCTCTGATACCACTTGTTAGACTAAACAAAGCGTAGCTGAAATAAATATAAACATACACAGCACATAAAAAAAACCTCACAAAACCATAACACAGAGATTTAATGTGGTTCACCCAACCAATTTGGGCTACGTCCACCAGAACAGAGGCATCGACAATCTTATTATTCAAAGGAGATTACAACAATTCTAATTCTTCACGCATACTCTTAGCTCTCCCTATTTTCTCTACACACTTTTCACACACTCACACAATCCTCTACGGGATTACATTTCTATATAGCTAGAGCATAAAACTGAATCATAAATTCCCTCACAACAAATATAGGATGCATTAACTCCTCCTCAAAAAATACTGGAGCTAATATAGCAACTAATCCTATTGTTGTCACATACATGAGATTTTTCCCAAATTTAATAAAACAGAAAATCTCAACAATAAAAACAAACCAAGGACTATGTTAACATGCTAACCACAATGAGTCAGGATAGGGTTTTACAAAATTCACCCCCTTGTGCAAAATTTGGATTAGTCCATTAAGGGACTTTTGAGGTAAAAAATGGGACTCAAAACAAAAACATGTACTAACAAAATCAACTTTGAAAGAACCAATGATTTAATATGATGATTTCATCTCTTAGAGAAAATATTGTTGGATGGAAAAGGAATAAGTTAATTTTTTTAATTCTATTTTTGTCTTATCTCCTTATAGTTTTACCCATATGTCAAGTGTAGGCACCTTTTATATGTGTAACTAAATTATGCATCCAACAACTAGTCACTCTGCATACATATGTGTAAACACATATTGCAAATTTTGAAAATACATAAAAACAATGGGTTTCTTTCTATAAACATGTTTTCTTCATATGTTTTCAATATTTTCTATGTGGGTATATTCAAAATTATGCAGATTTGATACTCATTAGATGCATAATTGAATTATGCATCTAACGGGTTCCTACACTTGACATTTGTCTAAATCTATAAGGAGATAAGCCAAAATTACATTAAAAAGGTATTTTTCCTTCCTTTCCTTTAAAAATTCATAACTTTTATTTTATAATTTTCCTTAGGAGGCCCCTTTTAGACCTCAAAATTTCTCAAATGTTTCCTGAGTGAAAATATTCAAATATACTCAAATAAATCATCTTTTGACCTATGGAGTATTAGGAGAGGCATTCCCTTAGTTGTAACCTTGTGAAAAGAGATAAATAGAATTGATGGTTAACCCATTTGAGTCATGGTTTGAATTTTATGGCTAGTTTCATCTTGCTCCTAGAGTTATTCAGGGTCATTGTGAATTTGGTATTTGGGAAAAAAAATCCAAACTCAGTAGAAAAATTAGTTTCATAAGCTCTAGAAAGTGTGTTTTTCCAAGAACCATGTAATTATACTTGTTGGGGAAATTATATGTGTTATAATTCCAACATTAAATTATCAATCCAGGACTCGTAAGCTTCGAGGCACAAGCGCAGGTAACACAAGATCAGCGTGTCTAACCTAAACTAACGTCATGAAATCTGAAATCTATTCCTAAATTAAGTATGGAATTTCTATTCCTAGTTTGAAACTAATCTATTGATAAAAACACGCTCAAACAAAGGAATAAATCTAATCAAATGATAAACTAATTAAAACCCATTTAGAACTAATGAGAAATCTATTTAAATGAGTGTTATATGAATGAAAACAACTCAACATGTAAAATCCTAAAGCTAATTGCTCACACAACGCAATTTATTAACAAATTGTCTTTAATTCCATAAACTGCAAAATCAACAAATGATTAACTATGATAATTACTCTATTCAACCTAAGAAATCATGACATGGTTAAGTGAAATCAAACAACTCGCGCTTCCAAAATAAACTCTAGCAATCAACTAAAACATAGCAATTCTAAGTACAAAACGAAGCTACAGGAATCCTGAGTACAAAATGCGCCTCGGTAAAGAATGTGGCATTAGTACAGAATGTGGCATTAGTACAGAATGTGGTCTGAGTACATAACATGGCCTCAGTACAGAATGCGGCCTTAGTATAGAATGTGGCTATGTGTGTACTCCATGGCCTGCAAAGAGAAACCAATAGCAATGGACTCGCTTCCCTCTACTCTGATTGTTGCCCTCTACTCAGATCTACAAAACTTAATAAATCTAGAATACGAAATGAAGTGTTGGAATTATGAAAACTATTTAGCAAACATATTGGAAATGAAATGTAAATATATTGATTGAAGAAAAATACACTTCCTACATAAAACTATTCATGGGATCACACCATAAATCAGAAAGAAATTACATAATCTAGAATGAAGAAATAAATTGCATAAATAAATTGACAAGGAAATTAAATCTACTTCAAACCATTTGCAAGAAATAAAAATATAAAAAGGAAATAAACACACTTACATAATATATATTAACCCTAGAAACATGATGGGTTCAGGTGGCTTTTCATGTCCATGTGTTGCAGGTCTAAGTTCAATTCATAAAATGGGCACCAAGGCTACAACAATTTCATCAACTTTTATTAATTCATCAAAAAATAGAGTTCAATGTACAACAGTTATGCTTCCTCTTGTACATAACTCCTCTATGTGTAACCTATAACTCCCTCTCTAGTACTAAGTGACTTAAATATATACTATGCTTTTATAGTTTCATATCTGAAACTCAAGGATCTAATCTTAACCATATGCCAACAAAATTACAAAAATACATTTCAATTGATTTTTCTAGAATTTGGTTATGTCAAATTTGTCTTGGGAAATCTCATGATCCATGCATAGCTTGATTGAGATCTAGAATATCTAATTGAAGATCCATATAGATTGGAAAATAAATGAATAAGTCTTCAACCCGAAATATCCAAAACCATGGCTAATCTGAAACCGTCAAACCCATAATTTATGTACTTAACTCGAAAATTATGTACTTAATTCTGTACTTAAGATTGCGTTGACCATAAATTATTCATGGTGACAAATTTTGACAAATTATTTTTGGGTTACCTGAATGAGGGTACTTTAAATAAACCCCATGTCTCAGAATCTCGATATTCTTCTTAATTTGATCACAAAATGAGATTTTAATATACATGAATTATGTACTTAACCTGTAACAACTAGTTTAATTGAATTATGAAGAATTTTGGCAACGGATCCTTGCAGTAAATGAACTTGGAAAAACCATCATTAGAAAACCATAAAAAAATCATCTCTAATCATTGAAAATTTAATAAAACTAATGATAATCAACCATGAAGTGTAAGTTATGAATTGGCTGCAAGTTGTGGAATTCTAGTATGAAATGAGTTAAAAATATAGGAATTTAGGTTATGAATAGTGGTATTGTATGGTGGAAAAAATGGGCATATTTGAGGCCCAACATCCCCCCATGCTTTTGGATTTTCATGTGCTCGTGAAAAAAAATCCCTTGCTCATTTACAGATTCTTGACATTGTTTTGTAGATGTTGGTTCTTTGTGGAACAACATTGCTTAAATATTTAGAGGTGTCGGTTCTTGTGGAGCAACACCAATTGAATATTTGGAGGTGTTTGTTCTTGTGGAGAAGCATTCTTCACGTTAAGATATCATGCTAATTTATAGAGAAATACAAATTGAGGACAAGAAAGGGATGGATGAGGAAGATATGATGGACGAAATGAGGTGGTGATGGGGATGGTAAGTATGTGAATGGGGGCTTGCATACTCTATCATCAAAGGGCCAATGCTTATAGGTGGTTTTCCTTTATCATTTCATGGCAGTAATGAATTAACCATCTGAATAAAATGTTAGGAGAAGACACTATAGACATCGCCTTTATTAATATACCATAAGGATTTTCTTTTAACATGCTCTTGTAATCAGAGTATAATTATTTTTATTATGAGTGGTGAATGGAAGGAAAATGGAAGGATAATTATTTATGAAATATTAAATGAATGGAATGAGAAGTGGTTAATCATTATGTTTCTTAAACCTTCTGATGAATTAGAGAATCTTAAGCCAAATTTTACCTCAAGTTCTACCTATATTGTTGATGTGCTTGGTGTTGGAGGATGAAGTGGAGGATGGAATGGTTGGAGCTGATTTGACTGTTAATTTTGTCTACTGAATAAGGATGAATGATGAACTAAAGGGCTGAAGGATGAACTAAAGGTCCCTTTCTCCCCCATGCTTGAGGAGTTGTATGTCCCCAAACAACTAAGGAAAGGTGACTGTTGCTACAAATGAATGGTCAAGCTACTATATGGAAGCCTTTACTAAAATAAATATACTGTTGCAAATGAAAATGGAAATGTTGATAAAAAGATCCAAACTGCTACAAATCTATGTTAAGATCACAAAACCATATAGTCTTCAACCGCTACACACCCAAGTGCAATCTTGCATATGTGAATAAGTGGTGTCAATATAAAACATAAGAAAGAATCATTGGATTACCAACCATTGAGGAGGTTTTTAACCAATGCGAGATATCCCACCTTCGATGTTAATGGCAATAAAGACACTAGGTACATTCTACTAGCCATGAATGGATTTGTTGAAGTCAAATGGACTGCAGAATTCATCCACCTAGAAACATTGATATATTTCCTTAGTAGATGACAAGGACACCTGCCATTAAGGCATGGATGCTCCTACATACCATATCTAACCCTAACCTTGATCCCAAATAATATGTTGATGTTGATGGGACAAGGCTTGTTGGCAGGTGGTCTTTAATGGATCCCACATCAACCAAATCGAGTATAAACATAATGACTTGAAAGATACATGATTTAAAGAACTCATAAAAATTTACAAACTTTATTGGGAACTTCTCCTGCCACTTACCTGGTTTTCAAGAAAAGTCCCTATCTAGTTGTGCTAGACAAGCTGGTTTTCACAAAAGGACTTATTTTTCTCTTTACTATTTTCATTTATTTGTTTATTACAATACTAACTTTCCTACTCTATTGGAGAAAAGACATCCTCCTTCAAGTGAAGGAGAACTTCCAATGAATCCATGTGATCTGTCATCTATAGGATTCATTTTTCACTAGCTTAGTTAAAGGGACTGATATTTTCAATTTTGCTATTTCAGTCTTGAGGTTGAAAGGCAGTTGAGCTTTGCTTGTTTGGATGAGATCTTCCTTAGCAAATGCAATCTATGTATTTTTATCTTGTTTTTCAGTACTTGGAATTTCAATTCGTGTTTCAGTAGTTTTGTTTTGATTACTGCTATTTGGAATGTTTTGAGTGACTGTTTCAGTTTAAGTTTAGGATGAAGTTATATCTACAATTTTTGGGCTAGAAGGATTTGTAAAATTTTAGTGGCAGGAGCTTCTGTTATCTTTTTAGTTTGGTTTTGGATTGATCTTTTAGTGGGAGCTTCATTTTTCTTTTTACTTCTTAAGCTATACTATTTGTGAATCTCATATATGGTAGATTCATAGCCCTGTTTAAAGTCGAAGGATTCCCCAGATTCTAATTGCAATTGTTGCAGTATATACAATTCTTGTTCTTCTTGAGTAAGAAAAACAACATCTTCATTTTTTATTCCTAATAAGTTTATTTGGGTTTCATGCTCTCCTTCATGGCTCTGTGAACCCTCAGCATAGTTTTACTGGAAGGGTGGCCTAATTTGTTTATCTGGTATAGCATTTTTTCTAGTGTTAGGGTTCTTCCTGAAGTTGGGGTTTCTTGTTGCGGGTGGCTGTTGATTCTCCCACTGAGTTTTTCTTTCAATGTTTTCTAATCTATCCATTATTCTCTCTACACTCTTTGTTAAACTATCTATTTTACCATCAGAAGTGGAAGTTTCCTCTTTAATGACCACTCTCTTTTCATTTCTCATTCTATCCTTCTTGGCTAATTGGTTGGCCTCTACACTAACAACATTACTTTGCATTTGTTCCAATGCTTCAGGGTTTCTTTCCCTTAAATGGTATGACATGTCAGTGTCAAAACCACCAGGGAATTTGATTAATGCTAGGTCTAGTGGAGGTTTAAGATTAGCAGGAATTGCATTGTAGATGCTATTGAACCTAGTACAATCATCCTTAACTGACTCATTAGGAGCTCTTCTAATGTTATCATACAAAAAGTATGTGCAGAGGGTTTTTCTTTCTCTCCCATCTATCAATGAATAATCTATGAAAAGTAGCTAAATTTGGAATATGATTAGCTGGTAAAGATTTGAACCATTTCTTAACATCCCTAGTTAATGTTTGGGCAAACAACCTCATTTGGACATCAGATTCATCTATCTCATGCAACTCAAAATAGGCAGTCATTTTGTTCACATGTTGTTGGGCAGTATATTGACCAGTAGCATCAAACAAAAAGATTTTTCTTTGATAATCTTGGGGCATGGCATGGAGTTGTGCTAGTGAAACCAAAGGTGCATATCAGTGTGCCATGGCTTGGATTCTAGCTTGACTAGGGGGTAAAGTGTTGGTACTTGAGGAAGGGCTTGAAATAGATGGAGATGGACTAGATGAGGATGAGGAGTTTGGTTGGATAGGAAGCCGATGAATGACTGGTTTAGGGGAATGGACTGTGGTGGATACAATTGGTGAGGCAGTAGTAAATGTAGGTGTATTTGCAGTATTTGAATATTGTGCATAAATTTCAGAGGAAACAGCAGCGAGGGCAGCCAGTTCAACTGATTGTTGAAGGTAAGCATCATCTATATGGCTTATTAATGTGGAGGTTAAAGTTTCTAACTTGTCAAAAGTATCCAACACAAATTTATCTAAATCCGGATGTATAGGCACCTTTCTCAACTCAATGAACTGAAAAAAATTAGGGTCTAACACAGTTTCATGAATTGCATTCTCTGATTTAGTTCTAAACAATGAGAGATCAAATGACAAATCAAATGAAATTTCCTCTAAAGCTGCTAATTCTTCGGGGAGTGAATTTGCTTTAACTAACTGGCTACTACTTGCTTGAGTTTCTACCTTCTTTTTTTTCTTAAAATCCTGTCTGGGTCATCAACTATATTCGCAGGGTTTGGATCTGGATTTTCCCTGGTATAGTGACTCTTTTTGGGAGCCAGAATTTTAATTTCTTAATTTTTTTATGAAACTTTTTAAGAACAACTTATAAAAATGACTTTAAGGGGCTCAAGATGAAATTTTAAGGTTTCCTTAAAGTTTTATTTGAATGAGGATCGAAGTCCCCAATATGGTCGCTAATTATGTTATCACTCCGAAATTTCTTCTAAGTTGTCAGAAAAAGAAATGATAGAGGTAACCACAAACCAACTTTGGAGATTAGGATTTAGCCTTCCTAATCTCAGAGAGGGCTCTCTCTTTTTTATTTAACTTTTTTTAGTTATTTGATTTTAGGCTAGTTATGATTGTGCTTGGGTTTTTAATTTAGATTTGGTGGTGGGATCACTTACATAGATGAAAAAGGGTTGTCTTTTACCATTGGTCTAGGGGGTCAAATATCAGACAAACAGGACCAGATCAAGTTCTAAAAACAGTGTCTACAGGGCAAGATAGCAGAGTTACTTCAGATCTCAAGGATGGATGGTGAAGTGGTTTTCAATCAGATCCAAAGAGAAATTAAGGGTTCCCTAGATCGGATTTATGAAGAAAGTGAAGGAGGTCAACCAAGATGGGAGAGAAATTAAGATTTCTCAGATCCGGATATCAGAGGAAAACATGTAAATGATTAACTGTGGAAAGCAGAGTGTACTTAAACAAATTCTGAGATAAATTTCTAGTTAATTCATTCAACTTTAGATAACATTTAAGTTTGTGAAAAACATAAGAGAATAACAAATTGATAAATGAAATACTTCACTGTAATAACTCTACACATGAATCTTGTAATGCAATCTCTTCATTACTTGCTCCAGTCTGCTGACTTGAAAATTGGTACAATAACCCTCAGGTTTATGATCAAAATAAATTTACAAATGTATAACAATCCACACTCAATACTTTGAATTATGAAGTATTTATACATAAATATTTTACGAAATATCCCAAACTGTCTTGGGAACTAATCTAGGAGAAAGAAAAATCTTCATGCAAGAAGATAGAGAAAACTATTGAACTGATTCTTGTTGTCCCTGTTTATTAGGTTTTGTTGGCTTTAATATTTGATCTTTTGCCCTTTAATCTTCTTTGTTGTTTGGTTTTTATGCTAGATGCTCTATTCACTCTGATCTTTCAACTGATACACTTTCACCTGATACACTTTGACCTACCTGACATGTCAATATCCTTTTACTGTGCCCATTTACTTTTACTGTACATTTTTACATTTTTACTGTGTATTCTACAATAAATCATTTAGTTTGTCCTATGTCTCAGCATCTGGTAATTGGATATTGATCATTTTCTTGAAAATCTCATCTGCCTCTATATACTTGGCAAAAGTAGGATTATTAACAAAAAGGTGTTTTACCTCATGCTGGAGGCAAAATAAATTCTCAAAAGTTTGATATAATACTTTGCCAGTAGGTATGCCCTTCATGGATGAAGTATTCACCTAATCTCTGGCCACTTCCCAGATTTTTCTGTTATAGTCCTTCTGTGTCATCAACTTATCATTTATTACCAAGGGATTCGGTAAACTTCTTTGCCTCAAAATTTTAAATTTGACCATGAATCTGTCAATGGCTAGCTGCATGGTTTGGCACTTATCCTCTAGGTTCAACATCAAATTCCTCTTGGAGAGGACTCTTTTAACTTCCAAAATTGTACCTGTTCTATCAGGTATCTCTAATTCCTATAGCTCATACTTGTTCTTGGAGTTGAGGAAGTGAATGATCCTTGTAGCTTCCTCTCACATGTCTCCAAGTTCTTCTTTGACTCTTTGTATGGCTTCTCTAGCCTACTTTATTAAATCAATATGTTCAAAAATAACTTGGATAGATGGCCAAATATCATTGATAGAGTCAATGATATTGGCCCACAGTTGCTCCTTAGCCTGACCTAGAGGTTCATTCAATGTCATTTCCTTCTCTAGGATTTTGATTTGTTTATTCATCCTTGTAGACTTCTGATATTCTTCTTTGTGCATGGTTTGGAAAAGTTTGTAATCTGTTTCGAGGTTGGTCACTTTTTCCTTAAGCATGTTCATCTCACTGGTCTGAATGGACATTTATTCCATTGATTTGACCAACCTGTTTGATTCATCACCTGTAGAACCTGTTACTGATGTAGTTGGTGTAGATGCTGGTAGTGTTGTGGCCATTGGAGCTGTGGGAGCTAAGGATGCTGCCAAAGTAGAAGGTACAACACTGGTAACTATTGGGATGACAATTGCAGGGGCATCATCAAGACTAGCTTGTTTTAGCTGAATCAAGCTATCCAATTCCTTCTCCATCTCATTTAATTGATCATTCAGTTGCAACACTAGGTCCATCATCTCTTCATGATTGGTTTGGCTCCCTAGGACCTCCTTTGTTTGTGGGTGTTGTTAGCACCTAGATTGAACCTCAGGCTGAATAAGGCAATTCCGTGGTAACCACAAACCACGCTTAGCCAAGTAGCTAGCCCTACTAGTCCAGGAGAGGGCTCTCTCCGTAAGGATCTCATCCAAAATGACTAGATCAAGAAACTCATATTAGGCTAGGTATAGTAGCATAGGGTTTTGATTTGACTTTTTTGAAGGGTTTTGCTCGATTAGAAAGAGCCAAACAGTTAGGGTAAGGAAATTAGGTCAAAACTGCAGGGTGTTCGATGGGGAAAGGTAGGCACAATGATCAAAACCTTAGGGTTTTATGGATGAGGTGAAAGGAAAGGTGAGGAGCTAAAAAGAGCATGTAAACCACATGGATTCTTCCTAAACTGAAGAAAACACAGACTGTGAAATGTCTACCCAAAACAGAGCATAAAAGATATGGATTTTGCCTCTCAGACTTGTATACATTCACATAAAGACAATGAAATGATGAAATGGAGTCAACAATACATTCTAACACATGAATACAAAAGAAAAACTCAAGTAAACATCATACCACATGGATCCCAAAGAAATAGCTACAATGTTTCATTAATATCCTCCTGTAACTGATACAAAATGATATCTAATCAAAACATAAGCACCCCAATGAGTCCAACCCCTACAATGACTGAGGAAAAGAATTACCCCAAACAACTCATCCCAAGCTCAAGGAGTTGAATCCATGAGAGGAGGAGCTGTTTCCAACAAAATCTGAACTGCTAACAAGAAAATAGGGTGGTCAAAGTGACTCATCCCTAATCTAAACAAACTGATACATTACACGTCATAAATTTGTTTTACCTAATGAATATACCCTAGTAAGCTCTATAAGCATCATAATTACGTTAAAATTATCAATTACAATGGTAAAAACATCATTTGTCATGGTATAAGTGAAAACTGGGTCAAATCTCCAAAATTTTGGGCAAAGTGTCAAACGCGCAGTGCCAAGTGCCAGTGCACAGTGCCAAGTGCAGGCGGGCCCTTCAACTTCAGCTTCACTTTTGGAGGCTTTCCCGATGTCCAAATTGGACCCGCAATAGCTTTTTGGAAAGCTTTTCCTATCTAATTTCCATAACAGCTTGAATTTATAAATTCAGATGTCATTTGCCTAGTCAAAAGCCAAATCTCCCAACACAGCTCAGTGTGCAACGCCCGGGCCAAAAAGAGGGCAGAAAGGTCATTTGTTTGGTGTTTTTTGACCTTTTGACCAACCAATTTTCCTCCAAATGCTTATAAAATGTACAGGTTGTATGTACTCATCACTAGAAACCCAAAAATTTTGACTTCTTACTGATTGGATGTCTAAAAGAAGAGCGCAGCGCCCAAGGCATTGCACGTTTGCCCTCCATGACTGTGCAAAAATTGGACTGAAAAACACAACAATTTCCTTCAAGCTCAAAAATGATTCAACATGCCCAAAAATGTATTTTTATGACTGATCAAAGGTTATATGCATGTAGGGATGCCTCATCAAGTATGGCAAGTCTCCTCCTCTCCTCTTACTTGGTCAATTTGTCAATTTTGTCATGAGCTCTTTTGAGCTTGCTCCTTGCCACTTGGTTCCTCCATGCATAATACTTGGCCATCTTCCTTTGTATCTCAACATCTCTATTTGCTTTGTCCAAGAGGGTCTCCAAGTGTGTGTTCACCTTCTCAAGCTAAGACTCTCTGTTCTCAACTATGTCCTTGACCAATTTCTCATTTAAAGTGAGTTGCTCCTCCAATTCTGCCTCCTTTTTCCTTTCAAGCTCTAACGCTCTCTTTAATCCTCTTGTTCTTGGTATTTTTCTCTGTCCTTGTTCATCATCCAGCTCTCCATAATCTCCATAAGCCACATCAATCTGAAACCTGGCCTTCTCAGCCTCCCTCTTTGCCTTGATGTACTTGGTTTGCATCAATTCTTGCTTGACCTCTAGCTACTTGTTCTCTTGCTCATAAAAGGAGATGATATACTTGGCCCTTCGTAAACTAGTCTCAAGCTTCCTGATTTTGGTATCCTTTTCTTTGAAGGCAACTTGAGTGATTTTTCCTTTCTCCTCATCATTTGTGTTCACAAGGAGAAACTCCTTTTCAGTGTCATGTTTTTCATGCTGCTGTTTGACCTCTGCTTCCTCCACCATTTTCTCTTTTCCTTTAACCTGTAATGCTGATGATGAAGGCAGGACCCCTCCCAATGTCCATGGGTAAACACCTACCTCTTTCCCCTCTAATAGGTGAAAGACAATGGCTGCAAATTGTTCCTCTGTGGTATACTACTCTGACCATGCTCATTGTGTACATCATGTCCCTCACTGCCATCATGCTCATCATGTTCCTCATCACTGTCATCATCTCTATTGGGTGAATGAATGGCTACATGAAATGGTGATGTAGATGGTGTGGAGGTGGCTGGTTAAGAATGATCTGTTGAGGATGAGTGATAAGTAAGATGTGGCGGATGATGAGAAGTAGATGGATGAGTGGAGGATGATGGAGGAATGCAGGGAGCTAGTTGAGTAGGTGGTTCATTGAATATTTCATTAGCTATGAAGGTCTCCCAAGCAATGCCTAGTTGATCTAAGTGATGGAGGACTATCATTTTGATAAGAGAATGATGGAAAATATTAGGCATCTCATGAGCTGGATCCCTTTTCTGAGCAATATATGTCATCTTGTCAATACTTCTAAAAAGGTAATATGGCAAACTGAGCATTCTTACACTTGTAAAGTGCATGAGAAGCCTGATATGATATGAATAGAGTCTAGAAAACCTGCCCTCACACGTGAAATACCTCATGATTATCTTCATTAATGGCACGTACTTGTCTAAGAGATAAGAGAAAGAGAAAAAAAAATTCTTATCATTTTTAAACCTTGTTTTAAGATATAGCTTATAAAAAATGTGAGGCAGATTTCTTTGCTTGAACCATTTCTCTCCTGCATTTGGAATTCTAGTAGCTTGTGATATGATGGTCGGTGATATAGTGAATGTGACCCCGGCTAAAGTGACCTGATTGTTTTGCGAATTGAGGATGAACTACTTGGTTAACTACTGATGAAAATTCACCCTTTCAACCCTTTGGAAAAACTAAAAACAACCCATGTACTTGAAACATGATACTATAAGTGGTGATGCCATAAGTTCTGTGGTATCAGTCGGTTCAAATTTGATAATTCTCCCTCCCTTCTTTGCAGGCATCCTTGACTGTCTTTCCCCTTCTTATGAACTAGTGTGACCCTCTTTTGCCATATTTTTAAGGTGAAAACTTGAGGGACTGATATGTGGGTCAAGGTGAGTGAAATAGTGAGGGATATTGAATGAATTACAGGCAAGGATGATTTGAGGGTGACAAAGTCTATGAAGTGCTACAATTCTGATCAAATGGGTCATTTTGGAAACATACAAGAAAGCTTTGCTAGGGTTTTAAAATCTAGGGTGCCAACTTGCTTAATTGATGGAGAAAAAGAGATATTGGGCCACTTACTTGTTGTTTGCAGGTAATAGGATCCTTTGTAGCTTGGGCAGAGGAAGAAAAGTAGTTTTTTGGCACTCCTAGGGTTTGTGAGGCTTTACTGGCCAAACACGCAGCATCAAGTGCCAGCATGCAACGTCCTTGACAAATGCGCCCTTCAATGCACAGGTGCACAACACCATTGAAATTTGCTCTAGCTCGGTCATGCAAACGCGCCCTTCGCTGCACAGGTGTGTAGTGCCACACTCAAAGGCGCAACGACTCTACCCAGCACGCAGCATCCAACTGAAACATGCATTGCCTTCCTAATTTTTTCAAATTTTCACTCGGTTCCTCTTTTCCAAGGAGAGCTTAGGGTAAAATAGCTGATGAAGTTTGAAAGATGCTTTTGAAATCTTATATAGAGGATGATTTTTATTTTTCCTTAGAAAAACCCACTTTATAATGTTTGTTTGGAACTTTTTACTTTGTCTTCAAATCTCTTTCTGATGCTTCTCTTTCTTTGTCTCTTTTCAGGTGGATGATGCTTTGATTGAGCTTATTCTTCAATGATTCCTCTCTTGCAACAAGGAGAAGTGCCTTGGGTAGCTTATGGGAACAATTTTTACATAAAATGACTTGAATTACATAAAAAATATGACCTTGGAAATGAACCCTAAGACCTAATGGAGACATGACTGCCTGAACTCTAAAAACAATATAACTAAAACCATAACTGAATGAAACATGAGGATGGGTCAGAAAATATACCTGATGAGAGAAAATTAGATTTTCTAAGAAGAAGAAGACAACCATCAGTGGATCATTTTTCGCATGACCTAGTGGAATGATAAAAAATTTCAGTATGAGACACCTACATTGAAAATGCAAAGAGTAGATTTGATCCTTGATGGAAGTATGCATATACTGACACTAACATTAGCCTTATTGGGGATGGAAGCTCCTTGGAGGTGTCAAGAACATCGTAGACCAAGTGCCTAGCTGATTGGGCCAATACAGTCAAACAAATGAAAGACTGAAAACTTTTTGAAATTGTTGAAAACTGACTCAAAACCGACTCTAGACTGACTTAAAAACCAACTAAATACAACACAAAGCATTAAAGCTTTATAGCCTTCACTTCGGGCCCCAAGCTCAAATGACATTGTACTTCAAATCTTGCAAGGAAAGTAAACTGGTATATACAATGACAGTGAAACAACTTCAGCAAGCTGCATTAGAAATAATAGTGTTTCAGGAGCCTACCATTCACTGGTCCTCCTGAGCATTCTTGACCATCCATTTCCTTCAACAAATATGCATTATGTCCTCGATAGGCTGAAATTTTATAAGGTCCTTTTCACAGATTGTCAAACTTACCATGTTTCTCTTTTTCTTCATTTCATGCATCCCATCGCAGCACTATATCTTCCAGCTGAAACTTTACTGCCCTGGTCTTGCAGTCATAAATTTCCTTTATCTTCTCTTGCAGCCGGAAATTATTTTGAAAATCCTCTTCCCTTGTTTATTGAAGGTGAATCATTTGATTGATTTGGCACTGAATATCATCTTCTTCACTACCTGCTTCTTGCAATAATCTCATGACCGGGACTGCAAGTGATGTAGGAAATGATGTATCAGTACCAGAAACCAATTCAAAAGGTGACATACCTATTGATTTCTTACTACTCACTCTGTCGGCCCACAAAGCATTGACAAGCTTTCGATGCCAATTCTTCTTGCTTGCCTCCAACATTTTCCTAATAATGTTTACCAAGGATTTATTTGAAGACTCAGCTACTCCATTGCCATGTGGATAGTATGTCATGGAATGACCTAATATGATGTTGTACTTGTTTCAAAACTCAACTATTTTCTTAGACTTAAACGATGTTGCATTATCTGTAATAATCTTGTGAGGGCAACGAAAACGAGACAAGATATTAGACTCTAAAAACTGAATGATTACCGTGTCCATAGCTTGCCTTGTCAGAATGGATTCGATCCATTTGGTGAAGTAATCGGTGGCTGTCAAAATCCATTTGTGTTGTGTTGATGATGTAGGATGGATTTCCCCTATGAAATCAAACCCCCACTGTTGAAAAGGTGCATTAACAACAACTGGCTTCAAAGGAAGAGGAAGCATCTTCCCTTTTCCCTGAAAAACTTGACATTCGTGGTAGCTCATGATTGTTTTATATAAATCTGAAAATAAAGATGGCCAATAATACCCTACTCTCAAGATTTTATTAGCTGTTGTTTTCCAAAACAAGTGACTCCCACAATCTCCTCTATGAAAATCATTCACTACCTACTGAGCTTCATTTTCAACCAAACAATTAAGAAGAACCCCTCCCAGATCTTTCCAATAGAGAGCACTATCCAAAATGCAAAATTTTGCAGACTTCAATTTTAGTGATATACCTTTACTTTTCAACATTCCAGGGGGAGGAGAAAAATGTTGAAGAACATATACTATATTGGAATATCAAGGTGAGTTGAGAAACATTTCTGATACCTGAATGAGTGTGCCACCATCTTCTTCATCTGACTTTGCTGCAATAAGATTTATGTCTAGAGCATGAAGATTTGACTCAGTCGTGAGTTTTTCCAAGCCTTGACCTTTGATCAGTTTCATGGGCTTAATCTCAAGATCATACTCTAACATCGCTACTATCCACTTACCTCTTCTTCCTTCCAGATTAGTTTGCATGAGGACATCTTTGACAGTCACGTTGGGAACATATGCTATGGTATGCAAATGCAAAATGTAAACTTGAAAATCCTTCAATGCCTTTATAAGAGCCAAAGCTTATTTCTCAATGATGTTATAGTGAAGAGCAGCATATATGATAGTCCGACTGAAAAATTCCATGGGCTACTCCACCTGATCCTTCTTTTGCATCAACACCGCAGCCAAAGTATGCTCAGACGCAAATGAAAATATAATAAAATCACAAATATCATCGGGACTGATCAAAATAGGGGCTGTGGTCAAAGCAAGCTTTACCAGGTTGAAATATTTCATGTCATCCTCTGTCCATTTCACAATGCTTTTCTTATTCAACATATTAGTTAACTCGTGAAAATGCTCAGCCAAATTTGGTATAAATCTGTGTAAGAATTTCATCTTACCGTTGAAGGCTTGGATCTCCTTTTTGTTGCACGGAAAGTCTATTTGCTGAATTGCCTCCACCCTAGAAGGATCAATATGAATACCATCTTTGGAAATTATATGACCGAGGAGCTTACCTTCCTCCATGGCAAAAAGACTCTTCTTTGGATTTAAATAAATCCAGAACTCCCTACATTTCTGAAAAACAATCCTTGTTGAGAATGCAACAAGATGAGGGAGCTTAGTGGAAAGAAGTTGCCTTCACTAAGTGGGCCTACAAGCTATTTTTGGCGCAAAGTCTATTTTTAGACTATGTATATTTTTAGACATATGGATCATGGTCTATGAGTTGCAGGAAGCTATTTGTGGATGATTGGTCATGTCGGTAAAAATAGATGGACTTCTATTTTTAGACATATCGGCAGTTTCTATTTTTAGACTACCAGGTTAAAAATAGAACAGTCGAATATTATTGTCTCATAATAATTTTTGGACTATAAACATTATCTTATCCTCTTGGAGCATTTCAGTTTGAGCTACAGATGTGGCACATGTAGCTATCAGAAGGAAATATGCTTTTCTTGTGGGTTAGTTGAGCTATTGCATGCATGACTTCAGTTAGAACTCATGTGGTTGAGTTTGGTGGAGTTGGTTGTGAAGTTGATGGAGTTGTGTTCAGTTTGACTTGGTTGAACTAGTTTTATTTTAGTCTAACTAAAGAATACACTAGTGATGAGTTGTGTGAATTAAATATTAATTAATTCACTAATTATTAACTCATAAAGCAACTAAAGAATACATCAGTTAACTCAGTGCATGTACAGTTCAGTGGAGACAGGTGTTAGAGGTTGAGATTGCTATCAGTTGTGACTATAGTTGTGCATGAGATTTGCACATGCATGGATGGAGATTTCCCATGAGGCTTGCGTAGTATAACCAAGGGAATTCAAATTCACAGAGTGATTGATTCTCTTGTAGGATTGCGCAGTGGAGGCAGGAAAATAGTGGAGGAGATTTGAGGCATCAGATCTAAGCTAGTTTGTGTGTAACAGGTGGAGATAGTACTGAGTACTTGTGAGGAGTATTGTACTATGTATTGTTACATGTTCTCTATCATTATAATATACAGATAGTGTGGGGTTTTCAGCTGTATGCTTTCCCCGGGTTACATAATGTGTTAATGTGTGCACGCGATTAATGTTTCATTGTTTTAATGCTGCTAAATTGATGATCAACGTAGACGAGGTTATGTATTATGCATGTATTCTGCAATAGTGTATAATCGGGATAATCTCTATGAATAAGTGTCAAATTATTCAAAATTTCTACATGGTATCAGAGCATTTGATCATCAGATCTATTATTCAGAAAGTGTTTACATTTTATTTCTTCAGGCAGAGTCTGTAATCAGGCCAGGTAGCCTCTGGATTCATCCTTCCTTTGGAAGGTGAGATATCCAGTAAAAGCCCATACAGTCAATCTCTATACAAGAAATACTTTGTTCTCACGAATTTTAGATCAGAGGCGGTTGAGTTTTGAGTTGGTGGAATTTGAATTTGCAGCAGTGTTTTCTTGGTGTCAATGTTGCAATGTCTTTCAACGGATTGCGATTGGAGTATGCTCTTGAGGGTAGCTCGAACTATATTGCATGGAAGGACAGGATGGAGGCGGTGTTAGATGATAATGGGCTGAAGGAGTTCAAAGAGGCTGAGGTCCCAAAGCCTATTGATGATGTCGAAGCTGAGGTTTGGCAAAAGAAGACAGAAAAGTGTCGAAGGATTCTGTTGGAGGGCGTGAAGGATCACATTGTGTCCAGCCTGCATGGAAAGGCTTCTCCATACTTGATGTGGAAAGCGTTGACAGATCTATTCCAAAGCAAGAGCAATCAGAGGAAGCTGGCGCTCAAGGATAAACTCAAAAACATTAAATGCGAGAAGGGGGACAGTATGCCCAAGTATCTCACGAAGTTCCCTCAGTGTAGGGATGAGCTGGGAAGTGTGGGGCTGACTATCGATGATGAGGACCTGGTGAGCTTGGCTCTCCTTGGTCTTCTGAAGAGTTGGCATTCCTATCAAGACTCTGTCAATGGTCGGGAGAAATTGCCAGGATGGGAGAGACTTTGGTCAAATCTTGTGCAAGAGGAGATCAGGCAGAATACCAGGGACAGATCTTCATCAAAGGGACCTGATGAAGAAAATTGCGGTTTGGCTGCCAAAGCAAAGAAGGGGAAGAACAAGAAAGCTTCTTATTCCGGTGCGAAAGGCAAGAAGCAAGACATGTCCAAGGTGAAGTGCTTTCACTGTCACCAGCACGGACACTATGCCACTAATTGTCCGCAGAAGAAGAAGAACAAGAAAGCTGCTGGATCTGCAGTAGGAGAGGCTCTAGCCTCACAGTTTGAGCTTGATTTTTCATTGATCGCATGCTTGGTATAGTGTGTGATGGGATCAGTATGGTTCTTGGACAGTGGTGCATCTTTTCACATGACAGGAGATCGATATTTGTTTTCTGATCTAGAGGAGAAAGATCTTGGAGTGCACATCGAGATGCGCGATGATGGTAGATACAGTGTGACCAGTATCGGTACCATTTCCTTTGAGAGGGAGTCTAGTAAACCCTTCGTATTGAAGGAAGTGATGCATGTTGTAGGATTGAAGAAGAATCTTATCTCTGTGGCGATGTTAGAAGACAAGGGATATGATGTTGTTTTCAGCGAGGGAAAGGCTTTCCTGCACAACAAGACAACTAGAGAAACCCGGAAGATAGGGGTTCAAGTCAGGAACTTTTATCAGTTGCATGTAGATGGCTGCGCAGCAATGGCATGCAAGGCAGAAGGATTGGTGAGCCGAGATGATGGCGAGCTGTGGCACAGGAGATTGGGTCACCTTCACCATGGAGCCTTGAAGATACTGTAGCAGATCACTACTGGGCTTCCTAGAGGCACTCTTGCGTAGTCAGATCAGTGCAAGGGGTGTACTTTGGGAAAGTTTGTGAAAGCCACCTTTCACGAGAAGGATAGTCACGCCATGACAATCCTTGAGAGAATTCACACAGACGTGTGTGGAACTTTCTCAGTAGCTTCGATAGCAAAACATAGGTATTATGTGATCTTTGTTGATGATTTCTCTCGAAAGTGCTGGATCTTCTTCATGCAGAAGAAGGGCGAGACATACTCAAACTTCTGTGAGTTCAAAGCACTGGTCGAGAAGGAGTCGGGGAAGAAGGTGAAGGCTCTTAGGAGCGACAATGGTGGTGAATACATCTTTGGCGATTTTAAGGATTTCTGCAGCGCAGAAGGGATTCGAAGAGAGCTCATAGCTCCCCATAACCCACAGCAGAATGGGGTTGCTGAGCGGAAGAACAGAATGATCGTGGGTGCTGCACGGGTGATGTTGCATGATTAGGGCCTACCCCTTCACTTGTGGGCGGAAGCATGCAATACTGCAGTATATGTGCAGAACCGTTGTCCTCACAGGATACTTGGCATGAATACACCCAAGGAGGCTTATTTTGGTAAGAAGCCTGATATTTCTCGTTTGAGGATTTTTGGTGCTAACGTTTACATGCATGTGACGAAAGATGCCAGGAAGAAGCTGGAGCCAACTACAGAGGTTGGGATATTTGTGGGGTACACTGATACGCCCCACAACTATCGTGTGTATTTGCCAGATAGTGGCAAGATTGTTGTGCGACAGGATATAAAATTTCAGGAGGAGAAAGCCATGAAGTGTTCGCTTGAGAGGGAGCCACACTTGCATGCAGATGAGGAGCTATTAGTTCCTAAAAATGAGCTTCAGGACGTGGATCAACCAAAAGATGAAGTTCATGGAGTGGAAGAGACCACTCATGCAGCTCCAACCATCAGAGGGTGAAAGCGCTTGACAAAAGCTGAGCGACTGGCTCAAGATGCAGAGAAGGTTGTAGGACCACCTACAGCTCAACGTAGACAGAGACAGTCACCTGATCGGTACACTAGATACATGGCTCTTATGAGCAAATGTTTTGTGACTGAGCCATCCTCTTTCGAGGAAGCTGTGGAGGATCCCGCATGGGTAGATGCCATGGTGGAAGAGTATGATTCGATTGTTAGAAACAGTGCATGGGAGATTGTCCCAAGACCGGAAGGGAAATCAGTGGTGGGCTCAAGATGGATCTACAAAGTTAAGCAGGTAGCTGACGGGAGTGTGGAGAAGTACAAGGCAAGATTTGTTGCCCGAGGCTTTTCACAGATAGAGGGGATCGATTATGAGGAGACCTTTGCACCTGTCGCAAGGTATTCTTCCATATGGATGATTCTTGCTCTCTCAGCGTATATGGGGTGGCACATTCATCATATGGATGTGAAGACTATGTTCCTCAATGGAGTCATTGAGGAGGAGGTGTACATAAAACAGCCCGAAGGTTTCGAGATCTTCAGCAATGAGTCGCATGTGTGCAGGCTCAAGAGAGCGCTGCATGGGTTGAAACAAGCACCATGTGCTTGGTACACACAGATAGACATTTATTTCACTGGACTTGGATTCTCCAAGAGTGAGGCGGATCCTAACCTATACCAGATTGTGGTCGAGGGTAAGTTGCTTATCATTGTACTTTATGTAGATGATTTGATTTTAACAGATGATGAGCTGTTGATACTTTCATGCAAGGATGATCCTCCTAAGGAGTTTGAGATGAAGGACTTGAGCCTCCTTCATTATTTCCTGGGATTGGAAATCTGGCAGCGCAGTGATGGACTATTTGTTTCTCAGGGTAAGTATGCTCGAGACATACTGGAGAAGTTCAACATGCATGGCCGCAAGCCTACTGATACTCCTCTTCCTGGAGGTTAGAGGAAGGAAGATGCTACTTCGGCAGAAGTAGTGGATTCCATTGTTTATCGACAGTTGGTTGGGTCACTTATGTATCTGGTCAATACACAACCCGATATATGCTATGCTGTTAACCAGCTTTCACAAGCTATGGTTAAGCCAACCAAGCTCTTCTGGAAGGCAGGCAAGCATGTATTGCGTTATCTCAGAGGCACATCGGGATATGGATTGTGGTACAGACAGGAGGATGAGGTGAAGCTATGTGGCTTCACAGATGCAGATTGGGCAGGGAGCCCAACGGACAGAAAGAGCACATTTGGAGGGGTCTTCAGTATCGGGTTGACAGCAGTTTCTTGGTAAAATAGGAAGCAAAGATCTGTGGCACTCAGTTCAGCAGAGGCCGAGTATATGGCAGCAAGTTTGGCTGCATGCAAGGCTATATGGATGAGGAAGATCCTGGTCGGGTTGTTCGGTTCATACTTGGAACCTACTGTGATTTATTGTGATAACCAGAGTTGTATTAAACTCTCAGCTAATCCAGTATTTCATGATAGATCTAAGCACATTAACATCAGGTACCATCATATCAGAGATTTTGTGCAGCGGAGAATCATGTTACTTTCATACATTGCAACGGAGGATCAGGATGTTGATATCTTGACGAAGGCGCTCACCAGGAAAAAATTCAAATACCACCGAGGCAGGATAGGGGTTGTTGATAATCCATATCTTTTTGAGAGGGAGTGTTGAGAATGCAACAAGATGATGGAGCTTAGTGGAAAGAAGTCGCCTTCACTAAGTGGGCCCGCAGGCTATTTTTGGCGCAAAGTCTATTTTTAGACTATGTCTATTTTTAGACATATGGATCATGGTCTATGAGTTGCAAGAAGCTATTTGTGGATGATTGGTCATGTAGGTAAAAATAGATGGACTTCTATTTTTAGACATATGGGTGGTTTCTATTTTTAGACTGCCAGGCTAAAAATAGAACAATTGAATATTATTGTCTCATAATAATATTTGGACTATAAACATTATCTTATCCTCTTGGAGCACTTCAGTTTGAGCTATAGATGTGGCACATGCAGCTGTCAGAAGGAAATACGCTTTTCTTGTGGGTCATTTGAGCTATTTCATGGAGGACTTCAGTTAGAACTCATGTGGTTGAGTTTGGTGGAGTTGGTTGTGGAGTTGATGGAGTTGTGTTCAGTTTGACTTGGTTGAACTAGTTGTATTTTAGTCTAACTAAAGAATACACTAGTGATGAGTTGTGTGAATTAAATATTAATTAATTCACTAATTATTAACTCATAAAGCAACTAAAGAATACATCAATTAACTCAATGCATGTACAATTCAGTGGAGACAGGTGTTAGAGGTTGAGATTGCTATCAGTTGTGACTATAGTTGTGCATGAGATTTGCACATGCATGGATGGAGATTGCCCATGAGGCTTGCGTAGTATAACCAAGGGAATTCAAATTCACAGAGTGATTGATTCTCTTGTAGGATTTCGCAGTGGAGGCAGGA
This sequence comes from Pinus tabuliformis, assembly GCA_031772625.1. NCBI lineage: Eukaryota > Viridiplantae > Streptophyta > Pinopsida > Pinales > Pinaceae > Pinus > Pinus tabuliformis. Next base: position 488,666,322 of record CM062807.1, on the reverse strand, counting down.
AAACAGTGGAGGAGATTTGAGGCATCAGATCTGAGCTAGTTTGTGTGTAACAGGTGGAGATAGTACTGAGTACTTGTGATGAGTATTGTACTATGTATTGTTACATGTTCTCTATCATTATAATATACAGATAGTGTGGGGTTTTCAGCTGTATGCTTTCCCCGGGTTACATATTGTGTTAATGTGTGCATGCGATTGATGTTTCATTGCTTTTAATGCTGCTAAATTGATGATCAACGTAGAGGAGGTTATGTATTATGCATGTATTCCGCAATAGTGTATAATCAGGATAATCTCTGTGAATAAGTGTCAAATTATTCAAAATTTCTACAATCCTCAGGTGGTGTAAATGCTCATCATCAGAACCAGAAAATACTGTCAAGACATCTAAGTAAACCACTAAGAAAACATCCTTCTCATTAGAAAAAGCTATATCCATGGCCCGCTAAAAAGTGGCCCCAACATTCTTCAGCCCAAATGGCATCTTGGCATACTGAAAAGTCTCCCATGGCGTTGGGAAGGAAGTTTTTTCTTGGTCTTTTTTGTGCACCAAAATCTTATTGTAACCTGAGTAGCCGTCTAGTAGTGGCATCCATGATGCTCTAACTACTCTTTGCAGAATGTGGTCCATCTTAGGAAGAGGATAATTATCTTTTAGGGACACCTTATTTAGGTTTTGGAAATCAATGCACAACCTTGTCTCTCCGGTCTTTTTTTGTACTGTGACCAAATTCGAAACCCAGTCAGAGAATCTAATTGGAACAATGATATCAGCTTTAAAGAATCTATTTACCTCTTTCTGGATGGATGGAAACATCTTTGGGGTGATCCTCCTCAACTTTTGTCTAAAGGTTTTTTGATTCGGCTTGATAGGAATGGTGTGCTGAATGATGTTCTTGCCATACACTTTAAAATGTGAGTAATCCCACGTACAGACATTAGAAAATTCAAAAAGAAACTTAACATACTTAGGCATTGACTCGGGAGATAATGTTTTTGATAACTTAACAAGCTTGGGCTTGTCCACTGTCCCAATGTTTACATCTTCAACTCCTTTGTCGGTAGGAACCAAGGTTTGTTTTCTCGCCACATCATCTTGATCAAACAACTCCTCTAAAGGTATAAGACCTCTAGGAATAACATTATCCTTTAGCTGTAAAACATCCATCTGATTTACCTCAATGTCTTGTTCATCGGAATCACAAACATCATCAATGAAAGCATCCTTAAACTTCCCTTCATTCTGCAAAAAGGAATTAATTTCATTTTCATCACAGAAAACCTGCCAATATCTCAAATTATCAGGAACAGTAGGCCTATGTTTGACATGAATTTCAAATTTATTGCTAGAATCCATTGGAATTTTCAGATTGCTTGTTGTTGTAGCAAGTGAATCAGCAATGATGTTTTGACTTCTCAACACTGTTGTCAATGTGTATTATGGAAACATCTTCAAGATATCCAGGACTGCATTCCTATAAGCTCTCATCCACAGATGCTACACTTGATATTCTCCTTCGACTTGTTTAATCACTAACCCTGAATGACCATAAACAAAAATCCTTTTCGCACCAAGCTTCTTCAAAATATTTATACCCTTAATCAATGCCTCATACTCTACTTCATTCTTAGAACAATCAAAATCTAATTTATAGGAACACACTCTAACATTACTTGGAACTTTGTCTGGCTGAAAAACGGGACTTCGAATCCAAATTCCAATACCCATGCCATCCTTACCCAAAGAACCATCGAAGTCTATGCTCCAAAGGTTGTCTTCGTCATCCATATGTTGGAAGTTTTCTATTGTTTCAATCTTACCTTTGCTGGTTGCTTCATTTTTCTGTTCTTCACTAACTTTCTGCTCCTATGGAGGCCACTCAAAAGGAATTTCCACTTTTTTCTTTTCTTGATTAAGAACTGCTCTAAAACACTCGGAAATTTCTAGTACATCATCTACTTCTACGAGCTGAATATCTACATCATTTAATCCACTATCATTGTACAAAATAAAATACTCTAAATCTGTATGTACAACATTTATCAGATGATTTATGGGCTTCTATTTACTAGTGATCATATATTTCATCTTCTTTTCCTGGTACAACTTCCTCAATTAACCAAATATAGGGATTGTAGCATAAGAGAAGTCAAGTTGTAAAGTTCCTTTGAGTTTGGCTCCCCACGATTTAGACAACAACATACCAAATCGAGGTGGTATATCAGCTACTACCATGTCCATTAAAACATTCTTGGCTGGGATTTGATCTTACAAAACCACTAAATCTTTGATGAGACCAATGCAGCGAACTCTACTAGAATCAAATGAATACAAATCATGATACGATCGGGTGATATCCAGGCCTAGCTTTTCCATGATAGCCTTGGGCATAAAATTGTGAGAAGTTTTGAAATCAAGCATAGCATTATGAAGAATATACTCATGCAGTCTAAGACTCAAATAAAATGGCGGGATCTCGCTATCTTCTAGCTGACCATCTATAGCTAGACCGAAAATAAGCTCAGGATGATCATCCTCAACATTCACCATGTCGCACAAAGGATCAATTTGTAGTATTCTAGACACATGGTGTTTGTAATAGCTATTCTTAACAAGCTCAGTCAATGGAATGAACACTTTCAATTTAGCCATTTCACTTTCTAAATTAAATGATGTGAATTTTTCTACCTCTTTGACAACGATGTCCCTTTTATCTGTTTGCTCCTTCATTACACTATCCATTTTCTGATTGTCTTTCTCTTTTGCAGGGATACTTGTTGATGGCTAATTTACCTTGCTAGGATTCTGATCAGCATGCTCCTTTCCTCTTTTCTGATTGTTTGAGAGATCATTCTTTGACTGAACATCCTTCCTCTTCTGAATAGGACTGACCAGTACATCTCTTCTCCTCAAAGAGTATTGTTTCTATTGTGTGCTCAAAGCATTCATATAGCCACGCTGATAATCATCAGATTTGGTCTCCAAATCAACATCACTTGCTAAGATGTAGTCCTCATCCTTTAGAATATCGGAACTTTCTGCATACTCCTCATCTTCGGTCAGAAATATAGGCATACCATCTATAGTGAAGAAATGATTTGTTTCAATTATGGGATCTTCCTCCTCTTCTTCTTCCACTCCTTGAACATAATTCTATTGTAACAAGGTTCTGATCTACTGTTGTTTTTGTTGCGCTAGTTGTTCCAATGCTTTTTGCTCTCTTTGCTTGATCCGGAATTAGGGATGATGCTGCCCTATAAAGTTTGGGTTTCAGATCTGTGGTTCAGGTCTATTTGAGATGGACAACCGGTCAACCATCCTTTCCATTGTTCGAATCAATGTATCCATTTTTGCATCTAAAGTAGATGTTTCTTCTTTCACGGTCACTCTTTTCTCTGATCTCATTCTTTCTCTTTTGGCCAGCAAGTTCGCTTCTACGCTCACAGCATTCTTTTGCATGTCTTATATAGTTGTAGGATCACGTTCACATAATTGATATGCCATATCGGCATCAAACTCATCTGGAAACTTAAGCAAAGACAATCCCTCTGGTGGTTTGATATTTGCAGGGATAACATTGCATACTGCATTAAATCTCATACAATAGTCTTGCATGCTCTCACCACCATTTCTTTTGATGTTCTCATATTTGGACAAAATTTGAAGGGGATTCTTCTTCACCTTCAACCGATCTAGGAACTACCTGTAAAGGACAGGTAGAGTAGGGATAGAAGCTGTTTGTAGGGCTCTGAACCATTTCTGAACTTCTCCTGCAAAACTTTGTACAAATAGCCTCATCATCACATCTTCAATTTCAACTTCATGGAGGTCAAAGAAGTCATTCATCTTGTCTACCTGTAGTTGAGTTGTAATAGTTTGAGTGCTATCAAACAAAGGTATTTTGGTTTGATAATCAGGGGGCATGGCACCAAGATTTTGAGGAAAAACAAGGGTTGCATATCGGGTAGCCATAACTGTAGGCAGGGGAGGTGGTGGAATTAAGACAGGGATTGGGATATTCGGTATAATCAAAGGGGGGTTAACAATATTTTGAGTGGTGTGAACAGTCTGTGAAGAAGAAGGAAGAGGATGAGGGATAGCTTGAGTGGTAGTAGACACAATGGAAGTATTTCAAAAATCAAAAGATGGCCTATGAATCTTATTTTGCACCCAAGTGTTTAATTTTGAAGAGAGGTTCTCCAAGAGATCAAGAGTGTGAATAAGTTGTGACCTTGATTCAATGTGTGAAAAAAAATCTTCAACGGGGTTATGAAGAGATATAGAGGAATCAACAATTGTCTGATCAATCCAACTTAAAGATTTACTGCGAAATAAACTCTGCTCAAAATTAATATCAAACTCAATGTCTTGCAAAGTTTCTAACCTTCCCGGGAGTGAATTAACTCTAGGAATGAAATCCTTACTTGATTGTTCTCCAGTTAAACTAGATCTCTCTACAAATTTAGTAGATTTTTGCCCAATGTTTTGAGGATCACTAACAATGGTCGAAGGATTCGGATCTAGATTGGATCTGGTGTATTTTCAGGAAGCCAATATGTCTAATTTTGAAAATCAAGATATTGCTTTACAACTTTCCAATTCAGCCTATGATTAAATTCTAAAACTCATCATCCACAAGCTTAAGAATTTAAATAAAAAAACTTACTGGGGTAATTAATTTCTAATCTTTCGTTCCCTAGTATGGTCGCCACTATGTTAGCACTTGGATTGAACCTTAGGCTGAATAAGGCAATTCCAGGGTAACCACAAACCACGCTTAGCCAAGTAGCTATCCCTACTAGGCTAGGAGAGGGCTCTCTCCGTAAGGATCTCAGCCAAAATGACTGGATCAAGAAATTGATATTAGGATAGGTATAGTAGCACAGGGTTTTGATTTGATTTTTTTTAAGGGTTTTGCTGGATCAGAAAGGGCTAAATAGTTAGGGCAAGGAAATTAGGTCAAAACTGTAGGGTGTTTGATGGGGCAAGGTAGGCACAATGATCATAACCTTAGGGTTTGATAGATGAAGTGAAAAGACAGGTAAGGAGCTAGAAAGAGCATGTAAACCAAATGGATTCTTCCTAAACTGAAGAAAACAATTACTGTGAAATGTCTACCCAAAATAGAGCATAAAAGATATGGATTCTGCCTCTCAAACTTGTATACATTCACATAAAGGAAATGAAATGATGAAATGGAGTCAACAATACATTCTAACACATGAATACAAAAAAAAAAAACTGAACTAAGCATCATACCACATGGATCCCAAAGAAATAGCTGTAATTTTTCATTAATCTCCTCCTATAACTGATACAAAATGATATCTAGTCAAAACATAAGCATCCCATTGAGTCCAATCCCTACAATGACTGAGGAAAAGCATCATATAGACCCAAAAGAACTCATCCTAAGCTCAAGGAGTCGAATCCATGAGAGGAGGAGCTATCTCCAACAAAATCTGAACTGCTAACAAGAAAATAGGGTGGTCAAAGTGACTCATCCCTAATCCAAACAAACTGATACATTACACCTCATAAATTTGTTTTACCTAATGAATCTACCCTAGTAATCTCTAGAAGCATCATAATTACATTCAACTTATCAACTACAAGGGTAGGAACATCATTTTTCATGGTACAAGTGAAAACTGGGTTGAATCTGCAAAATTTCGTGCAAAGTGTCAAAAGCGCAGTGCTAAGTGCTAGCATGCAGCACCAAGTGCAGGCATGCCATTCAAATTTAGTTGCATGTTTGGAGGCTTTTCTAATGTCCAAATTGGGCCCACAATAGCTTATTGGAAGTCTCTTACTTTCCAGAACAACTTGAATTTCTGAATTTGGATGTCATTTTCCCAGTCAAAAACCAAATCTCCCAACAGTGCTTAGCACACAGCGCCCAGGCCAAAAAGAGGGCAAAAAGGTCATTTTTTGGGTGTTTTTTGACCTTTTGACCAACCAGGATTCCTCCAAATGCTTATAAAATGTATAGGGTGTATTTACTCATCACTAGAAACACAAATACGCTAACTTCTTGCTAATTGGATGTCTCAAAAAATAGTGCAACGCCCAAGGTGCTGCGCATTTGCCCTCCATGATTGTGCAAAAACTGGACTGAAAAACACAACAATTTTCTTCAAGCTTAAAAATGGTTCAACATGCCCAAAAATGTCTTTTTATGACTGATCAAAGGTTAGAGGCATGTAGGGATGCCTCAACAAGTATGTCAAGTCTCCTCCTCTCCTCTTGCTTGGTCAATTTGTCAATTTTCTCATGAGCTCTTTTGAGCTTGCTCCTTGCCACTTCGTTCCTCCGTGCATAATACTTGGCCATCTTCCTTTGTATCGCAACATCTCTGTTTTCTTTGACCAAGAGGATCTCCAAGTTTGTGTTCACCTTCTCAAGCCAAGACTCTCAGTTCTCAGCTATGTCCTTGACCAGTTGCTCGTTTAAAGTGAGTTGCTCCTCCAATTCTACCTCCTTTTTCCTTTCAAGCTCTAAGGCTCTCTTTAATCCTCTTATTATTGATCTTTTTCTCTATCCCTATTCATCATCCGGCTCTCCATAATCTCCATAAGCCTCATAAAGCTGAAACCTGGCCTTCTCAGCCTCCCTCTTTGCCTTGATGTACTTGGTTTGCATCAATTCCTGCTTGACCTCTAGCTGCTTGTTCTCTTTCTCATAAAAGGAGATGATATATTTGGCCCTTTATAAACTGGTCTCAAGCTTCCTTATTTTGGTATCCTTTGCTTTCAAGGCTACCTGAGTGATTTTGTCTTTCTCCTCATCATTTGTGTTCACGAGGAGAAACTCCTTTTCAGTGTCATGTTTTTCATGCTACTGTTTGACCTCTGCTTCCTCGATCATTTTCACTTTTCCTTTAACATATAATGTTGATGACGAAGGCAAGGCACCTCCCGCTTTCCGTGGGGTAAAGACCTACCTCTTTCCCCTCTGATAGGTGAAAGAAAATGGATGCAAACTGTTCCTCTATGGTATACTACTCTGACCATGCTCAATGTGTACATCATGTCCCTCACTACCATCATGCTCATCATGTTCCTCATCACTGTCATCATATTTATTGGGTGAATGAATGGCTACATGAAATGGTGATGTAGATGGTGTGGAGGTGGCTGGTGAAGAATGATCTATTGAGGATGAGTGATAAGTAAGTTGTGGTGGATGAGAAGAAGTAGATGGATGAGTGGAGGATGGTGGAGGAATGTGGGGAGCTGGCTGAGTAGGTGGTTCATTGAATATTTCATTAGCTATGAAGGTCTCCCAAGCAATGCCTAATTGATCTAAGTGATGGAGGACTATCATTTTGATAAGATAATGATGGAAAATATTAGGCATCTGATGAACTGGATCCCTTTCCTGAGCAATATATGTCATCTTGTCAATACTTCTGAAAAGATAATATGGAAAACTGAGCATTCTTACCCTCGTAAAGTGCATGAGAAGCCTGATATGATATGAGTAGAGTCTGGAAAACCTACCCTCACATGTGAAATACCTCATGATTATCTTCATTAATGGCGCATATTTTTCTAAGATAAGAGAAAGGGAAAATTCTTTTTTTATTATTTTTAAACCTTGTTTTAAGATATGGCTCATAAAAACTGTGAGGAAAATTTCTTTGCTTGAACCATTTCTCTCTTGCATTTGGAATTCCAGTGGCCTGTGATATGATGGCAGGAGATATAGTGAATGTGACCCTGGCTGAAGTGACCTGGTTGTTTTGTGAATTGAGGATGAACTGCTTGGTTAACTGCTGATGAAAATTCACCCTTTCAACCCTTTGGAAAAACTCAAAACAACCCATGTACATGAAACATGATATTGTAAGTGGTGATTCCATAAGTTCTGTGGTATCAGTGGGTTCAAATCTGATAATTCTCCCTCCCTTCTTGGCTGGCCTCCTTGACTGTCTTTCCCCTTCTTCTGAACTAGTGTGACCCTCTTCTGCCATGTTTTTAAGGTGAAAACTTGAGGGACTGATATGTGGGTCAAGGTGAGTGAAGTAGTGAGGGATATTGAATGAAGTATAGGAAAGGATGATTTTAGGGTGACAAAGTCTATGAAGTGTTTTAATTTTGATCAAATAGGTGATTTTGGAGACATACAAGAAATATTTGCTAGGGTTTTAAAATTTAGGGTGCGAACTTACTTAATTGATGGAGAAAAAGAGATACGGGGCTACTTACTTGTTGTATGCAGGTAATAGAAGCCTTTGTAGCTTGAGAATATGAAGAAAAGTGGTGTTTTGGTGCTCCTAGGGTTTGCCAAGATTTACTGGCTAAATGCGCAGCACCAAGTGCCAGTGCGCAGCATCCTTGATAAATGCGCCCTTCAATGCCCAGACGCACAGTGCTGTTGAAATTTGCTCTGGCTCGGTCGGGCAAACATGCCCTTCACTACACAGGCGTACAACTCCACACTCAGGTGCACAGCAACTCTGCCCAATGCGCAACATCCAACTAAAACACGCACCACGTTCCTGATTTTTTCAAATTTTCACTCAATTTCCTCTTTGCCAAGGAGAGCTTAGGGTGCAAAAGAGCTGATGAAGTTTGAAATATGCTTTTGAAATCTTATATAGAGGATGAGTTTGATTTTTCCTTAGAAAAACCCACTTTATAATGTTTGTTTGGAATTTTTTACTTTGTCTTCAAATCTCTATCTAATGCTTCTCTTTCTTTGTCTCTTTTTAGGTGGATGATGCTTTGATTGAGTTGATTCTTCAATGATTCCTCGCTTGCAGCAAGGAGAAGTGCCTTGGGCAGCTTATGGGAGCAATTATTACATAAAATGACTTGAATTACATCAAAATATGACCTTGGAAATGAACCCTAAGACCTAATGGAGACATGACTCCCTTAACTCTAAAAATAATATAACTAAAACCATAACTAAATGAAACATGAAGATGGGTCAGCAAATATACCTGATGAGGGAAAATTAGATTTTCTGAGAAGAAGAAGACAACCATCAATGGATCATTTTTGGCATGACCTAGTGGAATGATTAGAAATTTCAATATGAGACACCTACAATGAAAATGCAAAGAGCAGATTTGATCCCTGATGGAAGTATGCATATACTGACACTAACAAGTGTTGTAAATGAGGTAGCTTGAGTTGTTTCTTAAGAGTAGTTATATCCTCATTTTCCTTTTTGACCAAGTTCTCAACTTCCTTAATGTCCCTAGGATCATGGCCCATCTCAATGACCAAGTCCTCCAATGACTTGATCCTGTTGTCTTTGGCCTGTGAGGAGGCCTTCTCCAATTTATACTAGGTTGTTACATTATCTAGTGAATCCTGCAGCCTGTGTGCAACCATGGCCTTTCCTGTAAGGGTGGAGTAAATCATTTCTCTAGCTTGTTTATGAAAATCTATTTGGTCAATGGGATGAACATCCCTGGCCAACACCTAAACATCATTCTTCTTGTAATTAGTTGAGGTCTTTAGTTGTTGAACAGTGGGCTGCAAAAATTAGACCTACATCTTTCTTGATTTGATGTCAAATGCTCACATCAACCTGTTTTGGTTGGCTGGTGTATGCTTGAAGTATTAGGCTTATGTATTTTCCTTCAACTTCTCATTTCTCATTTTTATTTCGTTGTACCTGTCTTTGATATCCTTTTCTTTGTCAGCTGGACTAACAAAGGAAGAAAACTCAACACTTTTTTGTCTCTCTATCAATGGAGTGTTGGAGGTTTATCGATGTTGTGTTTCACCTGAAGTAGTTATGTATTTGCTCCTCTGTTCCATTGTTTCAGTGTTAGTTATTTCCAGTGATTCAATGTTCTCCTCCTGTTCAGACACAAGATTCAACTTCGGTCTTTTCCTGAGCTCAAAAAGCTCATCTGTAGTCTCCATGGAAGAACTGGAACTTTCTTCCTTATTCCTCTTTGGATTCTTCTCCTCATTCACTGGGGTCTGTAACGCAGGAGGATTACTCATTGGTTCCCCTAGTTCTGGAACATGCAGGAAAGAACTCTTGTCAATTTGCTTTTCTAGATCAATGAGTGTGTTTTCAACATCCACAATTGTGCTTTCCATATCAATCAATGTGTTTTCCAACCACTCAGATTGGTTGGAAAACTGTTCAATGTCAAGTCTTGGGTGGTGGATGAAAGGTCCCAATTTGACCTTGATTCTTAATTTTTTTATGACCCCATGAGGGTCATACTGCCACATGAATCTGTTTCTGAATTTCATCTATTGTATTATCTTGTCAGCCTCTGATCCAACCTATCTATTATTGCAAATGAATGGGCCTAATTGGTTTTTCATTTTAAACTGGGTCTTCTTCCTAGCAGATAGTAAGTGGACCTCATTAGAGTTGATGATTTGTCTAAAATGCTCAAGTGCAAATATCCTCATAGGGAGGTATTTGGGAAGCTTATAAGGGGCTAGTTGGCAGCCATAAACCACGATCTCAGTGTGGTTCTGGTATAAGTACCAGTCTCCAACCTTGTTGTTCTTAGCCAACTATAGCACCTTCTTGATTTCTTGGTTGATTCTAGGTTGAGTGTTACTGGTCGGGATTTGCGGGGCCCGGGGGTTAACTATAATTAATTGTAATTAATTAATAAACAAAGCAGGGATTAAATATAAGTGAGGGTTAATGGAGTGGTACCAAGGTTTATTGTGGCGGGGTTTTCTTAACCGCACCAAAGGTGGTGGGTTAAAAGGTTTTTTGGAAAAATATGAATTCGGGGAATTAATTAAATAATGTGGGGGGGATAAAACTTAGGATAAGGGGTTTTCATGGGTTTTTGAGGTAAAATAGGGAAATTAATAAGGGGGAAGGTGATTTTTCAATGGGGAATGGGTTTCACACTACGGAAAAGAGGCTTTGGGTAGGGGGATGACCTTTGGAGGGTAATTTACTAGGGAAATGTGTGAAACCAAGTGGTAAGGGTCAAAATGAATGGAAAAAAGGGTATTTTCATAAGAAATGATGGGATAATGGGGAAATTAGTAAGCAAGTATGTGGGGGGTGAAATGAAATGAGGGGAAGTTAATCAAGTAAGCTAGTGAACTTCCTTTCACTCTCATAAATGCTCCTGCACATTGAAACATAAGTTTAAGCATATAAATGTGCTCATGATTTAACAACCTTGTACATCTGCAACCTTTCTTCTATCTACTCTTTATTTACCCTAACATATTTTCTTCACTTTATTGGGTGCATTTGAGCTAGCAGACCCTTTATTTCCTTTTCTTTTGACAAACAAACTATCTAATTCTAACCTTATAACTTCCAATGGCTCAGATTAAGCTTATGAGCACATTTTTATTCTCTACCTAACTACTAATCTTCCAAGGTTAAACAGTTTGGCTAGATATTTATTCTTTATCTATAAACATGAAATTTAAAGCATGAATTAGTCAAGATTAAGGTATTTGACTATCATGGGCTGTGGCATTTATGACAAGCTGCACACAACCATTATTTTGCACATAAAAGTAAAAGCAGTGACACTTGAATTTGCACACTTTCATGATTTGTTTTTGTTTGGGGTTCATATTTTTCACTTTTTTTATCTTTTCCTTTTCTTTTTGTCCTTTGATTATTCTTTTAGGACATACCCTCTTTACATTTTTTTTTAATTTTCAATATGGAAAACATTTTGCAGAAAGAAAAAGTATGTACAATATTACAAGACTAACCATAACCAATTCAAAATTATGAATCCTATTATTATAGGACCCTAATAGTGGCTCCATAAGGGGATAACATTTCCTGGTGAAATGTCAAGAACTTTGAGATCAGTAGCCTCTGAAAATGTGACTGAAGTTACCTTGTAAACCGTTCTTCTGTGATTCTGCGTTATTCATACTTATGATGGTGAAACCTTCAAAGCTTAGGGCCTTCTCTCTAGGCATCAACTTCAAATGCTTACCATCCAATCCAATATAAACTCTGCACTGTTATATATAATGAGTAAAGTAGAGTGAACTATTGTTAATCTGTGAAAAAGAAATGCTTCAACATTCTACCATTGACAGGTCCTCCTGGTAGATTTGATCCATCTATCTCTCTCAAGAAAAAAGAATTGTTACCTCTGTAACCATAAATGACATAAGGGCCTTGCCACAGAAAGTCAAATTTTCCATATTTTCCCTTGTCTTCTCTTCTAGAATCCCATCTAAGCACTTTTTCACCTATGTAAAAATCATCAGCTTTAGTCTTTTTATCAAATATCTTTTTCATTTTATCCTGGATTACTTGTGATTTGACATAGACTTCTTCTGTGGTCTGCTGCAATTGTATTGTTTGATTTTTCCTCCTCTGGATATCATTTGTTTCTACCTGCAACTCCTGGATAATATTCATCACTGGCACTCCCAAAAAGGATGGAAAAATATTATCCATCCCATATACTAACTGATAGGGAGATGTACCAATGGACTTTTTGGTAGTTAGTCTGTCTGCCCATAAGGCATTGACCAACTTTTTGTTCCATGTCTTTTTATTATCTTCCAGTAATTTCTTAATGATATTGACAAGGATTTTGTTAGAGGATTTTGCAAGTCCATTACCTTGAGGGTAATAGGCAGTGGAGTGGCGAAGGGTGATGTGGTATTTGTTACAAAAGTCTACCATTTTCTTGGATTTAAAAGCAGCTGCATTATCAGTAATGAGCTTTTGGGGGCATCCAAATCTTGACAGAATATTATTTTCAAGGAAGGAGATAATGACAAATTCTGTAGCTTGTCTAGAAGGGATGGCTTCTATCCATCTGGTAAAATAAGCAGTGGTTGTCAAAATCCACTTATGTTGGGCTAAGGAGGTTGGGTGTATTTCTCCAATGAAGTCTAACCCCCATTGTTGAAATGAAATTTCTGTGGAGATGGGTTTGAGGGGTAAAGGTAAAAGCTTTCTTTTTCCCTCAAATATCTGGCACTTATGATAGGAGGTCACATGTTTCTTAACATCTGCAAAAAGAGTGGGCCAGTAAAAACCGGCCCTCAGAATTTTGTCAGCAATAGTCTTCCGATACAAGTGTCCTCCACAATCTCCTGCATGAAATTGTTGCATAATTTTATCAACTTCATCTTTCAATAAACAATTTAAAATAATACCACCATTGTCTTTCCAAAATAAAGCATTATCTATGATACAATATCTCATTGATTTCAATTTCAAAAATCTAGCTTTAGTTCTAGAAAAACCAGGAGGAGCTTGTAAATTTAGTAATACAAATATGATATCTACATACCAAGGTGAATCTGTAAAAGGTTCACTGATCTGTGGAGTCACCATCTCTTCCTGATCATCAAGGGCACCAACGAAATTTATATCTAAGGCCTGACAGTTTGTTCAGCCATCAGTTTGGCTAAACCTTGGCCTTTGATAAGTTTAGTAGGCTTTATTTCTATGTCATATTCCAAAATCGTGGCAATCCATTTGCCTCTTTTCCCTTCAGGCCCATATTGTGTCAAAATGTCCTTTACTACTAAGTTTGGAACATAAGAAATGATGTGTGAATACAATACGTATCCTCTAAAATATTTAATAGCTTTCACTAAAACTAATGCCTATTTTTTTGTTGTATTTTAGGGTTGCATCTCTTAAAGATTTATTGAAAAATGCAATGGGTTTTTCATATCCTTGATCATTCTTTTGCAACAAGACTGCTGCAATAGTATGTTCTGAAGCAAAAGAAAAAATTATAAAATCTTTTTGAAAGTCAGGACTTATAAGGATTGGAGTTTTGGTAAGGGCTTCTTTGATAGCCTCAAAGGATTGTTTAGCTTCCATTGTCCATTTATGTGTTGAATATTTTCTTAACATGTTATTTAGTTCTCTAATCAATTATGTTAAATTTGAAATGAATCTCCTAAGAAAATTAATTTTGCCTAAAAATGATTGTAATTCTCTGATGTTTCTAGGATGGGTGATGGTCAAGATTGCCTCTATTCTAGCAGGATCTATTCTAATTCCATCTTTGGATATTATATGTCCCAACATTTTATCTTCTTCTAGACCAAAGAGTGTCTTTTTGGGATTAAAGTAAATACCAAATTTCCTGCATTTAATGAAAACTCTTCTCAGGTGATCTAGGTGTTCATTATTAGATTTAGAAAAGACTGTGATGTCATCTTGGTAAACCACTAGGAATTCATGGATCTCCTTGGCAAAAGCTATATCCATAGCTCTTTGAAATGATGCTTCTACATTCATTAATCCAAAAGGCATCTTCAAATACATGAAGGTACCCCAAGGAGTAGTAAATGCAGTTTTGGCTTGGTCCTCTGGTTGAACTAAGATCTGGTTATATCCAGAAAATCCATCAAGCAATGAAATTTTGGATGAGCCTACTACCCTCTGAAGGATATGGTCCATTTTTGGTAAAGGATAGTTGTCTTTTAATGAGACCTTGTTTAAATTTATGAAATCAACACAAAGTCTGATTTCTCCAGTTTTCTTCCTAGTAGTGACTAAGTTTGAAACCCAATCTGAATATCTAATGGGAGCTATAATTTGGGCATCATACATTCTCTTTACTTCCTTCTCAATAGATGGCATAAGAACTGGATTAATTCTCCTAAGTTTCTATTTAAAAGGTTTATGATCCTCTTTGATAGGTATCTTGTGTTGAATTATGCTGGTGTCATAAGACTTTAGGTCTTCATAACTCCATGCAAATACATCTTGAAACTCTTTAAACATATTTATGTATTTAACCTTTTCATCTGGAGGTAATGATTTTGATAATTTAATGAGTTTAGGTTTTTCTTTAGTTCCTATGTTACATTCTTCTATATCTGCTCTCAAAGGCTCCATTTTCGGTTTCCTAGCTACATCGTTGGAATCAAACAAATATTTTAAGGGGACTAATTCTTTAGGCAAAAAAATATTTTTAAGATTAAGAATTTCAGGATCATCGTTCATTATTTCTTCTATTTCTACATTTTCTAAGCTATCTACTTCTAATTTAGTGAAATTAGTGGGTTTACCTATATCTAAAATATTTACATCTATCCCACTATCTATGTCATTGTCTACTGCACAGTCTGTATCTATATTACAATTCTGAAACTCACCTTCAGCGTTCATGAAGTCATAAATTTGGGAATCCTGTGAGAAAATTTGCCAATACTTCAAATTGTCCGGTATGACAGGCCTATGGCTCACTTCTGCAATGTACTAATGGTTGGGCTAAAAGGGCAACTTGTAGGTACTAGCAAAAGTAGCCAGACTGTGGCCCTGCATATTCAGTTTTCTAGGAATGGCAGCAAAGTTTGTTTCCAGAAGGTCTTTGATCGAATCTAGGACAGTCTCTCTATATTGACTTAGTCTGGGATTATTTACAAAGTATTCACCATTAATTTGTTTAATAATCAATTATGAGTCTCCCAATATAGAAACTCTCTTGGCTCCAAGTTTTCTAACCATTTGTAATCCTAAGATCAGAGCTTCATACTCTGCCATGTTATTTGTGCATTTGAAATTTAACCTAAATGCATGACCTTCGGCATGATTATTCAGCATATTGTGGATCCATACTCCTACTCCTGCTCCTAGTCTATTCACAGATCCATCAAAATCCAAATGCCATAGTGATTCATGAAACATGTTTTCACTATCAGCGGTTTTGTATTTCTGTTCTATAGCTGTGATTTCCTTTTTGTCATGGTCTAAATTGTACAAGATGAAAGAGTCCATATCATAATGCATGAAGTATATAGGGAAGTTTTGTGGTTTTTCGGCACTACTCACCATGTATTTCATCAAGGTCTCTCTATATAGTTTTATTTGTTGACCAAAAACAAAGATGGTGGCATATGACATATCTAATTGTAAGGATCCCTGCAATTTTTCTCCCCATGAGTGAGATAACAACATTCCATATTTGGGTGGGATGTCTGCAACTATTATGTCCATCACAATACTCTTCGTCAGGCATTGGACTAGAGTTACACATAAATCTTTAATCAAGCCAAGGCATTTAACTTGACTAGAGTCAAAGGAAAACAAGTCCTTATATGGTCTAGTGATATCTAAGTTTAGTTTCTCCATGATTGCTTTTGGCATCAAGTTATGGGATGCCCCTAAGTCTAGCATAGCATTATGTAATAATTTGTCATGAATGTTCAGGCTAATGTAGAAAGGAGGGATTCCTCCTTGCTGATGAGTACCATTTACCTCAGGGCCAAACAATAACTCAGGTTGATCATCATTCAAATTGACTGCACCTTTTCCATCACCTATATTTAAAGTTTATGTGATCTATCATCTATAGGATTCATTTTTCACTAGCTCAGTCAAAGGGACTGATATTTTCAATTTTTCTATTTCAGTCTTGAGGTTGAAAGGCAGTCGAGCTTTGCTTGTTTCGATGAGATATTCCTTAGCAAATGCAGTCTATGTATTTTTATCTTGTTTTTCAATACATGGCATTTCAGTATGTGTTTCAACAGTTTTCTTTTGATTAATCCTATTTGGAATGTATTGACTAGCTATTTTAGTTTGAGTTTCGGATGTAGTTATATATACAATTTTTGGGCTAGAAGTCTCTTGTGTTCCCCTAGGAAGGATTTGTAAATTTTTAGTGATAGGAGCTTCTATTATCATTTTAATTTGGGTCTGGATTGATATTTTAATGGGAGCTTCATTGTTCTTTTTACTTCTTAAGATATACTATTTGTGAACCTCATATATGGAAGATTCATAGCCCTATTTAAAGTAGAAGGATTCCCTAGATTCTAATTGCAATTGTTGCAGTATATACAATTCATGTTCTTCTTGAGTAAGAAAAACAACATCTTCATTTTTTATTCCTAATAAGTTTATCTGGGTGTCATCCTCTCCTTCATGGCTCTGTGAACCCTTAGAATAGTTTCCTGGAAGGGTGACCTAATTTATTGATCTAGTATATCATTCTTTCCAGTGTTAGGGTTCTTCCTAAAGTTGGGGTTTCTTATTGGGGGTGGGTGTTGATTCTCCCACTGAGTTTTTCTTTCCATGTTTTCTAATCTATCCATTATTCTCTCTACACTCTTTGCTAAACTATCTATTTTACCATCAGAATTGGAAGTTTCCTCTTTAATGACCACTCTCTTTCCATTTCTCATTCTAGCTTTCTTGGCTAATAGGTTGGACTCTACACTAACAACATTACTTTGCATTTGTTCCAATGTTTCATGGTTTCTTTCCCTTAACTGTTATGACATGTCAATGTCAAAACCATCAGGGAATTTGATTTATGCTAGGTCTAGTGGAGGTTTAGGATTAGTAGGGATTGCATTGTAGATGTTATTGAACCTAGTACAATAATCCTTAACTGACTCATTAGGAGCTCTTCTAATGTTATCATATTCAGAAAGTGTTTGCAAAGGATTTTCTTTCTCTCCCATTTATCAATGAATAATCTATGAAAAGCAGCTAAATCTGCAATATGATTAGTTGGTAAAGATTTGAACCATTTCTTAACATCCCCAGTTAATGTTTAGGCAAACAACCTCATTTGGACATCAGATTCATCTATCTCATGCAACTCAAAATAGGCAGTCATTTTGTTCACATGTTTTTGGGCAGTATACTGACCAGTCGCATCACACAAAAAGATTTTTCTTTGATAATCTTGGTGCATGGCATGGAGTTGTGCTGGTAAAACCAAAGGTGCATATCAGTCTGCCATGGCTTGGATTCTGGCTTGACTAGGGGGTATAAAGTGTTGGTACTTGAGGAAGGGCTTGAAATAGATTCAGATGGACTAGATGAGGATGAGGCTTTTGGTTTGATAGGAATCTAATGAATGACTGGTTTAGGGGAATGGACTGTGGTGGATACAATTGGTGAGGTGGTAGTAAATGTAGGTGTATTTACAGTATTTGAAGATTGTGCAGAAATTTCAGAGGTAGCAGCAGTGAGGGCAGCTAGTTCAACTGATTGTTGAAGGTAAGCATCATCCATATGGCTTATTAATGTGGAGGTTAAAGCTTCTAACTTGTCAAAAGTATCCAACACAAATTTATCTAAATCTAGATGCATAGGCACCTTTTTCGACTCAATGAATTGAATAAAATTAGGGTCTAACATAGTTTCATGAATTGCATTCTCTGATTTAGTTCTAAACAATGAGAGATCAGTTGAAAAATTAAATGAAATTTCCTCCAAAGTTGATAATTCTTCGGGGAGTGAATTTTCTTTAACTAACTGGCTACTACTTGCTTGAGTTTCTACCTTTTTTGGTTTTCTTAAAATCCTGTCTAGGTCATCAATTATATTAGAAGGGTTTGGATCGAGATTTTCCCTAGTATAGTGAGTCTTTCTCGGAGCCAGAATTTTAATTTCTTAAATTTTTTTAATGAAACTTTTTAAGAACGACTTATAAAAATGACTTTAAGGGGCCCAAGATGAAATTTTAAGGTTTCCTTAAAGTTTTATTTGACTGAGGATCAAAGTCCCCAGTATGGTCACCAATTATGTTATCACTCCAAAATTTCTTCTAAGTTGTCAGAGAAAGAAATGATAAACATAACCACAAACCAACATTGGAGATTAGGATCTGGCCTTCCTAATCTCAGAGAGGGCTCTCTCTTTTTTATTTAACTTTGTTTAGTTATTTGATTTTAGGCTAGTTATGATTGTGCTTGGGTTTTTTATTTAGATTTGGTGGTGGGATCACTTACTTAGATGAAAAAAGGTTGTATTTTACCATTGGTCTATGGGGTCAAATTTCAGACAAACGGGACTGGATCAAGTTCTAAAACTAGTGTCTACAGGGCAAGATAGCAGAGTTACTTCAAATCTCAAGGCTGGATGGTAAAGTGGTTTTCAATCGGATCCAAAGAGCAATTAAGGGTTCCTTAGGCCAGATTTATGAAGAAAGTGAAAGAGGTCAACCAGGATGGGAGAGCAATTAAGGATTCTCAGATCTGGATATTAGAAGAAGACATGTAAATGATTAACTGTGGAAAGCAGAGTGTACTTAAACAAACTCTGATATAAATTACCAGTTAATTCATTCAACTTTAGATAACATTTAAATTTGTGAAAAACATAAGAGAATAACAAATTGAAAAAGGAAATACTTCACTGTAATAGCTCTACACATGAACCCTGTAATGCAATCGATTTATTACCTGCTTCAGTCTGTTGACTCGAAAATTGATACAATAACCCTCAGGATTATGATCAAAATAAATTTACAAATGTATAGCAATCCACACTCAATACTTCGAATTATGAAGTATTTATACAAAAATATTCTACATAATATCCCAAACTATCTTGGGAACTAATCTAGGACAAAGAAAAATCTTCATGCAAGAAGATAGAGACAGCTATTGAACTGGTGCTTGCTATCCCTATTTATTAGGTTGTGTTGGCTTTAATCTTTGATCCTTTTCACTTTAATCTGCTTTATTGTTTGGTTTTAACGCTGGATGTTCTATTCACTCTGATCTTTCAACTGATACACTTTCACCTGATACACTTTGACCTGGGTGACATGTCAATATCATTTTACTATGCCCTTTTACTTTTACTATACATTTTTACATTTTTACTATGTATTCTACAGTAAATCATTTAGTTTCTCCCATGTCTCAGCATTTGGTAATTGGATATTGATCATTTTCCTGAAAATCTCATCTGCCTCTATATACGTGGCAAAAGTAGGCTTATTAACAAAAAGGTGTTTTACCTCATGCTAGAGGTAAAACAAATTCTCAAAAGTTTGATATAATACTTTGCTAGTAGGTATGCCCTTCATGGATGAAGTATTCACCTGATCTCTAGCCACTTCCCGGATTTTTCTATTATAGTCCTCCTGTGTCATCAGCTTATCATTTATTACCAAGGGATTCGGTAAACCTTTTTGCCTCAAAATTTCAAATTTGACCTTGAATCTGTCAATGGCCAGCTGCATGATTTGAAACTTATCCTCTAGGTTCAACATCAAATTCATCTTGGTGAGGACTATTTTAAATTCCAAAATTGTACCTGTTCTATCAGGTATCTCTAAGTCCTGCAGCTCATACTTGTTCTTGGAGTTGAGGAAGTGAATGATCCTTGTAGCTTCCTCTGGCATGTCTCCAAGTTCTGCTTTGACTCTTTGTATGGCTTCTGTAGCCTGGTTTATTAAATCAATCTATTCAAAAATAACTTGGATAGACGGCCAAATATCATGAAAGAGTCAATAATATTGGCCCACAGTTTCTCCTTAGCCTGACCTAGAGTTTCATTCAATATCAGTTCCTTCTCAAGGCTTTTGATTCATTCATTCATCCTTGTAGACTTCTGTTGTTCTTATTTGTACATGATTTGGGAATGTTTGTAATCTGTTTCCAGGTTGGTCACTTTTTCCTTAAGCCTGTTCATCTCAGTTGTCTGAATGGACATTTCTTTCATTACTTTGACCAACCTGTTTGCTTCATCACATGTAGACCCTGTTTCTGATGTGGTTCGTGTAGATGCTGGCAGTTTTGTGGCCATTGGAGCTGTGGGAGCTAAGGATGCTACCAATGTAGAAGGTACAGTAGTGGTAACTGTTGGGATGACAGTTGTAGGGGCGTCATCAAGGCTAGCTTGTTTTAGCTGAATCAAGCTAGCCAATTATTTCTCCATCTCCTTTAACTGATCATTCAGTTGCAGCACTAGGTCCATCATCTCTTCATGATTGGTTTGGCTCTCCACAACCTCCTTTGTTTCTGGGTGTTGTAAATGCGATAGCTTGAGTTGTTTCTTAAGAGCTTCTATATCCTCATTTTTCAGTTTGATCAACTTCTAAACTACCTTAATGTCGCTAGGATCATGGCCCAGCTCAATGACCAAGTCCTCCAATGACTTGATCTTTTTGTCTTTGGCCTATGAGGAGGCCTTCCCCAATTTATACTGGGTTGTTACATTATCCAGTGAATCCTGCATCCTGTGTGCAGCCATGGCCTTTCCTATAAGGGTGGAGTAAATCATTTCTCCAGCCTGTTTATGAAACCCTATTTGGTTAATGGGATGAACATCCATCGCCAACACCTCAAAATCAGTCTTCTTATAATCAGATGAGGTCTGTGGTTGATGAATAGTGGGCTGCAAAAATGAGACCTGCATCTTTCCTGCTTTGATGTCAAATGTTGACATCAACCTGCTCTGGTTAGCTGGTGTATGCTTGAAGTATTGGGCATATGACTCTACCTTCAACTTCTCATTTGTCATTTTTATTTCCTTGTACCTGTCTTTGATATCCTTTTCTCTGTCAGTTGGCTTGACAAAGGAAGAAACCTCAACACTTTGTTGTCTCTCTATCATTTGAGTGTTGGGGGTTGATGGTTGCTATGTTTCACCTGATGTATCTGTGTCTTTTCTCCTCTACCCCATTGTTTTAGTGTCAGTTATTTCCACTAATTCAATGTTCTCTTCCTGTTCAAACACAGGATTCAACTTGGGCCTTTTCCTAAGCTCTAAAAGCTCATATGTAGTCTCCATGGCAAAACTCGAACCTTCTTCATTGTTCCTCTTTGGATTCTTCTCCTCATTGGATGGGGTCTGTAACATAGGAGGATTACTCATTGGTTCCCCTAGTTCTGGAGCATGCAGGAAATAACTCTGGTCAATTTTATTTTCTAGATCAATGAGTGTGTTTTCAACATCCACAATTGTTCTTTCCATATCAGTCAATGTGTTTTCCAACCACTCAAATTGGTTGGCAAACTTTTCAATGTCAGGTCTTGGGTGGTGGATGAAAGGTCCCAATTTGACCTTGATTCTCAATTTGTTTATGACCCCATGAGAGTCATACTGCCACATGAAGTTGTTTCTGAATTTCATCTATTGTAGTATCTTATCAGCCTCTGGTCCAGCCTCTCTGTTATTGCAAATGAATGGGCCCAATTGGTGTTTCATTTTAAACTGGGTCTTCTTCCTAGCAGATAGGAAGTGGACCTCATCAGAGTTGATGATTTGTTTGAAATACTCAAGTGAAAATATCCTCATAGAGAGCTATTTGGGTAGCTTATAAGGGGCTAGTTGGCAACCATAAACCCTGATCTCAGTGTGGTTCTGGTATAAGTACCAGTCTCCTACCTTGTTGTTCTTAGCCAACTGTAGCACCCTCTTGATTTCTTGGCTGATTCTAGGTTGAGTGTTACTAGCCAGCATGTTCATGACTGGGTAGACAAATGAATCTATGAAGTCTTTGTAGGTAAATGTTGTGTAGTATTTCTAGATCAAGGGTGTCCAAAAGACCACTGATCTCTCTTTTCCCTTGGTATCCAACTTCTGGATTTTTATAGGGAACTTAACTGCTTGGTAATACAAAAACATGTGAAATAACACTGAATAGCACTTGAAAACTCTTTCATTGGGCAATCTTGTGAATTGTTCGTGCATCCTGTCTCTAATGAACTAGGATAATTGTACATGATAGCAGGAGGCTTGCCTGGGGTGAAGATGGATAGGAAGGCCAGGATAACCTCATCCACATGCTCATCTGAGGTATATCCTAGGATGCAAGAGAGCATGGTGATTATATGTCTGCCTATCTCTGAAAAAATGGTGGCAGCATAAGGTGGAGTATCTGTGGGAGTATGGTGGTCCTTAATGATGAAGGTCTGGAAATTTTCCTTGTCTTAACCAGGTCCAGTCTGATATATAAGTCTAATAGGTCTCCAATGGATAGAGGGGTCTGATTAGGGCTAGGTTGGACTTGCAGCATTTAATTGATAGACTCTGGTGTGATGGTGAATAAGAGTTGTTGGTTAGGGGCAACAATGGCCCTTTGGCTAGGGATATAGCAGGCATGACAAAAATGTATGATGTCAGGGAATGGGTGAACTTCTAGGAATAGGTATTTGGGTAAATTGGATCCACACAGATGGATGTCATAAACATGGTTCAGGAATCAATCCTTACTCCAATAGTGAAGCTTCAAAAGGTAGGCTGGGGTAGCAGTATCTTTTATCTAGAAATCCCCGTCTGCTAGTTCCAAATGGTCAATGTCCAGGTGAAGAGTTGACACAGGTCTCACATCTAGAGAGGTATGGGAAGCCATGACTGAGTTTATGGATTGGGATTAAGCTTGTATTGGTTGTAGAAGTGAGGTTTAGGAAACTCTGGTATAGCGAGAGGGTACTTACAATTTGTAAAATAGGGGTTTTGGGTATACAGGAAAATTAATCTTCAATTAGGGAAGTGTATTAATTAATTTCAATTAATTAATCTTTAAACTTGAGTGTACGTTTTCAAATTTAGAGGGTCGTTCTGGGTTTCCCAAAAATACCTAGAAATTGGTGGTATTAGTCGCATACTGGTTTCAATGGTGACTGTAGATGGCATGGTGGCTTCCACTGTGCACTGGATGCTTGAATTGGGTATCCGAAACTTGTTCGGGAGGTAAAAGAAGGTCAATTTCAGTTGCAGAGGCTCAAGGTGGCGCAGGAAGGCTTGGGCATCATTCGCAGTGCAAACGAGTGAAAAGAGTCGAAATGGGCTTCTCCGGCCTTTTAACCAACAATAGTCACAATTTGGCGCGGAATTCATAAATGAATAGTGGATGGTTTTAAGGGCCATCACTCCACTTTTAAAGAGCGAACGATATTTCCTTGAGAGCCCGCAATCTCGCCTGAGGTTGTCACGTAGTAGAATAGGGCCTGGGAAAAACCGCAAATCTCACATGCTCACAGGCTGGTAAAGGTCGGGGAGGGAATGAGTGTGATATGGATGCGTGCCATCGGATCTACGGGTGGAAGATCTAACGGTTGTCGTGTAGTCAAGATGCACGGAGGGAAATCGAGTCAGGATTTGTGGGGCCCGGGGGGTTAATTACAATTAATTGTAATTAATTAATAAACAAAGCAGGGATTAAATATCAGCGACGGTTAATGGAGTGGGACTAGGGTTTATTGTGGCAAGGTTTTCTTAACCGCACCAAAGGTGGTGGGTTAAAAAGATTTTTGGGAAATATGAATTCGGGGAATTAATTAAATAATGCGAGGGGGGATAAAACTTAGGATAAGGGGGTTTCATGGATTTTTGAGGTAAAATAGGGAAATTAATAAGGGGGAAGGTGATTTTTTCAATGGGGAATGGGTTTCACACTACAGAAAAGAGGTTTTGGGTAGGGGGATGACCTTTGGAGGGTAATTTACTAGGGAAATATGTGAAACCAAGGGTTAAGGGTCAAAATGAAGGGAAAGAAGGATATTTTTAATAAATGATGGGATAATGGGGAAATTAGTAATAAAGTATGTGGGGGGTGAAATGAAATGAGGGGAAGTTAATCAAGTAAGCTAGTGAACTTCCTTTCACTCTCATAAATGCTCCTGCACACTGAAACATAAGTTTAAACATGATAAATGTGCTCATGATTTAACAACCTTGTACATCTGCAACCTTTCTTCTACCTACCATTTATTTACCCTAACATTTTTTCTTCTCTTTATTGGGTGCATTTGAGATAGAAAACCCTTTATTTCTTTTTCTTTTGACAAATAAACTATCTAATTCTAACCTTATAACTTCCGATGGCTCAGATTAAGTGTATGAGCACATTTTTATTCTCTACCTAACTACTGATCTGCCAAGGTTAAACAGTTTGGCTAGATCTTTATTCTTTATCTATAAACATGAAATTTAAAGCATGAATTAGTCAAGATTAAGCTATTTGACTATCATGGGTTGTGGCATTTATGACAAGCTGCACACAACCATTATTTTGCACATAAAAGTAAAAGCAGTGGCACTTGAATTTGCACACTTTCATGATCTGTTTTTGTTTGGGGTTCATATTTTTCACTTTTTTTATCTGTTCTTTCTCTTTTTGTCCTTTGATTATTCTTTTAGGACATACCCTCTTTAATTTTTTTTTAATTTTCAATATGGAAAACGTTTTGCAGAAAGCAAAATTATGTACAATATTACAAGACTAACCATAACCAATTCAAAATTATGAATCCTATTATTATAGGACTCGAACAGGATCAGAGCATCTAACCTAAAATAACATCATGAAATCTAAACTCTATTCCTAAATTAAGTATGGAATTTCTATTTCTAGTTTCAAACTAATCTATTGATAAAAACATGCTCAAACAACGAAATAACTCTAATCAAATGATAAACTAATTAAAAATTACTAAGAAATAATGAGTGATCTATTTAAATGAGTTCTATTTGATTCAAAACAACTTGACATGTAAAAGCCTAAAGCTAATTTCTCACACAACGCAATTTATTAACAAACTATCTTTAATTCCATAAATAGAAAAATCAACAAATGATTAACTATGATAATTACTCTATTCAACGTAAGAAATCCTAATAGGCTTAATTGAAATGAAACAACTCATTCTTCCAAACTAAATTCTACCAATCAACTAAAACAGAGCAATTCTGAGTATAGAATGCAACTACAGGAATCCTGAGTATAGAATGCGGTCTGAGTACAAAATGCGGCCATAGTAAAGAATTCAACCTAAGTACAGAACATGGAATGAGTACATAATGTGGCTTTTGTACATAATGCGGCTATGCACGTACTCCAGAACCTACAAAGAGAAACCAATAGAAATGCAATCGCTACCCTCTACTCAGATTGTTTGCCTCTACTGAGATCTAGAAAACATAAATAAATCTAGAATATGAAATGAAGTGCTGGAATTCTGAAAACTATTTAGAAAACAACTTGGAAATGAAATTTAAATCTATTATTAAATAAAAACACACTTCCTACATAAAACTATTCTCAGGATCACACCATAAATCAGAAAGCAATTACATAATCTAGAATGCAGAAATAAATTGACAAGGCAATTAAATCTACTTCAAACCATTTGCAAGAAATAAAAATATAATAAGGAAATAAACACACTTACATAATCTATATTAACCCTGCAAACACGATGGGTTTAGGTGTCCTTTCTTGTCCATGTGCTACAGTTCTAAGATCAATTCATAAAATGGGCACGAAGGCTACAACAATTTCATCACATTTTCTTAATTAATCCAAAAATAGAGTTCAATGTACAACAGTTGTACTTCCTCTCCTACATAACTCCTTTATGTGTAACCTGTAACTCCCTCTCTAGTACTAAGTGATGGAAATATATACTATGATTTTATAGTTTTATATCCCAAACTCAAGGATCTGATCTTAGCCATATGCGAACAAAATTACAAAAATACATTTCAATTTATTTTTCTGCAATTTGTTATGTCAAATTTGTCTTGGGAAATCTCATGATCCATGCACATCTTGATTGAGATCTAGAATATATGATTTCAGCTCCATATAGCTTGAAAAATAAATGAATAAGTATTCAACCTGAAATATCCAAAACCGTGGATGATTCGAAACCATCAAACCCAAAATTTATGTACTTAACCCAAAAAGTTTGTACATGATTCTATACTTAAGATTCCACTAACCATAACTTCTTCATGCTGACGAATTTTGAAAAACGGTTTCTGGGTTACTTGAGTGAGGGTACTTTGAACAAACCCCATGTCTTAGAATCCCGATATTATTCTTAATTTGATCACAAAATGAGATTTTAATCTACAAGAATTATGTACTTAACCTGCAGCAACTAGTTTAATTGAATTATGAAGAATTGCAGCAATTGATCCTTGGAGTAAATGAAATTGGAAAAACCATCATTAGAAAATCATAGAAAATTTATCTCTAATCATTTAAAAGTTTATAAAACTAATGATAATCAACAACGAAATGTAAGATATGAATTGGCGGTAAGTTGTAGAATTATTGTATGAAATGAGTTAAAAATATAGGAAAGGTTATGAATAGTGGTATTGTACGGTGAAAAAAATGGGCATATTTGAGTCCCAACAATACTACCAACAATATTTGAGGCTAGGATTTTACAAAATCAATCCTATTGTGTAAATTTTTCATTGGTCATTACTGAAAAGAACCCTGGCTCTAAAGATGCTTAAAAAAAACAATTTTTGACCCATGGAGTCTTAGGAGAGTGGTGCCCCTAGCTATATCCTAATGCTAAGGGTCCAATAAAATTTATGATTCACCCATTCAAGTCCTAGTTTGAAAGTTTTAGCCAATTGCATCTTGCTTTCTAGAGTCAATCCAAGAACAGTTAAGCAGGTTAGGATCAAGGTGAGGAACCTCTACAGGCTACAGTTTGAGACAGAAGCGACCTTGTTTTGTAAGTTTTCGAAATTGTTTTCTTCCGAGGCCCATGTGAGTATGCTACCCATAACCACTTAGGATGGTGATTTACAAAATTCAATCCCTTTTGCAAAATTTGTATTGGTGTTTCCTAAAAAAGTACTAGCATTTTTTGCCTCTGGAATCTTAGGAGGGGTTGCCCCTTGTTGTAACCTAATTCTAGGAGTCCCATATAATAAATGGATTTCCCATCTAAGTCTCAATTTGAATTATACGACAAGTTGAAACTCACTTCATAGGGTCATTCAAGGACATATTATGAATTTTTTTCAGGGGTTTAAAAGAAAAACCAAGTAACAAAAATAAGTTCCATAACCACTAGAATGTGTATATGGCCAAGGTCCACATGAGCAAACTACCCACAATCACTCAAGCCAATTTTTTACAAAAACCTCCCTTCTGAAATATTTTCATTGATATTTCCTAACTAAAACCCCAGCTTCAAAGATCCTCAAATAATTAATTTTCTAGCCTATGGAATCGAAGGATGGGGGTGCCCCTAATTATTACCCAGTGCTAATGTCTAACATAATTGAAAATTTTCCCATATGAAAGATGGTTTAAATTTTATGGTAAGTTTCAACTTAGTTCCTGAAGCCATTCAAGTACATGTTGTGAATTTGTTCTGAGGTATAAAAACCAAAAACAACAATCAAGAGATAATAAATGTAATATAAAGTCACAACTAGGATGATACAACAACACTAATGTTGATGTTGAATGAGTCATGAGAAAACTAATAAATGAACTAACCATTAATGAAAAGGATGTATTATAAATCTAAAGAATTCCTACTAATAGAAACCAAAATGCATCATTTCTCTTTGAGTCTCTCTTGTTTATTTGGGTTTAAAAAATGGTTTTTCTTCTTTATTTGGATTTTAACATCCATCACTTGATTCCAAGGTAGGTAAAAGAGTGTTAAAGCAATAATACCAAAACCTTGTATGTATGTATGACTTTCAATCAACATTTTGTATTTGCAATTTTGAATTCTACTTTGCATAGGGTTAGTTTTTGGTATAAATGTTAAAATAAATGTAGGGGTTTTGGATAAAGATGG
The DNA here is from genome assembly GCA_031772625.1 of Pinus tabuliformis. Lineage (NCBI taxonomy): Eukaryota > Viridiplantae > Streptophyta > Pinopsida > Pinales > Pinaceae > Pinus > Pinus tabuliformis. Next base: position 488,638,089 of record CM062807.1, on the reverse strand, counting down.
GAAAACTCATTTGTATATGAATTGTATGTTGATATTGGAAAAACTTGTTTTCCCTCAAAGGTCAACATAATATTTCTCTTTGTGCATTTTCCCTTGGATGTTATCTTATTCATTATATTTGTGAATTTTATGAACTAATGAAATATTATATGATGGAATTGTTGTTTAAACCATTGTGATTGATTTATAGCTAACACACCATAAGAGACTCCCATAAGTGACACACTTAAGCAATAGTACACAAAAGTGATAGCATTAAATGATGCCCCATAAGAAATATACATAATTTATGCACTTAAGTGAGATACATAATAAGCTTCCCATAATATACCAACCATAAGTTTCATAGTTAAGCATCAATGTACTCAAATAATGCACACAAGATATGACACACCATATTAGGTGTCGCACATAATGTAACATTCCCTCCCACCCCCTTGAACCATCTCGGGTTGTGGGATGTGTTACTTATGACATAATCTAACCTTCAAGGTCTATTGTGAAGATGTTGTTATAAAACCCTTTTTTTACAATTTCATTGAAACTCAAAAAAAATACTACCATCATGTTTAGTTCATCGAGATCTTTTTGGAATATAAATTTTATCTCATTCTCATTATCAAATGGAAAGTCACGCCCTTTTGAATTTTGAGAAATTAAATTGCACCACATTAGCAAGGTACATCCATGTGTCACCCGTGTGGCTCTACCATGTCACCCTAAACAGTCCCACATCACTCATGATCCCAGGATGGTGCCTACATAGCCATTAGCTAGTGTGTATGAAACTTTCCACCTCGACCCAAACTAGGGGGTCGCACAGGGTCCAATCCCTTCGTGTTAAGTGGAAATTCTACATTTTATTTGGCTCCAAGGAAATCTAAGTTATCTAACATTCTCCCTTGTTAACATACCCATGGTTACCTTGGATCTCCATATTGCTCAGTTATATTGTGCAAAATTCAACTCTGCGGACATCTGGGGATCCATAATGATGTGCATTGCTTACCACCCCCCTCCCCCCTCCCCAAATCTTCAATTCCCTATATCACACGCAAAATCTATGGAATATCTAGTCCTAGTCCCATATTAGACCTTTTCAGGTGTGTTAAACTGCGCAGTACCCAATGCTCTAGATTCCAATTGAAACATCCACTTACAAAGAAATATATTCTTACGCATTTGTTATGACCAAATGAGACTTGCCCCATATATTTGGCCCTAAACTAAGTTTCTCAAGGAAATCCAACTTGATCTATATTTGGTTCATTTTGAAATTATGCATGGCTTGTCTAGTCGGATACCCTAGACTACTAGAAGAATATGCCCCTTGTATATTTGGATGAAGCTACTATTGGGATATGGGAAAAGGTATCTAGCTTGGATGTAAGTATACCAAGAGACAATCTAGTCCCAGATAAATAGTTCAAATTTTAACCAAAATTTGTAAGAAGAATTCAAGGAATTTTATTAGAATTCCTTAAGGAAGAACTTTTGCCGAGAACACTAAATTCTGGGAGTAAGATTAAAATTTTGAAATTCAACCTTCAGAGGTATTTATATGCCATGACCATAAAATATTTAATGGCACCATCAAACCTGACTTACACCAGATCTTGAGCAAAGGGAGAAATGGCTCCAAAGGCCATATTTCTTAGGGAAAACCATTGATTGTGCTTACTTTGTGAAGTTCAAGACATTACAACAATTATAGGTGTGGACAACCATATCATTCTCACATTGCTCTTAAAATAAGTAATTATTAGTTTTTAATTAAATTTTTATTCATCATATAGTTCGTGGATTATCTCCTTATTGTGAAGAAAATTATAGTATTAAACAAGGAAGTGATCCTTCATATACACATATTCGATAATTGAAAAAATTTGTAATAACATATGAACTAAGGGGACTTAGGAAATCAATCGTGTTCATGTAAATAACTTTACAGTTAATGAAGATAATAGAAATCACATATATCCAAAATTTCAACATAACCATGAAGGAATATAAAGAAAATCATTCACCATGGACATACAATAATCTAAGAAACCTTCCATAGGTAGTGTTGATCTATAAATTTACATAATATCAGACATTTTTATCATCCATACTTCAAATGAATACAAGTAATTATAATTATCTACTTAACTCGAAATGGTTGGCAACAATAAGAGTGGTTCAAACTTAAACAAGAACATAACAAATTCCAGATATAATAATAAACATAGAGATGCAGCAGAAAACCACTTCATTTCATTAATATAAAAATATTGAACTATGCTTACAAACAGAATGGAAATAAGATAGCTTGGGCGATGGTAGCTTATCTCTGAGAAGAGATATCGTAGCTACATGCCTCTGAACTATGTTACAATGAGGCTCAAGGGCCTATTTATTATTGGAAAACGTGAGAATACCCTAAACAACCAAAACCCTAACCCCAGGAGATCTAACACCAAGATTTTGTGGGCCCCATTGGGGTTATTTGGGAAACCAACTTCCTGGGGTCGTAACTTGGTCATATTATCTTTGTTTGGTGGTATGATACCTTGTTGGAAAGGTCTCTCCAAGTACTACAGGTTTCACCATAGGCCCCTCCCTATTGCTATGGGCCTACCGTGGACCCCCAAAAAATGTCGTTTAGGGGGTCAAAACTGCTTCGGAAGTTTGGGACCCAAAAAAATGCTAAAAATAGTAAATGTTGAAATGAACATGGAAATAGATGAAACTTACTGGGAGGGTCTAGGTGGAATAGGTGGGTGGCCACCAATATCTACATGGATCATTCCTTCCCCCTTAGGAAGCAATGGTCCCCATTGCATGCAGAGCCTCCATGAGGTGACGAAATTTCTATTAAACATGGTCCTTAGTGAACCACTTGCCCTACTGAAGAAGTTGGACTACTTTGACAACTCGATATAGTTGTATCCTCTGTTGGCAAGTGTTCTTGATCTATGTGTCCATGATCTGATCAGTTGTGGATTGTTCCATGCAGTCGAGGTTAAGCTTTGTTGGTGTGAGTTGTTATGCAATGTCAGATGTGTCCAACAGTGGTGGAAAGTATGGTCGAAGGTGGTCTACATTGAACACTGGGTGCATACCAAGGAACAGTGGAATGTTGAGATCGAAGGCATTTTCACCAACGGCCTTGGTGATGGTGTATGGAACATATCATGGTGGGTGAAGCTTGCAGTGGGATCCAACAAGGCTCTCCTTCTACAAATGTAACCAAACTTTATTGCCCACTTGGAACTTGTGTAGCACTCGATGTTGATCATGGCGCTGCTTGTATTTAGCATTGGCCTTTTCCAATATATCATGGACCTACTAGCAGATGCATTGAATGTGCTCAATGAAATTGTTATCCCTTTCAGCTTTAGACTGAACGTGAGCGGAATCTACTTAAGTGGTTGCAAATGGTATGGCCACATCAATGGGGCATAATGGATAAAATCCCATCCCTACCTGAAAGGGGTTATGGCCTGTTGAGCTATGTAGAGATATGTTGTAGCTGTGTTGGACACAGGGGAGGCTTTCATCCCACGTGCGTTGATGCTTTGAGTTGTACATGCACAAAATGTGTACGTTCATCCTGTTGACAACCTATGTTTGGCCATTAATTTGGGGATGGAAAGCCATGGACTTAGTAAGTTTTGTATACAACATTGACTAGAGACTTGACCAAAGTGCACTCAGGAATCTGTTGTCCCTATCTAAGACAATGGACTGTGGGATCCCAAAGTGTACCCACACTCGCTCAAAGAAGAGCTTAGTAGTGGCCTCTGCTATGATACTCTTCTTGCAGGCCGCCATGATGGTCATCTTAAAGAATTTTTTGATGACCATGAAAACACAATCATTGTTGTGCTCAGTCAAAGGAAGGTTCGACATGTAATCCATGGAGACATATTCCCAAGGCTGGCTAGGAGTAGGAGAGGAGTATATAGGCCTTGCTTCTTGATGGTTGGTTTGGAAATGGCACAGGCGGTACAGGATCTAATGTACTTCCCAACATCCCGACAATTTTTTGGCCAATAAAATACTTCTGCAATACCACCACTGTTTCCTCTACTTGGAAATGTCCATCGACTTGACTATAGTGCGCCTCCCAAATCATCTTGTCATGCTCACTTGAAGGAACACAGATGTGTCTGAGGTGGCATAACAGTGCATCATGAAGGTGAAAATTTGGAACTTGCTTCCCTTCCAGGAGTGTCTGGTATATGCTTCTGAATTCTGGATCGCTCTTGTAAAGATGCAACCACCCCGATGTCTCATGCCCATAAGAGTCGAGCACAGTGATCAGCGCCATGACTGGTGGTTGGCTAAGGCAATTAGTGACATTATTGGCGCTGCCCTTCTTATACTTAATTTTCAAATGGAAGTGTTTCAGATAGGTGGACCATTTCTGATGGTCATCGATCTACAACTTCCCTTATGTCTATATGAACTGTAGAGGTTGTTGGTTTGTGTGGATGACAGTTTCCTTCCTGGGAATGTAATGCTTCCATTGACGGCAGGCCTACATAATGGAATACATTTCTTTGTCATAGGTGGGGTACTTTTGGACTGTGTCTGAAATTGTATCACTATGGTAAGCCACTGGATGCCCATGTTGAGTAAGAACCACACCAATAACATAGTCGAAGGCATCTGTCTCAATCTCAAAAGGTTGTTGCAGGTTTGGTAATGTGAGCACTGCTGTATAACAGAGGCAATTCTTCAACTTAGAGAACGCTTGCTTTTTGGTTTCTGACCAAAAAAAAAAATCTTTCGCTCTGACCTTGGGGACTTGACTTAAAGGCCAAGTGATATGAGAAAACCCCAACACAAACCTACAGTAGAAATTGGAAAGACCCAAAAAGTTGGAGAGTTCTGTTAGAGTGGTTGGGGTTCGCGAATCCCGAATGACTTATGTCTTGGATGGGTCCACATGTACACCCTAATCATCAATGATGTACCCCAGATATTGAACCTGGGTCAGGCCAAAGGTTCATTTCTCCAAGTTAGCACACAGTTTGTGTTGTCACAGGGTTTGAAGGACCTGTCGAATATGGTGTAGGTGCTCTTCCCAACTATGGCTAAATATCAAGATGTCATCTAAATACACCACCATGAATGCATTGGTGAAGGGTCACAAGTTGTCGTCCATCACTCTCATGAAGGTTCCAGGGGTGTTCATCAATCTGAACGACATGATCAACCATTCAAAAAGGCCCTCCTTGGATTTGAAGGCAATCTCCCACACATCAGAGGGTTCGATAGGCACCTGGTGATAACCTGACTTCAAGTCAATCTCACTGAAATATTTGGCCCCCTTGAGCTAGTCCAGAAGGTCATCAATTCGTAGGATTGGGTACCTATTCTGGAAAGTGATCTTGTTCAGTGCCCGATAGTCAATACATAGCCTCCAAGTCCCATCCTGCTTCTGTACGAATACAATTGGGCTTCCACAAGGTGATGAGCTTGGCCTGATCTTCCATTTATACAATATTTCTTGAATCTACCTCTTTATATCATCATTCTCCATAACAAAGTGTTAATAGATCGTCCATTTGGCAGCATCGTGCCTCGGGTCATAACGATGGAGTGCTTGACCTAAAAGTGTAGAGGAACCCCTGTGGGTGAGGTGAAAATATCCTTGTACTCCTCCACTACCTTGTCCATCTACTATTGTTGTGTAGAGCAGCGTTACCTCGAAGTCGTGGCCACAACCTTCTTCTTTCCCTGGGGGAAAATCATAAGGAAAATAAATTTCTTGGTTTTGGAAACGATCTTACGACATTGCTTTGTAGTAATCAAAGAGATGGCGGTAGGTGGAGATACCTCCGGTATCTTGTACAACTTATTAGCCAAATTAATAATCATAGAGTGAGGTCTAGATTCATATACAACATGTCGCTTCCACAAGTATGATTGTCCTAATAATACATCACAAACTTCAAGAGGATCATTGTCACAGAGTACCTCATCCGTGAAGGGCTTGATGTTGTAGGGAAGGCAGAACTGCTTGATCAGAATCTTGATTAAGGACAAGAATTACCTCAAAACTCAAAGTGCTCGGGAATCACTAGAACCCTAAATGACCATGTCCGTATCGAAAAAATTATCCCAACACAAATCATTTCTTTCGAAATGGAGTTCATATGTGGAAGATAAATCCTATTGGCCGCTTTTCCAAACAGAATAAATTTTGGAAAAAAATGCCCAGTCACTGCACAATCAGCAATCTGTACTACTGACGTGGCAGGTGACTAGGCAAGGTCAATGGACGGTCAACATCTAGTACGGTTGCGACAAGTGTCGCATTGTGGTTGGTTTTTAGGTTTGGTACGTGGTATGTTTTAATTGGTTGAAGGTTGTCCAATGAGGAGAGGACAAGTGGCAAGCTTGGAGACCGCCCGTGTCCCTCCCTAAAGGACCGTTAGCATATTGGTGTGCGCATAAAACTTTTTATGGAGGCACTGGGGTTTGACCCCGTGACCTCCTCTCCATAGACCAAATGTCTTAATCATATCTGCTACCTATTGTGTCTTATCCATATAGTTTACCACATAAATTTAAAGTTTCATGTGGTTAGAATTGGCATTTAGGATGGCCAGCCCGCAGGCTAGCCCTCCATGTGAACACACCAACCCACGACGGTCACGGTTGACATTATATCTGGTGGCTCCAACAAACCATAACTGCAACTCCAATCTATCCCACGTGAACACTATTGAAGACTGGAAGATAAAATTTTATGGTTAGCTAAGAAAACTTCCAAACTTAACTGTGGCATTTACCACATCATGTGACCACTACCGTAGTTAACGCTAATGGTTAGCATTTAAACACGCAGATTATGCACTAACTGCGTCATTAATGAATAATTTACCCCACTTATTCCTTCATTAACCCACAGTTAACTTGGCGGAAAATATGGCAGAGTCCTCCAAATCCGGCGTTAATTCTAGTTTTAGTGGAGTTAATAGGAGTTCCTCCAGTTTTAATGGAGGATTACTAGGAGAAAACACTTTATGTCATAACTTGGGAAACATTCGATCAAATGAGGATAAAAAAAAGTTGTTCCTAGATTATTTGGATGCTCTGAACACAATGGAATAGGTTACAGAGGCAGAGAGACACTTCTGTACATGATTTTTCCAAGTTTAAGTTTAATGAAGCCCAAGGCCACCAGAGGAGGAGATCAAGCCTAGATCATCCAAGGTCCAATTGAAGAGCTTGAAGAGTCATCTTTGGGGTTTTTGAGTCCATTGGAGTAGGTTTTGGGAGTTGTAGAGCATTATAAACTGTAATATTTTCCATTTTGAGAAAATATAGAGGCCCAAGCCATGGAAGTTGGACCAAGGATGTGTAGCCCAAGAGGGGTGAACTCCTTTATCAAAACACTGTGCTAAGTTTTTTTCTTGATGGTTTATTGTTCATTTACTTTTTGTTGTTCAACACATCATTTTCATCTTAATATGCTGATGAACTTATCATAAAACTAGATAAAATTTACCTATTTCTTTTCACAAACACCATAAGGGAACCTATGCACATGAAGCAATTGACAAGCATTTGTTTAGAGATCTGAAGTTGAAATTAGCACAACAAAACTAACATTCAGCTACGGATCAAGTTGGTATCAGAGAAAAGGTTATTTTCTTGATTTCTTGAGTTTTTTTCAAGTAGGTTTCGTAATGGTTGCATATTTGTGAATCTTTTTGATGCATTACAAGTGTGATGGCAGCTTAAACAAATGGTGTTTCTAATTTATCTTCCTTAGCAAGATTCTTTAATGAAGAGATGTTGTAAGAGCTTATCATCATGAGAGATGTGGTGCAAGAGTTCTATGAAGATAGGAAGGAGAACACTATAATTCAAGAATAGTTGATGACCATGAAGGAGGAGAAGAAAGAGCTTCTTGAATAAATGCATGAGATGGAGATTCAACTCCATGATTCGAAGGAAACCCTAGCCAAGTATGTGCATGAACATGAGGTATGCAATTCAATTTTATCTTTAATTTCTTCTTAGAATTAATTTTTTGGTTCTTTTGAAAGACACACTAGAGGAATAGGGTCCAAATTATTGATGAGGATGAGCTATGAAGGTAAAGGGTTAGGCACACATGAAAAAGGCATAGTTGAGCCAATTTTTGTTGAGGAAAGGCATAGGTATTTGGGTCTTGGTTATGGAAAACATGATGGAGAATACTCCAAAGCCAAGGAGACATATGAAGGTGTTCCAGCAAGGACTTTCATTACATGTTCACCACCTCAAGCTTGTGAATTTTGTGTTCATGAGGAATGCAAAAGTTTTACACCCACTTTGCAAGAAGATGCTCATAAGCATGCGACTAGTGGAAAGGGAAAACAATTGATGATCAAAGATTTAAGTTCCTTGAAACCATTGTTTGTATCCTAAAGAGAGCCACTACCTCATCAAATTCACCTCCGCAAGAAGGTGACAAAGGTGAATGTGCAAGGTATAAATCTGCCTTTAATAAAGTTTCTTTTGATTATAATAAACATGGTAAATCTTCACATAAGGATTGGAGAGAATTTACACGTTCTTTTTGTGGTTTGAATAACCATAATGTTTCAAGATGTTGGAAGAAAATGGCCACATACAGGAAACTTTCAAATAATAAGAGACAGAAAACTAGAGTTCCATTGGATAATGGAAATCATGTTAAAAGGAAGATGCAGTTGTTTTGCACGCATTGCCATAAGCAAGGTCATCTCATTGAAAAATGTTGGACTTTGTATCCAACAACTCATCCAGAACATTTGAAGAAGGTGGAGACAGAATTTGGCAAGAATGGAAAAGGAGATTCCATAATTGGTGTGGGTCAAGATGATTCACAAGATGATGTGCAGCTGAAAGAAGCACCATGGAAATGGTTTGGTAAGAGTTGGTTCGATTTCTTAACCAAATAAGGCCTGCATTTATTTTATTGATAGATGCAATTATTTGCCTTAAAAATGTATTTATTTTCCTTATGAATGCATTATTACTTTTCTGTTGAAAGTATGTTGCAACTTGTATGATGCAAGATGTTGAAAGTGGAGTTTTGTTTGACTCACTTAAATGTAGCAAAGAAGGTAATTTCTGGTTACAATTTTTTATGTGAATTCATTTCTTTTCAATGCATTTTTGGTGTTGCATATTTTCACTAGGAAGGTGTGTGTAAGTGGGGTATCTTACTCACTTCATTTGCAGAAAATTTGTCAATTCAGCTCTTTATGTACCCATACATTTTTTTGGGCTTACTATACTTGTGTTTGTACTTGAGGGAGAGTTGAAGCATTGTACACATACATGAGAGTTTGTGTGTGTGTTAATAGTGGAATTGTTGCTAGTTTCATTGTGCTTGGATACATGCATGATTGTCAACTTGTGTCGATTTTTGTCACATGTATGTCATATCGACTTGGAAGAGTTGATTTTATCTCCAAAGATGAAAGGGATTTGTTGATGTATTATTGCATGATATTTGAAATTCTTACTATTTATGCAAAGAATCGTCAAGTTGTTGTACATGCTTATGTTTTTCTCTCTAGTCAGTTGCTTGAAGAAGTATGTTTTGTTGACTTATGTTTAGACGATGATGTTTTGTCGAATTGTGTTAGTTGATGGTTTGTATACCAAGATGCAAGAGTACATGGCAATGTTACATGATGTGACAATTGTTGCTTTGAAGGAGCAAAAGAAGGGGTCATCGATTCGTATTTCTTGCATAATGTGTTTTTCCATTTAATGGTTGTATTTATGACAAGATGTTGCAGGGTTTTGGAAGGTCCATTCTTGAGAAAGATGCTCATGCTTAGCCTTCATTCTCAAATCATGACATGAGTAGCATGTTGAACTAGAGGATGATAGAGGCAAGAATAAAAAGTGGACGAGATGCCAAAAATTTGCAGCCATTATAGACCGTTGTATGTGTTGACACTAAGGTTCTCAGTGAGAAGGCTATTAGATTGTATCAATTTTCCAAGTACCGAGGGATAGATGTGGTACAAAAAAGATATCTTGCAACCAGAAAGTGTCCAGCAAGTGTTGGATTGGGTCAACAGCAAAAGGAGAACAGTGGTTGAGGGACATAGCCATTTGCAATGCAAGGCATGTCAGTGTACCCAAGTGATTGTCATGGAGACCTTTCAAGTATAATCAGTTGATAGAACTTGGGAAAGAGAAGAGTATTCAAATCTCATTAGATAACCAGCTTTGTGGGTCCAAAATCCTATTAGTGGGAAAGAGTGATTGGAATCTGGATTAGGGGCAAGAATTAGCTCAAAAAGAAAAGTTCTTAGAATCACTTGAAACCTGAATGACGACATCTGTCCCATAAAAACAATCCCAACGCAACTAATTTCATTCAAAATGGAGTTCATATGAGGAAGATAAATCCCACTGACCACTTTTCCAAACAGAAGAAACTTTGCAAAAAAATGCGTAGTCACTGCACAGTCAGTACTCTGTATTGTTGATGTGGTAGATGACTGGACAGGGTCAACAGACGATCAACATCTAGTAAGGTTGCAATAAGTGTCGTGTTGTCGTTGGTTATCAGGTTTGGTACATGGCATGTTTTCATTGGTTGAAGGTGGTCCAATGAGGAGGGGACAAGTGCCAAGCCCGAAGGTCGCCACGTGTCCCTCCCCAAAGGACCGTTGGCATATTGGCGCGTGCATCAAAAATTTTATGAAGGCATCAGGGTTCGACCCCGCAACATCCTCTCCATAGACCAAAGCTCTTAACTGTCTCCACTACCCATTGTGTCTTAACCATACAATTTACCACATAAATTTAAAGTTTCATGTGGTTAGAATTGGGGGTTAGGAGGGCCGGCGCGCAGGCCAACCCTCCATATGAACGCACCAACCAACGGCAGTCACAGTTAATGTTATATTTGATGGCTCCAACAAACCATAACCACAACCCCAAGCTGTCCCATGTGAACACTACTAATGACTAGCGGATACCAGTTTACGGTTAGCCAAGAAAACCGCCAAACTTAACCATGGCATTTACCACATCATGTGACCACTACTGCAGTTAACGCTAATGGTTAGCATTTAAACACGTGGATTATGCGCTAACTGCATCATTAATATTTAATTAACCCCACTTATTCTTTAATTAACCCGCAGTTAACTTGGTTGAAAAGATGGCGGAGTCCTCCAAATCCGGCAGTAACTCCCATTTTAGTGGATTTAACTGGAGTTCCTCCAGTTTTAGTGGAGTATTACTAGGAGAAAACAATTTATGTCATAACATGGAAAAATTAGATGAAATTAGGATTAAAAAAGGTGTTCCTAGATGATTTGGATTCTATGAACACAATGGACTAGGTTGCAGAGGCAGAGAGTCACTTCTATATGTGATTTTTCCAAGTTGAAGTTTAATGGAGCCTCGAGCCACCAGAGGAGGAGGTCAAGCCTAGATCAGCTAGAGTCCAATTGTAGAGCTTGAAGAGTCATATTTGGGGTTTTTGGATACTCTGAGTCCATTGAAGCAGGTTTTAGGAGCTGTAGAGAATTATAAACTATACTTTTTTCCATTTTGAAAAAATACAGAGGACCAAGCTGTGGAAGTTAGACCAAGGAGATGTAACCTAAGAGGGGTGAACTCCTTTATCAAAACACTATGTTAAGTGTTCTTCTTGATGGTTTGTTTTTCATTTACTTGTCGTTGTTTAGAACTTCATTTTCATATTAATATGCTCATGAACTTAACATAAAACTTGATAAAATTTACTTGTTTCTGTTCACAAACACCATAAGGGAACCTATGCACATGAAGCAATTGAAAAGCATTTGTTTAGAAATTTGAAGTTGAAATTAGAACAACAAAACTAACATTCAGCTACAGATCAATGCTGGCTGACACGGAGATCTCGTCCTTGGTGAAGCCACCTGATGGTGCACAACTATGGATGTGGTGTAGTCTTTAGGCCCAGCCGCTTAACAACCTCTACTCAAATGAGGTTATTTTGGACCCCGCTGTCGACAATGAACTAGAGTGGAGAACCCTTCACCCACATCTATGAGTGGAAGAGGCATTCCCCCTCCTCTGGATCTTCAAGTTCAATATTCTAGATCTTAGTGGTGGCCTCGGTGACATTGGGATCTGCATCAATTATTTGCTTCCCTTTGTCAGTTCCCTTATCGGATTCTGATTCAATGTTGAAACCTACATCTAATTTGGAAGCCTTCAGCTCGACCACCAGTGACTACTTGGCCCGACACTCACTTGTATTGTCAGTGGAGCTCTTATGGAACTCACACTATTTTCCCGTGTCCTTCTTCATCTTCATGGTGTTGTTCTTTGCTTGCGACTTCAACGGGTTGTCCTACGTATCCCTGCCTTAGCTTAGAACTTTGTTCTATGGTTTGGGGGCACCTTTTCCTTTCTTTGGATTCGCAGATCCAAAGTCCCACTTCTTCTTTTTAAACTTGTGATCAATCTTGACAGTGTACCAATACGTTGTGTTGAGTGAGGAAATGTCTAGGAACTCCATATCGTCCTGGATGTACTTATGTATACAGTCGTGGTATTTGAGCACCAGATACCGCTCATTATCCTTGATACCCAACTTTGTACAAAGGGTATGGAAAATATTTGTGAACTCTGGCACATCTTGGTCCCTTCCCTACCATAGCATGGTTGAATTTATGTATTTTTCTTCATAGCTCCCGAAAGGGTAATATTGTTCGTTGATGGCATCTTGAAAATAATTCCAAGTGGGTGTGGCTGAAAAATAATGAGGGTTCACTCTCATCCTTTTGTTCACATTAGTTTTCCCACCAATCCTTGACGTGTGGAGTAGCTTTGAGAAGTGCAAAAGTAATCTTTTCCCAATTGGAAAAGTCATGAACTGAAAAATATCCTTCCAACAGATTTAACCATTTATCTATGGCATTTGCATTTATCAGGCCTTCGAATATGGGAATATCAAAGTTAACTTGTACCTTAAAATGAGTGGCACCTCCAGAGTGGATGTTGGATGAAGATGCACCGCTTATGGGTAGCTGTCAAAGGATCTGGGGAAAGTTATCCATCATCGCATCCCTATATCGCTCAAGGGCTTCCTCGAGTAACATTTTGAAAGGATCTCCTATCCTCTTGTCTTTCTTTTCTATCGCCATGGGAGGTCGTAAATTTTTGCAAGGTTGATCTTGCAATGGTTCAACTAGATCAAGCCCTAACTCCTTATACCGTGACCTCGTTGGGGACATGCAAAGAAAAACAGAGAAAGAGAAAACCGCTCTGATACCACTAATCTGAACTTAAATAGAAATGAAACAACTTACAGATATATTCATAAACATAAAGATGTAGTAGAAAAACACTACATTTCATTAATAGAAGAATATTGAATTATGCTTACAAACATAATGGAAATAAGATAGCTCGGGTGATGGTAGCTTATCTCTGAGAAGAGATGTGGTGGCTACATGCCTCTGAGCTATGTTACAATGAAGCTCAAGGGCCTATTTATTATTTGAAAACATGAGAAAACCCTAACCCCAGGAGATGTAACACCAAGAGTTTGTGAGCCCCGTTGGGATTAGTTGGGCAGCCAACTTCCCGGGGTCGTAACTTGGTCATATTATCTCTATTTGGCATGTATGATACTGTTGTGGTCACCAACAACCCCCCTCTTTGTTCGATATTAGCAATAACATCAAGCAAAGGGGGACCCTTAACAAAAATCCCAAAAATATTTTTATTTAAATTTTTGTGTTTTACTCCCTAAAAGATATATCGCATCGCAAAGAGAGAGTGATGTGTTTTCCTATGCGTGTAAATAAGCTGCAAAGAAACGATGCGAAATTCATCGCATCGCATATTTTGAAAGCGCCCTTAAAAGAAAACAAAAAGGAATCGCCGACGGCCGATATGCGACGTCGCATATCGCAAACGTCACATAAGCAGCACACAATGAGCAAATATAAATTGCGATATTGCGATTTGCGATCTGCGATCCCACAAACTGTGATTTTGCGATTTGCGATTTGCAACGAATGAGACTATTAATTGTTGCAATGCAAATCGCAGAATCCACTCATCGCAAAGTTTCTTCGGCATGATCTGTAAACCCAAAATTGAGCACGCACCTAAAGGAAAATTAATGATTGCACGCTTGAGTATCCAAAGATGATCGTGTTGCGTTTTTTGAAGAGTCAAGTCATTATGAGTGTCATGATTATGCATTCATTAGAACTTAAAGCTTTCATGTCAATCTTTTCGTCATTTCTCTTTTCCTTTGCGTGAACTGCAAGGCAACAACTAATATAAATATATATGCAGGAAACATCCAAGGAAAAGGGGAAAGCGCCAATACTAGAAGAACAGAGAGGAGATGCATTCGCAGATAAATGCCGCATGCAGCAGGGCTGCGGATTCCAGAGTATCACTCAACAGGCACTGATGAAAATAGACTATCCAAGACTCAGAGTCAAAGGCGCACAAAAGCAGCATGTTTGCAAAAGATCCTGAAGCTCAGATTGGATAAAGCAAAAAGAAAAACGCTAAAAAGGGATGATGCTTCAGAAAAGCCTGGAACAAAGAACGGAAGAAATTTTCAATATGTAAGATTGTTCAGGCAACGAAATCCCTAACTCATTGAGTCATTCGCACGGTCGGAAACCGAAATAGCAACAACACAATCAGTTTGAAAGAAATCTGGGTTATACTAAGTATACACACAGCAAAAAGCACCCAGTCAGAGGAAGATTTTCAAAAATATCTTCTAGTTTGTCAGAAAGAGGTGCCAACTTTTGTTATTTCTACTTTTATCGCTCGAGCAAAAGGAAAAGACAACCAGCCGACTCTTTCCAGGCGAACCTTGCATTGCTTACAGCATTAAGGACCAGATACATAAACGATTAGAAATTAGATTCAATTTTTAGAAATAAATTTGTTTTAGTAAAAGGGCGGTCATTTGAAGCCGTTTCCTAAATTTGTGTAGTTAAGATTAGTTAGTTAGTAGTATTTAACCCTTCTCATGGCATTTGGAGAAGGGTCCAGAAATTTGTCAAAAAACTTATCCTCAGAACATGCACTTTTGCACCCTCGAAGGGTGTTTTTGATGAATGGATGGATCGAGATTTATTTATGTTTACATTTTAATGTCTGCTACTGATGTTTCACTTCTGTACTCTTAGTAGATGTTAGAAGTAAGTAGAGATAAATCATTATTTCTTGAAGTTTGTGAGTGAAATCAGTCATAAATGGTACTTTTATCTCTTGATTAATTTCTGCTCATATTCTTAGAGTGATATACAACTGAGTTGTTTATGTGTTAATGTATGAATGTGTGGGTTACCATTTGGCACTTTTGTATGGTGGAGTCATTTGTTTGTGCTTGACATATGAATAACTGATTATGCGATATGCTGTTCACAACTGTTCTGCCTAACTTCTTATGCAGAATGGTTTATCTTAATTGATTTATATTCTTATGATAGCTGAATGATCTTTATTACCAGTTGTTGTATGAAATCTTTTTAGATCGCATAATGAAAGAATTTTACCACGGGTTAGTATAGATTAGGTGTGCTGTTTTTTGTTAGATTACAGTAGCATAGAGTCAGTTTAGAGTGTAGAATTAAATTAGCTTAAAATTACATTTAGATTAGCATCGTCAAAATCTACACACACACACACATCTTTTAGATTGGGAAGTTGGTCCCATTATCCCCAGTCGGACCCGCTACACCAAACGGGCAAGGAGCCGCCAACCAGGTTCCCGAGCGGGTGGGTATCCCCCTTGTTGTTGACCCGATTTCGGGGCCCTCAACATATTTGGCGCTAGAAGGAGGGCACGAACTATGAATGGCAACCAAGTCAAAATCTAAATGCCATTCTGAGAGTAAATCACCCTCATCAAATCCTCTGACTTCTCCAGTACGGTTAAACCCGGATTTAGAAGTCGTTCGAGTATCCACCGTTGCTACCTACTCTAATATATCAGACCAACTCATTATTGAACCCCCTGAAATTCAAACTTTGATTCGTAAACTCCAGGGATTCTCTATTTTTTCTCATAGGTCTGATAAATCTAATAGTAGCGTGACTTCGCAGTACAATCCTGCTCATCCTCTGACCAGATTGAAGAGTGAACAATTTGGTATTCAACCAAGTGAACTCCCTCTCCCTACTAGAAAAAGAGCAAGGAAAGCACCACCAAAGTCTGACCAAGAGACTCTTTCATCTACTTCATCCATTTCAACACCCTCACCGTGAAGTCAACCACCCACATCCTCATCCCAAATCACTCATCCATCTTCCACAACACTTCCTCTTCAACCATCAAAGATCATAATACCTGCATCTTCTCAGCATCAGGGATCGTCTTCTGCACTCTCATTAACTAGCGGCTCAACGATGGCCCAGTCTCCATGGAACAATCCTGGGGCGGTTTTAATGCCTCCACCCCTGAGCCCAATACCGGCCCATCCTGAGAAGTGGCTACCTAAATTCAATCCAGAAATAGGCATGCTAGCTGAAGAGCATATCAATAATTTCATGCTTTCTGTTAATCTCAACGGAGTTACTAACGAAGATGCTGTCGTCCGACTTTTTCCTTACACAATGCAAGGAACAGCCGGGTCACGGTACTTTTCGTTACCTTCCGGGTCCATCACAAGTTGGGACATTTTTCAAAATCAATTCCTCACCAAATTTGGCGATGACAGATCAACAGCGACATTGATCAATGACCTATCTAATCTTAAAGCTGAGGCTAAAGAACCCATTAAAGATTTCAATTTACGGTTCAATAATATCCTCAACAAAATTCCCGCTGCTTCTCAACCCAGCGAGGAAGTAAGATGTGAATGGTACATCACGGCCTTACCATCTAACTTGGCTATCTTCGTAGATAGGGCAAACAAGATGACTTTAGTTGAAAACTTAACTGAGGCGTTAGCAGTAGAAAAACACGTAGTTGCCCTAGAAAAGAGATCTGCAATAGAAGAACGCAAATCTAAGAAGATCTCTTTCAAAGAAGACACCAAGAAGAAGCAAACGAAGGATCCTTTCGATATGGAAGGATTACAAAAGGTGTTAAAGGCCATGTCCAACGAGATGATTGATATAAGAAAAAAAGTAGCAGAAAATTCTTCAAAAAAGCCCTACAGATCTTTTAAAAGAAACCTTCCCATGGAGGTGAAACCACCCAATGCTATCTCAAACGTCGAATCTGAGGAAGAAGAAGAAGAAGAGAATACCACTGAAGGGCAGACTGATGATGAAGAAGTTGTGGAACTACAAGGAATGTGGGATTTCATCCTCCCACAAGAAGAGGATCAAGAAGCATTTCCGGTTAGCACACGAAGCAAAAATCAACTTGATCCTCCCCAAACTACCCCTAAACAGAAGGGCGCGAGCCCTGCAACAAAAGATAAGGCCGCAACAAAGAAAACAACTGCTAGAGCGACCCAATTTAGCCCAGTCCAATCAGATCAAGCACCTCCATCAAGAACACTGATAATGTCAGATGAAATGGAGTATAACATTATCGATGACATGAAAAATACTAGGGCTAATATCACTCTTTACAAATTGAGAAAATTTAAACATCAACAGAAAATAATGATGAAAGAATTACATGCCGTGCCTACTACATCTTTACCTACAGTTGTAGCTTCCCACAACATGGGAAGACCTCCAACCAACATGATCAATAAGATTGATCCGAATGACATTGCTTTGATTGGAGGAAGGTCAAGATCCCATACTCCTCCTTTTCTTCTCACTTATGAAATTTTCAATAAAAATGTGCACAATTGCTTGATTGATTCTGGTGCTTCAACGAATATTCTACCCAGATCAATATGTGCCAAATTGAATGTTCAGCCTCAGAAATCCGCAGTGCGCATAGTTCAACTTGATCGATCTCAAGTCGAAGTGATTGGTGAACTTAACCAGGTGACCATAAGATTGTCGTCTAACCCGAAAGTATGTCAGGTTATCGACATTCTAGTAGCTGATATCCCTGAATTCTATGGTTTAATTCTTAGCAGGGATTGGTCCGAGAAACTCCACGGATATTTCTCAACCGACTGGTCGCACATGTGGTTACCCTACAACGGTAAACCCAATCAAATAAAGGTTGAACGAGAGTTGCACCAAAAGTACATAGTGACAGAATTGGAAGGAGAGAACAAAGCAATAGCATACAACAGCAGTATCATAGGCAATTACTCGGTAGATTCTTTCCTCGGCAATTTCAATGCTCACACTTCACCTTACTTAGAAAATTCAGTTGTGTCCCAAGTTGAAAATTTTTCCCAAACTGATGATTCAAAGTGTTTTGATTTTTTAGATAACTCTGTAAATACGTCTTTATTTTGGAAATTATATTTTGATAGCTCTAAATCTATTTATTTTCTTTTCATTTGATATAATATATTTCAAATTCAAATTCACTAATAAGGACTAAACACCTTGCTTTTATTACATTCAAGTTGGCTGGTCAAATAAATATCTTAGTCCTCCATGATTGGAAATTAAAACAAATTTCCTTCCAAGTAGATAGTGCCTCCATATTTTAAATGCATGCACCACTACTGCAAGATCCAATTCATGAGAGATATAATTCCTCTCATACTAATAAGAACCACATGTCCTTCTTGCATTAGGAATCCATTGTTTCCTTCCTTGCAAGCATTTGTGAAAGCCATGAATATTTTTTTGTATCAACTATTCCCAATATTGGTGTATGTGTGAGTAGGTGTTTTCGCTGTTCAAAACTAGCTGCCACTTTGATGTCAATTAGAACTTCTTTCCTCTGTAAAGTTGTGATCATATTCTTAATATTTGAATTTTTTTTAATGAACCTATAATAATATTCAACCAACCCCTTGAAGGATCTAACTTTTGTAATATTATGAGGAGTAATCCACCCATGATGGCCTTGATGATCTCCTTAGGATTTACTACCACTCCTTCCTCGGAGGTAGTATGTCCTAAGTACTAAACTTATGATTGTAAGAAATCACATTTATTGAGCTTGGCAAAGAGCTTGCGCTCTCTCAAAAATTGCAACACTGCTCTCAAATGTTCTACATTTTCTTCATTGGTTTTAGAGTAAACAAAGATATCGTCTACGAATACCATCACAAAATTGTCCAATAGGGGCTAAGGGCATTGTTCGTCAAACACATAAATGTGGCTAGAGCATTTTTGAGCCCAAATGGCACCATCACAAATCATAATGTCCATAACTAGTTCTGAAGCTATCATGTGGACATACTCATCCTTAATATGATCTTAATGGTACCTTCACCTCAAGTCTATTTTCAATAATACCACATGTTCGGAATGGGATTCCCCAAGGATAGTTTTGGGGCTAAAATCCCATGTTTGGGTCGAGTTTTGTAATAAAATTGTAAATTCTCCACATTTTGTGGTCATGGAGCGCGATGGTGTCATGAGTCATAAAGGATTGTTCACCCTTATTTTGTAAAGTGTAAAGTCGGTTGTAAAGATCTACCCATGGTCCGTCGACCATGGGATTGTATAAAAAGAGCTAAGTAAGTAAGCTCTAAGTAGTCATAAGGAAGAAGTCTTTAGAGAAGAATGGAGTAAAGAGTCTTGATAGTTCCTGAGTAATGCAGGCTTCTTCGTGACAAAGAGGGAGTAACGCAGAGAAGCCTACATTCATAGAGAAGCCTGCGTTACTCCTATCTTAAGCATGTGTTAACGCAGAGAAGCCTGCGTTAACGGAGAAGCCTGTGTTAAGCCAAAGTTCATTGGGTGACAAAGAGGGAGTAACGCAAAGAAGCCTGCGTTAACGAAGAAGCCTGCGTTAAGCCGAAGTTCATTGGGTGACAAAGAGGGAGTAACGCAGGCTTCTCCGTGAAGTGAAATTCCGCTGATAAGACAAGGATTCCCATGACTGCCACCTCCACCCACACCACCTCCAACTTCACCACCATCGCCTGCAACTTCACCCATACCACCACCACCTCCACCACAGTTTAACATGGTGAATTGAGTGAAGGTGCCTTTGTTTAAAGGCTTGGGAAATGAGGTCCCAGATCTGTTTTAGTTTGTTGTGAAAGTTGTATGGGAAGCTCAGGGCATTGCAGATGATCACATGAAGAAGGAAACATTGGTTAGTGCTTTTCAAGATCACATGCTAGCCTAGTACATCAAGTACTCTAATGATAACCCAAACGCTGGGGTGGCGGACATCCAGTCCGTGCTGAACAAAGAGTTCAATAGGCCTAAATCTAAGGCAAAGTTGATTGTAGGGTTCAAAGAAATCGCAACGAAACCAGGCAAGACACTGTGGGAATTAGATCAGAGGTTGAAATGTAAAATCTGCGAAGCTAATATGAACTTAACAGATGGACAGCACCGTGAATGGTTCATAGCTTCGCTCCTGCCACACCTAAGGGTTGCGCTGTCACAGCAGAAGATTACGACTCAGGTAGAGACCTTGGAGATTGCAATGAGACAGCATGAAACACCGATGCAAGATCCAAATCTGGGGGTTTAGTAGATCCATGTGGAGTTGCAAAATCTTTGCCTTGAAATGCAAAGTTCGAAGTGGGATAGAACAGTTCAACTAGAGGTGCGCGAAGAGGTATGGTGCCTGAAATGTAAGGGTCAGGGACATGACAAAGACCATTGGTCTGCCTTTGTGAACTATATTGTAGGAGAAGTACTAATTCCATTGAGGATGGAGGCCCAAGCAGGACCGAGCATGGGGCCTACGTTGTGGTCTGCTATATGTCAAGTAGCAAGAAAACATACGACGGATAACTGTCATTTGTTGTAGAAGTTTGTACAAACCCCGCAACAACTGTTTTGCAACTTTTGTAGGTCAGTAGGGCATGATGAGCACAAATGAAAAAGTTATGAACTGATTATGGATAGGACACCTGCCTATAGGGTTCAGGCAGGAACGCGCCCCCCTGACCAGGGCATAGGGATGGCGCGAAAAGGCTTTCAGGGGCACGGACGAGGCCGAGACGGAGGAGGACCTAGCAAAGGTCAAGGATAGCTAATTTGATACAACTGTGGAGGACCAAGACACTATGCCCATGATTGCACTGACCCAATCCGTCCGTCTTGCAAATATTTCACTCTATTTGATCATGAAATGGAGGACTGTCCTATGCTGATAGAAAGGATATGCAACAAAGCGGCGCTACCACCACAGCCAACTCAGAACTTGCAAATGATGAGGTTTGAGCCTCACGAAGAGGATCCAAATGTGAATATAGTGCTCCGAAGTAGAATTTAAATAAGGGATGATAAGGGGAAGCAGTCCAAAGATAGTTCATGGGATTACAAAGCTCCGGCGAAGGAGGCTGAATTTGACTTGGAGCGTGTATGCGAAACGTTCATGGAAGAAAAGAAGAGCTTTGTTGAGGCCTCTACCTCAGGGATCAAGGACAAACCTGATCAGGAGATAGACCCTTCTATTCTTACGACCTTTATAGAAACCTGCATGAAGCTGATTCACGATAGCAAGGCTGTGCAGGGATTAGAGGAGCTTATAAATAGATGTGCCAGAAACACTCCATGTGAACTGTGGGCGGTACAGAAGATTGGTAAGCATAATGCAAGGATAGGATGAGAGATGAGACTTACCTTGTAGATAGGAGAATATGAAATGGATCAGGTCATTTTGGATCTCGGTTCAGACGCGAACGTTCTACTAAAGTAGACTTGGGAGCGGATGGGAAGACCCACGCTGCAGTGGTCTCTAATTCAGTTAAGGATGGAAAATCAGTAGAAGATCATCCCCATGGGGCGACTGCAAGGAGTGACTATAGATATTGAAGGTGCGAGCACGTTGGCTGACTTCGAAGTAATAGAAATTGTGGATGATAGCAACCCCTGCCCTATGCTCCTTGGCATTGATTGGGCTACTGATATGAATAGGATAATCAACCTAACTAAGCAAAAGATGATTTTTGAGAAGAAATTGCTCCGCGTAATAGTACCCCTAGATCCTGCTGAAGGATCGCACTATACTGAACCAGTCTGTGATTATGAGAGAGATGACGATTTAGATTTCTTATATAAGATAACAGCGTGAGACCAAGATTTGGTGAATCCAACAGCGGATGGACGAATTACATGGATCATGAGAGTTCCTTCACCTCGAACTCTGATGAAGAATTAGAGTGCTGGAAAAATCGATTACATGAAGTAACCACACTGAGTTGTAACATGATGACCCGGTCACTGCATTGCATGTTGTCAAGGGTAAGAAATATGCGCACTTATGAATGATGTAGATGTATTTTTGGATGCATTTGAGAGGGAATTACCAGAGAAGCAACGCTTCCAGGCTTTGGACTAGGCCCTGCACGCTACGACTGCAAGACGACTGGGTACGCATAAGGGTAGCTTTGATTATTAGCACGACTGTAGGAGGATGATGAGAACATGCTTTGGGAAGCCAAAGGTAAGAATGATAGACAAATATGATGGGAAGGATGATCTGCATGCACACTTGGCCAAATGGGCCGAGGCTTATGGAGTAAAGCCACAACCAGAATGGCTGCACTTGTTCTGTCATACCTTGGATGTCATCCCGCTGAACTGGTACTTGGAAACAGAGCTCTGCCATGGTACAAGTGAATGGGATATTCTATGCGAAGGATTCATAATGACGTTAAGATTTGAAGACGGGTTTGACTGTATTGAAGAAGCGCTACAAGAAGTGAAAGCAACAATCTTTAGGATATCACAGGATCCTTTGGATCTGATTCAACTCGATTGGACTACTTAGTTGAGCCATGCACTGGAATGATATAAAGTGACTGTTGAAGAAGAAGATGAGGATTCGTGAAAGATTAACATCCCTGAAACAGAGGGTCACTACAAGGTTGAGGGACCACAGATTGAGAATATTGATATAACCGCGCCACTGAAAACGAAACAGGTAAATATTGGTACGGAGGTGGAGCCAAAATTCCTAAAGATTGGAGATTACTGGGATGATGCAACAGTGGATAAGGTCGTTGAATTTGTCCAAGAATACCAGGATTTGTTCCCTACCAAGTTTACAGAGCTAAAAGGGATAATAGGAGACCTGGGTGTTATGAAGATCTAAAACCCAACGCGAAGCCGATTAAGCAAAGACCTTACTGCCTCAATCTGAAGTATAAGGGGAAGGTCCACTTAGAGCTAGATAATATGCTCATGACAAGCATCATTGAGCCTGTAGAAGAATCTAATTAGGTAAGCCCAATGGTGGATATGTGTAGATCTCAGGAAGTTGAATGACGCTTGCGTACATGATTCTTTCCCAACTCTGTTTACTGATGAGGTGTTGGATAATGTAGGTGGCCAGGAAGCATATTTCTTCACTGATGGGTTCTCTGGGTACCATCAGATCAAAATCGTGCCTGAGGATAGAAGCAAGACGACCTTCGCGAGTGAGTGGGGTTGTAATGCCTTTCAGATTTAAGAACGCACCTGTGGTTTTTTCACATGTAGTCATTGTTGCGTTTAAGGAATTTATTCATAAGTTTATGGAAGTATACTTTGATGATTGGACTATGTTTGGGCTAGTGAAACACCATGTGGTAAGTTTGCGTCTGATGTTAGATACCTATTGAAGCTACCAGATTGCGCTCAACCTGAAGAAGTGCTTGTTTTGTGTTCCTTTTGGGACTCTGGTGGGTCATGTGGTTTGTAAATAGGGACTGATGGTAGATTCCACAAAGATAACAATGATACTTAATTTGGAGGCACTGAGGAGTGTGAAATAACTGCGTGCAACCTTAGGACATACTGGGTATTACAAGAAGTTTATCAAGGGCTATGCCTAGATCACCACACCTATGCAGAACTTGCTAAAAAAAGATGTCACGTTCTGCTGGAATGAGGACTGTAAGAAAAACTTGGATGTATTGAAAGAAAAGATGGTCACCGCACCGATTTTAGTCTTCCCGGATTGGAAGAAGGAGTTTCATATACATGTCGACGCGTCATGTATAACATTGGGAGCAGTGCTGACACAGGCTGGCGCAGGAGACTTGGACCATCCTATAACATTCACAAGTAGAAGGTTATCCAAGGCTGAGAAGAACTATTCCACCACTAAGCGCAAAGGGTTAGCCATGGTATACACACTCTAGAAGTTTAGACACTATTTGTTGGGTGGCCATTTTAAGATGTATACAGATCATTCCACGTTGAAATACCAGGTCAGTAAGCCTGTGTTGGTGGGGCGAATCTACAGGTGGTTGTTATTATTCCAAGAGTATGATTTTGAAGTTATTGTGAAGCCTCGACGGCTGAACATGGGACTAGACCATCTGTCATGCATTGAAACAGGGGAAGAGCCCACTAATTTGGAGGAGGGATTGGCTAACACGCATCTATTTGCAATGCACGTTGCAGATGGTCATTTTGAAGATATCATACACTTCCTAACGACAGGAACTGCCCTAGAAGATTACACCATCCAATAGAAGAAGGAGTTAGTGGTGCACATGGCAAACTTTTTTTTCATTATTGGGCATTTGTACAAAATGGGGTCTGATGAAATATTGCACCATATGTACTGGAGTTTGAAAGGAGAAATATCCTTGTGGATGCTCATGGGGGCATTGTGGGAAGTCATTATGTAAGGAGGGTGACCGCACAAAATATTCCACGTGTAGGGTTGTGGTGGCCAACCCTCCATCAGGATTCAAAAGCTTACTGCAAGGCATGTGATGTGTGTCAAAGGATAGGCAAGCCACTGTGGAGGGATGAGCTACCTCTGAATCCACAGATGATGTTACAGCCCTTTGAAAAATGGGCGATAGATTTCTTGGGACCCATTCAACCCAAAGGGAAGAACATGGGAGCATGGTACATTATCACCGCAACGAAGTATTTGACTTAATGGGTGGAGGCATAGCCTATGAAGGATTGCACAGGTGTGACTACTATGAAGTTCCTCTTTGAGTATATACTAACACGATTTTGGTGTCCAAAGATTTTGATGAGTGGTGGCGGTATGCACTTTCTGAATGAAATGATCAGTGCGCTGACAAAGGAATTTCAGGTATATCACCAAGAGAGCACGCCTTATCACCCACAGACTAATGGGATAGTGGAAGCATTCAATAAAGTGCTAGAGAATGCCCTAACCAAGGTTTGCAATGCTCAGCGAAGTGATTGGGACTTGCACATACCCGCAGTAATATGGGCCTATCGGACGACATGCAAAAAGTTGACTAGACAGACACCCTTTAGGCTTGTAAATGTCATTGAAGCAGTGATGCCCATGGAATACATTGTGCCTAGTCTGCACATAGTGGCACTCATGGGTATGATAGATTGTGGAGCCTTGGAAGAGAGGCTCGTGCAGCTGGTTGATCTTGAGGAAGAAAGATTTCTAGCTGGATTCCACCAACAAGTCCAGAAGCAGTGCGAAAAAGCATGGCATGACAGGAACATTAATTTGCGCACCTTTAAGGTAAATGATATGGTTTTGTTATATGAAATTAAGTTTGATAAATTTCCAGGGAAGTTTAGAATGCACTGGTTAGGGCCCTATTTCATTAAGGAGATTAACGATGGTGGAGAAGTTTAGTTGGTTAAATTGAATGGAGATCCCTTCCCAAGAAAGGTGAATTGTAGCATATTGAACCATACACCAGTGGTCTGGCCATCTGACTATATGAGGGTAGCACAGTCTCAGTGCTCTAGGAAGCTGAAAGGAGGCATGGGACTATAAACTACACTACCTGGGTTGGGGAGCTGCGCGATTGGAGGATTGTGCGAAGCAAGGAAGTGTCACAGGGTTCGTGACAACACAAAGGGAGCTACGATACCCAAGGACAAATCACACAGGACAGTCGGAGAGTGACCATTAAAGTCACTATTAATGATTTGATGGTAGAAATGTGGCCAAATGGAGTGGGCGACTAGTAGTTAAGATGGAATTTATGGGTCATATACTTGAAAATCTACTGCCAATCCGGCGTTAATGAACCGAACGTGGGGGTAACCATCAAATTTGAATTCAAAATGCCCCATATTTTACAAGTGGCTGCCCAGCGAACAACACTTGGCATTTTGAGAATTGATTTGTTAAGCTCTCAAGCACACATGAACCGCGAGAACTTCAAATCTTTGATAGCCAGTTCAGTATTTGAGACATTACTAAAGGTGACATATGAGTTATTGCAGAACATCATGTTGGCACCTGTAGAAGCTATGGATACTGAAGCAGGGACAACCGAGGAGGCTATACTGAAAGTTGCTATGGAGGTAGAAGAAGTTGCTCCAGAGGTTTTCGAAGTCTTAGCTGAATTTTCCAAATCACCACGGGCACTTAGACCAAAGCTAACCCCAACCAAGGAGAGCGTGAAGGATAAGAAGGGCAAGTAGCCTACAATACCAGTGCGCACATCACTGAGAATAAACCCACAAAGGACAAGCCCACTGGGATGACCACAATGGAGTCGTGGAAGTGGCTCAGGGGAGTAGACAAGGCAGGTCTACTCAACCTGCTATGGGTGTTGCACAACAACTACACCCCGATTATAGTATTGGTCATCAAGCAGCTGCTATGCTTGGTGCATGATGGGTGTCTGTCGCTAGAGGAGCCAATACCCATCACCAAAAAATTGATCCATAGGATCACATGGCTACCATACTATTGGCTTTAGGGGGCCTGACCTAGGTTCAATGTTAGTTAACCAAACAAATCCCTACACTACTGGCCCTTTTGGCATCAAACTGCGGAGTGCGAATTGAAGTCTCACCTAAAGCAGTATGGGGGGATGCTGGAACCAAGTTTCCACACCCTTGAGATGGTTGTGATGTCGGTTTATTCCAACTATTCCTGCCTTCAAACATGTTTCTTATCCCTCTGCTCTATCCTTTAGTACCTTTGTGGAATGTTATAATCAGTTACCACA
Organism: Pinus tabuliformis; assembly: GCA_031772625.1. Taxonomy (NCBI): domain Eukaryota; kingdom Viridiplantae; phylum Streptophyta; class Pinopsida; order Pinales; family Pinaceae; genus Pinus; species Pinus tabuliformis. Next base: position 488,611,195 of record CM062807.1, on the reverse strand, counting down.
CACCCTAACCAAGGGCTGAAGTCCTTTCGCACTGATAGGGCAACAATTTGCAATATCTCCTAAACTAGGTGTTACACAAAAATATCATCACCATGATTATTTGCAGTCAGTATGGGTCTATCATCACTTGTACTATCCTCCTAAGCAAGTCTAAGACCTCAGCTCTTCAAATCAAGCTTTGGAAGTGGGAGAAAGACATTAAAAATCAATGTAACTCTGGTTCCGCACTTTCTCTCATGGTCACCTGCGGTCCCACACCTTCTGTGTACAAAAGCTGCGTACCTACCCGCTCTGTTCCTAACGGTGTAGGTGTGGACCCCTGTGAAAGTCAAAAGGCGCAAGTTTTATCTTAAAGAACTCACTTTGGGTTAATTCTAGAGTTTTCTAGAAGGAATTTTGACGTGGATTGTTCGCTCTGAGGTGGTTCATGCATCCCAAAAGAGAAGGAGCTAATCCCTTGACTAAAGGAGCTATCCCTTTGAAGGAGGGCTTTATCCCTTTGAAGGAGGACCTAGTAACTTCCCTCCATTGCACTATAAATACAGGCATTGGGGTGAGGACTAGAGAGGTTGAAAGATGAACATTCCTAAGGGTAGATGCTGCTGAAATTAGGACTCCCTTATAGGCATTGGTTGTAAGGTTTCTTTTGTTTCCAATTAATATAATTAAGTTCATTTTTCTCAACAAGTTGTTATATATAATTTGTTTCATAAACTCCTTGGCCTTTATGATGAATATGTTTTATTATATGAGTTATTCAGGTGCTATGTAATCGTTTGCTTGTTTGTGTATGCAGGCTTCAAGGAGAGGAGCTCATCTGGATCGAAGAGGCTTGGCCGCTACAAACAACGTTGGATTAAAGGTAAGCCTTAAACACCTGGTTTCTTTTATTTTAAATGCATATTTAGGGAAAGATAGTGCTTGATTGTTTTGTTTGTCACTAGAAAAGCCTTAGTTTCTAGGGAGGTCGGTTTTGTCCGCAAAATTGACTCTTTCCGCATGACAAAATGGCGGCTCCACTGGGGAACTTGATTGTTTTCTTTGTCTATACTTTGACCTGAGAAACTGTATTTTCTGTTTCTGTTTTTGACTTGATGATTGTGGGATTGGGTGAATTTAGTTAATTTTGAGTTAGTTTTTATTTTTCATGGTTTTGGGAGAGGTACGCACCCTCTGAGTTAAGCACAGTGCGTACTAGTAAGCACTTTTGCTTTGTGCACAGAGCATAGAAGCACCTGTGTAAACAGGTTGCCTATGTACCCTGTCAAAAATTTGAAAAATTATAAATTTTTCTCTTTTTTATCAGTTTAGAATTTGTTTATAGGTTTTAGCCATTGCCCAGACCTACTTGTTCCCTGTCAAAAACTTTCCTTGGTTAATTTAATTGGCATTCCTTCTCTAAGCTTTTATCAATTGGGTGTTTTGAGTCTCTTTTTTGAGAAATTTTTAATTTGATTTCCTTTGGTCATTACTTGGAGGTTTGGTCATTACTTGATCGCCTTTGAGTGTTTTTATTTTTTGATCTTTGGAACTCTCACCCAATTTTCTCGACTTGCACTTGATTGGTTCTTATATTACATTAGAATCATCTTGTGTTTGAAAATTCTCTTGCATAGATCACATTTGCGTAATTAGAATTCTCATTTTCAGAATATGAATGAAAAATGTGCATAGATTACATTTGCATACTTTTCAAGTGAATTGTGCACAAATTACAATTGCATAGTTTACATTCTGAAAAATCAATCGTAGATTTAGATCAACGTTCTTTGATTTGAATTTACACAAAAATAAAAATAAAATAAAATAACTATTTTTGAATTGATTTGCATTACTTTTTCTTGATGAAATTAGTGCACTAGAGAATTTGGTATATTTTCTCTTAGTGATCAATTTTTTGCATTGTTGGAAGTTAAAGGAAACTCTCTCCTTACTTTAGTTAGGATTCATCGCATTGAAAAGATTACATTATCATATTCGATTGCATTCAGTTTTGGGTCGGGTCATAACACCATTGGTTTCATATCCATTTACCCTTTTGAGTAATAACAGCCTAAATAACACAGCGCTTAATTAAAATTCATCTAGTAATTTTTACATTTTTAGGGCTCTTTCCACCAATCTAGCTTAGGCTAGTGTCTTGGAGTAGGAGAGTAATTAACTCTCCAAGACAGTAAAACAAACAAGTAGCTGTATCTTGCGGTAGGAAGAAATCCAATTGTTGCATTTATGCTCTGGAAAAGCTCCTCTTAAAGGAGAAGCACGAGATCGTGTTCGAACCAGTGTGGGAATCAATCCTTCCTCATTGGGAAAGACGCCAGATATTCACGTATTAAAAACGGTAAACCTCGAATTAACCATTGTCGAGGAGCCTAGGGTCACTTGTTGGTAAACCTTGGATTATGTCAAGGAGCCTTCAAGGGGATTGAGCTTGCTACTCTGCCCTTGCGTACGTATCGGATCGTAGACTGTTCCCCCAGGTATACTTGTTTCAGTTGGTAACCTTAGTGGCCATATTCTTTAGGATTCTTCCTAAGGTGACAGTGGTGGGAAGATCCCACTGTACCTGGAGCAGACGTCGGCTAGACTCACTTGGATTTTCTGGGGGGTTCTCTTCACTCGAGACGGTTAAGTGGAGGAACTTGTGCCACTCTATTCATTAAGCAGGTTGTCGGGGTAACTGTTCCAACCGCCATTTCTGTATTGAATTCTACGAGGTTGGATTTCATCACCAACTAGTGTTTTCGGTACGGAAAGTTACTGTTTGTGTGTGGTTTGACTCATAGATTTGATAGCGCGTGTTAATTTGTTGGTTTTTACTTTTAGAGGCCATAGGTGTGAATTGTGAATTTTAATTGTTAGGTGTGAATTGTGACTTGTTAATTTTAGTTTTAAATTGCTAATAAAATTCACTGAAGTTGGATATAATGGCAAATGTTCCGGAATTTACCAACCAAGGAACCCCTCTTAACGAGGATCCTAGTACTTTTCCTTTCTTTGGAAATGTTGGTCCTCCTTATATGGCTACTTTGTCATTACCTGGATTTACAATAGGTTTACCGATATGGTTATTTTCAACTTCGTTGGCCCCAAATACTCCAAGTGTTCCACCTCAACCAAATGTTTCACCTCAACAGAGTTCACCATCTCAACATCACCAACCTTCTGTTGACCCTTTACCTTCTTCGCCTAATTTTTCTTCCTCCATTTCTTCCTCTTCGCTTGGTAAAAGCCTTGATGCTAGTAACCAGGTGGCTAAGAAGAAGAAGAAAGGGAAGAAGAAAAAGAAGAAGAAGAAGCAAGATAAGAAAGAAGTCAACCAACCAACCACGACTGTAAGTGTTAGTTGTGTTGAGGAAAACTCTGACATGCATCGTAAACCCAAATACCCTTGCATGCTTTGTAAGGGTGACCACTTCCTTGTTAATTGTCCTGGTATTCCAAAGGTCTTGGAAGTATGGTCAGAAAAATCTCATCAACTTTCCATTGATCCATCAACCAGTGATAGTCAGGTTCCTGGGAAAAAGGGTAAAGTTAGGTTTCCTTGTAAGTTATGCAAAGGGAGTCATCAAACTCACATTTTCCCTCACATGGATGAAGCCTCGAAAGTTGGAAAACCTTATTGTTCCACAGCAAGAATTTCCAACTGGTTACCGTAAACTTTCTCCCAACCTACCGTCAACTAACGGAGTGATTGATCTAATTTCAAGTACAGTCAATCACACTCTTCCATTGGAGAGTGAAACTCATGTCACTCAGGTTGATGATCCATTAGTTGATCAAGTGGTCGATTCAATTTCACATTCGGTCGATCCCACTTTCCCTTTAGAGAGTGAACTTCATACCTCTCAAGTTCTTCTTGTTACATCAGATTCTTCTATGCCGGGGGGCATTTCACCTGTTTCTACAGAACCCCCTCCAAGCACTGAAGTCTTTTCCTTTGATTGGAATAGATTGACAGAACCTCGTCTTCCTTCCTCCATCCCTTTCCAAATCATTGTCAAGGTTGGTGGTAGGGACATGCATCGCACACAGGTAGATGAAGGTGATTCTGTTAGTATTTTATCCTCAACTGCTTGGAAAGCTTTGGGTTCCCCTCAGCTTGTGCCTATTACGCAGAATCTGAAAGCTTTTAACAAAACCATTAGTGAACCTTTAGGGATCCTTCCTAAGTTTTCTATTACCTTGGAAGGTAAAATTGTCTGTATTGATCTTATGGTAGTTCAAGGTCCCTTGGATTTCAATTTACTCCTTGGGTGAGACTATGTTTATGCAATGAAAGTTGTCGTATCGACACTCTTTTGTGTGATGTCTTTACCTCACAATGGAAATATTGTGACTATAGACCAGCTTTCGTTCCCTAGTCTTGTTTCAACTACCAATAATATGACACCCCTAAATGTTCCTGATTCTAAAGTGGTATCTACCCCGCCACGGGTTAATTATGTGGCAACTGGTCCCATGTTTTTAGTTACCGATGTACGTGAGCCTCCTACTGTTTGCTCATCTTTCTTTGATTTAGATCCGGTAATTGACATGGAAAACTCTATGGGATTATTTGAACCCGATGTTCTTATTCCCTTTTGAGTCCCTTGACATGTGTTCCTTCCAGAGAACTATTCTTCCTTCTGCTGAAGACCTCTTGGAAGCCATGATCAGGGTGTGTCCATTGACATGTCTTTCTTCCAGTTGGAAGCCATAATCAGTGAGATGCGAGGATAGTTTTTCCTGTATCAACCTCATTAAAAAATGAAATAGGTTGTCATGAGGATAGTTCTTTTCCTATGTCAACCTCGTTAAAAAATGAATTAGGTGAAAGGATAGTTCCTGTTACTGAGTCAACCTCGTTAAAAAATGAATCAGTGAGTATAAGGATAGTTCCTTGTCTTGTGTCAAGCTCGTTAAAAAATGAATCAAGGATTTTATGAGCATAGTTCCTTGTCTTGTGTCAAGCTCGTTAAAAAATGAATCAAGGATTTTATGAGCATAGTTCCTTGTCTTATGTCAAGCTCGTTAAAAAATGAATCAAGGATTTTAGAGCATAGTTCCTTGTCTTGTGTCAAGCTCATTAAAAAATGAATCAAGGATTTTATGAGCATAGTTCCTTGTCTTGTGTCAAGCTCGTTAAAAAATGAATCAAGGATTTTAGAGCATAGTTCCTTGTCTTGTGTCAAGCTCGTTAAAAAATGAATCAAGGATTTTATGAGCATAGTTCCTTGTCTTGTGTCAAGCTCATTAAAAAATGAATCAAGGATTTTAGAGCATAGTTCCTTGTCTTGTGTCAAGCTCATTAAAAAATGAATCAAGGATTTTAGAGCATAGTTCCTTGTCTTGTGTCAAGCTCGTTAAAAAATGAATCAAGGTTTTTAGAGTATAGTTCCTTGTTAGGTAGATTGTAGAGAGTAGTTATGAGCATAGTTCCTTATCTTGTGTCAAGCTCGTTTAAAAAATGAAACAAGGGTTTTGAGGATAGTTCTTTTCCTGTGTCAACCTCACTAAAAAATGAAACAACTCCCACGAGTCTTTCCAAGATTTTGAAAGTAAACCTTCATTTCATCCACCTGGTTGAATGAAATGAAGCTTGGGGGGCATGTACCTTGATTGGCGTCATTGTGTTGGGGGCATGCGAACTTATAACAAGCATAGTTTTTGTTTCAAGCTTGCGTAAACATGAAACTGAATCCGAGCATAGTTCTTTTCCTGTGTCAAGCTCGTTAAAAAATGAAACAAATCCTCCTCTACTTGAGTCGAGAGTTTGACTAGATCTCATAAATGTTAAGTTGTATATTTAGGTTAGTTATTTCAGTGTTTTGCATAATTTTCTTACAGTTTTAGGTCGAGTCTTTCAAATGATCTCATACATGAACCTTCATTCCATCTAGCTTGTACTTAGTTGAATGAAATGAAGCTGGGGGGCATGCGCTCTAGCAGTTACGCTTAGGGGGCATCAAGCACAGTTTTCTCTCTGTTTCAAGCTTGTGTAAAAATGAAACTACTTTGAAGCATAGTTTTTTCTCTGTTTCAAGCTTTTGTAAAAATGAAACCTATCTCGAGTCAATTGTAGTTATTTTCAAGACTCGTTAAACTCATGAAAATACCGAGATTATTTTGCTATCTTTCATTCTCGTAAAAGAAATGAAAATGCCGAGTTCTTTCTGTCGTTTCCTACTTGTAAATTAAATTGAAAGTCGGCCATATGAGTACATTTTTATCATTTTTTCGAACTCATTAAAACTTACGAAAAAATGAAAACCATGAGTACATTTTTATCATTTTTTCGAACTCGTTAAAACTTACGAAAAAGTGAAACCTTGGAGTTCTCTTTTAAGCCCTTTTCAGACTCTCAAAATATGAAAAGATTGCCGAGTTTTTCTTTTAAACTCGTTAAAACGGAATTAAAAGACGGTCCACTTACAGCTCTTTTCCGACCGTAAAAACATGAAAAGATTGCCGGATTTTTGTCGTTTCGAATTCGATATTGGTTATAAAACGACGTGTCATTGATCACTTTTTTACTTTTTCGAATCAGTGACACTAATAACGAAAAGTACTCCTTGGTCGTAAAAGATCAAGCGGTTCTCTCAAGTATTATTTTATACTTTTTCGGGCTTGGGAGACACAAATTTACGAAAAAGGTCAACCCTGGAGTCTTCTTAAGTTTTTTCAGACTCTCTAAAATTGAAAAACGCCGAGTTTCTCCTATACTGGACTCCTTAAAATTTCACAGTAAAGGACTTGTTCAATTACAAACAAGAACGAACCACTCCTTCTTAGGGTTCGAATCTAAACTAAGTTGGACTCATCCGAAGGATGAGCTTATAATCAAGCAAATGTTATCCTCCTCAAGCTTGTCAAAAATAAAGAGCTACTTGCCAGAAATGGTGGGGGAAAAGAGAGAAAAATAAGTCTGTTTGTCATACTTTGTAACCACTCTTGAACACGACACTTTTATTCACCTGGGTTGGGAAATCCTTTGCCTAACAGTTGGTCAAACCACATTGAAAGTCTTCAGCCGGTTTCTGGGTATTAAATTTGGGTCAATTGTTACCAAGCCATCTGTCGTGTCGTTATGTGTTCAAGAGGTCACTGCCAATAATCCATTCATCTGCAAAATATCTGTCATCCATCTTGACCATCCCTGAGTCAGTCCTTGCAACTAAATTTATTCAACTTGATCTATTATTTCGTGTTGTGGGCTTGCCTACGACGGATCGCTTTCTATCGACATCAACTCATTATCTAGAAAGATGATCTAGAAATCGTCAGTACCTTGAAATCTGCATGCCTCAATGGCAGGTTTCTCGCCTTTGACGACAATTTACATCATTGACTTTCGATCGAAGGATTCCGTGACATGTTCGACATCAACACATTTACTCACATCTCATGGATTGTACTGGGTACTTTGAGAGCCATTGACATCACTGGTGGTTTCTCTCACACTTGTTAATAGTTTACATCATTGACTGGTAATCAAGTGGTTTCTACCATGTTTGACATCAACACATTTATTCGCATGGATAGAATCGTACTATTTCGGGATATAGAAATGAAGACCCTGGATCTAGTTTCCACCATCCAGGCAGCGAGGAATTTTGTATTCATTATGTTGTGGACTATTCATAAATAGATGGCTGCGTCCATACTGTGTTCACACGAGTCTATACTTATGATGTTTTACAAGATCATTCCTATATCAGAACAGTAGATAGGTTTCTAGTTAGTTTTGATCTGAGTATGGGAATGCCTACCTCAGCGATGATATGATCTCATATATATATCTTGCATTGAATGTTTTTACAGGTTCCGACCGGGCTCTCCACAAGATAATCCTCGAAATGATAAAGTACTTCACTCTTCTTATATGATAAATGAAATCCTCATCTACTACAGACTTCACACTTTAGGGGGCAATCTGTTACACAAAAATATCGTCACCATGATTATTTGCAGTCAGTATGGGTCTATCATCACTTGTACTATCCTCCTAAGCAAGTCTAAGACCTCAGCTCTTCAAATCAAGCTTTGGAAGTGGGAGAAAGACATTAAAAATCAATGTAACTCTGGTTCCGCACTTTCTCTCATGGTCACCTGCGGTCCCGCACCTTCTGTGTACAAAAGCTGCGTACCTACCTGCTCTGTTCCTAACGGTGTAGGTGCGGACCCCTGTGAAAGTCAAAAGGCGCAAGTTTTATCTTAAAAAACTCACTTTGGGTTAATTCTAAAGTTTTCTAGAAGGAATTTTGACGTGGATTGTTCGCTCTGAGGTGGTTCATGCATCCCAAAAGAGAAGGAGCTAATCCCTTGACTAAAGGAGCTATCCCTTTGAAGGAGGGCTTTATCCCTTTGAAGGAGGACCTAGTAACTTCCCTCCATTGCACTATAAATACAGGTATTGGGGTGAGGACTAGAGAGGTTGAAAGCTGAACATTCCTAAGGGTAGATGCTGCTGAAATTAGGACTCCCTTATAGAGCTTGAGAGGAGAGATCACATTCCTTTCTTAGCTTCATTTGGAAGTGGGTGAGCTGATCAAAGTAGAGGAGAACTCTTCCTGGACCCTGGGAGGAACCTGCACAACACCAAGGCATTGGTTGTAAGGTTTCTTTTGTTTCCAATTAATACAATTAAGTTCATTTTTCTCAACAAGTTGTTATATATAATTTGTTTCATAAACTCCTTGGTCTTTATGATGAATATGTTTTATTATATGAGTTATTCAGGTGCTATGTAATCATTTGCTTGTTTGTGTATGCAGGCTTCAAGGAGAGGAGCTCATCTGGATCGAAGAGGCTTGGCCGCTACAAACAACGTTGGATTAAAGGTAAGCCTTAAACACCTGGTTGCTTTTATTTTAAATGCATATTTAGGGAAAGATAGTGCTTGATTGTTTTGTTTGTCACTAGAAAAGCCTTAGTTTCTAGGGAGGTCGATTTTGTCCGCAAAATTGACTCTTTCCGCATGACACTAGGCTAAGTATCTTACTTATCTTATTCACAGATATTAGTTAGCTTCACATGAACAAATGTTTGTTCTTGCGTTCACTTAACCAATACAATTATACACTTTCGCGCATCATATAAGCATTAGAAGTGAAATTCATACCCAATATATCAGATGCATAGACAGGAAATAAAGACACGAAATTGATAGAATACTCTTCTTTATTGATAATTCCAGATAATTAAAGACTCAACTTGCCCTATACACTTAGCTGCAGGGGTTTGCGCAGTCAGCTGCGGACCTCTCGACCTCTGCGCACTTAGCTACAAAGCCTCTACCTACGCTATGACCAAAACTTAAACTTCTACTTCTGCGCTATCTCTTAATTCTTTATTACTTTCATTGCTTAGATGCTCATGCTGCCTCTTACTACTTAGAGCTTAGCTCTATTTATACAATCCCATGGTCCGCGAACCATGGGTAGATCTTCTATAGCTGACATTACATTAGGAAAATAAGGGCAGACAACTCTATGACTCTTTAACATCTACGCACTCCGCGGCCAAAAAATGTGGAGTATTTACATTTAGATTACAAAATTACACCAAAATATGGGCTTTAAGCCCCAAAACATCCCTTGGGGGATCCCGCGCCCAATAGGCCCCCAACACAAACATCATGACTTGCCCTCGAGTCACTCTGTAGGTGTGGAGATCTTAGCATGAAAACCTCCCAACTCTATCTGAATCGTGGCAACTTCGGTAGCGAACTAAGCGGCCACCTGCTGGACTTTTTCACGTGCTGTACAGTGACCGCTGCTGCTAAACTGCTACCCTGAATCCTCTACTGAGTTTCTTGTAGCTGCACGAGCTTTGCTTCAATGGAGGTTGTAATTGTATAAGCCTCGTTGATCCATGGCTATAGGCATGCTTTTAAGACCGCTTCTTTGTGCTGAGCGACATCCACCTGTTCCTTGAGCGACTTTGCTTACTGCATTTGTGTAAGTCTTTGTGTAAGGGAAACTGTCTGCGCATTCCCTTTTACCTCGTCATACCTTTGTTGGAGCTCGCGCGTCTCTGTTTCTAGGTTCTCTACATTCGAGTCCTCCTGCAGGGTGGTTAGGACCTCGAATGACTGTTCGAAGAGATGCATGCAGCCTGCCACTACACTGTCAACTGCCATTATTGTTGTTGTAACCACGATGGTACGTTGTTCTCTGATCTTCGGCAGAGTTGAAGCCTGAGTCTTCAACTACAATTTTTCGATCTAAAGGTTCAGCTCCAGCTAAACCTTGGCCATCTCTACTCTTGTGTCACGCACCCCTATAGCTAATTTACGGATGTGCACCTCCACCAATTCTTCTGCCTAAATGTCCAACTCTGGGACCATCCATCAGGCTTCCTCCATAACCTACATTATCTGTTTGTTCTCCTCCACTTCATGGTTGCATTGTAGGCCCAACTGTTCAATGTTGATGTGTTGCTCACTCATTACCTATAGAGCATGACTCTCCCTGGCCCGAAGTTCTGCGGTGACTCCATCCTATAAGAGGTAGAGCATCTCGTGAGAGAGTGCAACCATGTTCAACCATACCCCTTTCAAACTACTCACCATGGGTCTGTCAACCTCCTACTCTGTAGCAAGTGCCCCATCTAGTAGAACTATTGTGTTGGTCACCCTTGTGCGCAACATCTCTTCAGCAGCTGAAGTGCCGACTGCAAGGCTAGTGGACACTGTGGTAGCCTGTGGAGTGCGAACCTGCAACTCCTGTATTTCTGTCCGGAGAGACCCCAATCTAGTTGATGCTATTCTTCAAATTCTTGGAGGCCCTCCGTGGTGAAATCCCTCGTTGTTTCGTCGATTTCATGAAAATCCCCCTCAGTGAGGGTGATTGGCTCCAAAGAAGTTTTTGATGCCTTTGTTTTCTTTTGTGGTACTATCTGCTCTCGTGGTCATGGACGTTAGAGCTACATGGAAGATGTCTGCGAGTCTGTGGCACCTTGTTCTATGTCTATCTCTAGTTCAGGCGAAGGTGACTTCTGTCCTTCGCTCTCTTCTTCTCCTATTTTCTGTTGTTGTTCAACCAACTTCACAGTGTTTCACGCTACCCAGGACTTGCCTACTGCTTCCTCTTTCTTGCGCTTCTCAGCTAGCTACACCATTCGACGCTTTGTCTCCTCCCTTTTGTGCTACACAACGGACTTGTCCGTGTCCACCATAGAGACAACAAGATCACACCACTCCGGTGGCCAAGACTCAAGGACTACAAATATCACATCGTCGGTCACCAGGTATGGTAAATCATGCCACATCATGGTACAGTCCTTCCTCGCCCTGATGAAGACATGGTGGAAATCCGCTTTGAACTTTCCAAAGCTCTGTAAACTATTGTAGACTATGGGTGACAACTACGTCTTGCGATTGATCCCCATCCATATATTCATCTCCATTAGGACCTAGAAGATCTTGCTTTCTCTGATACAATGTGCATCCTTGGTCGCCCACAGTGAAGCGTACTTCACTGCCTCTAGAAGGTCCAGCACGACCAAAAGCAAATTGGCTATCTTCAAGCAACTCCCATGCCACCAGTACTATCAACAACAGGAGCCACACGTAATGAAAAGTTTTGCCTTGCTCCTGTGCCTCATGATAGCTCACAAGGAGCTCGTCGCATAGATAGTTAGCCCAGTTGAACTGGATTTCTTCTGCACATTGGGCTACTAGTGCAACCACTGGCATAGGTACCTCATCCGCGCGGCACTTCTGCATCACCTTCCCTGCCAATATTTGTGTCGTAACCTTGACTACATGATTGTTGATGTTGGAGATGGCATACCCTCGCTTCTTCTTCTCCAACTTAAACTTTTTCTTCATTGCTTCTGCAAGGGCCAATTTGCCAGCTTTTCCCTTAAAATATTGGCTGGATCTCCC